>CM077018.1:16788788-17988788 GCA_039090855.1 Macrothele yani | reverse complement strand
TCAACTTGAATCACGCCCTTTGGATTTAATTGCTATATTATATATATAGCTAGTGCCGTTAATGCCCACCAGATGGAGACGTCCAGTAGCTGAGCCCATCTTACGGATTTATGATGTCAGATGCTGACTTAAAAATACACATAGCACCGTGGATTGTTGGCCACCGTAGCGTAAATGCAACGCACTCGGCTAGATGTCGAGAGTTCTGTTGGTTCATTTCCACAGCGGCGGTTGAAAAACAATTTTTCGGTTGCTGTGTGTTTCTAGAACGTGGTTAAGAGCGATGTATTTATTTATTTACTGTTGCCACGTATTTGGAGTATTTTCAACTTGGATTGCGCCCTTTGGATTTAATTGCTATATATATATATATATCATCATCATCATCATTGTCAACCATTATCAATCCACTGCTGGACGAAGGTCTCCCCAAGTTTCCTCCACAACGGTCTGTCTTGTGCCAGTCTCCTCCATGTCACCCCTGCATACTTTCGAATTTCATCCACCCATCTCCCATGTGGTCTTCTTCTGGGTCTTTTCCTGTCCCTTGGAATCCAATCTAAAATTTCGGCTGTCCATCGATGATCTGTCCTTCTGGCAGTATGTCCAGCCCATTGCCATTTCAGGGATTTGACTCTGATCATGATGTCTTCCACTCTTGTCATTTTTCGGATCCACGAGTTCCTCTTCTTATCTCTCCTGGTTACACCAAGTATGCACCTCTCCATGCTTCTTTGAGTTGTCTGCAGCCTTTGTATGTCTCTTTTAGTTAAGGTCCACGTCTCTGCACCATACGTAAGCACTGGAAGGATGCATTGATCAAACACTTTTCTTTTAAGACATAATGGCATATTGCTCTTGAAAATTATGCTGTTTCTTCCAAAAGCTCTCCAGGCAAGTTTTGTGCGCCGATTAATTTCTTCATCAATGTGACCCTCACTTGATATCTGCTGTCCAAGATAAATGTACGTGTCTGTTATCTCCAGCTTTTCTCCATTAATCGATAAATCTTCATTTCTTGTAAAAGCATTGAACATCACTTTTGTCTTCTGAAAGTTCATTTTTAATCCCACTTCTTTACTCTTGTCAGCAAGTTCCTGGATCATACTCTGCAGCTCTGATGGGCTAGTTGCAAAAATGACTACGTCATCAGCAAAACGAAGGTGGGTTAGATAATCTCCATTAATCTTTATCCCCTTGTTTTCCCAGCTCAGTGACTGAAAAACACCCTCCAATGTGGCATTAAAGAGCTTCGGAGATATGGTGTCACCTTGTCTCACTCCCTTTCCAATTTTTATGTGTGTTGTATTTTCAAACAGCCTAATCTTTGCACTTGCATTTTCATAGATGTTATTAATAATATTAATGTATGCATCTTCAATACCGCAGGTTTTCAGAGCCATTGTAACTGCTGATGGTTTCACCGAATCAAAGGCTTTTTCATAATCGATAAAAGCCATGCACAATGGAAGTTCATATTCCCTCGCTCTTTCAATTAGTTCTCTCAGCACATGGATATGATCTATTGTGCTGTAGCCACTCCTGAATCCAGCTTGTTCTCTCGGTTGAGCCATGTCCAGTGTTACCTTCAAGCGGTGTGAAAGAACTTTAGTGAAGATTTTATAAACTACTGATAGGAGGCTGATAGGTCTGTAGTTTCCGAGATCCTCAATGTCACCTTTCTTATGTAGCAGGATCATTGTAGCGGTGTTCCAATCCTCAGGAATCTTTCCTTCATTAAGGCATCGAGTGAAAATTTGGGCGAGTACTGTTTCGATTTCTCCACTTGCTTCTTGTATGATGTCTACAGTAATTCCATCTTCTCCTGGAGCTTTTCCTCGCTTCATGTTCTTGATTGCATGTGCAACTTCTGCTGGAATGACTGGAAGAACTCTGGTACTGGTACCTTTCATGATGTCTGGAGTACACGTATCATCCCTTTCATATAATTTGGAGTAGAAATCTTTCACTCTTGTCAAAATTTCGCCTCTATTTCTTGTTACAGAACCATCTTCTTTTCTCAGTGCCATAATCTGTTTTCTTCCCTTACTGAGATGTCCCTTTGCTATCTTTAGGCTTTGGTTGTTTTCAATTGCTTTCCTCACTAGTTCACAGTTGAATTTTCTTACGTCTTCAGTGATACTTTTTCGTACTGTCTTGCATAGCTCTATATATTCCACTTTGGAAGTCACATCTTCTTTAGTTGTCCTCATCTCTCTTCTTTTTTGCATCAACATTTTCGTTTTTCCTGATAATTTATTTACATGCAACTTGTTCTTAGACCCAGCTAATTTTGTTGCTGTTTCCATAAGAGCTTTGGTTACTTTTCTGTTAACTTCAGAGATGTCCACTTCTTCCGATGTTAGGCCTTCTAAAGCAGAGAACCTGTTCTTCAGTTCCAACTTGAAGGTATTATGGTGTTTTTTAAGGTTGGTTATGTCAATAGATTTTGTTTGTCTTATGAGCTTGCCACGTTCAAGTTTAGTGTTGAGGTGCATCTTACATCTCACCAATCTATGGTCACTACCTGTGTTGAACTTGTTTAGCACACTGCAGTCTTCTATGACGAATTTTTTGTTACACATAATAAAATCAATTTCCCTTGTCGTCCCATTTGGATGTCTCCATGTCCATTTTCTGTGTGGCTTTTTCTTGAAAAAGGAGTTCAAGATGAAAAACCCTTCTGCCTCTGCAAACTCAACGAGAGTATTTCCACGCTGGTTTCTGTTGCCGTGACCGAATTTACCTACTGAAGTTTCATTCTGTTGCCGTTGCCCTATTTTTGCATTGAAATCTCCCATAATTATTTTCAAGTGCTGCTTACCTTTATTATTTAGATGACAAATTTCCTCATAAAATTCTTCAATTTCTTCTTCAGGATGACTTGTGGTGGGTGCATAAGTTTGAATAATCTGAGCCTGGTATCTTCTCGATAGTTGGATAACGAGTCGTGCAGCTCTGTCAGAGGAACTTTCAACTTCTACCACTTTATCCTTCAGTTTCTTGTTTATTATAAATCCAACACCACTAGTTCTGCCAGTATCTGTCCCACGATAGTAGAAGAGATGTCCACTTTTCAGTTCAATGAGATCTTCTCCTTTTCTCCTTACCTCACTTAGCCCCACGATGTCCCACTTGATCCTTTGTAGTTCCTCTTCCAATTCAAGAAGCCTTGAATCAGAAGATAGGGAGCGTCCATTGTACGTTGCCAAGGTCAGCATCAGATGGCAGCCTAGTCCGGTCCTCCGGGGATTCTTAGCACCCTCTGCCTTCATGTCGCACTGGCCGCTGCCTTGATATATATATATATATATATATAGTGCCGTTAATGCCCACCAGATGGAGACGTCTCTGTAGCTGAGCCCATCTTACGGATTTATGATGTCAGATGCTGACTTAAAAATACACATAGCACCGTGGATTGTTGGCCACCGTGGCGTAAATGTAACGCACTCGGCTAGGTATCGAGAGTTCTGTTGGTACAATTCCACAGCGGCGGCTCGAAAACAATTTTTCGGTTGCTGTGTGTTTCTAGAACGTGGTTAAGAGCGATGTGTTTATTCATTACTGTCCCCACGTATTTGGAGTATTTTCAGCAGTCACTTTTCTATCGTGCAGATTTGGCTAGGAATGGAAATAAAACCCAACTGATAGAAATAGAGGTGTTAGCAGATCTAAAGTAATTTTCTTAAGGAGAGTTCGCGGAAGCGCTTTCGACATGTTAGAAGTTTCCATTCAAGGTACAGTGAACATCGGTTATATATTTCTCACATGTATAAAAAATTCGGTGATACACACGATATTTTTTTGTACTTTTCATTCCAGATAAGGTAGAGCTGTTTCGGCTGTTTGCCTATTTCCATCCGACATTTATCCTTATAGGAGCATTTAAACTTATTTGCTCGCATTGAGGTTCAAATTTAAAAAGTATAAGTATTTTATGTTTAAAATACATATATACATGTGTATTATACATTTCGATCCTAATATAGTTTTCACATTTTCTCTCTTGCTTCTACTTGCAATCATTGTTTTGGTCAGGGCATTTGTTATTCAGTCATTCTTATAGTTTAAAAACAAATCGATTGTGTTCAGTTCATGAAAATGTTCCAAGTGAACAGACAAAGTCTTCGCTCTTTCCACGTTATTCCTTACTTAACACACAGCAACGGAAGTTTTTTATCCGGACACTGCTGGGATCGTACCACAAATTCCTCGGTAACTAGCGGAGTGCATTCGTCTTACGCTACGGTGGGCAACAATCCACGGCACTATGTGTGTTTATCCTTCAGCATCTGACTGCACATATCGGTAGAGATGGGTTAAGCATATGAGAAGTCTGCATCTGGTGGGCTTAATGACACAAGCTATTAATAACACACTCAGCTAGTTATCGAGATATCTGGAGAACGATACCAGCGGTGTGCGGATAACAATTTTTCGGTTGCTGTGTATTAGAAAAAGAGAAACTTGGAAAGAGCGATGACTTTGTCTGTTCACATCCTCTCCACGTATTTGAAACGTTTTCACTATCACCCTCACCCTTTAGATTTATTAGCTATTATTAGCTTATGTCGTTAAATCCCACCTGATGGAGACGTCTCAGTTGCTGAGCTCATCCCTACGGATTTGTCAAGTTAGATGCTGACAGATAAACACACATAAAGCCGAGATATGTTGGCCACCGTAGCTTAAGACGAACGCACTCAGCTAGTTATCGAAAGATCTGGGTTACGATACCAGCGTTGTCCGGACAACAACATTTTTGTTAATTTTTTTGAAACGTCTACGTTCCTGTAAGAATAAATATGTGTATATCCTCTTTGATCAAGTAATAACTAGGAAATGCGCTGAAATTTTAAAATGCTAATGAAAAGTTAACAATTCATTTGAATAATATGTTAGCCATGAGCTGAGATTTATGTAGAGGGAGAACTGAGATAATGTAAAGGGACAACCGGAAGTAATGGAATTTTGAATGACCATTGATATGAATGCTCTCACAAATGACATACTTGCGTGAAATATTAAAAGTTAATGACCTCGCAGAAAGAATACGTTCTGTCATTCCTAAGGCATTGCTTTGAATCTCTACGATGTACATATTTTTATGCAACAACAGTTTTGTAAGAGGGTCTCAAATGCTAGATCCCTGTATGTATTTTCTTCAGTGTGCTCAATCTAACCGTATGGTCAGTAAACATTTCTGTGTTTACAATCTTGATATTGAATTTTATCGTGCGTCTTAGATATTCTAGAATTTCAAACCCATGATGCATTGCTACCCGTGAAAATGTCTATTTGTATAAGTTCATAAATTGATCAATATATGAGATCGTTTTTTATTATCCATTTGATGTTCTACTTCAGAAATAATAGTCACATAATTTACATTGTATCCTACGTACAAGGGGTTTCAAAAAAACTTGTAAATTGGTTTGTTCGCATTTCAAACAGATGCGAAATGTAAAATAGCACATAAATACCAATCCGCACCTTTGGATACATTTTGTAAGAATTACGTACCTTCAATTTTGAAGCTGTAAATTTTTAAATTTATTTTTTATAAAACAAATGTTATTTTGCACAGTCACTCAATATGAAAGGTTTTATTATAATTATTTTACTAGTAGCCATTTTTTTATTAAGATCAAAATGCAAACATACTAACGACTACAATAAGATAAATTGTCTAAATATCTGTGAAAAATCATCTAAGCGATCATGCAGATTCCTAAATATTTGACCTGATGACTCAACCAAGTGCTTGGAGTTACTGCATATATATTTTGTATGATACGAAACGTGTAATTCTTTGGCGGACTCTCTGTGTGAACATAGCAAAGGCTGTTTCTTAAATATTACTACTTAAAGTCTAGTGAAAGGCATTTCACGTAGAAAACATACTATTATAATACAATACAATTGCTTTAAAACGATTTTTTATTAATCCTTTTGTCAAAAATTTAACTACAATCATATTTTCATGATACGCTTGCTTGTACAGTTACATGAACATTTAGATTTCTCTAGAAATTGCTTTTAAGGAATTAATTTAAGTCTGACAACTTAATTCATCCTAAAAATGTCTATGGAAATTGTTTTTACAGGCTAAATAGAAAAAAAAGTAATGATAAATAGTGGAATTGACTCTCAGAATACAATTCATTTGTGTTATCAGAACATGGGAAATCTGCATTTGTAATATTTCGTTTTTCTTAGGAAATTTTTGAAAGTTTGTAGGTCAACAAATATGAGAAGTACATCCATTCATTGACGTAAAGTTACGTGTTTAATGTTCAAACGGTACAGTAGCGTTTTTCTACAAATATTCTTTGTATTAGCAATAACGAGGAATTGTACAACAATTACAGTTAAAATTGTATAAGTATGTTAGTAATCCGAATGTTTAGCGTAGACTATAAAACAAAGTGTCAAAGCTTTCGCACATCAACCAGATGGCTTTTTCAAGGAAGGTAGACAGCAAACTGCAAACTCAATAATAGAATGCTTCATCAATTTAAACGCGATGATTTGACTTGACTATAAACGAGCAGATGCTAAGTAATTATTCATTCAAAGACTCGAGGTGACCTGTTCGTTTACCAACGCGGAATTATAGAAAGAAAAAGGCATTCACTATTAGAAAAATTGGTTCCAAATTCGTGGCAACTCCAGCGAGAAGCTGTCAGTGCATGATATATTGTAGGTGATGATCTCTAAAGTTTCGCGAATGGCAGTAGATTTTTGGGTGTAGTAGGATGCTAATTTCTTTATGCCATCCCACATAGGAGTTGCGGACTTGAGCTAGACCTCTCTGGATAGGGCCGTTGTTACTTTACCGTCCTTTATGTCTCTTTTATGCTTGTTGATTCTTGTTCCTAATGAACCCTTGGTCATTCCAATGTAGTATCGCTTGGACTCGTCCGGAAATTGCACAGGGATGACATAAATATCTGACTCATGGATAAGAGAAGGCTTGTCAGAGTTTCCCTTAAGCATGGCATATAAAGATGTCGAAGACCTGATGCCAACACCGAGGTTCATTTTCTTAAGCGAGTTTTTGATCTGATAAGAAACCTTTGGTATGTAGCAAATTGATCCCAGGTAGCGTAATTGCGGCATATAAAGATTAATATAACTGATTCTGACTTTCTGGATAGAGCTATGTACCAGGTCCGTGGCATATCCTGCCTCAGTGGCCAATTCGGTAACGTTCTTTAATTCACGTTGTGTAGAAATAACATCGGAATATACTACAAAAGCTACAAAGAATATACTACAATATACTACAAAGGCTGTTTCGCGAACGGAATAAAGCTGTCTTGTAAATAACAGGGCAGAATTAGCTGTGGAACATCAATTGGGGACGGATGTGAATTTATAGTAGACTTGTGTACGAAAGCAATTTTCAGGCAACTTGCTCAGTAATTACTCAGTTAAATAATTTTCTGTACTGACTTTCTTCAAGATGTTTTCAGTGCCTTGAACTCGTCTGCAGAGGCAGCAGACAACGGATTGATACACAATTAACCATCCGGCCACTAAAATTTTTTATAATTCTCCTGATCTCCTTATAGCTTTTTCAACGCAATGAATCATCACATACAACTCCCTGAGGCTCCTTACTACAGTACCTGACTGAGCAAATTCCAAGATTACTAATGTCTTTGTCTTCAATCTATCACATACTGAGTCCACTTATGTGTGGCCTGTGCAAATGTTTCTCTCCTGTACAGTCCAATAGCACTGCTGTGCATTTATTGGAGACAACATTTGCTGCTTTACGTAAAGCTTATAGTTTACGGTTTTGGTGGATGTTGAAGGTTGTTTCTTTTCTTAACAATGTTTCTTATGTCGTTTATTTATTTCTGAGCACCAGTGAAAAGTTTGAAATAAGTGAACTACATTTGTTCCTGTAAATTAAGGAGCAAAACGGAAAATCGCTACAAGTTGTCTAAGTCTCGTTAGATATGTACGAAATTTGCATATGTTACATGCAAAATACTACAGCATCCGTGAATGCTATGCGAATCAGTGGCACTGTCATAATAGCTTCATGCAAATTAGCAACTGCATAAAACTGGTTGTTATTAAGTGTGTCGCCAATTCACGTACAGAGAGTAACGAAAGGATTTCGTGTTAGAGATTGTGTTGCAAAGAATGCAAATGATTGAGCCAACGAAGCACATGAAATGATTTTGCCAGCCACGTCTTTTACCAGTGGAATTACGCTACACAGCTACAGGCAGACTCGAAGCAGGCTAATGTCAGGCGAACGTTGCCAGATGGCTGATCGTAAGTCGTTCTGTGGTCCAATGGCTGTGAAACCGGTTGCAAACCACAGAATCATTTTCCCTTAGGTACAGCGAAGGCCTCACGATCGATATGGTACAGGTGATATGGTTATTAGGTACAGACTAAGGTAACAATTTCCTCTCAAGAGCGATATGTGCGGCAATATAAGCGCCGGAAAATGTCTGCTGCACAAACCCATCTTCGATCTGTGCTTGCTACAGCTACTGCAGGACGGCATCAGCTTCTGCGCAATGCAGAAGACTATATGAAGAATGGTTATATTAAAGGGGGCCCGTTACTTGCATGTCCCTAAAGTTCTGCCAATGGAGGGAAAATCTGAATTGGACGTTCTTGCATGGGAACTGAAGACCAAATAATGGGGATCTGTACTGTTCACGGACGAACCAAGTTATTCTTTAAATGATGATTATCGGCGTATATTTATTTAGACAGAACTAGGAACCGGAGATCCTCCCTCTCATGTCCGTGAAAGAGACACATACGTTGGAATTAGTGTGCTTGTATGGTGAGTCATCCTTTTAAGCGGATGCAGCGACGTGTAAGTGCTACCAGGTGTTATCTTCATCACAATGCATATTGACACACTTTCTAATTAAAATTTTGGAATACTGATATTTCATTTTCATTTTAAGAGAAAAATACAAAATGGAAATCCTTTGTATAAACGGTTCTTGCAATTTTCTGTAACATATGAATTTATACAATGATGATTTTGGCCAAATGTTATTCAAATAGGTTGCATATTTTTTGAGTTACAACAATTTTAAGACCTGTCCCTTAATTAATGGAAATTAGTACGTCCTCCATTTAACACTATGAATTTCCAATAAATGTAATCGGATCTACAAAAAAAAAATGAAACCAAAGTTGAAGATCCATGCATATGCTTTTCTAGGGTATTTTAACCTCCGCTGGAAATCAAAGTAAAGCATCTTATTTTTTTCTTTAAATTTTCGCATAATACATGATGTTCTCAGTAATACCATTTTTAATTTGCATTTGCATTTATCTAGATTTCACATTATACTTTTTTAAACTTAAAACCACATTTATATTCCATGGAAATGTTTGTATTGGACACATATCTTATGTTTATGGGATCACATACACAAAAATATTTTAGCCACTGCAAAAGTAAAAAAAATATCACACCAACTTTCACTAAAATTTGGGAAAGACAAATTTTATATAATTTAAAAAAAAAATACTCATCTTCGTAAAACGGAGATGACCAATTAAAATTCAAGCCTGAAAATAGTCATATTTAAAATCATATTTTCTTCCCTGCTTTAATACAGTACAATATTAGGAAGCTGAGTAAATGCTGTGCTTTCTGGAATGTCACAAACGTTTTGTATTTATTGCAACATGGAATCTATGCATTCAATAATACTGAAAGTTCATGAGATGCATGGACTTTTTAGGTGCAATATTCACTATTCCATAGTTCTGGGCGTTTCGGGGTACCTACGTCTGCTGTGCTTTACGCGAACCGGGGCACGAAATGAAATTTGACATCTTTCTACCTGAAATGTCTTCAGCGAGGATTCCAAACTTATTATTATTTCAATATTCCCTTTGTGTTCTTTTTTTGTCGAAATTGGAGTCAAATTTACTCACTATAAGAACGCACATCGTTAGACTAAAGTGCGCAAGAACATACAGAACTATAGAACTTTCGAAATATTCTGAAGCATTTAAAATAAAGAAAGAAGTTAAACTTTGTTCAAATGCATTTTCAGAACTCAATTGTAAGCCATATTTATATCAATACAGACATTTAACGTGGACTAGGAACATCTAACAAAGGTCTTCATTCTTTCCACGTTTATAAGTGAGTCACGGAAAAATTCCCAATGGCCGCCAACGGGAATCGAACCCAGGGTCTTCCAATTACGCGCCGGATATGTTTCCACTACACCAGGGCGACCTCGGATTCCTTCAGATCCACACACACTAACTGCAATACTTGCTATTTCTGCTGCAGCAGGCTCATAATTTGCACCTTCCTGCCTAAGAGTATTCCTCACAAGGTAGTATTACATCTTCGTATGTAGGCAACACAATTTCATGCATCTCCTTATAACTCCCGAGGATAGGGCAATCAGCTTTATTTCTTGTTTTAGCCATCTTAAGTAGTTGGACGACCAAACGAAAATGCCGGTACGATCCAATCAACATCACTAAGAGTGAAAGAAACTGTTGCGTCATTATGACGCATATCCGTCAACACTGTCTTCCAAACGGACCTGTGCGACTGTGATGAGATGACTCAGCGAGTTCGCAAACAGAGCTCCGCTGTGAGAGAGGGGGTGGGCTGATATGAAAAGGGTAACAAAAACAAAGCAGAGCGCAAAACAGCAAGCTATGTTTCTGAATGAAAATCAACAAGAAGTTTCCAGAAAGTATGAGAGAGGGGGGGATTGTTAATGTTAAGCCGAAATTGGTAACAATAAGGCTGCTGTCGAACTTAATGCTTACGCAACTTATCATGCCATTTTTGGCAAAAATTACATAATTTAAGGGATGTGGGGAAGCCTAAGAAATTAACTCATGTCTGCTGAAATTTTACCAGTATTTATACACTCAAAGGTGATATTAAATAACATGGTGACACAGTTTTTTTTATATTTACAAAATGGAGAAAGCGGGTGTTTTTAAACTATTTTTCCCTATAACTTTCAAACTTCGAGGTTCTTGGGGCAGCCTAAGATATCAAATAACGTCATCCATATTTCGGGGGGTCATTTCAGTAATAAAATCGCAACTATTGCACATGGTGACGTTTCAAATTTTAAAAAAAGGGTTTTTCGTTCGACCCTACTGAGCGTCCACCGCCCGTGTGCTTTATACCCTTCCGAAACTCCCCCACCCCACGTCATGCTGCACATATGCGCATGCCCAACAGTACCAGAGCCTAGTATATCTACTGAGTGGTCTTCCGGTACGTTCTGCTGCTCGTTCCACTGTTATGCTAATTTCTTCTCTTCGACCTTAATTTTTGCACACCAGTGTATAACGTTTGCCACTGGAAGCTTTTCACATTTATATGATGATTTCCAGATTGTTCCCGAATATTCTTTTGTACCGGTTTTAACTACATCTAATTAATGAAATAAGTGTCTCAGAAGCAATTCGTTTGCATGCAATTCGCATGTGAACTATGATGAGAAGTGAATCCTCTACGATAAACCTAAGCGGCTCAAATCGGGGGTTTATCCAGGTCAGCCTACCACCACTACCGCCAAATAGAATATTCATGCCAGGAAATTGTTGTTGTGCATGTTGCGGGATCAGCACGGTGGAATACATTATGAGTTGCTCAAACCTAGTGAAACGATCAATGCTGAGCGTTATTGTCAGCAACTCATTCGTGTGAGTAACGCGATTGAGGCCAAAAGGCCATACACCGTCTAGGGCAGAAGGTCGGTCCTGTTGCTTCAGGATAACGCGCGTTTTCACACCGCGAAAACGACTTTATACATGATCACCGACCTGTGATAGCAGATTTTGTCCCATCCGGCGTATTCCCTAGACTTCGCCCCGTCGGATTACCTCCTCTTTTGCTCCCTGTAACATCACCTGAGTGATAAGCACTTCACTTCTGTTGAGGAGGTCCACAAAAGAATTGATGACTTTCTCAACTAGAAACAGCTCTCTTTTTTCTGCAGTGGCATTTGGTAGCTACCTGACCGATGGCTCAAATGTATCCAACACGACGAGGATTGTTTCCCTGATTAGGTACGTATTCGATTTGCTATAATTTGCTGTCAACGTGTCGTGCCTGTGGTCCAGAATTGATTTGCACACCCAATACCTGCTTTTATTTTCTCGCTGTTTTGCAGTCGAATTCAAATCATCAAGTACAGTTATTCTCGTTAACGAGGCCAATCAGTTTCCCGAGTTTTAACTAGCAAACGCAATACTTTATCGCTAAAAATATTCTGCATTTCAGAAACGCAGTTACGATGTATTGTCGTATTGTGGTGGAAACGAATGTACGTGTAAAGGAAAAAATAAAGCACTTATAAAAATTTGATATTTAATTTCTACAAAATTCCAATGCTTAAGTCTCTGTCCAAAGTGCGGCAAAGAAAATCAAGAAAGCATAACTCCATCCAATAAATGCCACTTATATTAACTATCTCGGTAACTAGCTTACTGATGTAGTTAACCTGTTGGGGAATATAAAATCCGGCATGGTTACTATGGGGCACAAAGTAGCACGGGTATAGCAGTGCGAGCTCTTCGGAGCATAATATTAAAAATTGCATCTGTAAAACTTCTGTATTATTAATAACTTCCACTGACATTTTCTTCAGTTTTCCTGCATGGGATCTTAGGCAAATTTTGATCATTATATCATGAGATCGGAAAAGTAAACAAAATATGCAACCTAAAGTGGAAGCATAACAGTGTCGGCTTGCAACTATTTGCATCTCTACTAATAAAATTTCTTCAAAACACCAGGAAAAACAATCAATGATGTCAGCCTCCATGCATAGATTCCTCAGTTTTTTCTTTGATTTCTCGCTTTGATTATTAGAACTGTTTCGTAGATTTATTACAACTATAAGCAAAAATAGTCGAAGATCGCACGATTGCTGGGGACTGGAATGTTTGTAAATGGAGTATAAAAGTATTGCTGAAAGAAGATGGTTATATTTTATGCAGCCTATTTAATTTATGTCTGCGAAAGCTACCTCGATGTCGTATTGAAAAAATTTTAAAAATTTTAGAGCATAAACCGGATTTTAACAAAATCAGCTTTTATAACAAATTCATACGAAATAATCTTCAGTGTGATTGAAACAAATGGATATGCACTACAAATTACATATCGATAAATCTCTATTATTTTTCTTTATATTTTGTGTTCTCGGATGCTTAATGCTTTTCTAAAGAGCGCTGTCCAGCCGCTTTTTTTTTTTTTTTGGCGTTGAATTGTTACCATATATCAATTTCGTACAACTGTGATGGGCAAACCTCTTTAATTTTTCCATCTTGCACATATATCGAAATAACGTTATTTTTTCAAAACAAAATCACCAAAAGCATAACACGCACACATGTCTATGACTCTTGAGTTGCCAACTAGTAAAACATATGTCTGGTAAATAACAAGTAGTTGATCTGATTTTAAAATGGAAGCCACGTGAATGGCTTTGCTAGAACAGCTGCGACTGTAAAGATAAGTCAAAGCTTTAAATTGAACATATTATTATATTAATTTTTGCAGATATTAAACTGAAAAATTGTATAATCGAACTCGGCTGTAATAAACAAATATTTTTTACAGTTTCTTTTACATGTCACAAAACACGTACTTTAGAAGTAACCAGGGAAACTAACATGACATATCAGCAACGCGACAGGATGATAAGAATTATTTTATACAGTTTTAGGTGAATTACGCAAATGTGCGCGAGAGTGTGAATTAAGAGAATTTAAAGTTATTGAAATAAAAAAGGAACTTGTTTTTAACGTCAACTAGGTATTAAAAACAAGTTTCAAAACTTACCCGAATTTTACGATATTTTGTTTCTCAGTTGTAACAGAAAATGATTTGAAACATTTTAAAAAAGGAAAGATCTGTAAATCCATTTTTAACGCTAGGGTTTTATTCAGGGTATTTCGTATATTTACATCATACAAATAGGTAAGTTTTACTACACTTCACCTAAGTATGAGAATCACTGCATAGTATTTTATTTATGGTCACTGTTACTATTCTGCGCGGCTGAAGATTAAAATTTGTGGTATGTGTAAGTGTATTGCTCCATTTTCGAACGAGTTTTTGATTTAAATTGAGCAAGATAATACCGCTTCAGATACCATCGATAGTAACATGCTATGTGTATCGATATCGTTCTTATCTTAAGAAACCTACGCTATCCTGCTTATTACAAATAAGCATCTTTATTTTTCCTTCGATCAGAAGTAAAGGCTTAATAAGGATCCGTTCACATTATTTCCTTTGTGCAAGCAGAATAGAATTTTTGTGTGGATTAACTGAGTCACACTGATGATTATCTCCAAGGAAATGAGTCACCATTTGACCATGGCTTGGCAAAAAAACTAGTAATGATCCATATAAAAAAGAAAGGTTAAACTTTGGAGACGTCGTTGATCCCTAGTCTCCAGAACTGCCGATTGAATCACTGCTTTTATGTTGTATCCTTTCACAAAATATTTTAAATTGCCTCGTTGAACATATTATGTTTTCTTCGACAGTTTCTTAAAACTAGTACTCGTTTGTTTCCTCTTAACCCTTTTCCGACACTTGGGGTTCTTCTGTTGGTGGACATATTCCGCAAGAATATGAATCTTTGTGCGAAATATGTCATGAGGCTTTTGTCTTACAGTAACGGAAAAAATTAGGAAAACACTCCAAAGTAATAAACAAATAAAATACAGATTACTGGTGATGTGAGTGTAGAGAACACATTTAATTTTTACAGCATACTGATGCTCCTTAGGGTATCACTTCAAGGTATAAGTTGCATGTTACTTCCTTTAAAATTGATAAACTTTGTACCCTATTAGTTAAAAACATAATGAAATAGAAAAACCCAGCGATTTACATTATCGAGAAAAAACCCTCATTGCTTAACGCTCGACTTCAACACGAAACTTCTACTTCTTTTGCTTCTGGTGAAACTTACTTCGCTTGTACAAAACATGAAACTACTATGATCTCTAAGAAAAACTTAACATGATAATTTTAAATAATTATGTTTTCATGCAATCTACTAAAATAGTCTTTATTCTTAAATACACTGACATAACAAATTAAATTTAATTATTTTGATTAAAATCTCACACGGTACGTTTATTATGCAACGCGGTGTGTATTCTGTTGCTGAAAATGCACAATACATCGGTACTGAAGGGTCTTGAATGGACTTGCAGTCCCCCATTTGAAATACTTTTTAGCGAGCAGATTATTTGCAATTTTACCATTTTTATGAATCTATTCTTAGAAAATTCTGAGTAAAAAAAGAATACAAATTTTGAATAATATTTTTTTAATCATTATATTAATGGTGCACAATGAGATGGTAGAAATCAACACTAATCCTAGTTTCGAGTGATGTTTGGAGTGACACAAATCCAGGAAGAAAAGTCTGTGCATCTAAGATTTGTGACATTTTTCAATCTACAATAAATGTAGTGAGGTCATATATACACTGGCGGAAAGCGAAAAACGAACAGCAAGAATAAATGGGCGGACGACCCTGGTATTTACATATGTAAATGGGGTCGAGTTCACGTAGGCGTGCGCTTACGCCACAGCATGGCATAATATGCAAATTATCGTCGGTGGTATTTAAGGAGTACGGCGAAGAAAATGTAATCAGTCGTCGGCGTACAGACACGAGCGAAGACCCTGAAGAATCTGCAATGCCTGGACATGGAAGACGTGTAAGATTTCAGCAGTTATCGGACTTTGAGCGAGGTCGTCTAGTCGGACTCCACGAGGTCGTCTAGTCAGGCTCCGCGAGGCCGGGTGGTCGTATCGTCGTATTGCGGAGCAAATTGGACGGGAAGTATCGGTGGTGGTACGATGATAGCGTAGATGATCCGAGGAACATTCCCACACGAGAAGACGTGGAACAGGTAGTAACAGGCGGACTGATGAGCGGACCGTTCGACGCATTAGAAGAGCGGCGTTGTCAAGCACAACATCCACTGCGACGCAAATCCGAGCTGCCGTTGTACCTGAGGTGACTGTGCGAACAATCCGCAACCGTCTACTGGATGCAGGACTACGTGCACGTGTACCTCTGGCATGTGTACCTCTGACTCCAGCCCACCGTCAGGAACGGCTGCAGTGGTGTCGTGTTCAGTGATGACAGCAGATCCTGCTTGGGAGCCTCCGATGGCCGTATCCGTGTTCGCAGACGCATAGGGGAGCGTCTCCACCCTTCTTGCACCCGCCAGCGACAAACAGGGCCTACACCTGGTATCCTGGTGTGGGGAGCGATCAGCTATCCCTTCCGTACACAGCTAGTGTTTGTACCGGATACATTAATCAGCACCTCCTACATCAACAACATCATTTAGCCCGTTGTCTTGCCATTTGTAAGGTCGGTCCATCGCGGTGTTTTTCAGCAAGATAACGCACGCCCACACACGGCACGTGCAACGCAACATGCACTTCAGGGTGTGAGACAACTTCCATGGCCTGCCCGTTCACCGGATTTGTCCCGCATTGAGCACGTCTGGGATTTTATGGGACAACAACTTATCTGGTCTCCACGGCCAGCCACGACCATCCCCGATGAACGCGTCCAGGTCGAAGATGCTTGGAACTCAATACACCAAACTTACATCCAACATCTGTACGACAGACTCCATGCCAGAATTGCACAGTGTGACGCAGTTCATTACGGTTCGACCTCGTACTAACCATGTTACATGGAAATGCTATTTTTCAGTTTATCAGCAAATACAGCTGTATTTTGCCGTAATGTTTTGATCACGCTATACTCTGTATTCCGTTATTATGCTGTATAAATTTCGTTGGTATCAGACGTCTCCTTCTTTGTGTTTTTTCCTTTTTTTTCACTTTCCGCCAGTGTACATCGAAAGCGCAGTTTACCGCATCACTGTTTAGAGAGAGAATACTGCTTCTGTCCACAAGCAAATCTACTGAAGGAAAATCATTCGTTTCTTTTTTCGATACTTCAGATTTAAAATATGTGTGTTACTCTAAAAAATATATCAATGCATCTGTTAGGTCTTACTTCTCTAACGGCCAACGGCAAAATATCTCCTTTTGTGGAAATTGTATATGTGACGTTGCTTTTAATGTTCAGTAGTATTTCAGATCATGAATATATTTTGGTCTATGTCGAAATTCTGAGCTTCAATACAGTGCTCAGAATTTCGATACAGATCAAAAGATATGCATCCATCTAAACTTCCTTGACAACCTACAGGCTGAGCACGGTTTTCGAAAACTTCCAGCTTTTATCTAAGACATAAGCTCGGTTTTTCATTTTTCAGGTCCATTTCTTTTAATTTTAGGATTATGTACCCACTATTTTCTGCCTGCCGAATTTTCTCTCATCGCTTTCATCCGTCTGCGCTTCACTGCCAATCAGAGTCTGAGCACTACTGTTAAAAATTCCCAGATCGTCTGGACGGTATTAATTTAACTTTTTATTTTCTTCTTTTTTCTTAAATTCGAATTCTTTTCTCCATTAAATAGCTATTTCGACTCTCTACATGTTGTACTATATTTTTTTACTAAGGTTTATGAAAGCTTGTAATGCACGAATTTAGATATTAAAGCAAATAGATGTTCAAAATTTGCTAAAATTGATTCCTGTTCTTTTTTTTTCTGCGTGTCCACTAGAAAAGATGAATGCACACGTTTTTTTATCAGCTTTAAAATAATCCAAATATAACAATTTGACAGTATTTACAGTGCGAAAATTCTTAGCTAACACTGAAAGATGAATTTTACTGAACACTTGCATAGGTCAGAATTACCCCGGCCAATGCTTACGCAGCTGCAAACAAGAAGACGGGAATAACTGTTTATGTTATATTCTTAGCTGTATTATAGCTGAATAAAATTCCATTGGCCGAAGATCTCTTTACCTGGCATTACGCATATCTCGATAAGAGGACTACTTTCCACTATTCTTTTATACGATTGCACGTCGAGTTCCGAAAAAATAATTGCTGGTGTAACTTTATACAAAAGTATGGTGATCCAAGTTTTAATCCTCATAAACAAGCTTAGAATCGCTCATTGTCAACAGTTTAGCATCACGCATAATATAAAAAGAAATAATCGATTTATATAAAACCAGAACGAAATAATACGATTAGATGCTTGAAGCACAAGAGTCATTAAAATGTTAGCAATATTTGGTCGGTACTTAGTAATAAATTTGATATTAAATTTGAAATTGCCGCCCCTGTGGCGCAGTGGTCTAAGAGCTAGCTTATGACCGTTCATCCGTGTAGAGGTTCGGGTTCGAATCTCGGTGAGGTATGGATGTTGTGTTTGCCTTACGGCACTGGCTCTCTCCCTTACCTGAACACGCTGACCCTAAATTAAGAACGGGCGACTGCTTACAGCCCAGTGCGTTGCTCACGGTAATCGTTAAACCTTTAACCAAAAAAAAAAAAAAAAGTTTTTTTTTGTTTTTTTGTTTTTTTGTTTTTTGTTTTTTTGAGAAATCGATTGAATTTTTTTAAAAACCAAAATGTTTGCCTTAACAGTACATTAAAGAACAAGCAACCGTCATATTTTTTCTGCACGCGCTATGATCAAAGATTGGTTTCTATACGAGATACAATGACAGAAAAAACAATCCCAACACCACGAAAAAATAGTTGTAGAGGAATGAAATGGCGGCAATGCATTTGTATAGGTATCATATTTAATAGATTAAGGTTTCAAGATCACAGCTTAATGTAAGCGCGAGAAGAGCCATTTTAAATGTGAATTGCTGGTACATTAATAACCGGTGTAACCACCAGAATGTTGAATGCAAGCACGCAAACGTTCATGCATTGTGTCGTACAGGTGCTGGATGTCAGTTTGTGGGATGGAGTTCCATGTCTGTTGCACTTGGTCGGTTAATACAGGGACGGTTAATGCTGGTTGGGGGTGACGCTGGAGTTGTCGTCCAATGATGTCCCATTCGTGCTCGACTGGTGAAATATCTGGTGATCTAGCAGGCCACGGCAACATGTCGACACTCTATAGAGCATGATGGGATACAACAGCGGTATGCGGGCGAGCGTTATTTTGTTGGAAAACACCCCCTGGAATGTTGTTCATGAATGGCAGCACAACCGGTTGAATCACCTGACCGACGTACAAGTGTGCCGTCAGGGTGAGTGGGATAACCACGAGAGTGCTCCTGCTGTCATAGGAAATTGCTCCCCAGACCATAACTCCAGGTGTGGGTCCAGTGTGTCTCGGCCGCAGACAGGTTGGTTGCAGGCGCTCACCTGGCCTCCTTCTAACCAACAGACGGCCGTCACGGGCACCCAGGCAGAACCGGCTTTCATCAGAAATCACAACAGATCTCCACTCCGTCCTCCAATGAGCTCTAGCTTGACACCACTGACGTCGCAAACGGCAGTGGTTTGGAGTAAGTGGAATGCACGCTACAGGGCGTCTGGCTCGGAGCTGTCCTTCAAGTAACCGATTTGTAACAGTTCGTTGTGTCACTGTGGTGGCAACTGCAGCTCGAATTGCTACCGCAGACGCGGTATGATGCGCCACGGCCATACGCCGTACACGGCGGTCTTCCCTCTTAGTAGTGTCACGTGGCCGGCCGGAACCCGGTCTTCTTGAGGCAGTACCTTCCCTTGACCACCGCTGCCTACAATCATGCACAGTGGCTACAATCCTGCCAAGTCGTTCTGCAATATTGCGGAAAGAAAATCCACCTTCTCGTAGCCCTATTACACGACCTCGTTCAAACTCCGTGAGCTGTTGATAATGGCTTCTTCGTCTTCTTAAAGGCATTCTTGACTAACATCAACACATTACGTCGAATCTCAACGATAACTAACGCTCACGAACGTTACAGCGGGTATTTACAGAAAACCTGCATTGCATGTTCGGAGGGGCGCTACTAGCGCCACACGTATGCGCCGAGCCCGAAATTTGCATAGACGTCATCTTACAGATGTACTCTCACCGCCTACCAACTGTCGTTTATCTAACACAACCCCTTCTTGGTGTTGTGATTTTTTTCCGTCAGTGTATTATCAAATAATTTGTTTCTCCGAGCATTTGATTAAAGATTGGTTCCTATACTCGTTGTGATAAAAAAGTTGTTGAAGTACCTAGTGTCATGGTGCCCAACGCTTATAAAGAGGACGGGCAAGAGCGTTCTATGGGGAAAAGCCCTCGAACAATAGGATTTTTTTTTTAGTTGGAAGTTTAACGACCATAATGTGCAACTCAAAGGGCTATAAGCAGTCGCCCGTCCCTAATTTAGGGTCACTGGTTCCAGGGAAGAGAGAGAGCCAGTGCCGTAAGACAAACACAACATCCATGTCTCACCGGGATTCGAACCCGAACCCCGTTCGGACGAATGATCAGAGGCCATCACTTAGACCACTGCGCCACCGGGTCGGCATAGGAATTTCAGGATCATAGTGACAAATTCAAGATTTCCCTTGTGCCACTTCTGTTCAAGCAGGCACTTTGGCACACTTAGTAGCTCTTAGCTAGAGTGCTATTCTGGAACGTGCGTTTTTTAGTAGGAGTCAGTCAGGAATTTTGTTTTTGTTTTTTTCGGGCGACTTTTTCTGTGTTCTGAGATGTGGAATTGAAAAAGACTTTTCGATGAAACTACTAATATCACGATGTTCAGAGAATTTTCCAAATACCCTCAGAGTGGATATGTTTCACCGTTTTGGACAACTGAAGTTTCGAAAGAAATACGTCGCAGGGAAGGATAAGCTGTGTTCCACTATAATTTGAAATTGGTACTATGTTGCTCATATTCCTCTTGATATCGTGCTGACTTTAGTGTATTGTTTCGCCACAGTATCGCCCTACCATGAGGCAAACGAAGAATCGTCACAGGGTGAAGTTTTCACGTTCACTCAGATAGCGACTGGTGTAAGTATTGTATAGAAATAATTGGCGTTCCTTCGAACGTAAAATAATAATGGCAGAACCAAATTCATTTGACCGACCATACACTGGAATATGTATTCCCACGGGATTGTCAACTTTCCTCGTAAGACTGCTTTTAGGTATTGATTTGCATCATCAGACAGTTTTTCCTGGAATGTACTTAATTAATTTTAAATTCATGTAATTCATTTATTTATTCTGCCAAATAGACACGTTTCCATTAATGAGGAATCATAACTTTTCCGTCATAACGAATGTTTGGAGTAGGGACAAAATTAGCATTCAGAAAGTTTCTTTTAAGGGCGATCCAAAATAAACATTAAACGGGATCATTACACAACTCAAGTGCAGTATCATTCCGAGCTGTGGTGTCAAGCACCGTCTGCGACTCGCACGGGATCTCGTCCACGTTTTTAAAACTGCGATCCTTGAGCTTCATCTTCGGTAGTTAGACAGAGTTAATCAAGAGTTAATCTTCATCTTTCTTGAGTTAATCATCGTCTTAGGGAGTTCCATAGTTAGATCTTGACATAGTTACACACGGGGCGCCTTCTGTTCGGATTCAGAATCTTTGTCACAGACTTTGCAGCAATGCGGTGCATGTTCAAAATCGGTAGTGAATTTAGGGCTTAAGTTGGGCCAAGTCAAAATTGTCAAAAGATATCCATTTTATTTATTTTTGGAGGGGAGGGGGAGGAGGTACTTTAAGTGTTGTGTTGTGTAAAGAAATACAGGCAATAGCCTTTAATGCAGTTTTAATCTCGCTTCTTGGCGAGCTTATTTGTGCTTGCTGTGTTCAATTCATATATAGAATTTTAACAACTCCCACCCCAACACTGACTTGAGTTTAGCAAGTGAACCTGCTTAATATCTTATTATAAATTTTTAGAATGGCTCTTAACGTTGTTTGTGCACCACATTTTGCGTATCTTTGATGCAATTTTAGTGCGCTCCCAAGAAATATTGTTCGTTTTCAGGATGCGTACACCTTCGCGCTCTTCGGTAGTGCCGTCTAGAAAATAGAAGCCATGACGTTTTAGAGATGTGTTATCACGTTTCTTGATTGCACGCGGAAAAGAAGGCTACCGATTGGTTTCCAACACTGTCGTGTATCCAGTCAGGATAACACATGTGTATCAGAAAGTGTAATATGAGATGACGTCATTAAAAGAAGAAAGTCATCTCTCATGACCTTGCACTTTTCAGAAGTCCTTGCTTGCGCCCACTACTATTCATTCCTCATATTCCTTTTAAAGATCAGTTTTTCACATATTGCTGCGGCACGTATGCTTCGTTCACCTAGTGCGATGTTTATGGAACCATCTTAACATCACTGTTGCGTGGGCAAGTAAAGATGGCAAATGCTTGATTGCTACTGGGTATTCCTAATAATTTGTAGTTTCAGTATAGTACTAATGCATTAAAAGAAACGAAATACACGGAACATACAGATTTCTATTTTCAGTTCTCTCTGCGAAACAAAAATAAACTTGAATTTGCAAACTGATATTAGTTGTGTGTCATCAAGGGGTACAAGAATATCTTTGTCTTAAAGCACATTACGCATTCTTTGGTTCTGAATGATTGATGGAACGTTTTGGGGGCTCCGACTCATTAGAAATTTTTGATTGATGATTTTGTGCTGAGATGGTAATGCTATCACAAGAATCAGTATTTCCGTTGCTGAAGCAAAAACACCATCCTCATTTTCGGGACAAATTCGTCTCGGTCGGCACCAACGTTGAATCTCCGTGAATTGGTTGCCATGAACATTCATAGGCGTCCGCGCCTTGTGATTATTGGGGGGACGCAGATATATCTTCCCTTCCCTTCCCAACTTTCTTGTTCTTCTCACTCTAAAACAATGTATTATTTTTACATGAGAGCTCCCATTTGGAAATATATTGGAGGGGGGGGGGTGTCCTCGAATCCCCATAGGCAGTGACGCACGCGCCTGTGCTTATTGATTTATGGCGAAGAAACTCTCAAAAACCGCATCGATCCCCGTATCAGTTCCGCGTAACACAAACGTGCATCTGACTTGTCATTTTAACGGACCACACACCCTACTAAAAGTCAATTATCACCATAAAAAAGTAATTGTTCCTCTTTGCACGGATATCATATTGTTTTACTCGTATAGCATATCGCATCATGGGCATTAAAGGATAACATTACATTACCCCACATATTACTGAATATTGTATTGTATCTTACATGAAAATGACAGTTACGTTCAGCAACGTGCGTCAAATGATTTTTCCTACAAATCTCTTGTTTCCCTAATTTGTATAAGAAGTGTACAGAGCTCCATAGAAGGCCAGGGTTGAATTACCCTACTGAAGCATAAAAATGAGCACAGACATCACATTTTTGTTTTACTGATGCAATTCCGCAAAAGAGCTTTACAAAAAATTTCATGGACACGTAATCTTACTAGACAAATAATTTCGGTGGAGAGAACTAATTGCTATCTCGTATTTAAAGGACGTTTCCCATTTCTGACTGGTAATAACTGAAGGCCGCCCCGGTGGCGCAGTGGTCTAAGGCGCTGGCCTCTGATAATTCGTCCGTGAGGGGTCCGGGTTCGAATCCCGGTGAGGCATGGATGCTGTGTTTGTCTTACGGCACTGGCTTTCTCCCTTCCCTGGAACCAGTGACCCTAAATTAGGGACGGGCGACTGCTTATAGCCCATTGAGTTGCTCACGGTGGTCGTTAAAACCTCCAAAAAAAAACTGAAGCATACTAATTTGAAGTATTTTCAAGAACACATGAAAAACATTCCAATAATCTTGAAAACGGAAGTACATAATATTTTTTCCGCTTTAGACGTAACAATCTGTACATAGTCAAACTTTGATCAAATGATTTTGGGCCAACATAAATCCTCATCTCGCATAACCAAAATAAGTGTGACACCAATGATACATCTTCCTGCCGAGAGGCAAATTACAAAAGATCCATCTTTAAAATTTTTAGTAAAAGCTCTTTGCTAAATATTCTATATATAATCCAAATGATAAATAACGAACAGAAAATAGATTAAGAATTATCTTTTATTGCCGTATATTTCGGAATATAAACGCACCAGTAAACACGTCGTACCTTATTTTTTAGTGAAGGTTAAGAAAACGAAATAAAACGTCATTTGAATCACTTGAAAATATAATTTTAATGTGTACAAATAGCAGGTTATATGAATAATTGAATTATTGCTATTTATGTTGATAATGATGTGCGATCGCAGTGATAAAAACAACGTGGAGAAATGCAGCCCAGTCCTTCAGTCAATGGTATACATATGCTGAATGATTTGTACGTGATGTCAGACATTGATACAGCCAATGGTTTTCGTGCATGGTTATGCTCGCAGCTTGGCAGGTGCATCAAAGTGAGACGGCTTTGGTCGTTGCCTATCCTCATTCTGTTGAATACAGATATTACATAAGAATGGGAAATTGGTTTTTTAATCTAAAGTTGCAAACTACCGTTCGCAATAGTAAGAAATATCATCAAAGCGCAAGCGGTATAACCTGCATATATCTTTGGCGAAAGCAAGAGAGACTTCCTGTGAGGCGGCAAAACTTCATCGTAAACTGAAAATAAACGTTCCTAACCCCAGATAAATTTGAAATAAAATTTGCATATATCATGGAAGGATTTTCCAAAAGAAAATTATACAAAATTAGGACTCCTCGGTATATTAGTTTTTCACTATGAAAATATGTTTTGCGTTTTTTTTACGAAAGTTCTGTGTCAACTGAAGAACTTGCAGGAGCAATAAAGCTCGTTCTCTTTGTCTTTTTTGTCATGTAATGCACATTGACATAATTTTTATTACGGCAGTAATGCCGATTTATAATTTCATGCGTGATAGCTTTTCAAACGAAAAGATAATACTCAAGAACGCATAAAGCGTATTAAATCCGTTTATTTCTTATGGTGTAGTAATCACATAGATTCGCCAAGCTTTCGCACTCCACATTTGACAGTGATATAATGGGAAGTTTCGATATAGTGTCCTCATATCCGTATTTACCTACACCAGAGGCTGTTGGAAGCCTTGGAGAAATAATAATCAATTCCCGTGATTTCACACCATCCCAAACAGAGACAATTATCGGTACATTAAATCAAGTTACTAACCACAACTATTTCAAATTCGATGGTGGCATCTGTAAACAAACTAAAGGAGCACCAATGGGTTCCCCTCTGTCAGCAGTACTTGCTGAAGCAGTACTTAGACCGCTAGAAGATATAATCTTTCTAAAGTGTATCAAGAAACCCCGAGTGTGGATCCGCTACGCTGACGATATAAAGATATGGGAACATGGAGTAGACGAATTAAAAGATTTCATGCATAAGATAAACAGTCTATATAATACGATAAATTTCACCATGAAGCTTGAAGTGGATGAAACGTTGAATTATCTTGACGCCGCGCTCAAAATAAATAGAACATCAAGCTCCGATTTTAAAGTTTATTATAAACCGACCGCAGTACTGAACCTAGTCGCTCCTGATTCGCACTGCCCAAAGAGTACAAACTTTCTGCATTTAGAGCATGATTCTATAGAGAGTATAACGTATGCCAACCCGACTGCCAAAATAACAAACAAATTGATAATTTTTATAGCTAAGGTCTAAAAGCTGGATATAAGAGGGATGGAATAGACAGAATACATAGAACTGTAAGAAATCGTATAATGTCAGGAACAACAAAATCACCTAGTAAGACAATGAAGTACGCAGGATCCATCTCATATATCCCAGACTTTGAATATTGGTTAAAAAATTTGTTACGTAAATACAAAATATTAATAGCAATGAAGTCCCCGACCCCATTATCACATATAGTGTCCAGCTGCAAGGAGAGACAGTGCGAAAAAGAAAAGGCTGGCGTCTACGCTATACCGTTGGTATATCCTGGCAACACGGAAAAGATATATATAGGAATGAAAAATCGATTCTTGGGCACTGGATGTAAAGAACACGTGCGAAGTATTAACCAGGACATGTAGAATACAGCCCTCGCCAGAGAAGTCATGCATTTATCGGCCACTCCAGTATGGAATAATATTAGAAGAATTGCCCCTTACGCGAACTTTAAACAGACTGTAATCAGGGAAACTGTCACAATCCTCTCCAGCAAAGTAGCATGCAATGATATGATCTGTACTGAACTACCAATAGTTTGGTATGCGTTATTAAAAGACGGGAACACGTGGCCGCGCACCGTGTAATTACGTTCTAAAACATTTCACGAAATATGCTCGTGATGTCACCCACGTTATTTTCAAAAATCATCTTTTTTCCTTATGTGTTCCAATTCCCTGCATTTTTATGTCTACGGTAGCCTTGAAAAAGCCTCCCAGTGGAGTGAAAAAGCTTGACGAATCTCGTTGATTACTACACCATAAGAAATAAACGGATTTCATACGCTATATGCGTTTCTGGAGTATTCACATTGTGGTGTATTAAAAATAACGTTACCGAAAAGATAATGCTAATGGATTCGGTAACGAATACTAAAAAAGACCACAGCGAAGTACGTAAAAGGAGTTGAATATTTCTTCAGTTTAAATTTTTTCCTGCTCGTAATTCTAAAATTTTAAAAGAACTAATTCCGCGCTGGGTCATCAAAGCAATAATCACTCATCCAAAGAAATAAATGCATTCAAATACAGTTACCACTTTTATGTTCAAAAATTACGATACATAATTTGTGTGTGTGTGTGTGTGTGTGCGTGTGTGCGTGTGTGTGCGTGTGTGCGTGCGTGTTCTATCTGCGATGCATTTCCAAAATATCGCCTTTAACTGGGCATGGAAATTAAAGCCAACTACTTGATATGGATCAGCCACTGAACCAGTGATCAGACAGTATCTCTGAGAAACAGAACATCTTAGTTTTGCGTATGGGCCTTCGCTGTGGTACACTGTGTTTCTTCATGCAGTGCTAACGTAAAAATGCATTTGTTTTCTTAATCCCTAGTGAGTCTTAGTATCAATAGGACGCGCAGAATGTAAAACGATTCAAATGACTTCGTGAATGTGAAATCATTGAAACTTCTGGCAAAAATTTCATGCCCATTTGCTCCTTGCTGAAAAATATTTCATGTTTAAAATGTTACTTTGTTATATTCACTATAAAAGCATTAATGATTAGTAAAAGTCCATCGATCCTCAGTACAGATTTGAATCCACACTTTTAGATTACTATATGATTTCCAAACTTTCGAAATGCTCTGACAAATTTAAGCCACAATTAGTTGATGTTAACCTGGATTTTATATTATATGGAGTTGTACTGTTATACTGACTGATATTAAGTTTTGAAAGAAAGCGATTCATCAATATTTGTTTGGTTTATGTGATTGATTTAGGTAGATCTGATTAATTTTCTGTTATCCAAAAACAATTGCCAATTTCAGTTTTGTATCATTAAAACCAGGGGGCGCCATTTCAATGTGAAATTACAGTCTCCGTTGCATGGGATTTGCGCGTTACGTGACACTGGGAGCAAACGCTGCCAAACACGGCACCAGATAATCAAGCCGATACCGACTCCACACAGAGATTTTGGTTTGGGAGTGCAAACTCAAACTGCTTAACATTCTTAGAAAAGGCCAAGGTTATTAGATGAAAAAGCATTTCACTTTGGTGAATAGACCTGTGTGGATGTTTTGCAATTTGTAAATATACTTTACAATTACTAAGTAATCTGGGCGGGTTGAAACTCGTGTACATGCTTAGAAAAGCATTTCGCCTCGGTGAATAGGCCTGTGGATATTTTGCAATTCATTACTTCTCGTCATAATTGGTAAATATACTTCATAACTAGCTATTTCTTAACATCAGTTGTGCATATTATTGTCTTAAATCAGTGTAGCACAGTATGCCTGGATGTGCAATAGCAAGATGTTTATCTTACAGTAAGAAGACTCAAGTTTCGGATATTAATCATAGTTTTCCAACATATCCTAATTTGGAAAACCTCCGGGTACTGAAATGTAAATGAAATGATAATTCCTAAGTTAAAAATAAAAGAGTTTGTTCGAAACATTTTACTGTTGACAGTTATGTTCGTGACTTAAAATCACAATTACTTGGATTGCTTGGCAGAAAGAAATTGAAAGCAGATGCTGTACCTATCGTCAATCTCCTAAGTCAAATTGGCGATAAGCACATTACAACTGCTAATCCTCATGAATCGTTATCCTCCATTCTTAGCGTTCTGAGTGTTCGTCTTGCGGCCAATAGGTTACATAGACGTGAAGTAAGAAAACGAGCATTGAAAACGTTTCGCAATATATCTCCAAATAAAATAAAATTGATAAGTCTGTGTAAACTGATATTACGTCATCGTCTTCAGCTGATGTTTAACTTCTAATGACGAAGATAAGGTCATTGGAAATAAGAAATAAAAGATTAAGTGTTGAGTGCACCAAATTAAGAGTGCAAAATAAGTGACTTAATAACAAACTTGGATCTACTCAAAGGGATTTGTGTGAATATCTGAATAACTTAGCTTCACAAGTGGCAGCTGACGTGAGTAAAGTCTTTCGTAAAATATTTACAGAAAACCAGATTCTTTGTTTGCCCTATAACAAAAAAATGTGCACCGGGGAAAGGATGACATATGTAAAGCAGTTACATTGCTGACCATATCTGTTAAATCTTACAACTTATTTCGATTGAAGATGGGTTTCCTTTTCCTGGGCTTTCAACCCTGCGACGATGGACCACCCACTCATTCCGTTGTCATCCTGGTATTTTGCACGATGTTCTGAAATTAATGGAAACTCAGGCTGAAATATTTAATGGTGTAGAACGCGTATGTGTAATTTAATTCGAAGAAATGAATGTCGACAGCCGGACTTCATATGATCAGAAAGAAGTTAGTCTCTTTGTACCCTACAGCAATATTCAGGTGGTTATGGTGCAAAGAATATTTTCTAGCTGGAAGCAACCGATATATTTTGACTTTGATGTTTCAATGACAGCGTCAGTTCTCAAAAAAGTAATATCATCCATACAGCATATTATGTATAATGTTGTTGCTATAGTGTCTGACATTGGGCCAAAGAATCATGCAGGGTG
Source organism: Macrothele yani (assembly GCA_039090855.1). Taxonomy (NCBI): domain Eukaryota; kingdom Metazoa; phylum Arthropoda; class Arachnida; order Araneae; family Macrothelidae; genus Macrothele; species Macrothele yani. Next base: position 17,959,740 of record CM077018.1, on the reverse strand, counting down.
GAAGGAACTCAATGTGTCACACACAAACACAAGCTTTCCGAATACATCAGACCACCAGAAACGGGTTTGGGTATCTGCAGATGTACCCCATCTATATATTTTGATCAAAAATCACTTTCTTGATGCGGGATTAACCTTGCCAAGAACCAAGGTCATCACAAAGGCCAATATTGAGCAGTTGTTATCTTTGGATTGTGGTGAAATTAAAATGTGTCCAAAATTAACATCATAGCATCTCACAGTGAGAGGCAGAGAACGTCAACGAGTACGTATGGCTGTCGAGCGGTTTTCCAAAAATACAGCATAAGCCATATATTATGTAATGCCAAATGAAGAGTCTACTGCTGAAATGATACAGTTAAGCAACAATTAATTTGCCGTTTTCAATTCTAGGCAGCCCTATGGTGACAAACCCAATGCATGTGGATTTGGTATGCATCATGCTGTTCAAGAAAACACTTTAAGGCAACTGTTTGCTTGTTGTCAAGGAATAAGTGTTGGTACTGCGAAAGATCTTTTGCCTTTTCAGAAAGGTTTTTTGACTTCTATACTGTCACTGATGGAACTCTTTGGTGACCTTAAACCCTTGAACATCCAATGTATATTGACGACACGCTTAAATCAGAACTGTCTTGAACTTTTTCTTACTGATCCAAGGAGTTGATCACTCTTTCGATAAACCGTTACCTTCAGAAGTGTAGTGCTGCATTCGCCTCTTATTACTGGGTAGCAATTAATCGGGTATTCCTTAATCTAGTGCTTTTTCAGTTACTTCAGATGTTGACGACAATGATTCCTTTTTAACATTTCAGTTATTTGGCAATATTTTGTTAGATATGTCTGAACCACTTGATATGGTTGAAGGTATCACTGAGATGCGGGACATTGTGATTGATGATCCTATTAATATCGATCCTCCTATAGCACGTGTTACTGGAAGTGATTGCTCTGTTGAAGGTTTTAAATACATGGCTGGCTATCTTGCGCATCGCGTACAAAAATATGATAAAACCTTAGGCACTCCCACTGGGCAATTACCTGCTCTTCCCGGCGAAGTCCCCTCTTCGTGCCGGATAGGAGCATTGTCACGAGGAGGTATTCTTATGACATCTGATGACTAGTTAAGAATAATCAGTCAATTTGAGCTGATCTTCACCTTGTTTCATGGGCAACATTTTTTGTCACCTGATAAAAATATTGTGAAGAAGCTCTGTAATGTAATAAGTAAGAAATTGCCTTATACTCCACTAGAATTATTCAAACTATATGTGAGAACAAGAACATTCATACGCTTGAGATACCTTTACATGAAAGCTAAGGCTCGGAAAGCTAAAATAGCCCAGAGTAAAAAAGCACGCAAATAGCAGGCTTCATCAAAGTAACCGAATGTATTTTACCAAGTACAGGGTGTGGCAGAAAAACTGGGGTTTTTCACGACGCCATTTGCAGAGAACATGAATCGGTGGAATGGAGCTCAAAGTGATGTAGCTTTTAAGGCATTTTACAAATATGGTGACTGTACTGCCGCTGCTAAACGAAAAAATCGTCGTTATTTTTATCTCCGAGACATGATTCTTTTCCATCAGAACATGCCATCAGTTTATGGGTGAAGACGTTTGAAACTACGAGAAGTGCATTGAAGCAAAAACCTAACGTTAAGCCTAGGAATATTCGAACATAAGAAAGGATGCAGGAATGCAAAATGCCGTAACACAAAGTCCAAAACTTTCTGTGAGACGAATGTTTTTAGCAGTGGGGATCTCAAGTCGTAGAACCATATAATCTTACGGGACGAGTTAAAGTTACAACTCCACAAGATATAGGTTGTGCAGCAATTAAATGAAAATGATTACGAATAGCGAATGGCTCTGTGTGTTGAGCTTTCGGCTAAAATACAAGGCAATGAAGCTTTCTTGAGTTTATTGTGGATGAGTAACGAGGCCCACTTTCATCTTAGTGGTTTTGTGAATAAACAAAACTTTCGCTACTGGACAGAGGATAATCCTCGTCAACTGCATCAACGGCCGTTACACAATCAGCGAGTTACAGTGTGGTGTGGGATCTCTTCAATGGGAATAATCGGCCCTTACTTTTTCGAGGATGAGCAAGAACAAACAACAGCTGTAACATCTCACAGGTATGCCGAACTGATTAACACATTCGTCGCACCGCAACTTGCACGCTTTCCTTCAGATGAGCCATTTTGGTTTCAGCAAGACGGCGCTACGTCTCACTGTGCGAAAACTTCCGCGGAAACTATTTTTTTGATTGGAGGTTTAACGACCACCGTGAGCAACTCAATGGGCTATAAGCAGTCGCCCGTCCCTAATTTAGGGTCACTGGTTCCAGGAAAGGGAGAGAGCCAGTGCCGTAAGACAAACACAACATCCATGCCTGACCGGTATTCGAACCCGGACCCCTTACGGACGAATGATCAGAGGCCAACGCCTTAGACCACTGCGCCACCGGGGCAGCTCCGCGGAAACTATACACCGGCGTTTCGGCAACCGCATCATATCCCGGAATGGTGGCCTTTCGTGTGCCCACCCCCCCCTTACCCCTTCCAACCAGGTCACCAAACTTGTCAGTTTGTGATTGCTTGCTGTGAGGGTTCCTTAAAAGTAAGGTGTATGCAATGCGCCCACATTGATGAGCTGAAACACAACATCCGTACAGAAGTCGCAAACATTTCTATTGCGATGCTGGTACGTGCCATGGACGATTTCCGTCACAGCATGTGTGAGTATAGACGTCGAAATGGTCGTCACCTGCCGGACATAATATTCAAAAAATGAACGTGACTGCGCATTTTTCACAAATGGCAATGTGTCATGGTGCAGTGGATGCGTTTGTCACTTCTTTTCTCATTAAACCAATTATCGGTTTTCTGCCAAACCCTGTATTTGTAGCTTATGTCATGTTACGGGGAAAGAAAAGTTACATCAGAGTATTGCCTTCTCCATACGTAAGATGAGAAGATATGATATTGGAAGCTGAGGTAAAAATGCATGTTGCTGAGATCTTGTCGCATTTTGACTGTGGCCATTCACATCGCTTTTCCTTGGCTCGTTTACTTGGTAGTCGAGCTTCTTCCAGTGGCTGTGTCTTCCGTGTCCCCTTCTTTTAGTTGCTCTCTTGACAGAGGTTGGCTGAACTGTGTTATGTTTTGCCGATATTGAAATGACTACGTGTTCTGCAGGTATTACTGCAGTCAGAGGAATGGAATATGGGCGCTTTGCTGTGTGACTTGTGAACGCTCTAGGATATTGCTGGCCTGAAGTTATAGTTCAATGTATGGTGGAAGAATCATGTTTATTTTGCCAGCCTATTCTCCTCCAATGATTGACGAAAGAGAATTGGATGGATAGTTGACTTTTTATTGGTTTTCTAATTTTCTTGTACTGCGGGGGGAGACTAAGTATTAGGAAGAGAGAACAGACATAAAAAATTATATTGAGATAGCGTTCGAGACGCTTTTCATGAAATATGAACAAAATTACAGGAACAACATATCTCATGTATCTTTTCTAATAACAAAGGGATAGTGTTGAATACAACTTTTTTCCTTGCAGTAAAATTTCAGATTTGGCCAATATAAAAGTATCGTGCAATAGGGAAAGACATCATTTTCTAAACAAAATTTACTACCCACACTCAGCAAAAACCTATGACATGCAGAGTGATGCAATAAAACTAGTTCCCACCTTGGGTAACAGATTGTAAGCAATAACCAATATGCACTGAATAATAATGAATCAACAAAAGTAAACTACTATCTGCATTCACAGGAGGCAAAACATTTGCAGGCACGCAAGTTTTAATGCGTCGCTGAGATATAAATCGTTGGGTTTTTCAGATCTTGTGATTTATGCCTTTACTAAAATTTAAGGTACCTAGAAAAAAGTAAACCAATATCTTCCAATAATATATGTGCAAAGGCACTCCTTTCCTCAGAAAGATATAGTAAAGGTATTTCTACCTTTGTGTGCCATATATTTTTCTAAACAAATTGCTGTTATTCAATACAGTTCCTAGCGTAGTAGATAATCAAGGAAATGAACTAATGCAAGATTAATCTAGGATCTTTAATTCATTGGAAGGCAACGTTAGTTAGTTTTTCAAACACTCCATTGAAATTGACGATTTTATTCCAGCATATTGAATTATATTCGAGTGTACGCCACATGGGTTAAAATACCTGAATTTGAACCTGAATGACAAACTCCTGTTATAACGCAATAGCGAAGTAATGACCGGCAGTAAAGATATTAAGGTATTTTTGCCTTATATCCACTTCAGTTCGAATTTGAATAAAAACTCGAAAAATGTTTTCAGAAAAATAATAATATAGTCTCTTATTTCACAAAACATTCCTGGAGAAATTAAGTTTTATTTTGGAACAAAATTTCGAAGAAATTAGATTCTCTCAGTAGTTTAAATATTAATTTAAATTTAAATAATAACTATAATGTGGTGAATTATCCTTTCAATGAGCAGGTTACTCCAATTATAAAATGAACCCTAGAATCAAAGTTCTGGTTCCATGCCGTAGGTCCAGAAGAACATTCATAAAACAGAAAATTTCGTACTTAAACAAGCTGTGAATAGAATGTTGTTTTTGCTCTTTACTAAATGAAATATTCGTACTCTGGAATTAAAAAACGCAGTGAAAATCATGGAATTGCAAAATGTAAGCTGAACAATATTATTAATGATCGAAGGGAGAAACGTCATGCGTTGACTTTAACTCGCAAAAGAACGCCAAATGGATATCCAATGAAGCAACGTATATTTACGACTATTTCAAAAGTATTGTGTCTGGTCTTAACTCTTTAAGCTGCTGATGAAATTGAATGAAATGCACGATGCCGAAAAATTTGTTCTTCTGAACCGAAATGTTCACATAGCGACGGGCTTTTACGAAATATATGAGAAAACAATTTATCTTTAGCTCCTATGATCCCCGCAACACCAAAAACAAACCTGTCACAGAGTGATAAGCTCTCCCTTGTTTTCTTACATTCTGTATTCCATGACCAAAATTATAATACGGAAGGGCTAGTCCCCCTGACACAAATATCATACGACTGGATAAAAATAAATGATTCGAACGTCTCCCTCTCAATTGCAATAGTACTTTATCAGTTAGTAGTCAGAGAAGATTCTTTCAATTACAAATTTTGAATGAGCAGTCTAAATATCAAATCTAAGGGCGAAAGCAACTTTCTTATGTTCCACTTTTTAAGGCAACTCGTATGAGAAGAGTTTTGGGACCACTGAACTAAACATACCCGGAACGAATTCGTCCAAGTTGCATTCGGCCCACTTCTTAGACAGAGAATATATTCGTCCGAGTTAATTTCAGCACCCGTTGTAAACTCGGAGTTAATCCATTGTAGCTTGTTAAAGGGTTAAAAAAAGATCCACCGACACAAAGAACAATCGCTAAGCCGTTTAAATCATTGTACCAATTGTAAACAACTTAAAAACAGAGATCTGAATCCGGAAAAAAAAGGAATAAAAGCAAAACATAATGCTCACTGCATTTTTCCTAAGTACGTGGGTGAGCACAGAACGCGGTGTTGACTTTTTGATGAATATCATTTAGTCGGAGACATTTTGAAATTTATTGTGATCATCGATGAAGCTTTTGATAAATATAACTTAGTTGGAGACACATTGAAATTTTTTGTGACTGTCGATGACTTTTTGATGAATATCACTTAGTCGGAGACACATTGAAATGTATTGTGACTATCGATGAAGCACTGATCTATCTAAAACACATTAACACAAAAAGTTTCATTTACTATCTCAAAACTTCAGAAAAAGACTTAGAAAATTAGTTCCAAGAATTCAAAGAAAGTTTTAGTAAAGGATTCTTGACTATTGATTGCTTTTCTTGCAATGGCAAATTAAAGTTAAGAGAAGTTGAAAAAATTTTAAATTCCGTGCCGTATACTACGAAATTAATGTTTTAATCGTGTATGTAGAGACGAAGAAACATTCCTTTATTCACAGAGCCTTCAAAGAGGAGAACTCGATCAGAATAAGGGTAGAACTCCATCGTTCCTGAATTAAAATCCATCACTGTGTTACTTGAAAAACTGAAGGAACAGGCGGAAATAAAGTGCATATCTTTGGTTCATATTCTTGCAAAGTTTCCTGATGCGTCACAAGTGGACTATTGTGCCCCCGGACTGCCGAAAAAAATACTTTGTAAAGGAAAACCGAAAACAATGACTGGAGCATTAAAAGCAGTATGGCAGGAGTGGAAAAAATTAACACTCCAAATTCTGAGAAATACATTTTTATTTTCGGAATCTAGATGTAGTTCATATGCCAGAAAAAGGCTATCATACAAAGTATTTAAGAAAGGAATAGTTTTAATTTAAACATTAATTACATTAATGGAATGTCGTTCTAAAAATGTGTAAACATTCACTGCACGTATAAGATTCTTATCGGTACACGTCTTGCAAATCTTCTGAGAATCCGAGGAGTTACATTACAACACTCAATTTTGACGTGATTTGTTTCAACCTGACTGGATCAATATATTTTGAATACATATGCTGGTATAAAAATGTGATCAAACACCTTATAAATAATGCTGCGATTACATATTGATCGGCGGACGATAAATATTGCATTTTAAAAGCAAATTACGTTTTCCAGTGACAGATAATTAAAAAGCGCAGGCAAAATCGTGATTTTGCCAAATTTGAAATGCAAGCTAATGCATTTTATTTCTAATGTTCTGCATCTACAAATCCTTGGTGTAGTGTAAATATATACAAACAGCTGTTTAGTTTTAGAGCATTTATGTTTGTTACTAAAAACGCATAACCACATAGCGGAACAGTGAAAACGTACTCCAAATTTATATCATATGCAGCATATTCATCCCAACTCTAAATACATGGTTGGTCAATCACTTGAAAAATGAATTTTAAATTTAGTGCTGGCTATTCTTCTTATATAAGAACAATAGATAAAACAAAATTTATTTCATTATTTTTAATTGTGTTGAGACCAGTAATGTGAATACAATATAATTGTACTTCTCACTGTATTACCTCAAAACACAAAAAAACCTGGAGGTGCAAATTTTAACACGTATCTCAGTGAATACAATTTGAAATTAAGAGACCTACATTTTCAGTTATGTCAAGGGAATCATTATCCAATTTAGGAGGATATTTTACAGATTCATATTTTAACAGAATATTGAAAATATGATTAGTCTGTCTTTTGCGAATCAAAGCATCTGCACGTAAAAGACGCTGTGCACAAAGGTCATGGAAGAGCATAGATAATACACGATACGAAGCACCATTTATCGGTGTTATTATTTTCGTGTTCTCCAGATGTGAAAGGAAGCGAATTTTAGTGTGTTTCACAAAGACCAAATTGTTATAATTAGACAACTTCGTTAGAGCATTTCCATCCCACCAAAGCATGTGGGGTGCACATGATCAGTGGTGTCCGAAGAGGAAAAACAACCACCAGACAACAAGTTACGGGCTGAGCACGGCTCATTGAAATCCCTAGTATTCAGTAATTATGGTGATTGAGCAACCAGATTTCCACACAGCTCCTAAATGGTTCGCGTGACGTTGAAGCTCTTACCAATGAATACAGATTTCCAATGCAATGACACATACTCTGCGCGACTGATTTTCAATGCAATGACACATACTCTGTCACTGGACGCCATACTTCTACTTTGCATATTGTTAACGGACCATGGGTATTGATTTCTGTATTCTTTGCATATTTATCCGATTTGAGCATTTATAAGTTCCTGAAAGCCTTTACTTGTAAAATGGACGTTTCCATGCGAATTAGAAAACTTACAGGGTATACAAAATTGGAGAGACGGATTTTCAGCAGAATATCAGGACGACCTGGGTTATTCTTTTTTTCTTTTGCATAAGAGAAACAGCAGAACAAGTGAAATCTCCATCACGTCGGCAGTTCCGAAATCCATAATGCTACACGTAAGGCAATTTAAAATAATATTCGTCTTTCTTTTCCCCTGCCATGTGATTGAAATCATATTATTTTTATTAATGAATCACACTTTTATTAGATTTAGTTACGGGAAAACAAACAAGCACAGGTGCACGATTTAACTGATTTATCGAAAGGACTTGTTCTTTGATCATCATTTCTCGTTCAAGATTCAGGGCTGTTGAAGGTGGAAAAATTGCTCAACTTTGGCTCCAAAACTTAGCCTCGAAATTATCTGGCTGGATTATAATTATTATATTTCAAAACGTGACATGTTCGTTTTTGTTGTCGTTTGGGATAGACATACTTAATGGCTAATGCTTCTCTTTCTTCAGGAGCACGGAATTTTTTTTAACTTCTCTCATAATTGCATCTTTATATTTACCTTATAGTAACATCTTTTTGTTTCATCTTTCAGCTAGGGATTTCCCGTTCAAAGATTTTACACATTTAGTATTCAGAAAATTGAAAGGCTAAGATCATGTCTTTTGAAATTCTGCCTTTGTATGACTCTCAGTTAAATTTAGAAATTTTCATGTTTTAAGCATCCAGTATATATTCGGGAAAAAAACGTAATAATATAAAATGGGAAAGTTTCAATCGTGGACCAATACTTCTGTATCAACATTTTCGCCTTTGACTAGGCCTTTAGAATTTAGAAACCACACAATCAATATGTTCCGTAAACATGTACTTTAAAAAAAGAAAAAGAAAGCAAAGAACCCAGACTTGAAAATTATGAATACAAGATGTGTACATTTTTCTCTAAAGGACATCATACCAAACAAGAAATATTCCTCATTGCTTCAAATTCAGTATCCATGGTTGTCAACAAATGTGTCAATAATTCTCAAATCCCCTGGCTGTTAATCAAAAATTAACAAGGGACAGCATTATTGCACTTAATTTGGAAGCAATAGAGCCGGAAGATGAAGCTCAGAGTATCTGATGCTGCATTCAAAAAATTTAAAATTCAAATAGTCTCACACTTTCTTACATAAATAATTTGCATATGTATAATATAATTTGGAACAATTAAATTTTTACTGAGACAGCATTTGTTGAATTTTCCGCACGCAATTGCACCGGAGCCATTGTAAATGAAATTCTTCGTTAGAATGATGAGCTCTGTACCAGTACACTTGGAACGTGGTTTCAAAATGCTCGTATTGTTCTTAATACCGTGATTTTGGTGACGTGTATTTCGCGGTGTGAAAGGCAAGCATTGCTATCAACTTATGAAACCATTCAAGGGTTACCCACTGATTCTCAGATGGGATTATGCATTATCGTTTTGGAAAACGCAGGTGTCGGAAGAAAAATGTTTCAGGGAAGGATTGTGTTTTGTGGAAACACAATTCCGTAGACTTCGGACGTTGTTCCTCGATTCTCAGCTATAATTAGCATCGTGCTTTAGTCTACATGTATTTCGTAATGTGACCAGACAAGATAGCAACCTACTTAAAGTACATGTTAGAGGGTCAGCTAGTGACCCTGAAAGCGGATATATCACCTCGTTTCGGACAACCCAGGCTTCGGAGGAAGCAAGTTTCAGGGAAAGATTATCTGTCTTCTGTACACTTGGGACGTGGTTCCACAGTTCTTATTTTTCTTTGATGTGCTTTGAGCTACACACATTTCGTGGTGTGAATGGAGAGAATCACAACCAACTTCAAGAAAAAGTTCAAGGATCAGCCAACGACTCTTAAAGCGGATATGTCTCCTCGTTTCGGGCAAATCCATCGTCAGAAGAAGCAAGTAACAGGGAAATATTATATATTTTCCTTACACCTTGACGTGGTTCTTCAAATCTCATATCTCCTCTTTAAACTTTATCTAGGCTGTGGGTGATCATAATGTAATGGCTCATGGGTGTACGTGTTTCAAACATTTCTTCTGAATATGTTTCAGTTAGAATTTGTGAGGTATCCGTTTAAGCGAACACTGGCTCTCATTAGAGTAAAATAAATGGGTGAAACAAGCACATTTCTCATGTTAATTATGCAATTTTCCGGAGTGATAGGAAATGCGATGTTCCCGTTTCATGTGTGCGATAATACGCGCCTGGTTATACCTAATGTAAGTATAGGAAGCATTTGACGGAGTACCTAAAAACTGATAGGTATGTGCCGAGAATTAGATTATATAAGTGATCACAGGCTCAAACCAATCACAGGATCGATGAGGAAATTAAAAGTACAGAAATGCACAGGGCAGATAAAACTACTTGTCTTCACTTGAGGGAGCTGTCCTCTTCATCTAAGTAATCTCGGAAGCGAAGAGACGTGCAAGGAGAGGAATGCCTAAACAATGTAATCCCACCATTCAGGGAACAGCTTTAACACAGGCTATATCAAAGTGCTAAGCAAGGCTAGATGGTATCTGCCTTGCAACATGGAGCTAAAGGTTATTAAACAAGAACTGCTGTTCGAATGTTGAGACATTTTTTGGAAAAAGGCAAGTGTGCCACCCTAGCGAGACTGTAGCTTCAACAGAAACATCCGAACACCTCGCTAACAGCAATGAACGGAAGCCGCAGAACTCTCATGATTCACGAAGAACGAGGAGAGCAACGTTAGTGGTACAAGTGCAGCATTGCTAGAGCTTCAATTTTGGGTTTTCAAAATTCGACCACCTTTCAACATTTGCGATTTAAATCAAGCAATCTTTTGTTTGTTCAAAAAATATTTCAGAAGGGGATTTTTTGAAATGTAACTGTCTCGCGTATTTAGGAAAATTGTGTTTGTATGTTTATTATCCTATTCTTTTAGAAATTTTGTCGTTTCGCACTCCCTACAGTGTCCCACACATATATCCAGAATTTCCCCTAAACCCAATATATTTAAAACAATACTTGAATTCTGTTATTTCTTAAGTAATATCTAGTGAATGTTATATTTATAAATATGTATCTACCTTCTTTGATATCCTTTCAAGCAAATACTAATTAGTAACGTAAAACTTTTAAAACACAGGTTGCAGTTTTGTATAAATAAAATTAATTATGTATTTTAAATAATTTCCGGTGAATTGAGTTGGCAGTTACTGATATGCCTTCTAGCAGGCTAAAATTCCAAATACTTCCTTATGGTGCGAAAATGTATGCAGCAATCAGAGATCTCTGCATTGACTGCATTTATTCTATCACACGTGAAAACAGTCACATCAGAAAACTTGAAAATTTCAGCGCCTTGGAGCGGGAATCGATCCCGCGTCTCCCGATTATCGTTCAAGCGTGCTATCTGTCCCGCACGGGGATAACTGGTTTTCCAGTTATTTGGGGAGCGGTGCCCCCACGGCCCGAGCTGACCTTGTGACTGGTCAACATCTGATGTCATGCCACCGCTTGTTTTTTATTTTGGTGCTGATGGTGTTTGCAGGGACGGCTGTTCATCCAGCTGTTGGGGTGTCGCGGCCCCACGATCCCGAGCTGGTCTTGTGTATCGCTTTTTCGTTTTTCTTTATTTTCTCCACTGGCTAGTTACCCGTGTTGTATTCTCTACCTAATCTCTACCACGTTATGTACTAACACCCCGGTCTTGGGGTTTTGTTACCCTCCACCACTAACTGTTTTATATTAACCGCTCAGTTCGTAGGTTGCTGAGATTCCGTTTAGGTTTCCCTTCCAGGATTTGTCTTCTTTGGATTTCTTTTTTTCCTTTTAGCTGGTTTGGGTGCTAGACCTACCTGCATGTTTGCCGCGTGCGGAGACCCGTGAGGCGGAAATGGGATGTCTGGCGGCTGAGGTCGCAGGAGACCGGAGCAGTGCCTCCTGTGTACCAACACTCCTCTTCGACCCCGGCTTCGCTGTAAACGGGAGGCTATAGACTAACCCACCTCTAGTCAGAAGACATGTACCAAGTTGTGTACAGGGCTTTAGCGGCTTTTTTGTCGTATAGCACGGCAGGGTAAGCCCGGGGGCTGTGGGATCATGCCAAAGGCGTTGGCATGACGGTACCAGGAGGCCGAAGTGTCCGCCGAGTGCGTGTAATCACAGCCAACGGACTATATCTGCAACGTATAAGCTCCAGAACTGTGTCCAGCGTCATTTTCTTGGCTTGCGGACCTCCAGTTCTCCCTTGTAGGGCTCGGTGCTGGGTGGAGTAGTCTGCAGACGAATCTTCCTTTTTTTTTTCGATGGGTAGAACCAAACACAAAACCTCCAAATTTAAGTCACCTGAGAAAATGATAGTTGCCAACGACTCTCCTTCGTCTTCTCAACCTGCCAAGTCTCATAACCTTAAACGATCTTTAGACCATGACCTGGACCAAGAATGTGGAACCTCTTCTTCGGCAGCTGTACTAGTCGCTCCGAAGCGTCGTCTCCCCTCAATTGCTGTGAATACGCATGCTACACACTTAGTTGTAGAATCCATCGATCCGAATGAGAGACTGTCCACCAGATCTCCATTTTTCATTTCTAAAGCTTTGGACGCTGCAGTTGGCCCCTTGAAGTCTGTGAGGAAGCTTCGCTCTGGGGACCTGCTTGTCCAAACTTGCAGTGTTTCTCAGAGTAACACTTTTCTGCACCTCACTAGTCTTCAAGGCATTCCTGTCAAAGTGACACCTCACCCGTTTCTTAACACCTCTCGGGGTGTTATTTCGGAGTTTGATCTCTTGCCATGCAGTGAAGACGAATTGGTGACTGAACTTGCAGATCAAGGTGTTATTGCTGCTCGTCGTATGATGTTCCGGCGCGATGGTTCTTTGATTAAGTCTGAAAATGTGATCTTGACTTTTAACTCCCCTAAAGTTCCGCCCGAAATCAAGGCTGGCTACTTGGTTTGTGGAGTTCGCCCGTACATTCCCAGTCCTCTGCGCTGTTTCAGGTGCCAGAGGTACGGGCATTCCCAACGTTTCTGTAAGAGTTCCGTCGTTGCGCAAATTGTATCTCCAGTGAACATGACGGGGAAGATTGCACTTCTGCGGCCTGCTGTGTTAACTGTGGTGAGGCCCATGCAGCTTACTCCCGCAACTGTATGAAATGGAAGGACGAGATGGCGATCCAGCGCCTCAAGACCCTTTAAGGCCTCTCGTACCCTGCTGCCAAGGCCAAGTTGGGTATACCCACCAACCGACAGCGTACTTTTGCCGCAGTAGTTCAGTCTCTGCCACAACCCGTGCAGCCTTTTGTTCCGCGCCCTGTAGCTCTCGCCGCACTTGCCAAGCGATCTACAGCCGAACAAGCGACACAGGTGGATTTCCCCAAGCTCCAGATTTTTCGAATGGCTGAGTCTGCGCCTTCTCTTTTGAAGACGGCCGACTCTTCCAGTTCCCAGCAGAAAGCCTGCACGTGCTGGAGACCCGGCCCTCAATCCGCAAAGGTGTGCAGTGTCCATCCAAATGTCGCGGTCCACCTGGACAACATTGCAACTGTCTCGGACTCAGCGAGGTCCCCACCCTCAACCAACATTATAGAGGAACATAGGGGGGAGGAGAGTGACAGTTCGTCCCCAACCTCAACCAACATTGCAGAGGAACATGGGGGGAGGAGAGTGACATTTCGTCCCCGCCCTCGTCCAGCATTGCAGAGGAGTGTGGGGGGAGGAGAGTGACAGTTCGGCCCCCTCCTGGTGACTCATCCTATGTGTAGTTGTGTTCGATTTCGTCATGTTTTTTATCATTCTCATTCCTCAGTTTTACTAAATCGGCTTGTTTCTCACCATTGTACCATGTTTTTCATACTGTTTGTTTTATTGGTCTTTTTTGGCCCTCCCTTCGTACTCATGATTCGGTTTTACTTGGTCAGCCAGATTTTTGCGATTTATGCCACGTTTTTTATTTCTGTCTGTTTGTCTTGTGTCTGGCGCTCTTTGGCCAACCATGGCCCTTGCGCCAATAAAATCTAACCAACCAACCAACCAACCGCGCTATCTGTCGCGCCACCCATGACGGCGAATTCGCAAATTTTTCAGCGTTAAGAGCATCGGAATATTCTCAGGCCGCCTTCTTATCAATGCAGTTTATGTTGCCATCCAGCGTTGTTAAGTAAATCTCCAGTTTACTTAACAACGCTGGATGGCATGGTTAAGGCTTCAGGTATACAAAGTGGAAGAAATACTCTTCTCATAATACGTCGCAAATACGTCATAACTAACACAACAACCAGACATCGTTGAACTGACTGTAAGTACTGTTTCACACATGAAAACAATAACAACAGAAAACTTGAAAATTTCATCGCCGTGGAGCGGAAATCGAAGCCGCATCTCCCGATTATCGTTCGAGCAAACTCTCCGTTGCACCACCCACGACGGTGAATTCGAAAGTATCTGAGTGTTAAGAGCATCGGAATATTCTCGGACCGCCTTCTTAATCAATGCAGATTCTGCTGTCATCTAGAGTTGGTAAGTAAATATGTTATGCTGTTGGAATATAATTTACTTTATGCAAGCTTCATCGATGTCAGCAGACCGAAACCTAACACTGAATTCTTTACTTCGTTTTTGTTCCTTGCTATTGATATCATGACAGACAATAAAATATTTGAAGCTGGAACTATTAGAGGTATTAGAAACCTCTTATATTTGGGTGAAAACAAAACAAATGCAGAAACAAATGTTGAGACTATAATAATCGCCAAAGAAAAATAACAGAGCCATGAAAGAAGAAAACGAACAATCGAATGTCCCTCTTTAAACTAATCGGATATCAATTATTACCAAACGTAACGATATCAAAGTTTCACTATACCTTTTTTGAAGTAATTCTTGAATTCTTGGAATAAGAAGCGTATAATAGACTTATTACTTTCCTATGTATTGGTATTTTAATACCACGAGCACGTAAATTTGCTTAGTATCACTGGAAACGTTCAGCTCAATTTTTTGTTTGAACAAACGCTATGTTTCAGAGACACGTGTGCTCTTTTCCTCATTTACACATAGTTATGGTGAAAGAAAATTACACTCGGAATTTCAATAGTCTCGGAAAGTCGACGACCATGGACCCATTGGAAAGACACAGTACCTACTAAAAGTGATATCCCTGTTCTTAAGGCTAGATCGGTTCTGTCCTACACGGAAGTACCCAGTCTGGACAAACCACTTTTTCCACAGAGTTAGTATAACTCTCCATTAAATGTATGGACTCATGATGCAAAAGATTTGACATGTCATTCCACACCATATCACGACATGATCTACAACGACAGCATTTTTTAAAAACGTTTGTAAGGAACGATTCGTAGAAAATTGGTAAGTTCATTCTCTTTTCTAATGAATCAGTGTTTCGATTACAGAAGGTTGACTGACGTTGTTTTCTCATTGAAACATTATTTTTAGTGAATAATTCATTTCCTTCATTATAAATTCACTAATTTATTTAAGAAATTAAATATATTAATCTTTGTAAGAATAGCTTTCGTATGCGAAGCAGGAATAATAGACTTTCGCCATGATTTGATTTTGACGCGTATTATATTTGTCAAAAATTAACTTTGGCCTTAGTTGCATCACATGAAATCGGTATCTTGATTCATTGTCGATTCCGGAAAACGCAAAACTCTTATGAATTTAAAGTGACAATTTTCTTCTTTTTTCCAACTTTATGGTTTCGTCTTGAACACCATTAGCTTACTCAAAACTTTAAATTCTGATATTTCAAATTCCTATATTCGGCGAATTGAAGTGTTTGGTACTTTTTCCGCTAAAAACAAACTGACTATACCAGGGATTCGTCCTTCACCGCCCAGCACAAACTGTTGTATTAGTTACTGAAAACTTGTAAAATTAATATTATAGTTTCCTTCTGTTTTCTGAAATTTTATCATTTTGCCTTCAAAAACATTAATTAATCCAATGTACATTGCAGATACTGATATTGGAATTTCTTTTTTATCTGGCACAATAATATGTTGGGACTAAGTAATTGATGATCCTAAACAAAGGCGTACGTAGAGGACGTTAATTTTATACCGGCAGCAGAAATTCACTCCCACAGTGTTTAAGGAACGAACGAAAATTCCCTGAAACAATATTCAGATTCCACTAATCTTCAGCGCGCTGCGCTCTTTGAAGCGAGGAAAAGGAAGAGAAATACGGTTTAGTACCCGAAAAAGAATTGTGCGGAAAGTAACAGTGTGTTAAGGAGTATACGGTTTCCCGTTAAGAATAAAAACGAATTCGGCTTAAAATACATGTAATTTCACAAACTACACGGTCTAAATAAATTTTATTTTACAAATAATAAACTGAAAAAATTAATTATACGCATACTGATATCTAAAAATGCTGTATTAAGAACATTGTAAAAGAATGCTAGATAGCAAATAATACTACTAAATTATTCAACTTGATCGTGGAAAACTGTACATTTTGTGTTGCGCTTTGGACATGTATTACGTAGGAAATTGCATGGATCATTTCATCGTTGCTTTGAGTCTGCGCCTTTGCCGTTGGTAAATAATAATTTTCTGCGTGCCTGGCGTTCTCAGTGCATCTCCAAACTGATGGATCTTAAAAGCTTTACATATAAATAAGAAATGTCTTAAAATCTGCATTAACGCAGGAATGTAAAATATTCTGCTGCAATAATTGAATGTGTGATATTTACTTTGAAGATATTCATGACTGCTTCACTTTCGATCTGCGCATACGAATTCTTTGGTACTTGTTTTTATTGTATGATTAATCATAGAAATTATAACATTATTTTCAAAGAAAGTGGGTTTTTGTAAAAATAATTAAAGCAGAGGATTTGGGAAACAAATACTTTGTCACTTGACAAAAACCAAGGTATTAAAAATGTCAAATATACTTATACCTAACTAAAATAGGAAACTTTCGGTTTACGTTTTCAGCATGAAACGTTTGACGCTTAGCCTCAACTAAGGTTCCTATCTTTTTGAAAATTCATTGGCACTGTGCGAAGTACGCATATACTAATGTGATTTATACTTCAGTGTTAAATAATGTGTGATTGCCGGGCTTTTGTAGAGATATTTAAAATATCCGTGTAGAACGCGAAAATGAAGGTCACCAAGTAACTCGTTTTCGTTACAACACCTGAATTTTAAATTTAACTATGTGTCAAAGTATCTCGAACAAAATAATGCTGGAAGTCAAGCTATAAATTTTACTTCTTGAGCGAACTATAACAATTCTTGCAAAACACTATTTTTTAGAAACTTCTCTTCCTATGAGTTGTGGTTCTTGAAACGTGTCCAAAGGAGATTGTATTGTAGAAATGCATTTGCATTTGTATAATATATTTTGCGTAAGAAAACCTATCACAAAGCTTTGAGTCCACAGAATATATGTGAAGCACCTACGTGTTGCATATAAAAAGTATTCGTGGCATTAGGATATGTGGAATACACATTTCTCGGTTTTTACCATAAATTTCATAGCTTACAGCTGTATGTCATCTCTGTTTTTTGTCTTACATATTTTTCAGATCTGCAAGATTTATTCAGTAGATTTTTAAAAATGGAAGAAAACAGTCTGTGAATTATCGATTTTTTCATAAAATTCATTCTGCTGTTTGAGCCGAATATATTCGCTAATTCTATTTTGAAATAATCAATTAGAATTCTTATCTTCGCAATAATGAAATTCCCCAGTAATCTTTAGGTATCGAGAATTTCCGCAGATATGTGGTATGTATCGCAAAAGATATCATACGTTATAACAATCAATTATGTTCTGAAGGGCGTGCTACCCTTTTCCAAGCTGAAATTTACAATATGATGTTAGTGTTCTTAAATATTCATTTTTATTAAATGCAGTGACTCTTTCTTTTGGCATTTCTGGATACTTGACATAAAAGCAGATGCAAAATCTTGTTTTTTTAAGCTGCGCAATATTACCACATAATCAAACTTTTGAAGTTTAAAATAAACACGGTCTTATCAGAAAAATGCTCCCACCACCGGAATCTTAGTGTACCAGCCCAGGCATGTCACATAGTGAACGGGACAAGGTCGAACACACGGAGATATGAGAGGCCGTCCAGGACAGAGAAGCCATAGTGCTTAACGCGACCACAATGGGATGATCTAGTGATTTGACGGTCGTCCAAAAAGGAATTATCACCGGAAATCACGCAACACATCGAAGTATCTCCAGAAAAAACAGACTTCATGGGCTTCTCGTGAGGTGTGTAGTAAGGGTGTACCATAAATGGACAGCTGGCCCACTGGGTTCCTCCCAACGTCATAACCATGGAGCCCCAAAAGCCATCGACTCCAGAGGACAACGTCGCCTTAGTCGACTGGTAAAAGGAAATCAACGCGCACCACTGCAGCAATAGACTACGCAAATGAACGCTTGGGCACAACTGGGACGTGACTCCAATGGGAGTAGAGCAAACCTTTTCACGTATGGGTCTCTAGAGTCGACGCTGTGTCAAGTCTTCTATGTTATCTCATGTCCATCGACATCGGCGACTGCAGTTCACATGGGACTACCATCATTGGACAGTGCAAGAAAAAAAAAGGTATCCTTCTCCGACTGATCAATGTTTCTACTCCACAGAAGTGACGGGCGCTGTGGGGCACAGCGTCAGACACAAGAGAACCAACACACGGACACGCTTGTCCTTTTCAGACACTTTCCATTTCCAAAAGACATCCAAGGTATGTTACTCCATACTTGAATCTTTCACTCCTGATCGTCTATTAACTTTTCCTTATACTGACCTACGGCGTAAAAAAGCCTTTCTTTTTGTAGTAAACACACTTTATATTGTATATTTCCCACTGATGAAAGTTTAGACAATAACTGCAAGTGTTCCTGCTCTACACAGTTCCACACTGATCAAGCAATGCAGGGGAACAATTGGGTCGTTGAAAGCAATGGTAGGGCACGAGAGCATTTCGAACATTAGTAAAGCTCGTGAGAAAAATTCTTTCCTGGTGTACCTGTTCGGCAGGATTTGACCATTACTTTGCTCAAAATAAGTGAGAAAGAATTCCCGATTCTTTTCCAAAAGATCAGGTCGATTTATACATCGGATAAACCTATACAATGACTTAAAAAAAGAAAATGAAATTGCTTTCGAAAACAACAATGATCCAGAGCTTTCGAAACGGCTACACAAATTTGATGTGCCTCACAACTCTCAAAAAAGAGACGTCATGGTACAAATGTTTACAACTAGGGTAAAGCGGAAGACTATAGATAGTCTTCCGCTTTGTTTCTTTTCCATTTTAAATATTTCAGTTTTCTTTTGACTAGAAAATTCGGAAAACAAGTTTCTTTTTCAGATAGTTTTCAGTATTTAACCGTTTGAAACCATGATCTTTGGACTTTGTAACCTTGTGTACCGCACAGCAGGATAAATACAAAAAATGTAGCTCTCAGTATTTTATTAATAACAAAAAATTTATTAAAATAAAATGTCTAATTTTATTATCAACACTAATAATAAAAATATCCTTACGGTTGTCTTTGATTAAACTTCAAAACCCAGAATACTAGACACAAGTTATATTATGTATTATTAATGTGTAGTGTTTGATTTCATTGTAAACACTAACTACGATTTGTACGGTACAGATACAGTATTAATTCTGCAGCAAAAAGACAAGTCAAAAAGTGAAATATTCTCTCAATGGATCAAAATTCCTATTCTTCTGCATTTGCAAATTTTTTAACTGAAAATAACAATTTCTGAATGACTAAGAGTACATCTGGTGTTCGCAGGTGATTTAATGGAATATCATTAGAAGGATTATGAAAACTGCCTTAATTACGGATACACTGATGGAAAGCTTTAAACAGCGATTCTCAAACTTGTGACGCCGAGGTGTCCTTTTTTCACTCAAGGACGAGGCGGCGGAGCCCCAGAATTTTTTCCTTTGCTCGTGCAGTGCAGAAATGATATTCAGGGCGGTGAAAATTCCTTCTCAATGCAAAATTGTGTTTGTACAGCCAATGAGGATTTAAGAACTTTATTTCTGAGATATCTGATAATTTTTTCATAATAAAAGCAATAGAAATCAAAGAAGAAAGAATATCCTATAACTAACGCATCGCAAGTATTCGTAAGAAAAAATGATGTAGTTACGAACCTCAGTGTGACTAGTGCAGTTGTTTCTACACCTTACGAAGTACTTTCACGCCTGACTCTATAAGGGAGAGTTGCAGTCGCTTGTACGGCTGCCACAATTCGATTTTCTGCAAGCTTAAGTTGAGAAGCCAGTCTCCCACAGATATGTACTTACAAAAGGCAGGAATATTCTAACATCTTTCTGTGAGATACAAATGGACACTGTACTTTAAATATGCACCAAAATGTGCTTAGTGGTAGTTCATCAAATGCCGTGTTTTCAGAAGTGTCGGATATCACATCAAGAAGGTTTTTATATTGACTTCCAGCCATTTTGCGAGGTTTGTCCTTAACAACAAATGGGTCTTTTATCCATGTATAATTTTCAAACTTCTCGTGTATTACATTTGCAAATTGCTGAAAGAGAACATCACTTATTTCTTGTAAGTGCTGGGTGAATTCTCCAAAAATCTCCTTAGATTCATTAGTGCTTCCGTTGAGCTTTTGTGGTGTAATTACAAAAGCGAAGGTTCCCTGCGTTGGGTTCGATAGCCAACTAGCACGTTTGATCTCTTACCCTTGTACTTCCACCCCCACGATTCCATTCGTCATGCTAACTCAATGAAATTTGACTTAAAGAGAAACGTTGCAGGGAACAAAAACACGGAACCACTGCCCCCACCTAAAATTTAGTTCTTTATTAAATTTCTCAATGATTATTTTCGGGGTTTGGCTAGTTATTTCTTTTTTGTTTGATTGAAGTTTTAACGACCACTGCGAGCAACTGAATGAGCTAAAAGCAGTCGCCCGTCCCTAATTTAGGGCCACTGGTTCCAGGAAACTGAAAGAGCCAACTCCGTAAGAAAAACAAACATATCCGTACCTCACAGGGATTCGAACCCAGACCCATCTCGGAGGAAAGATCAGAAGCCATCGCTTAGACCATTGCGCCGCCGGGGCGGTGTGGCTAGTTTGTCTATTTCGCTTTCACTTTTAACATGATAGCCCATTTTTTTCCAAACGCAATGAACGATTGGATATAACACCGACAAAGGGATTCTTGGTTCTTTTTCAAGAAAACCGTATTTCTTAAACTCATTTTTCAGTGTATAAATAGTTTTGGAAACTAATTTTACTACCTAATTAATACATAACGATTGTTTTTCCACAATAAAATTCCTAAGTAATGCACCGTCAAATACTGCTTTATCTATATTTTACTTATGAATACTTCAATTCTTTCTGAATACTTCTCTATGTTGCAAAGGGGAAAAGGGAAGGTGGAAGCCGCCCCTGTTGCGCAGTGTTCTAACCGATGGCTAATGATCATTCGTCCGGAAAGGGTTCTGGGTTCAATTCTCGTGATGCACGGATGTAGTTTTTGTAATACGGCACTGGCTCTCTCCCTTCCCTGGAACCAGTGACCCTAAATTAGGGACGGACAACTGCTTATAGCGCATTGAGTTGCTCCTTGTGGTCGTTGAGCCTCCAATCAAAGGAAAAACAAAAGAAGGTGGAAAATTTTGGGGCTTGTAACTTTGTATAAATTCATTAGAAGTGAAATATGTTTGTTAAATTGGAAACCCCATTAGTGTTATAGAACAAATCTTCAGCTTTTAAAAATTTGGAATCATCAAAAATTTTGTTTCCTTTTTTAATTGAAGGACACGAGATAGCACTCTAAGTTGAAAGACACGACATAGCACCGTGTTGTTCAATGTATTATTTGCAAAAGTGATTAAAAGTGTCTATTATATTCGTACTTGAAACTTAATAAAACATACAGAGTTCTTGCAATATTTGAAAACAAATTTCATTCAAATCTGTCAGGCACTACAGGAGAATTTTATTCCAGTAATATTGTAGAGTAATGATTGTTAATATTATTACGTAATATACAACCATTTCCCACTTTCGTTTAATAAATCTAACGTATCGTAGTCACAAAGTATCTAAATTTATTCTAACTAGCGTTCAAATATTTCAAAGGAGTTAAAGATAACTAGATATTTCTAATACACTGCCGGACAATTGCTAAGGACGGATGACAATAGCAACGATAGCAACCATAAAGTGGAAGGCACGAAAATGTGGAAATTAGCATAAGTGTGGGATACAGTAAGACGTGTTGTGCGTATGCAAATTTTGTATTGCCGAACTTGTTCGTGACGTCATAGCGCTGATAACAAATATAAAGGATTTGACGCGTATTGACCGTTGTTGTTCAAACGCAAAGTTGAAAGGGAAAGAATCAATTGACGAACTTGCAATTTTCAGTATGTCTTCCCGACATCACCTAGATGATTTTACGCGTGGCCGTATTATTGGTAAGATTGAAGAAGGGCGAAAAATAACAGATGTTGCCAGGGAGTTCGACGTCAGCCACAGTGTTGTTTCAAGGCTTTGGAAATCATTTCAAACAAATGGAGAGTGTAGCAAACGTCACGAGGGAGGTGGTGTTCGCAGTACGACATCTGCAGAAGATCGGTACATAGTGCTATCAACAAAAAGACAGCGGCGCAGCACAGCTAGTGATGTAGCAAATCAGTTTATGCCGGCTACTGGCAAGCGGATCTCCCGAAAAACTGTCGCCAGACGTTAGCATGAAGGAGGACTATACGCCCGCCGTCCCGTTGTCCAGACGTCACCGTACCGCCCGTTTGCAATGGTGCCATCAACATCGCAATTGGACTGATAACGACTGGTCTGCTGTCCTCTTCTCAGATGCGAGTA
This sequence comes from Macrothele yani, assembly GCA_039090855.1. Lineage (NCBI taxonomy): Eukaryota > Metazoa > Arthropoda > Arachnida > Araneae > Macrothelidae > Macrothele > Macrothele yani. The sequence continues at coordinate 17,937,000 of CM077018.1, read as the reverse complement.
GATAAAGTCTATCGTCTGATTGTCGAGGACAACTGATCTGGCGTGATAGTGGTACTGCATATTGTCCAGCAAACATAAAGGAAAGGGACCGATATCCGACATGTAGTATCATGGTATGGGCTGGCATCATGATCATGGGCCGTACGTCCCTCTAAGTGCTTTTAACTGGGACTATGACAGGCCAACGATACATTAATGATGTTCTGCTACCTCATGTTTGCATGTTCCGTGGTGCTGCTGGTGATAGATTCATTTTCATGGACGACAACGCAACATGTCATCGAACAGTCGCTGTCCAGGAGTGTCTTGAGAGCGAGGATATTCAACGCCTCGTTAGGCCAGCACGTTCTTCAGATCTGAATCTTATTGAAAATGTGTGGGATGCTTTGGGGAGGAGTCTTGCTGGTCGCCAATGCCCTCCAATAAACAAGGACACCCTCACCCGTGCACTGACAGAGGAATGGGATAAATTACCCCAACAGCTGCTTGATAATGTTGTGCAAAGCATGACCCAACGTGTGGAATCTTGCATCGCCCTCCATGGTGGCCATATCCCGTATTGACATCTTACGCCGGAACGCCTGCGGACGGTAATTGCATTTTTTCACGTTTACGTATTCTGCACAAAATGGCCTGTTTGTCCCTTGAACACGTTCCAAAGCCTTCTGGATTTCAGAGCACAATAAATTGTCTTTCGTGTAATGTCCTGGCATTCTGACATTATATTATTTCACTTGGCATCCAACCACACTTAATTTTTTATGCGCTATATAGCCGTTTATGATCCGTCCTTAGCAATTGTCCAGCAGTGTATCTTCAGTTGCAAATGTACCGTAGGTTCTGTTTTCTAATGTACCGCAGGTTCGGTTTTCAGGCAGAATAAATAAATAACTTTTCCTACTGATGTAGCAAAACATGAAAATTCCAAAGTTAATTTTTGGAAACCAGTTTTAAATGTACAGAAACAGACACAATAAATAAAAAACTGATCCAAAAGATATAGCACCATGAAAATTCCAAATTTAATTTCCGTAAACCAGCAAGTACAACACGAAAGTTCAATTCCCATTGTGCAAAAAAGTTAAAAAAAACACAAACAGAAATATTGCAGAACTGAAACTTATACAAACTTTTTCACACTTTATTCAGAAGCATAAGCAAAATACAAACTGAAATATGCTTATTTTATTCGTACGTCTGTGAACATAAATTATTAATAACGACGAACAATCGAGGAGGTTCTTTTGTTCCAATAGACCGATATTGACTGAAAAAAAGTAGTGATTCGCGGGTTACCTAAAAACTGCCAAAACACAATAATATGAATATGTCAACGCTCCCAAAGAACTTCTACCTGCACACTTAGAAAAAACATAGCCCTTAAAGAAATTGTTACGGCTAGTGCTGAAATTTCGTGATTTACAGAGGGTGAGTCGAAAGTTTTGCAATATTTGCATAAACGTATGTGCTGCGGTGCGTATGTAACGTTTTAAACTAGTTCAAGTCGCGCACTGCAATCAGTCGAAAGGTATACAAAGTACTAGTCGTTGCTGTGAATAGCATTGCATATCGTCGTTAAGTCTGCGGGTGGACACCTAAAAGATGAATATCCACAACCGGCTAATTAGACTACTTTTGTATTACGAATTTTAACTCGGCCATACCGCTGCTCAAGCAACACGAAACATTTGTCATGCGAAAGAAGAATATTCTGTGGTCCACAGCACTGCACCCAGCTGGTTTAAGAAATAGCGCTCAGGAGACAGAAACGTGGAGGATCAGAGAAGATCATGTAGGCTGCGAACCGTGGATTCTGAGGCCGTGCGCCAATCCATAGAGGCAAATCCAACAAACAACACTCAGACACTATCAGGCGAGCTTAGAAAATCAGAGATCACCGTGGTTTGTCACATTCAGGGCCTTGGCATGGCCTACCGGATCTGCCGCATTGTCCTTCACAAACTGACGTCAGCTGAAGCAAACCGCCGAGTGGAAGTGTGCATGGAACTCCTATAAAACCCGCGCGATGTACGTTTCATCAAGATAATTCTTAGATACGACAAAAAGTAGGTCTATTTTTGTAATCCTAAAACAAAACGGTAGTGGTTGAGCCTGGACCAGCTTCCAGTACGGTTTCTAAAACGTGGACAATTCGAACACAAGTGAGTATCTGGGTCTGGTGAAATTTCAAAGAGATAATCCATTACGAATTTGTTTCGGACAGCCAGACCCTCAATGCCAACCTCTACTATGAACAGCTGGCGTGGAGGTATGCCGCTTTGGAGGAGACGTACCCCGCACTGCTGAACAGAAAATCCGGTCTCTACAGCAGGTCTACTCTCGGCCACATACCACGCAAAAGACTCGCCCAAAACTCCACCAACTTCTGGGCATCGAACTGATTCTACACCAAGCTTATAATCCGGACCTGGCCCCGTCGGATTACTACTTATTCCAGTCCATGGCCTATTTTTTTCTTGAACGACAAGGAGGAGGTTTCAGCTGGAGTGGAGGAGTTCTTCGCCTCTAAGGACAAGAATTGGTTTTGCCACGGAATCGAAGATCTGGCAGATAGATGACTTAAGACAGTGCAACACGACGGGCTATATTCTAAATACTGGTCATTTTTCGTCGTAAGCGTACGTATGAACACATAAAGTAATCAAAATAATTCAAAATTTTCGGCTCACCCTCTGCAACAATTTCAGACGACATTCGAATATTTCTAGTATTTATTACGTTATTTATTGGCTTTCTTCAAAACTGAAGAGGGAAATATGTAATAAAAATGTATTTTGCTTCAGGAAAAGAAAACTGATGTTAATCTTTATAAGGAAGTTTGAACTCTAGATTGATATACAAATATAAAAATTAACGGCTCCTTATATTTTACTGAAATGTAAATTCGTAGACAACAGAAGAGTGGGGCCATTGTAGATATCGTGTTTTCTTTTAATCGAGGTAAAGAAAATTAAGGTTGTGCATTTTAGAAGAAACAACAATGCATCGAAATCAAACATATTAACAGTAGAATATAGTTTCTTTCTTTTTTGTTTCTGAATATCAGTAAACAGTTGTTCGCTGAGCTAACACGAAGACTATTTTTCGTTTCAAGTATGTTTCTTGATTTTATAATACGCAATAATACAAGATGTATCCATACGATAGGTTTTGTCAGATAAACAATACAATATTAACAGCTTTCAGTTTTACCATTAGAAAATTTATTATATATAAAACATTAAAATATGGAACATTTGTTAGCATTAATAAAATAAATTTGTCATTTAGCCATTTGTTAGGCAGCTTTGAGTTAAAAAAATTGAACTGGTGTGATTATTTTTTGACTAGGACAATCATTCAATGTTATTATGTGTTTTTTCTGTTCTAATTTTTGAGAATCACTTCGATATGGGTCTCTTTCTAGAGCTTCCTCGCAGGATGATCCTAAAGTAATCGTAGAAGACCTGTCGCTAGTTGCATTTCCTGGACAGGATTAACCCTGCAAAGGGGTGAAAGTTCTGTGTAAAATAAATTAAATAATTCTGCTATTATTTATAAGTATTTACCGTGTGCTTTTATCTCTTGGATCTACTAAAAATTTAGATTTGTCATATATCTCCGAAAGATACTTTAAGGTCATAGTGTTCATTCGGGTTGTAACCCAGGAATTCGTTTTAAATTAATTTTCTTTATCCATCTTTTCAGTAAATAAGTTGTATAAAAAAATTTTGTATTTTAAATATAGATAAAAAAGAAAATCTTTAGATTTTGTGAATGGTCTATTAAGGAATTCTGTGAAAATACAAGTGGAAGGTTTCGACTATTCCACGAAACAGCAAATTTAAGGATTGGTGAGATGCTTTATTTAGAACGACCAAAAAAACCCAAGCGCGCGAGCGTATGCATTTTCTCTATAACAAATGATTTCCTACGGACCTGTGTATTCCAGTAGACACACTTCTCAGAAGTAAAATTCATGTATGCCCAGCTTTAATTAGAGCCATAGAGACTGAAACTTTCTTTTTAGAGTGATTATTATAATACTTAACGTTTGCATATTAGTGGATATGAATATTTCTATTTTATTTGAAGTATCTTCATATTCTATCTTTTAGCTCTGGTGATACAAGTAAAGCTTTTATTTTTCTTGCGCTGCCAAATTTACCAGAATGAACGTTGATTTCTCACGATCATCTTAAGGGTAGATGTTTCACTGTCCATCAAAAGTATATCCGATCAGCGAGAGAAAAAAAGTTCCTTACTGTTAAATTTCTACTGTCGTGCCCTTTACTCGAAACATCTGGGTAACAGTTTAATCCTTGTCATAACCCCTTTTTCCGAAAAATCCTGAGTCATTGGAAACTTATAAAAAAATTGAAAACATAACACGCTACATCTTTCTTCTGTTTAGAACGATCTTAATAATAATCTTTAAAAATCCTAACAATTCGAAATTTTTATCGATTAATATAATTTCGTCAATGGAATCAATATCATTAGTCATTAGCCATCTTTTTGTAGCGGAAGCAGGCGCATGATCGTATCAAGCAATCTAAAGGAAATCAAATTCCTTATTCCTCGGAGTCAATGGAACTTGTTTGTGAAATGACGGAAACATTCTAAGACATTCAAAACAACGAAACGTACCCTCATACTAATACACAATCAAACCATGTCTGCAAGCTCTGCATGATGCCATTTTCTTCAGCGGAGCCGTACGCTCGAGCCCCTTTGTCGCCACTTCTGTTGACCTTGAACCACAGACGTCAGTGCTGAATATAAATTCAACAATAAAATTTGTAATACTATGTTTAGATATACTATGCCCGACCAAAGAGGCCAATTGCAGAAATGTTCACGCCAGGTGCTTACAATGTAAAAATATAGTTATATCTCCAAATATGGAGATAGTTAACATAAAATTCAAATGGAACTAATATAGCAGATACACACTGAAGAGCAATTGAATTAGAGATATCTGTCTAGTAACGTGTAGCACCACCTTTCGCCCTGATAATGGCGGCGATTCGTCTCGGCATGGACTCGACAAGACACCGGAAGCGTTGTGAAGCAGTACGGATCCACGACTCCTGAACAAGCTCCCACAATTCACGAAGATTTGATGGAGGGAGTCAGAGCCTCGAACATCTCTCTCGATGGCATCCCAGATGTGTTCGATGGGATTGAGTTCAGGTGACCTAGCTGGCCAAGGAAGCAAAGTCACGTCGGTGGAGTGTTCATCCAACCATTCGGATTCAATTCGGGAGCGATGGCACGGTGCATTGTCTTGTTGCAGGATGAGGTCCACAGTGGGGTGTTGAAGATGCATAAACGGGAGCAAACGTTCGTCCAGGATAACCCGATAACGTTGACCTATGAGGGACGATATCACGCGTACCAGGGTTCCAATTTCAGTCCACGTAAACACTCCCCAGACGAGATTGCCACCCCCACCAGCTTGAAGAGTACCCTGCTGTCAAGAAGGATTCATCGCTTCATGTGGTTTGCTCCGTACTCGTATCCTGCCATCCGCATGTACCAACGTGAATCTCGACTCATCAGTCCAGGCAACATTATGACACATGTCTAGGGTCCAGTGGCGATGTTCCCGCTCCCATGCTAACCTTTGCACCCTGTGATGTGCGGTCAGCAGCGGTAACCTCGTGGGACGATGGCTTCTGTACCCCATAGCGAGGAGATTGTTCTGGATGGTGTGGCAGTTTACACGTTTATTTGCACCAGCGTTAACTTGCCGAGTGATTTCTTGCACTGTGGCACGTCTATCCGCTGTTACAATGCGAGCTAGCCGACGATGACCTCGCTTATCCACACCCTGTTGTCCACGGCAATTGGCCCTTGCAGGGATGGTTTTACCGGATTCGATGTACTCACGGTGCACCCGTAGCACAGTGGCTCGTGAAAATCCCAGTGCCTGCCCGTCTTCCGAGATGGAGTGACCCATTCGTCGGACCCCGACAATCTACCCACGATCAAATGCGCTTAGATCCTTCGTATTACCCATACTGGGTCCAACTCTTACTGATTCCCGTCGCATCAGTATTGCCCATACTGGGTCCAACTCTTACTGATTCCCGTCTCATCAGTCCTTATATTGTCGGATCACTGCATACGTCATGTCGTTTCCATTTACAGGGCCGCCCACAGCCCCACATTTGCATAACGCCAGCTGTCTCTAATTCAATTGCTCTTCAGTGTATAACCCGCACCAAGAGTGAGGAAGCACAATTTCAAAATATCTGAAACACTTCATATTTGGGAGGTGAACACAGGAATGTATGGCATATTCACCAATTAGACAATAGGAATAACAGATAATTAGTTAGAAGTAATATACCACATAATTTCGATGAAGAAAGTGAACGTGAAATAAGTCCCTAAAAAAGTACATAGTTTTTTGTGATCATAAGTGAGCAGAGTCAAACCAAGGAAGAAAATTAGGCAAAATTTCAATAAATAGCCCCTAGAGATTGGGGAAAAACAATTACAGCTGAGCCCAATTAAAATCAAGGTAAAGAGTTCAGGTACCGAAACCCAGCAAGATGAATTTGGGAACCAGGTGCCCCAAGCCTGGGTAAAATGGACAATTATAGAAAACAAGGACTCTTAATGTGTCAAGAATGCAATCATTGGTAAGATGAATGGTAGAAGCTGCAGCCATCATGAATACCTTGCACGGTGGAAATCACTATGTCTCGATTCTCGACGAGTTCCGTTTCATTATAATGATACATGACGGGAGTATTCTTTTGCGGCAAGGCCATAGAGAACGATTGTGGAAGCATGCATTACGCAGTGATATACGGGCTGCACAACGGGAGTTCTGGTGTGCTGTGCTGTTTGATTCTATTAACGCACCTGAGTACTGAACTTGGAAGAACCGTGTCCTGCCTGCCTTACATTACGGGACTTGTGCCGACTGGCATATTTCCATAATTGAATAGCACCGTCTATGCCACTTTTCAATGGGACAATGGTTGTCCTTATGTGAAGAGTAATGACCTACAATACCTGAGTTCCGGACATTTGCCAAGACATTCATGGGCATCGAACTTGATTGAATTTTTCCAATTGAGAGAGGGTGGCATATTGATGTTCGACGTCTGCCCCTTCGGGTTATGACTGCAGTTATCATAGATGAACTTTTTGAACAATACATACAGTATTGTGTGACCTTCCTTAGGTATTCATGCAGAACCACTTCCTGTCAAAGCGCGTCGTGTACGAGCTGTTTTCGTCTCTCACAATGGCTATTTAATGAACGGAATATTGTGTGTCCCACATCAGTTGCATGTTTGTCCATCAAAATAATCACGTTTTGTGTCATAAAAGATGTATCGTATGCATCTCACTTCAATATCTCAGGCATTTCTTCTTGTATTCTCCTTAAACGCCTCAGGACGTTCTTTCTGGGGAAGTTTGAAAAACAAACCGCAGTGTACAACATATTTAAAAAGCATATATTTGACAGCATGTCTACAAAATTAAACATTCCCTCCTTGGTATTTTTTGCGTCCATAAAATAAAAAGATGTAAGGTCAGGTGATGCGTAACATCACAGCCTCTCCTTGACAAATGTCAACCCCGCCTTCTCGTGGTACATCCTGTTCCCACTAAAGGGGCTCTGACGACCGCCAATAGCGGTATAACTATACCATCGGGATTAGAGGAAATGCTATCCCACACTCACCAACCCGCTTGGCCAGCGTGGTGAGTTATGGCCAAACCCCTCCAAAATGACTCTACAACTTAAATCTTGGCCCTCAGTCTCCGGCAGCTGGAATGTACCTGGCCAAGGCAGCGGCCAGTGCGACATAAAGGCAGAGGGTGCTAAGAATCCCCGGAGGACCGGACTAGGCTGCCATCTGATGCTGACCTTGGCTACGTACAACGGACGCTCCCTATCTTCTGATTCAAGGCTTCTTGAATTGGAAGAGGAACTACACAGGATCAAGTGGGACATCGTCGGGCTAAGTGAGGTAAGGAGAAAAGGAGAAGATCTCATTGACCTGAAAAGTGGACATCTCTTCTACTATCGTGGGATAGATACTGGCAGAACTAGTGGTGTTGGATTTATAATAAACAAGAAACTGAAGGATAAAGTTATAGAAGTTGAAAGTTCCTCTGACAGAGCTGCACGACTCGTTATCCAACTCTCGAGAAGATACCAGGCTCAGATAATTCAAACTTATGCACCCACCACAAGTCATTCTGAAGAAGAAATTGAAGAATTTTATGAGGAAATTCGTGATCTAAATAATAAAGGTAAGCAGCACTTGAAGATAATTATGGGAGATTTCAATGCAAAAATAGGGCAACGGCAACAGAATGAAACTTCAGTAGGTAAATTCGGTCACGGCAACCGAAACCAGCGTGGAAATACTCTCGTAGAGTTTGCAGAGGCAGAAGGGTTTTTCATCTTGAACTCCTTTTTCAAGAAAAAGCCACACAGGAAATGGACATGGAGACATCCAAATGGGACGACAAGTGAAATGGATTTTATTATGTGTAACAAAAAATTCGTCATAGAAGACTGCAGTGTGCTAAACAAATTCAACACAGGCAGTGACCATAGATTGGTAAGATGTAAGATGCACCTCAACACTAAACTCGAACGTAGCAAGCTCATAAGACAAACAAAATGTATTGACATAACCAACCTTAAAAAACACCATAATACCTTCAAATTGGAACTGAAAAACAGATTCTCTGCTTTAGAAGGCCTAAGATCGAAGGAAGTGGATATTTCTGAAGTTAACAGAAAAGTAACCAAAGCTCTTATGGAAACAGCAACAAAATTAGCTGGGTCTAAGAACAAATTGCATGTGAACAAATTATCAGGAAAAACCAAAATATTGATGCAAAAAAGAAGAGTGATGAGGACAACTAAAGAAGATGTGACTTCCAAAGTGGAATATATAGAGCTATGCAAGACAGTACGAAAAATATCACTGAAGACGTAAGGAAATTCAACTGTGAACTAGTAAGGAAAGCAATTGAAAACAACCAAAGCCTAAAGATAGCAAAGGGACATCTCAGTAAGGGGAAAAACAGATTATGCCACTGAGAAAAGAAGATGGTTCTGTAACAAGGAATAGAGGCGAACTTTTGACAAGAGTGAAAGATTTCTACTCCAAATTATATGAAAGGGATGATACATGTACTCCAGACATCATGAAAGGTACCAGTACCAGAGTTCTTCCAGTCCTTCCAGAAGAAGTTGCACATGCAATCAAGAACATGAAGCGGGGAAAAGTTCCAGGAGAAGATGGAATTACTGTAGACATCAAACAAGAAGCAAGTGGAGAAATCGAAACAGTACTCGCCCAAATTTTCACTCGATGCCTTAATGAAGGGAAAATTCCTGAGGATTGGAACAACGCTACAATGATCTTGCTACATAAAAAAGGTGACATTGAGGATCTCAGGAACTACAGACCTATCAGCCTCCTATCAGTGGTTTATAAAATCTTCACTAAAGTCCTTTCACACCGCTTGAAGGTGACACTGGACATGGCTCAACCGAGAGAACAAGCTGGATTCAGGAGTGGCTACAGCACAATAGATCATATCCACGTACTGAGAGAACTAATTGAAAGAGCGAGGGAATATGAGCTTCCATTGTGCATGGCTTTTATCGATTATGAAAAAGCCTTTGATTCGGTGAAACCATCAGCAGTTGCAATGGCTCTGAAATCCTGCGGTATTGAAGATGCATACATTAATATTATTAATAACATCTATGAAAAAAATGCAAGTGCAAAGATTCGGCTGTTTGAAAATACAACACACATAAAAATTGGAAAAGGAGTGAGACAAGGTGACACCATATCTCCGAAGCTCTTTAATGCCACATTGGAAAATGTCTTTCAATCACTGAACTGGGAAAACAAAGGGATAAAGATTAATGGAGATTATCTAACCCACCTTCGTTTTGCTGATGACATAGTCATTTTTGCAACTACCCCATCAGAGCTACAGAGTATGATCCAGGACCTTGCTGACAAGAGTAAAGAACTGGGATTAAAAATGAACTTTTAGAAGACAAAAGTGATGTACAATGCTTTTACAAGAAATGAAGATTTATCGATTGTTGGAGAAAAGCTGGAGATAACAGACACGTACGTTTATCTTGGACAGCAGATATCAAGTGAGGGTCACATTGGTGAAGAAATTAATCGCCGTACAAAACTTGCCTGGAGAGCTTTTGGAAGAAACAGCATAATTTTCAAGAGCAATATGCCATTATGTCTTAAAAGAAAAGTGTTTGATCAATGCATCCTTCCAGTGCTTACGTATGGTGCAGAGACGTGGACCTTAGCTAAAGGAGACATACAAAGGCTGCAGACAACTCAAAGTAGCATGGAGAGGTGCATGCTTGGTGTAACCAGGAGAGATAAGAAGAGTAACACGTGGATCCGAAAAATGACAAGAGTGGAAGACATCATGATCAGAGTTAAATCCCTGAAATGGCAATGGGCTGGACATACTGCCAGAAGAACAGACCATCGATGGACAGCCGAAATTTTAGATTGGATTCCAAGGGACAGGAGGAGACCCAGAAGAAGACCACATGGAAGATGAGTGGATGAAATTCGAAAGTATGCGGGAGTGACATGGAGAAGACTGGCACAAGACAGACCGTTGTGGAGGAAACTTGGGGAGACCTTCGTCCAGCAGGGGATTGATAATGGTTGACAATGATGATGATGATGATATATTTTTTAGGGTTACTTGAGAACAATTTAGAGGTCTTGTTATTTAATATTACAGTGATAATACGTAGTAATTTTTATCTAAGCATTTTATCCTATTTTACTTAACATAACCCTTTTTCAGAGATTTTTCACTTACCATAGCAATAGGATATTACATTTGAATTAAATTTCCTGTTAATCATATTTCCTGCATCATTGTGATTTAAACACATATATTCTGAACACAACACTTTTTGCATTTACTTTACTTCAAGGTATGTGTGATCATTTATAAGTTCTAATGATAAAAAATCAGGTAAAATATATTTCAATTTTTTTTCAGTATTTTATCGCAAAAAATAATAATTTAAAATCTGGGTGGGGAATTTCTTTTGTAGTTCATTGACGTCAATAACAGTAAAACCGCCTTTAACTGGCCATTCTTGTATTTTAACTGGACTCATTTCTTTTGCATTCTGATGGGAATAATGAGCTGTGCTTACCTTTTCCAGTGATATGTGTATGCATTGTGTTGTACCAGTGAGTAAACAATTAGTATCACATCATTGAACTGCTTCGGATCTTCGAAAGTGACGTATATTTTGTGTAGTAGTAAGTGTGCGTGTTTGTACTAGTTGTTTAACATTTTGCTTTTTGTTTTATTGAATCAGAATTATTTTAAAAATAAAACAAAACACAAAATAGAGCGTGGTACAAATTTATAAGAAGAATATGATAAACGGCATATATAAAATTATAATTATCTCAGCCCAAATACGTTTCGTTCACAAGGGAATTTCGTTTTAAAGACAATTTATGTGAAATAAAAATCATAAACCGATTCTTCACAGAACCTGAATAAAAACGTTTTGGATGATTTTCTTGTCAAAAAGTCATTACGAAAAGATCTTCCAATTCGTACCATTTCAAAATAACTTGGTAAGGTTCTTTGTAAAATGATCCACTTCTGTTTTCAATTAAGTGTAACTGCAACGGTATGTTTCAGGAAAACCGCCTAATTAACGGCGATTTCGTAAAACAATTATTCGTTCTCACTAAACCACTAGCTTTGCATCATTATTTTTATTAATTTATATCTCATTATAAAACTGCACACAGTTACTTACGTTTAGGTTACTCTTCTTGTTCAAACATTGATTACGCCAAGAAAGTGCTGCTTTAAAAGTGTATTTTCTACTTTATCTAGTGTATTGGCAACTTCAGTTTACTTTAATAATCAAAAAGGATTTTTTAAGATTTAGGTAGCACAATTATATTAGATGCGCAACCTACTTCTCGGCAAAAGGCACGACACGTTGACAGCAAATTATAACAAATCAAATACGTACCTAATCAGGGAGGTTATCCCCGTCGTGTTGGATGCATTTGAGCCATCAGTCAGGGAGCTGCAGAATGCGACTACGGAAGAAAGAGGTCAGTTTCGATTTGATAAAGTCATCAATGCTTGTGTGGACCTCCTAGACAGAAGTGAAGTGAATGTCACTCAAGTGATGTTGCAGGGAGCGTAAGAGGTGACAATCCGACGGGGCGAAGTCTGGAGAATACGCCGGGTGGGACAAAATTTCCTATCCCAGGTCGGTGATTGTGTTCAAAGTCGTTTTCGCGGCGTGAGGACGCGCGTTATCCTGAAGCAACAGGACCGACCTTCGGCTTTTCCTGGTGTATGGTCTTTTCGTTTCCAGTGCGTCACCCACACGAAAGAGTTGCAGAAAATAAATCTCATCCTTTACCGTTTCACCAGGTTTGAACAACTCATAGTGAACGACACCGCGCTGATTCCTCCATATGCACAGCAAAAACTTCCAGGCATGGATATTCGGTTTGGCGGTACTGGTGGTAGACTGACCTAGATAAACCCACGATTTGCGCCGCTTAGGATCATCGTAGAGGATCCACTTCTCATCATAGGTCAAAATCTTGTGGAGGAAATCCGTCTTCTTGAATCTGGAGAGCAAGAACACAGCAACATCGTTGCGCCTAGATTTCTTCGCAGCTATGAGTTGGTGGGGCACTCAACGGCCCTCCTTGGGAATCCGTCCAAGCTTGTGCAGACGCTTTGCAATAGCTTGCCGTGTTACTCCGAGTTCCAGGGCGAACTTTGATTGTGTGCGACAGAGATCCGCGTACAACAGTTGTTCCAGTTCCTCATTGTGAACTTTCTGTATCTGTCCCGGAGGTTCTGCATCACGGATTTCGATATTTCCTTGCTTAAACCGCTGGTACTACTTCTTACACGTACTATAGGACATAGCAACGTCACCTAAAGCAGCACAGTTCAATTGCTGGGCTTCCGCGGCCCTTTTGTTCAGCTGAAACGCGAACAGGAGGCAGAGCCTCAAATGTTGCTTCTCGAACATACATTGCTTTCACCTTCAACTTTCTTCCCTTCTGTCACTACAGTTGTCAGGGGTTGCTGTTGCCTGGAAAGCTGTTGGATGGCGCTGCAATCAGCCATTATCGCACACCGCTATTTGCATTTGCCGACGTTCTATGATCCCTTGCGGTTAGGGGCCGAGAATTAAGTTTCACACCTAATATTTAGCAAATATACATTTCGTTTTTCGTTTTGCGAGAAACCTATAACTGCCGTTGTTTTTGATTAACTTACAAAAATAGTTAGTTATTCATAACTAAATGTTTCACATGCCAGGACATTACACGTCAGAAATATGAGTGCAAGCCGTAAATTTTGTTCTCTCTAATTCCAAGTATAAATAGGGTTTCTCTCCAATCTCGAACTGCAGGAAATTACTGTATGAAATTCGAAATCTTTATTATGCTTTCTACAAATTCCTAAATGTACTAGCGGAACACGTAAGGCATTACCACACATTAAATCGTACTCGTGGCGTCAGGAAATATCAAGACATCGTCAACAGCTTTATCGTTGCCGTTGACCTCCCACTCACGTTACCCATGCTGTTGCTTTCCACTATACTAAATATATTTTACTAGCAATCGAAATAACGTGTTTCCTTTCGCCAAGTCCTTAACGCATTTCCATCCTGGGATTCCTTTGTTAGGTTTTTGTTCGTGCTGTTTAGTTATACATAAAGGATTCGAAAATACTCAGTTTATACCAATCCTTTCCAGAATATCGCTAGTACATTTATCTACTCCTGTTTCAACGGAAGGTTTCGTATCATATTCTATGGTAAATTAGCACAAGCCAAATACTAAGCAGCTAATTATATTTTATACAATTATCACCTTCTTCATTCATCTGATAATCTGATGTGGAGGAATCACTCGGTGCTCAAAGAAAGTAGAAACTTGGGGTTGACCTGGAATACCAGCAGATCTTTTTACCTGCATTTGTGCCTAAATCCTTCAGTAGTAAACAGAATATTGTACATAAATCCCGGAAAATTGATTCATTTCTTTTTCAGCATGTCCCAGTTGTGCTCGTGCTCATAAAGGAAAATCAGCAATTCGTCTTCAAGCGAATATACGCTAAATAAATTAGCACACGATAATAAATCATCGTATAAAGCATATGTAAGATAAATCTAGTTCCCCTTGTTCTAAAACCGAATAGTTGAATCCCTGAAGCGGAACAAATACAACAAAAAATATTGAAAGATCTAGAACATTTGTAGAATATTAGGTTAGGCAGAAAAAATTATAAAAACAATGTCCTTATGTTTATTCTGTGACAACACTTTTCGTACTAACGTCATCTGTAAAATTTAATATATTCAAAAAACGTTCTGTGTGATCGACATTTTTTTTCAGTTTTAACACGTAGAACACAAAATTCAGGTTGCATGGTATATAAAGTGTTCTCTCTTTAAAAAAAACAAAAACAATAAGCGCATAATGACATGGAACTCGCATTTTGTTTTCAAACCAATTGTCCGGTACAGTGGCAATTGGAAGTCATATTATCATTCTTTGATAAAAAAACCGCTATTTATCGATATCTCTGTTAAACTGGCGTACGGAAAGTAACTCGTGTAGTAGTATTTTGTACTATCAGGACAAAAAATTAGAAATAAATGTTAAAGTACGTTTTTTCATTTATCTCAGAACCAGGAATAAGAGTATATGAAGACGGCTTTCCTGGTAAGAGATAGGAATATTTATATGTATCAGGAGTCGTGAATTTCATTTGCGAATAAAATGAAATCTCAAGAGAAGCTCAGTGGGCCATTGGCCTTCGTGGACTTTTATCCGTGATCGACAATCCGTTCATAAGTGGGGTAGCAGTGATGCGTTTTCCCAATAGTTCTACTTTAAATAGTTCTATTTTAAAGCAGTAACATTAAACTATCGATATAACGATGAAAATATCAGAGTGTTATTTTCACTGTGGTTGTAACACCTCTACGAAAAAATGCAATGTATTAAATATGTAGAACAATACCTGGTTTCTAATGCTTAGGAAACTCAGGTGAATATAATATAAATTATAATATTGCTAAATACATTAGATTTGAACATATCTTGCGTTGCTTTTTCTTAACAGAAATAGAGGTCTTAGTTTTATGAAAAAAATAAGTTAATCCTATATTTTATTATCTGACACATATAGAGTCAAAAGAAAAAAAATAAAAGCTAAAAGTTTTATATTTAGAAAACAATATTATTTATTTGTAGTAATAAAATATTAACTTTTTTACATTTATTTAAAAAACATCTTTTTCTTTTTGGATGATATCCATTACATTCTTGAGACGACTAAAATTCTTGATCGCCTACTTAAAAGCGAAAGTATAGACATTCATGTTTTATACTCATGTAACAAAGTAATTTTACTTATTTTAATATATAATAATTTTTGACGAGAAAATAGTGAAACAAAAATTAAATATCCCTAATGATATCCTTTATCCTTAGAGCATATAAGTCATCACATATATATTTTGAAATCAAAGCAAATTAAAAAGTGTCAAGTCCAGAATATAGGTTTCCAGACCAGGATTATTCAGAAAATATAGTTAGCATAAAATATTATTTCAATATTGTTTCCTGTGGTAAATAAAACATCTCTGAAAAAGGGTTATGTTAAGTGAAGTATGATAAAATGTTTGTATAAAAATTATTACACAATGCCACTGCAATATTAACTAGTAACACAGCTACATTATTAACGATCAACCGTGGAACAAGATGTAAAGCACAATACGGTGGGTCTTTTTGTTTTTATAAACACAAAAATATGTCAACTTTTCCATTGAATTATTTAATTTTATGTTTAAATTTTTATACGTAGTGCTAAAAATTCACTTTGTAAATATGTTATCAGCTGCTGTTTTTTTTTAAATGCCTCAAGAATAACATATATGACGTAGAAGTCTTGTCTTACTTTCAAGTTAATTTAAAACATCAACATACTAAGAAATAATTCCTAAATGCAAGAAACCTTAACGGCCAGACGAAACATGTAAACAACAGAAGTCACACTTACGGAAAACGGTGCTTTATTCAGGATGTAGCAAACACATCGTAGCATAGCATATTGCACTAAACTCTACACACACAACACAACGCTCTTTTCAATAATCAGTTTACAATCCAACGCTCGCAAGCAATAGATTAGTCGTCGTTTTTATCTCTTGTCCTTATCAAAACTCAGGCATACGTCACGTTCATTCAACCTCAATTGTGTTGCCAAACGTATTCGTTTGAGAGAAAAATATCACGTTAAGAGTGAAGTATAACAGAATAAACTCAAGATTTACATAGGGACAGAAACTAAAAAAGAAAGTTAATTTAGAATATACGTCACATATCGTGAGGCATTTAAAAAAAATTTCTAGCTTTGTAACCTGTCTGTACAATTTTGCTACATTCACATATAAGGTGAGACACAGTTTCATCTTTTTTCTTGACAAAGTCTACACTTTGGATTATCACTGGCTTCCTGGATTTTAGCCTTCATACCATTTGTTTGCAATGCTTATCCTTGTGCAGCAAAAATCAGACCTTCTGTTTCTTTCTTGATGAAACCCAATTTCAACCATGCCCAAGTAAAGTTGTTATCACTTTTTCAATCAATATTATTTAGAAATTTTCCATGTTCTTCCAGCCATATAATCTGCTTTCAAACTGGTTTCTCTTGTATTCAGCATTGTTTTCTGTTGTTTTTGAGATATTTTCATTATTCACTGCCTGAAGGTGCTTTTCTCTGCTTTTGTTGACGTAATCATTCAGGCTTCCTTTTTATTCCTCTACTACCTGTTGTACTTGTGGTAGCCCTCTGCTTCCAATCTTCGGTGGTAAATACAATCTGTCAACATCACTTTTTGGATAGAGTTCATGATGCATGTTCAATAACTTTCGAGTTTTCCAATCCAGTATTTCTAATTTACTTTGGGTCCAATTTATTATATTATTGCAGCTGGGTATCTGATTACTGGAATGCCTTATGCCACATTATTTATGACACAACACGTGAGTGATTTGATGGATATATCTAGAAGTGAAGTGAACCGCACGTTATTCCGCTCATTACGCAACCATTATCAGGACAGAAAACAGCTCGTACACGTTGTGCCATAACTGCAAGATATCCCTGCATTAATCCGCAAGTAAGGTCATACAATTCCAAGCCAATCTGTTCCAAAAGTGCATGTGGGATACCTGGCGACAGAACCTAATGGGCCAGGCCTCGAAGCCCTGTTATCTGCTTCCATAATGCAGATAATACTTTATTCAATGTTCAACAAAACAATATTCCACACTTGCTTAATTGGAAAAAATCAATCAAGCTCCATGGTTAATAAAGAATTGGCAGATATTGGGTATTTAAGAGATGTACGATATTGTATCCCACATTAGGACTGGCATTGTTTCGTTGACCATTGAATACAGTGTTATCTGCATTATGGAAGCACGTCAGCCTTCACAACATCCATTATGTACCGCTGGCTGGACATGGTTCTTCCAAAGTTAAGAAGGCAGGAGCACTAATGGAATCAAAGAGCACCTAGCACCAGAACACCCTGTGTCGAGTGTATGTCTCTAAGAGCCTTTCTCCATGCTGTCCCCGTAAAAGGATACGTTCATATTGGATCCTTATGCTGAACCGCGACTCGACGGAAATCACGCCATAGTTATGTCCGACGTGTCAGGCATCCCTCGTGAACCGTAGTACACGCTATCATTCATCACATCAATGACTACTGTTTGACCTATTTTTAGTGGTAGACGTCTATTGTTAAAGGAAAGCAGAAGTAGCAGTAAAGTGGCGCGAGCGTGTGGTATTTCTGAAACAAACGCCATCCGGAAGAGCTTGCAGATAAATCTTGATGTGATGGGGACCCCTCTTTTGTTCTAACATACGAGACATTGCTATTCTGTCTTCCAAGGTCATATCGTGCAGATTATGTTATTCCCGTGCATTCGTCTGTCAGTTCGATGCCAACCCACACGTCGGTTCGGAATACCTTTATCTTCCCCGACGGAATATTGTATTATTTTGCTCTTCTGTTTTCCAACACAAGCGGCATTCTCCTGAAAGTAATGTCCTGATTCTCGAAGTCCAAAATATCGGCTTGGGATAAAATCAGTCAGTTGCACGTTAGAATACTCCTTCCTGATGCAGGACATACGCAGTTACCACCAATTGTGTTCTGCCATATATCTTGCGAATCGACTAAAGCAACAATGTAGCTGTGTCTCAGCTTCTTTTATATCTCGTGAGGAACAATTATAAGGGCATGCATGGCAGAAATCATTTTTCTGTGCATTGGGGTTATAATCATTTGCATCTCCTTACGTGACTTCGTTATCATGCGAGTTGCAGTCCGATCGCAGAGGTCTTTCCTATGCATGTTTAATAGTAGGGCTACCAACCACTTCAAATAGGTTTTGAAAATTTTCTGAAATGAAAAGAATTTAATTAGTCATTTTTTTGTTTAAATATGTGGTAATATATCAAGACCTGCAATGGAAAATGGTTTGATGAAAAAACCGCAGTGTTGCCTGTATTGCGTTTTGCACACGTATGCGAGTCAGTATGGGGTAGCATCTCAAAACTCCCCACATGGGAGTTAAGAATGAGCAACAAAGGAGATTTATAACACCCAATACTCAAGCGCTTAAGCAATTCATGCACGCGAAAACCTTAGTGTGTGTGCATTCTCTAATCTAGAAGAAATCGCTGCACAAAACCCAAAGATCTCAGAAGATAACCTTAAGTCACTTAGAATAAGAGTTGCTCTTGTTTGGCGAAAGGACTTATAAAAAAAAACGATGGCTTTAACTGTCAAGAAATCTCGTAGTGTTCTATTATATAATAAATGTCAAAAACGAATACAATGCAAAATATTCTCAAACACTCTCCATTTGAAAGGATGTTTTTCAAACCCAAACCTATCATTTTTTCTTCGATAAATGACTAATTTTAGAAGAAACGACTTATAGAAACCTGGTCATAGAATATTACTTTTTCATACATTAAAAAATGTGGTCTCTATTTGATGTTAAGAGTGTATTTAACATCAATACTGATGAAACTCCGCACGCAAGTAATTTAGAGCCAGATATGCAAATAATTAGAAAACAACGACCAATGAATAAACAGTGGCCCACTACAGCGCATAGGAACCCACATCGAGGATGATGTATCAAGAGGGAAGCTCTCACACAGGGACAATTGCGACCAAGGATTTCTTTTGATTTGTCCTCCACGAACTGTGACGATGCTTAGATGAATAATCCGTTCGCAATACGAGCATTTGAGCAAGTTTGAGAGAGGATGCAATTTGTGACTCGCCTCCTAAATGGCGGGTTTCTTTGCCTTGCAAAAAGTTTTGGTGTTATTACTTCACCAATCGCCGATCGGTTTCAAGTGAAAACCTTTTATAAATTGGTTTAGAAACATATTGAACTAAACAAAAAAACTGTCATTCCCTAACATTTTAGGAAATTTTTGAATATTTTTATTAGGAAACGGCTGTGTATCATTTTTATAAAATGACTTGCAATTAGTAAATAAATAATTCAAGAAAGGCACCAATTTTTAACTCGGCTCTGTCATTTTTCAATCTTCCGTCGAAAACATTTCGCCAGAAACATCCAAAAATTACGAAATATTAAGAAAAAGTGCATCTCATTATTTTACGGCAAAGACTCGTGATTTATCATTGAACTCGGAAAAATTATTTTAAAATTCCAACCTGTGTATTCAAAACTTCTGATTAATAAAAGACACATCATGAACAATACAAATATCCAAAAATTAGGTCAACACATTGAAAAGTGGTCCAAGCGGTGGGTATTCGCTCAC
The DNA here is from genome assembly GCA_039090855.1 of Macrothele yani. NCBI lineage: Eukaryota > Metazoa > Arthropoda > Arachnida > Araneae > Macrothelidae > Macrothele > Macrothele yani. Next base: position 17,917,026 of record CM077018.1, on the reverse strand, counting down.
AATTGGTTGGATGAATATCCGTTTCCAAACCAGTGGACAACCTGTTACTACCGTATAGTGCAATTTAAAAGGAAATTAATAAATCAATAGAATAAAATAAAATTCCAGTTTAGGTTTGCGGTTTAAGGTATTACAGATATTTGTAATATTTTTTGAATGGACAAATACTGTTTTTTTCTGTAAATTTCGAAACAATAAAAACAATTTTTTTTGTACAAATCACAAGAAAAGAAAACCTACAGAAAGATTACTAAAAATTAGCAGAAAAACTAAAGAAAACAAAATATGATCCGTGCAGAGAGACACAGAAAATATTCTAATTGAAACAAGAGTCAGGAAATCTCAGGAATAACAATATCTGACTTCAAATGTCTTTGCTGCACCTTCTATAATGTTGATAACCACAACCATCAAGGGTTGTCTTGCTCTGTGTCCCAACCAGCAGTCTCACTTCGGATCTAAACAACGTTTGATTACTGCAGGAAAAATTCATACACAAGCTCACAACTAAATGTATATTACCAGGTAACAGACTGGAATTATGCTCACGTAATAATAATTTTAAAGACGCAGAAATGGAATGTGAGTGCAAGGTAAAGCCCTTTCCTTTTTTTTTCTACGAAGAACATATCATGCTATCTTTTTCTAGCAGAAGAAAGAAGGTGTCTCTTTCCTAAATTGTAATATATGACTTTTTAAACCAGAATTTTCCAATGTTATAATTGGGTTTTATAATGTATCAAACTCGTTGCTCAGATAAACCTTTAATACACATGTGGCAACCCAAAATGAAACACCAAAGACGACTCGAGATAGCAAAGCCAGATTTACTGGACACATAACAACAGATACAAAGATGAAACGCTTGAGCTTACAGACCCGTGGGACTTGCGAAACACGCAGACATCAATAGTTCGTGTGGCCCCCATGGCTGGCAATAACGGCCGCTACACGCCGCGGCATCGAACGAAAGAGGCTTTGGATGTGGGCTTGGGGTATGTCGGTCCAGGCTGCTTCCACACGTTGCCACAGTTCATCAGCGTAGCCGCGGGTGCTGATTGCCGCGCCACTCGGTTGCCGATCAGCCACCAGACGTGTTCGATGGGCAAAATGTATGGAGAACATGCGGGCCACGGCAGCAGTGACAACTGGTGGGACGTGAAGAATTGTTGCACGATGCGTGCCACGTGTGGGCGCGTTGTCTTCTTGAAACGTGGCCGCTGGCAGGACCTGCATGTAAGGGAGGACTACAGACTCCAAAACGTCAGAGATGTAGCGGTGACTGCTGAGTGTACCGGCGTTACGTACCAGAAGGGCGCGGGTGTCATATCCAATTGCGCCCCAAACCATAACGCCAGACGGCGGACTGGTATGGACCTACATAATGCAGGCGTCATACAGTCTATCGCCGCGGTGCCGCCACACGCGGATCCGATCATCGTAGTGTTGCAGGCAGAAGCGGGATTCGTCGTAGAATACAATGTCGTGCCATCCCGTAGTCCAGGTGCAGCGTTCAACGGCCAACTGCCTCTGCACTCGCCGGTGGTGTAACGTCAATGGTAATCGGACCAATAGGCGCCGTGCGACAAGTTCCCGCTCCTGCAGACGACGTTGAACGCTACGTGCTGACACAGGTTGTAACGTACCAGGAGATGTGACGTACCTGCCAGAAGGACGCACACGACATAGAGGCAGATAGGAATCAGAATAAAAAACGTCCGCGTAGCTCAATTGGTAGAGCAACTTATTCCGGAATGAGGGGACCCGGGTTCGAGCCCCGGCGCGGATAAAAAATGACGGAGAAATTTACTTCGTTATAATGGCGCCCGAACAATCCGAATGACCCGACCGTTCAAAATCTCGCATTGGTGTGATGTTATTTCCACACCGCGAGATAGGAAAAATAAGAGAATCCCTTCTCCAGCACTTCAAAAAAAAAAAATTAAGGGGGAGATGATGTAACGTATACTCTAGATTTACTTTCCTTTTGATTTTACTATCTCTAGTTATTTTATTTTTCTATGTAAATTATCTTCTTACTGAACGAGATATTATTTCTCCCGCTGAATGAGATCTGGCAATGAGTGTAAGTCATGACGTGGTGGTAGCCAGTATAAATAGGCGCGTTCAACGATACCTAGGAGAGCTTTTGTTTATGTGGTAGAGAGCTTTTGTGTTACGTGAGAGAGCTGTTGTTTATGTGTAAAGAGAGCTTCGTTTATGTGAGTAGAGCTTCGTTCATGTGCAAGGAGCTACGTTTTATTGAGTAGCTGTGTGTGAAGTGTATGCTGAATCATATCAGGAGTGCCACTAATAAAAAGTTGTTGTAAGTACGTTTTTCTCAGTTCATAGTTTTGTCAGATCTCTGTCTGGCTGTTAGGTTTATTTCATTAGTTGTTATTATTAACAACCAGCATAAGACTTTATTCATCTTAATTACTACTACAACATTACTAGCAGTTAAAAGCTTGTTCATTATTATTACTACACTACTAGCAGGATACTTTATTCATGATATAATTAACAAACAACAACCATTAGACGAAACTAGTAGAAGAAGCATTATATTCATTATAAGGTTGTTGCGCAACACACCCTAATTCCTGCGCAAACGTTTGTGATGTGGTGGTGCGAGCCGTCAATGTCCGCCGCACAACATGCCGGTCCTCCACACCTCCTGCACCCACCGAATCCATACTCGCCTCACTGTGGCTGGATATCGTCCCACACGGGCGCCGATGTCTCCGTACGATAAACCGCTGTCGCGATAAGCCACTATTCGTCCTCTGTCGAACTCCGAAACATGTTGGAATTACTGCCGTTTTCTACGACGAGGCATCAGGAAGCTTCCCACGCACAGGTCCGCAAGCACAACACACTTCCACTACTTACCCTCTGTGAAGGGTACACAGAAGGCGGGGTGCCTTCTGTGTACCCTTCATATAGTGCTTCTCGGTAGCGTTCCGGGCGTACATGATTTGCATTTGCCCTGCAATGGTAATCGTTTGTATGTCCTCTCGCGGGCGACGCAAGCTGCGAATTTCAGGCCCACCGAATGCTCCCTTCTTGGTTTTGCATTTTGGGTGGCCAGCAGTGTGCATTCCTGATATTTCTGGGTTCATTAATTTTTAAATCTCTGTAAGATTATTTACAATAACGTGGTCATCAGATAATGGTTTAAATAGTATATAATTTTTATTCTATTTGGAACTTCATTCTGCTGATGAACACTTGTATTTGGTCTCAAAGTTTTCACTGCAGTACTTGAAAAAAGATTTATATTAAAAATTAATTTTCGTATTGTACTTCGAGTTTAGAACACACCTTAGAAACAAACCTTTGATTAGGTTTAAATAGTTACTTCCAGCGTTAATGGACATTTGTATAATGATTTCGTATTTGTGTTTATTCCAGTGGAATGAGTTCTTTAATAGCAGGAATGCACTACGCCTGACCCTGAGTAACAGCATTAAGGACGGCAATATCTATTCATATTACATGCTATATCAGATGCACAAAAAATTAATGCATACAACTCTTAAAGTTCTAAAACGCTGAACTTCAAAGTTTGTGAAACCTCAAGTACAAATGTTTTCATGCTGGAACAACGTCAGAATGTAAAATAGTATTTTATCAACGAAGAAAAAATGTAGAGCCAGTCGAGGGAACTTGCTTGTAAAGGCAATGAAATATCCGGCAAGGATCTCAACGTGAATCTATCTGATATCTACACAGACGAATAAATAGAAAATAAAATGAAGCCATGTAAAGAAAGTGACTCCTAAGAGTTTGGTTCCTTTGCACTTGCAGTGCGCAAATAATTGAAAAGATCGCGCATTTAAAAAAAATCATAAAAATGTTGGATTTTAGAACTTACGTACAACACGCGAGTATTAACAAAAGTAATGATTTTTGAATGACAGAAATTAAGTGTTGCGACCAAAATTCTCGCTTCTAATACCAGAATAATGGAAAAGTAAAAAAAAAAAAAAAAACAGTAGTGATTGCTATGTCACTTCGGATTCATGGAATTATGCAGGTTTATGCAAATTTTGCTTGTATACATCAGCAATCCTTCTGCGAATATGGGAATTTTCGAAAACAGAGTACCGCAGATTTGTTCGACACATACTCATTCACGTATTAATTTAATGCTGGGAAAAAGTACTTAAAAAACGCAAAATTCATACTCTTCATTAGTGCTGCTTTTCATATCTGCATTCGGCGTTGTTGTTTTTTTTCGAATAACATAGGAATAAAGAGTATTCGTCGTCAAAGTCTGTTACCGAGTGATCAGCTTCTGAATACTATAGGAAGCTGATTGACATTCTTTACAATAGAGAATACAGTTGTTGGGATATGAGATCAGACCGCATGAATGATTGAATCATAGAATTTATATGAAATATTTGCCAGAAGGATAGCGTTAGTTGAAATCTAATATTCAACGCCATCGTAAAAATCGTAGATATTTTACGATTTACTACAATTAGAAATCTAGATTTATTATTATGAGGAGAGCAACTATATTTATTAATATGAGGAGAGCAACTATATTTATGATTATGAGGAGAGCAACTATATTTATTCTCATGAAGAGCAAAAATATTTATTATCAGGAGGATTGGGTGCCTCAGCAAGTGAAAGTGATGCAGCTGTAACTTCACATAACTTAAATACGAAGCGGAAACACTTTGCACCGACTACACACGAGGAAATACGGTAAATAGTGAGTGAGTCACGGATTAAGATTTGTTCAATAGTATATGTGTGCGCACTAGGGTGGAGCGAAAAAAACTAAATTTGCATAAGCGGAAACGGGCACCCATGAATAGTTATGTATTAAACCCACTAACATTTCCGTGAGTTTTTTTATTTTTTTTTTTTTGCAAGTCGTCTTCAATCTACGGATCGTGCTTTACATTTGAAATTTTTGCTTAAATTTAAAAATTTTCAGCATTGTTTTCCTACAAGTTGAATTTGATAAACTGTTTTTGGGTAGTGATAAAATGCTAGAGAAAGACTTTGAAAACAAAATAATTTTTTCCCTACCGTTAGTTTTTACATCTTCAGTTTGCACATTTCTGCCAAAATATCAGATTTTTTGCATATGTTCGTAATTCTTAGCAGGATTGTGCTCTTTTCAAATTTATAATACTATCGTAACTAAAACAGTCGAAATAGGATTGAAATATTATTAAAACTTAAAAACAAACTAAATTAAATCTCTCTCCACCTCTGATAACGCTCTGCGCACATGGCGCCACCCGCTTCTGGACGCCCCGGCTGCGACATCTTGGTTGTAAATCGTTTGCCGCGTCATCCACTAGTCCAGACTTGTGCGCTGCTTGTTTTTTTGCCTCGCCAGTCGTGTAACGGCAGTAGTGAGAGGAAGACGGCTGGCATATTATATCATTTCATGCTTCTTTGGTACCAGTTTTGTGGTTGCTTTGTTATAACTGCAGCCACGGCAGTAACAAGAAATAGTGACAATCCCATTGTTGGCAGTAACCAAGAGATTTGTGAGTCTCTGCTTCCTACTCGTTGTGATGTTTTAAGATACACTGCTGGACAATTGCTAAGGACGGATCATAAACGGCTATATAGCGCATAAAAAAGCAAGTTTGGTTGGATGCCAAGTGAAATAAAATAATGTCAGAATGCCAGGACGTTTCAAGAAAGACAATTTATTGTGCTCTGAAATCCAGAAGGCTTTGGAACGCGTTCAAGGGACAAACAGGCCATTTTGCGCAGAATACGTAAACGTGAAAAAAATGCAATAACCGTCCGCAGGCGTTCCGGCGTAAGATGTCAATACGGGATATGGCCACCATGGAGGGCGATGCAAGATTCCACACGTCGTGTCATGCTTTGCACAACATTATCAAACAGCTGTTGGGGTAATTTATCCCATTCCTCTGTCAGTGCACGGATGAGGGTGTCCTTGTTTATTGGAGGGCATTGGCGACCAGCAAGACTCCTGCCCAAAGCATCCCACACCTTTTCAATGGGATTCATATCTGGAGGACGTGCTGGCCATACGAGGCGTTGAATATCCTCGCTCTCAAGACACTCCTGGACAGCGACTGTTCGATGACATGTTGCGTTGTCGTCCATGAAAATGAATCTATCACCGACAGCAGCACGGAACATGCGAACATGAGGTAGCAGAACATCATTATTGTACGGTTGGCCAGTCATAGTCCCAGTTGGAAGCTCATAGAGGGACGTACGGCCATTGATCATGATGCCAGCCGATACCATGACACTACATGTCGGATATCGGTCCCTTTGCTGCATGTTTGCTGGACAATATGCAGTACCACTATCATGCCAGATCAGTTGTCGTCGACAATCAGACGATAGACTGGATCTACTCTCATCTGAGAAGAGGACAGCAGACCAGTCGTTATCAGTCCAATTGCGATGTTGATGCCACCATTGCAAACGGGCGGTACGGTGACGTCTGGACAAAGGGATGCATACAACAGGACGACGGGCGTATAGTCCTCCTTCATGCAAACGTCTGGCGACAGTTTTTCGGGAGATCCGCTTGCCAGTAGTAACCATAAACTGATTTGCTACCTCACTAGCTGTGCTGCACCGGTGTCTTTTTGTTGATAGCACTATGTACCGATCTTCTGCAGGTGTCGTACTGCGAACACAACCTCCCCCGTGACGTTTGCTACACTCTCTATTTGTTTCAAATGATTTCCAAAGCCTTGAAACAATACTGTAGCTGACGTCGAACTCCCTGACAACATCTTTTATTTTTCGACCTTCTTCAATCTTGCCAATAATACGGCCACGCGTAAAATCATCTAGGAGATGTCGGGAAGACATACTGAAAATTGCAAGTTCTTCAATTGATTCTTTCCCTTTCAACTTTACGTTTAAACAACAACGGTCAATACGCGTCAAATCCTTTATATCTCTTATCAGCGCTATGACGTCACGAACAAGTTCGGCAATCCAAAATTTGCATACGCACAACACGTCTTACTGTATCCCGCACTTATGCTAATATCCACATTTTCCTGCCTTCCATTTTATGGTTGCTATCGTTGCTATTGTCATCCGTCCTTAGCAATTGTCCGGCAGTGTATTATAATTTAGTTTGGGAAGCACAAAAAATTAGTAATAATGCTAAGAATTCTAGTTTTTCAGCAGTTTCGAGTATACACTGAAGAGCAATTGAATTTGAGACAGCTGGCGTCAGGCAAATGTGGCGCTGTGGGCGGCTCTGTAGACGGAAACGACATGATGTATGCAGCGATTTGACAATATAAGGAGTGATGCAACGGGAATCAGTAAGAGTTGGACCCAGTATGGGTAAGACGAAGAATCTAAGAGCATTTGATCGTGGGCAAATTCTCGGGGTCCGACGAATGGGTCACTCCATCTCGGAAGTTGTGCAGGCACTAGGATTTTCACGAGCCAGTGTGTCACTGGTGCACTGTGAGTACATCGAATCAAACTACACTGGCGTGCAAAAAACTAAGAACAAGACGGTTTTTCGAATGTAACGTCCTACAGAAGTGCTTAACATCGCCTCAAATCATACCATAAGATCCCCAAGATGGAAGAATATGGGACAAGTGAGCAAAACCGACCAAACAAGGAATCTAAATGACACAAAGGCACTTTATTTAACAGGTAGCTTCGAGCACAACAGGACTGAAGACCGAAACGTCCATGTGACAGGCGGCTGCCAAGAAACATCCAGTCTTTAGTAGGGAATATGTTCACCCCTGACTGCGTTGTAGGATTTACAACGTATGTCCATGCTGAGGACCAGGATCTCAAGGAGCTGTTGAGGCATCGCGGCCCATTCCTCTTGTAGCGCCAATCTCAGCTGCGGAATCGTTGCTGGCGGCTGGTGACGTGCTGCCAAGCGTCTCCCGAGAAGGTCCCACACGTGTTCGATTGGATTTACGTCCGGGGACCTTGCGGTCCAATTCATGCTTTGGATATCTTCACTCTCCATCAGCTCTGCAAAAGCCACTGTACGATGAGGTGCAGCGTTGTCGTCCATAAAGAGTAACTCAGGACCCACAGCACCTCTAAGCAGACGCACATGAGGCAGGAGAACCTCGGTACAATAGCGGACACCAGTAACTAAACCTCCTTGGAAGATGTGGAGGTCAGTACGGGTACCAAGCATGATACCACCCCAAACGAGAACTCCGTTACCTCCAAACCGGTTCCTTTCGATGATGTTTGAGGTGTGATTGCGTGTTCCCTGCTTTCTCTCCAGATGTGTATAGGTACAGAATCCCTCGTTAGACTAAATCGGCTCTCATCCGTAAAGAGAACTTGAACCCATTGCTGATGTGTCCAGTTCTTGTGTTCCTGGCACCACAGAAACCGCCGTCCCCGATGAGCAGGCGTTAATGGCACACACCGTACTGGTCGTCGTGCAAAGAGACCACCTTTTTGCAGCGGTAAAACACGATAACGGACGTCCAGTTGTCTGTTGCATGTGCCTTGCGATTTCTACCGCTGTCTGCCGTCTGTCTCTTTTCGTGTGTAGGAAAATATACCGGTCGTCCCCCGCCGTGGTTGCTTGTGGACGACCACTGCTAAACTCTCGGACAGCTGTTCCTGTCGTTTGAAATGATCTTCAAGCTCGTGAAACAATGCTGTGAGCGATCCCGCACTCCTCTGCCACGGTAGTTACACTACGACCTTCTTCCAACTTCCCAATGATGCGACCTCAGGTAAAGTCATCCAGATGTCATCTACTGGATTGCCTGCTGGCCATATCGCACGGTGGCATCAACTCGACGCCGTTCAAACCAATGTACAGCGTGCAATTGCTTTCACCGAATTGCTGAGCTTACAACGCGCGTGAGCTTTATACCCTTCCGACACCCCCTTCCCCCTACGTCATGCTGCATATATGCGCATGCACTACCGTACCGGACCCTAGTCTATCTCTTGAGTGGTCTTTCGGTCCGTTCTGCCTGCTCGTTCCGCTGTTATGCTAATTTCTCTTCTTCGTCTTTAATTTTTGCACACCAGTGTGTTACATTGATATTTTACATTCTAACCAAAATGATATTTCAAAAGAACTCTCACAAGGGTGTTTAGATTTCAATTTCCTTGAAGGAACAGCACACGAGTTATATCAAAATTTAAATGTATTGAGGATAAACTTACATTTTTCAGCTCTGTATTTCCAGACAAATATTTAATTGCAAGCAAATAACTAACACGGATTGTATTGTGCGAAGGATGCTACTTCTCAGAAAAAGTTTAAAATCTGTAGAGAATATTTTTTTTCAGATCTGTATTTCCAGACAAATGTTAATTGCAAATAGGTTTTTTTTCTAACTAACACGGATTGAATTCTGCCAAGGAAGCTATTTCTCAGAAAGAGTTTTCAAACATTATAATGACAAATTCTCAAGCTTCCTTTTAGAAGAGATTCTGTTTCACAGCGTGTTACTAACCACTTTTAAATGTTGTTAATGCATGAAACTTTGAGTAATCTAAGTGATGGAAAATATATATATAAAAAAGTTTGAATAGGTAATTTACCGAAAAGTTTGGATGAGACACTGTATTCTGAAAAAATAGAGCAAAAAAAAAAGTTGACACCCAATGAGAATGTACAGGATTTTTAAATGTCATTAAATTAAAGATATGCCTCTATGTTCATTTCCAGAAAAATCAAAAAATTCGTGGAAAAAAAAACAAACGAACAAAAAGAAAAAAAAAACATTCTCATTCCCGAACGTTCAGCTTATTGGTGAAAAAATGCGCATTTAAATTTTAGAAAATGAGCGGTATTTCTTATATTACATGACAATCATTTAAAAAAAATAATAATCAGATTTCTACTCGCTGGAAAATATCCTCCCAAAGAACAAGTTTAAACCACTATCAAGCCGGTATCACAAAAATCTAAAATTTTAATGTGAAGTGATCTCCACATGCAGTGATTTCCAACGCAAGAAAAAAATTCGAAATTGATTTACAATAAGATGAGAGAGATTGATCAAAACATAAATAACGGATAACGTCCCCTCTTCTCAGAAATGTGAGAGGTAAATTAAGGGAAAGGAATTCGTCTACGTAACATAGCTTTCAGACACACGGATATAGCTGAAAATATGTTAAATCTAAAACATGCATATCTGATGGATAATGCCAAAAATGTGCTTAAAGAAAACCGAAAATGATTATTGAAAATGTTCTTGACCAGAAACCTTGTCCGATGAAGGTATATTAATACAATCCGGCTGTTAGGAACTAATATATAAAAAATAATCTGACATAAATGTGACGGAAAAAGATGTGTACTATTACGAACAGGATTTATGCGCAACTACTTTCTCCCGTTTTGGGTGGGTAGTGAAAGTCTTCAAAAGGAGTTTTTTAAGAACACAGATACCACAGTGTACACATTGGAAACCTAAATGCCATCTTAAGAGCCTAGTAAGAAAAGTTTTAATATAAAAACAAATTTAATACAAAAGATATCAAACTCTATATCCAATCCAACTGAAAGTCAAATTTTCAGATCCGGTATTTGGAAACTGAGACATCGAGGAAATTCTAACACGTATTTCTACCTCATGGAGAAAACTGTATTAGTTGAAGAAGCAAGTTGGTGAGCAACGATGCAAGTCTAAACAGTATCGAACGAAAAAACCCTTTTCCAATTGGTTTTTAGAGCAAAGGTATATCATGTTTTTTAATTCGATAAAGTCAAACTGACAAAAACGCGAGGTTCACTGTTCCTACTTTATCCCAATTTAAGGCGCTCAGTGGCCACTAAAAGTGCGCAGCACACCGGGATGACATGAGTATGTAAGTGGTTGGCAGTTAGCCGTTAGAAGGCAAAGAGTGCAAACTCCAACCAGTATGGAAGTGAACAAGTAGCACATCCGTATTGCATGCTGTATGCGGTACCAAACCTGCAAATGTTGTAAAGAACATTACCAGTGTGCAACCAAATCTCATATCACATCATCAGTGCTGTCGTTGGTTCGAATGGTTACGACAGGGAAATTTTGACCTATCATACCAACAAAAGACTTGTTGGACCTGCAAAAGTAGATATGAACATGTTGAAGATCTTAATGGAGGCCGAACCACTTGTGACTATGCGGGTGTTGGCCGTACAGCTAGGGATTACCCACACGAGCATTATCGCGGAACTGCGGCAAATTAGAAAGGTGCACAAGAGAATAAATGTGTACGCAGTTAACTCACACGTGGGCACAAAGCAAATTGCATGTGGGCATACTTTTCCTAGCTTGCACATGACTAAGTTGAACAATCCTTGGACCGCATTATGATAGGTGACGAGAGATCGATTCTGTATGGCAATGTTAGCGCCCGGGAACAGTGGATGCACCCAAATAAAAAAGAAGCCAATGTTGACCGCCAAAGCCGTCTTATACCACTTAAGGTCCTGCTGCCTGTTTGGTGTGCATATGCAGGGTGTCAGTTTATAGTTGCTTCCGAAAAGCACTGCTATCACAACCGATGTGTACTTCCTCGACAATCTGCATGCATCACTCACGTCGAAACGACTAGAATTGTTGAACCGCAAGGGCGTTCTCCTACAGCGGGATAGGGCGAACCCTCACACAGCACGGGTGACCTGTCACAAGATCAGGGACGTAGGCGGGGAGCTGTTGCCGCAACCAGCCTATTTACCGGATATGTTGGGTCCCAAACAATTAGAATATTTTCCTGTCATTGCAGCATTTCCTGCACTGACAATGGTTCACTAATGCGGAAGATGTCGAACGCGCACACACTCACATTTTATGCCTCCAACCCGCCGCATTTCTTCAGGAAGGCTATCCAACAGCTAGTCATATAATGGAGCAGTTCGAGGCTAACGGTAGTGACTGCACTTTTGACTGAAGTGCCAATTACTAATTGCCTTTCCAATTAGTAATCAACACTTCCAACCGAATATTTGTACATTACAGACAAATATTTACATTATTTTCCGAGTATTTTCTTGATCTCGTGTTTCTCAAGGTCTTTAAATATACCCTCTGTAAAATGTGTCTATATGATATAGTCTATAACAGTGGAAGCGAAAGTTGTATGTGTAAATCAGAATGAATTATTTTCTACAATTACAGATTATAATACACTGCCGGAAAATGAAAAAAGAACACCAAGAAAGAATTGGCGGATGATCATGAAATTTACATATGTTAACGGGGTCAAGATTACGTAGGTGTGATGTTAATTTCGGGACCAACCGGTGAGCGCTTACGCCACAGCATGGCATAATGCGCACATTATCGTCGGTGGTATTTAAGGAGTATGGCGAAGTGAATGTAATAATTCGTCGGCGTACGGACACGTGAGAAGACCCTGAAGAAGCTGCAATGCCTGGACATGGAAGACGTTTCCGGTTTCAGCAGTTATCGGAATTTGAGCGAGGTCGTCTAGTCGGACTCCGCGAGCCGGGTGGTGGTATCGTCGTATTGCGGAGCGAATTGGAAGGGAAGTATCGGTGGTGGTACGATGGTGGCGTAGATGGTCAGAGGGACATTCCCACACGAGAAGACGTGGAAACGGGAGTCACAGACGGACTGATGAGCGCATAAGAAGAGGGGCGTTGTCAAGCAGAACATCCACTGCGACGCAAATTCGAGCTGCCGTTGCACCTGAGGCGACTGTGCGAACAATACGCAACCGTCTACTGGAAGAAGGATTACGTGCACGTGTGCCTTTGGCATGTGTACCTCTAACTCCAGCCCAGCGTCTGGAGCGGCTGCATTGGTGTCGCCAATGTCTGCACTGGAGAACGCAATGGTGATCTTGTCGTGTTCAGCGATGAAAGCAGATTCTGCTTGCTAGCCTCCGGTGGCCGTATGCGTATTCGCAGACGCACAGGGGAGCGTCTTCACCCTTCTTGCATCCGTCAGCGAAACACGGGGCCTACACCTGGTCTCCGGGTGTGGGGAGCGATCAACTATCACTCCCATACACAACTAGTGTTTGTACCGGGTACGTTAAACAGCACCTCCTACATCAAAAACATCATTCAGCCCGTTGTTGTGCCATTTGTAATGTCGGTCCATCGTGGTGTTTTCCAACAAGATAACGCACGCCCACACACGGCAGGTGCAACGCAACAAGCACTTCAGGGTGTGAGGCAACTTTAATGGCCTGCACGTTTACCGGATTTTTCCCCCATTGAGCACGTGTGGGATTTTATGGGGCAACGACTTATCAGGTCTCCACGGCCAGCCACGACCATCCCCGATTTACGCGTCCAGGTTGAGGATACTTGGAACTCAATACCCCAAACTTACATCCAACATCTGTACGACAGACTCCATGCCAGAATTGCACAGTGTGACGCAGTTCATGGCGGTTCAACCTCGTACTAACCGTGTTACATGGAAATCTTATTTTTCAGTTTAACAGCAAATGCAGCTGTATTTTGCCATAATGTTTTGATCACGTTATCCTCTGTATTCCGTTATTATGCTGTATAAATTTCGTTGGTATCAGACATCTCCTTCTTGGTGTTATTTTTTCACTTTCCGCCAGTGTATTTTAATAAGGGAAAATTTTACTGTTCGCAGAAATTTGCTGACAATTTTTTAAATATTATTCTATATTATTTTTCTCTTGCTTTATGGAATTGTCCTTATTCCTATCCCTTGGATATACCGTGTATTTCGCTTGCCTCACGGAGTCTCGATTTAAAAGAACGTTAACATTTTTTTATAAGAAAAAAAGTTGGTCTGTAATAATTTATATTATATTAACTAATTTCTGAAAATCACAATAAAAGCGTATGTGCTCTTATATAACATCTGCAGTCTTATATCTGAAATCATACATTTTTTAAAATGGAAAAAAATATAGAATATATATGTGTTTTTTTTTAAATTCCACATATTTTTTGTGGAAGTAGTATATTAATTAAAATCAAGTTGAACATTTATAATTATTTGAACAGAAAGAGTACTTTTTGTTTGCAATGGTATTCTTACCATACGATTGAATAATATCTTAGAAAAATGTGTTTTATTAAAAAACAGCGCATTGTTTCTGTCGGAGATCATCAGAGGTACTGTAATTTTTTAGAAAAATTTGTTCGCCAGGAAATTATTTTTAATAACCACTACACATCTTTAAAGGAGAGCTTTCAGTTTTTGGAAGACTCAAGTTACACGATTTAAAGGAACATAACATGTTTTTTTTTAAGAAAAAAATGATAGTGTTGCCAGAAACTTATACCTGAAATTAAATACATCACATGTTTTTGCGTGAACTATGCATTACCTGACAAACCTAATGTAGCATTGGATGTAACCTCAATGCGAAGGAACACTTAAATCTATCGGTATTTTAAATATTAACACAACATTTGACAAACTATCATTAAACATCAGAATGAATATTAAGAACAATAGAACTTGAGTAACCCTTTTTTATAAGATACCAACTGAGTCAGCTTTATGAAATAATTATCATAATTAAAACTAATGTTAGTGCAAATAAAAATGGTTTGGCTTATTAATGTAGTCAGAGGTGTATTCCTAAAAATAAAAAGTTATGTACATACCCTTTTTTACAAATCTGATGAATTCCCGTATTCTTCAATGTGAAAAAAAAATGTACGATACTTAAAAAAATGTAATTAACATAAATATCGTACTACAGATGTTTTAAAAAATTTCTGGGTTTTAACAAAATACAAGGGAGGGTCGTTAATCAAATTAGTTTTTCTAGAATAAAGCAATATTTTACGACAACCAGTATGAATTTTGAGAGAAAAGAGCAGGAATTGTATAAATTTTAGTCATCATCAGATTTTACTCTTCAGACGATTCCTGAGGTGGGTCTTGTTCATTGCATCAAAAGATGTTGATTTCTGAAAGTATGCAGACATTCTTAGACACGGTGTACTTGAGTGTGTGTTAGGCAAAGGCAGGCAGTTATTCACATTATGTCTTTCACTGCTCCACTGGATACAGAATTTCCCTGTACGGTCATTTTTTTTTTATTGGAGGTTTAAAAACCACCGTGAGCAACTGAATGGGCTATAAGCTGCCTCCCGTTGATAGTCACTATTTCCAGGAAAGGTAACGAGCCAGTGCCGTAAAACAAACACAACATCCATGCTACACCGGAATTCGAACCGGAACCCTTTCGAAAAATGATCAGAGACCGTCGCTTAGCCACTGCGCCACCGAGGCGGCTACGGTCACCTAGGAACCAATAACTAAGAACGTTATACCCGGTGTAAAATGGGTGGAAGTCAGAACCGACATAAACAGGTATCTTTTTGTACTTCACTTTCATCTGCCTTTTCTATCAGGCGCTCTAACAAAAATTATTTTTAAACAAATCAGCTATGTTGCCACATCATCTCCGAAGGAAGTGGGGAAGTCTCTCAATAAATGTTTATGTCGATATTATACGTCAGAAATAGTTAGACGTATAATATCGCGATAGCTGTCAAAAACAGTGTGTCCATCGCCTTCAAACAGGAGAACAAGGAAAAAGCGAAACGCGCCGACGTTTACGAGACTATCGTTCGAATTGTTGATTCCACACACTCAAGAAATGTGACACCAAATGTAACAGTAAATACGACGATAAAAAGCACAGGTTAGCCGAGCCCATAACTTGCAAACCGGGTGGGTTTCTAATATGTCTTTTCTTACCTGTTAAAAACGCAATTACATCTGTATTTGAAAGTAAAAGGTTACCACACTAAAAAAAAAATAATTTCTGTTTCCCCTCATCTACATATTGTTCTTGCTCTTGTACATTTTCATTATTTCGTGGATGTTAGAGATAACGTTTGATTCCCAAACTATTTTGAAACGTATCAAATAATATTTAGTTTTCGTGTGTGCAAGAAATGGTAAACAGTATACTTCGTTGAAAACACCTACCAGTTTAACATTTGTGTAAAATATTAAATGATGAAAGCTTATTCGAATTTGATAATATTAATCACATGAATATGATTATTTTTTAATGGTGAAGTGGCTTTACTTATACAGTTAATGTATGAATATATATCGTATACGATATTTACTAGCTGCATAATCAAAGCCACAAGGAATAAACCTAAGAGATAAATTTTGATTTCAAAACAGTAATTTCATTGTGCGTTCAATGAACGTTCCAGCGTTTGTTTATCGGGATCGAATCAAATTTGCGATGCATTTGAACTTCAAGTGCGATATAAACGTAATTTGCATCATTTAGTGCGTTTCATTGATGAAGACTAGTAAGGATTTTCCGTACTTTCACAGTTTTTTTCCATTTTTTTTGCTTACCATTGGAGTTCGTACACACCATTTGAAATTACTGAAAATCACCATTTGGTCTTTGTGCTGCGCAAAGCAATTTTTTTAATCAGCAGGTAGCTGCGATGAGTTACAGAACAGTATTCCTTCGGAACAACTCCTGCAGGAAAGAAGAATTGTTACAGAACAATTCGTGCGGAACAACGCCTGTACGTACCTGGTGAGCTGTGATGGTATCAAATGCATCATACTTAGTCCAATGTAGAGATCGTTTGAAATGTAGGGAGTATATTAACGAAAACTTGATTCATTAATAGAAAACTCTAAATTATGTAACAGCAGTAATTCTCAAAATATATTGTAGTAGACAGAATATCACACAAGACATTTGCATTCTCAAAAGCAAGTAGCTTGTACAAAATTAAACTTTCCCCAAAGTAAAATTACATGACAAGATATTTCTCTTGTTACCCACATGTTTGAAAAGCAGATTTAATTGTAAAGGTCCTATCATTATATTCGTGAAATTAAATAAATATATATATTTTCGCAATGTGTTTTGCTGTCAGCAGCAGAAAATATAAATGTATCTATAAAAATACGCATCAAAATTTGCAGAGTTGACGAACCATGATACATAGCTTGTAAATATGGTACAGATAAAGACATAACTCAGGTCTTGCATTTGGTTTCTCTACTTTTAATATTTCATTGGGAAAATATGAGTTATACAATACACAACGCTGATCCAGAAATGCACACTTGCTTTCTACTTCATATTTCCCAAGGAACTAAAAAGTTCCACTTCCTATAGAACATACAGCAATAAATGTAAGTTTTTCTTAAAAGAAAGGAAATGTAAGTTTTTCTTTAAAAAAAGAAAATGTAAGTTTTTTTTAAAAGAAAGGGTGTAATTTCGACAGTTAAATACAAATGAAATTATATTGTCAGCCTGAAATGGAAATATGCATCTTTTTATGTTTCATTTTGTAATAAACCTTTGTAATATATTTAGTATTAAAAATTAATATTGTTTTGTAATATATTTAGAATTAAATATTTTTAAATGGATTCTTTACAAAACTAACTGTAAATATTTTTCTCCTAGTTGCCGTTCATTGATGCCCTCCGTTACGAAACTGTGACAAGCTGCAGAAAATGTTAGTATGATCTGTTTGCTATACATCAGTGGCAGTGCATTTCTTAAATTGAAAATTGCACTGTCCAGCAGATTAGAAACATATTTGTGGTATATTTCCTCTTATAGTTCAAATGAATTATGTCACGCAATGACAGGAAAACATATACAGATTCTACCGTTTAACACCTGATAATATGTTTTTCTAATTTTTCTTTCCAACCTTGAATATTTCTTGAATTGCATCAAAGATTAAGAAATGATGTCATGCTAATTTTGTCGGATAAAATGCGTTAAGATTTTTCTACCCACAGTGAATATATGGTTGAAATTGAGACAGCTATTCTTCTAAGAATTACAGGAAAGCTTACCGTTAAATAAAATGGCAAACATATAGTGCGTACCCATCTAGAATCTTTGTACCAAAGTAAATTATCTACCCGATGTTAAGTTTCTCCTTTTCCAATGAGATAATTCTGACAATGATCATCTGAAGTACTGATTTTTCCAACTTCTGGACAACACTCACTCTGGATGTTTTCTGCATTAAATTATATTTATGTGTATAGTTCAATTTTTCAGCTCTGTCTTTCTTAATTGTAAAACAGACGAAGTTTTGTGAAATATGGTACACTGTTGTCTGGTGAAAAAATAATACTAAGAATGACCCAAGATATCAAAGTGAGATTTACAAAGTGAGATATCAAAGTGACATGACCTAAGATATCAAGTGAGTAGGTACTGCGAGAAATCGGGCAAACGCGATGGCCAAGATACAAGACGTAAGTAATCAGACCCAATGATCCGTAATTTCTTTCGGACTCACCATACTCAGTACCTTGTGTGCACGCGACCATCGGCGATAGTACATCGCACATGATGTGTCCTTGATTGGAGGAGGTCCTGTATGTCGCCCTGCGGAAGGGTGCTAAGATTAATTCGTACTAAGGCTTCATCTTGGGTAACTGGAGACGAACCCTGTTGGGTCAGACGTCAAGTGACAATATCCACACTTGTTCACTGGGAGAAATCGGGCAAACGCGATGGCCAAGAAAGTTGTGGTACATCTCTAGCATCGTGGATTTGTTTCTCATTCCTGTGCACCATGTGATCGGCCACTGTCCTGCTGAAAAATGATAACCAGCACAATCACTCTTCACCGAAAGATGGATAACTTGGTGATTCAAAGAAGAAATGAACCAACAGTAGTGGATAATGCTGAGATCAGTGAAGTAGAAGAACTCATTGATTTACAATCTAGGGGTAAAAAAGAAAGAGTCACGGGCATTGAAGTACGTGAAACGAAAATTATAAGAAAACTGGGAGCTAAAATTTGTAGTGACTCGTGTAAACGTCCTCCTGTGCAAAAAGGTTTCCGCGAGAATAAGACAAACAGTTTGAAGAAGCACTACCTAAAAATTAGCATTGAATTCAACAATACATTTTCAGTTGATGACCGTAATCGTGTCAGAGAAATTGCCTGTTTCGGAATTATATTTCGAACAAAAAAATCCAATGCTGAGACGGTTAAAGACATGCTAATCACAGTGACTGGCTCTGTTGTTAAACTACGAATGAAAGGTGTTGAATGATGTCTTCCAAAACGAGCAGAATTTGCAGTTAAGTCACAGAGCAGTTCTTCGCAGATTGATGGAATTATCTAACACATTGAAGAACAAATGCTTGAACAATTGAAGGACGATTATGTTTTTTTCTGGCACTGGACGAGTCATCCGGTTTTACGAAAGGTGCAATTAATACTTTTAGTTTCGCTTGTTCTTTCCAATTTCACAATTCGTGAGAAACCCTTTAGTTTGTGGACGGCCAGTAAAATTTTGTGGAACTGATATACCCGAAGAACTGTTGGAATCTTCAAAGAAATGTGACCTTGATCTTATAATACTAGCTTCCATTACACGGTACTCCTCCCAATGATTGAATGTTAACTGGGATTTGCTTTTCTTTAAAGCAGGATGTGAGTGAGAATGTTGAGAAAAACACGTTGCCGTTCTTCTATTGCATTCTGCATGAGAATGTGTGTGCTCGTTAGCTAGAAAATAAAACTTTGAGTGTTTTGATGATCACTGTTGTGAAAATCGTGAATTACATCCGTAGTCGAAGTTCCGTCATCGATCAACAGTTTGTTGAGGCCTCGGAAGAACGCAGTGTATATAATTTGGAGGATCTTACTGAGTATGGAAACGTGAGATTGTTGAGGAGACGAAATTAAGGAATGAATTACCTACTTGTTTCCTCAAATTATAGACTTTCATTCTGCTTGTTTTAAAATTAACAGTAAGTCTCACTTCCGGGTATTGCCATATGTGACGGGCCATGAAAGGGTACTCGAGGACACACTTCCTACATACTTCTCACATAGTATGTCAAATTTCATATGCTGCAAAATTGTGAATCATAGATGTAAACACTGTAGCGACGTGAACGAAGATAGCCAGATTTCCTTCTTTTTAAAAATGCAGTACTTTTATCATTATTTTGCAATATGTTTTGTAGAAAAATAGTTATATAAAATTTGAAAGTAATATTAAATATTCGATGTTAATACACTGCCGGGAAGTGAAAAAAGAACACCAAGAAGGAATTGGCGGACGATCATGAAATTTACATATGTTAATGGATCGAGTTTACGTAGGTGTGATGTTAATTTCGGGACCAACCGGTGAGCGCTTACACCACAGCATGGCATAATATGCAAATTATCGTCGGTGGTATTTGGGGAATACGGTGAAGTGAATGTAATAAGTCGTCGGCGTACGAACACGTGCGAAGACCCTGAAGAAGCTGCAATGCCTGGACATGGAAGACGTGTACGATTGCAGCAGTTATCGGACTTTGAGCGAGGTCGTCTAGTCGGACTCCGCGAGGCCGGGTGGTCGTATCGTCGTATTGCGGAGCGAATTGGACGGGAAGTATCGGTGGTGGTACGATGGTTGCGTAGATGGTCCGAGGAACATTCCCACACGAGAAGACGTAGAACCGGGAGTCACAGGCGGACTGATGAGCGGACCGATCGACGCATAAGAAGAGCGGCGTTGTCAAGCAAACATCTTCATTTAATAACTTGCAATACTTAATATTTTCTAAAACATAACCATATTTATGCAATTCAACATTTGTTTGTCTACTGACGTCATGAAAATACTGGTCGCGCCATCTTTTTTCTGGACAATTAATGCGTTCACAAGGATGAAAATTTGAACATCGATTAAAATATCTTCATTTAATAACTTGCAATACTTAATATTTTCTAAACCATAACCGTAATTATGCAATCCAACATTTTTTGTCCACTGACGTCATCAAAGTACAGGTCGCGCCATCTTCTCTGGTTTCAACACCACTAAAGGAAAAGTGATTGATTTTTAATATAATTATGGTAATGTTTTAGAAAATATTAAGTTTTCCAAGTTATAATATGAAGTTATTTTAATCGATGTTCAAATTTTCATCCTTGGGAACACATTAATTGTGCAGGAAATGTTTACAAAAGTTTTTCCATTGGAAGTATAGGAAGCAAAATTACTTGACGTCCAGCCTAATAATATGGGATAAGGGCAATGGAATAGATCGCAATCCTATGACCTGACCTTTGACTACATTTCGTCCATTTTCAATAGGGTTCGTCCCCAGGTGGTCCCCTACTACATACTGAAATTTCATCGAAATCGAAACATTTTTACGCACGTTAAAACGCATAAGGGCAATGGAATGCATTCCGATCATATGTCCTGACCTTTTACCCCACTTCACCCATTTTGAATTGGGTTCGTCCCCAGGCGGTCTCCTACCACATAGTAAACTTTCATTGAAATCGAACCATATTTACGCAAGTTATGTCGCATAAGGGCAATGGAATGATCCCGCTCCTACGTCGTGACCTTTGACCCCATTTCTCCCATTTTCAATAGGGTTCGTCCCTATGTGGTCCCCTACCACATAGTAAACTTTCATTGAAATCGAACCATATATACGCACGTTATGACACATAAGGGCAATGGAATGAATGATTCCGCTCCTACATCGTGACCTTTGCCCGCATTTGTCCCATTTTCAATAGGGTTCGTCCCCCGGTGGTCCCCTACCACATACTAAAATTTCATCGAAATCAAACCATTTTTACGCCAGTTATCGTGCGGACAGGCGGACGGACGGACAGACTGACAAAGCTGGAGCATATACGCTTCTTCAACCTACGGTTGGAAAACGTAAAACCTGCTCGCATTCTGTCTCGCACCACTGAAGCATTTGTTCTGCAATCCCATTGTGAACTGCTTGGTGCTCTTCACTCAGATGATGTGTAACTCGTTTGGCAGCTTCTTTCCTCTTCTGCAATTTTTCAGTTATGATTCGGGAAACCGAAACGGTAGACATGTTTTCTTCATATGTAATCTTTTCAAATGTTTTCCGTCGATCTTCTTTCAAAACGCTGTTGAGGATAAACACTTATCTGTCGTCTGTTGCATCCGATGGCCGGCGTCTTCTCGAGTTGTCTGCAATGTTTTCCGGCACTAGGTGGGAACGGGAAGCACAACGTGACATTGTGCTATGATCACCTACTCTAACCCCACAATCTTCATGCAAAGCTTTACGAATTTCGGTAGGAATATTATATAGCAAAGTTTCAATATTAACGTACGATCGCTGGTCGCTGCGTGATATCCGACTTGACTCATTTTCTTCCTCCATTTCTAGCCATAATTCTTCGGAACACGAACAAATTAGCCAGCAAACGTAGACACGACTTTGCATACTGTAGTCTGACTCACAACTGGCGCAACAATTGGAGCAAATGCACCATCGTACGGGCAGCGCCTGAGCAGTGTGAATAATCTATGAATTTACCTACGTGTATTCTGGATGATCAGAGGGGGATTTGCTACAGTAAGTCCTACATTGACACGTTTTTTTGCTTTTCATTGTATTCTTCCTTTTGTGATCGCAGCGCTAGTGATAGCACAGCAGGAGCGGGATTTATTGTGAACAAAAGACTTTGACAAATTATTACAATAGTACGGGACCATAGCGGTAGAGCATTTCTAATTAAAACAGAAACAGAACTTAGAGACTTGACTTTTATTCAGCTATGAATGCCAACATCAAAATACAGAAATGACGAAATAGAAAAAAAAAATTGAACAATTTGAGGATATAATGATGAAAGATAAATATCAAGAAAACCTATTTATATATGGTAACTGGAATAAACTGGTGGATAAATAGAAAAAATAATATAACAAGAAAATGCGGACTGTGAAGGAGAAATTATTTAGCCGAACGCCTCTTAAAATTCTGTTAGAGCCATAATTTGCTACTTGCAAACACTCTATTCAACCAACCTAAAAGAAGAAGATATACATGGGGAATGCCAGGAAGTGGCGAAATCTATAAAATAGACTTTAACCTAATTATACAAAGGTGTCGTACCAAGGTCAAGAATTGTAAATGTTAATACCCTCGTGCAGACGTAAACTCAGACCATAAACCTGTTATAATGGCAAATAATTTGGGTAATGTTTTAATACAGACGTCTATGAAATCAAAAGGGAAATGATGTGAAGTCTCGGGGAGATGATTGCCATCGGACACCGCAGCTGTCTTTGCTGACAACAGTCGACATTTGTACCACTAACAGACCCATCTGCAAATTGTGTTTGTAACATAAACTTTAAATTTACCAAGTTGTCCTGCAGCAGGTAAATGAGTGAGAGTGCCAATAAGAACAGCAAGTGTTAAGCTCGTTGTACGCATACCAGTTGATAACCAGGGCTATCTTCTGAACAAAGGAACTTACAGAAACGTAATACCACTTGTTTTTTAGTTTAGGGAAGTGCTATGTAGAGTACTTGTGGTAGTAGAATTTTTGCAAATACCAAAAAAACTAATCCAATGTTTTTAACCCAGACAGCAGTGAGGCAACTATTGAAAAAAACCTAAAGACCTATGTCAGTCACTAATGTAGATACAGAAACGTAATACCGCTTGTTTTGAAACTTAAGGCAAGTGTTCTCTGGAGTACATTTCCGGAGTGGACCTAGGTCTAATACCAAAAAGTTATTCAATGTTGTTTCCCCGACATCAGAAAAAACAGTCAGGTATCTGGAGAAAATAAATCTAGTTTCCAACTGAAGTTTCCATAATCAGCAGAAATGCATTTTATGGTACACGCTGCTTTTAGTATTACTGCTTTGCTACTATTTTTGCTATGTTTAAAATAGAAAAATGGATACGATCATGGCTGTGTTTGGTAGATTACTGTTAAAAGGAAATTTGAAGAAGGACTTCTAAGAGGTTCAAGTGCTCTACGGTCGTAAGCAAAGAGAGCCACCATTACTGCTCGCAGTCTTCGCCGCGGCGCTTCGCTGCATCTCCCGGGGGATTTCAAAGATTTTTGTATTCGGATATTTCAATTTACTGGTTAGTTACTCCATTTCGTTTGGCTCTTTTTTATTTATTTTGTTATGGACGAAAGGTGTTGTCCTTTTAGCTGAGAGATAAATTGATTAAATACGTGAAGTGAAATATCTGTATTTCTAGATGTTATATACACATATGTGGATCTTTCATTTAGTACTCTCTGTTTGGGATAATTTATATTATATTTTATTAAGTAATTTAAATATCGTATTATGCATTATTAACATTGTGTTATGTATTACTAATATTGCATTTTAAAGTATTAGTATTGTATCATGCATTACTATTGTATTATATATTTATATTATTGTGCTTTAATTATTATATTTAATAATCCATTTGTCCTTTGAAACTCGCTGGAAATTCGTTTTTCAACGTTGTGCAGTCCTTTTTAACGAATTACGCAATAATGTGAACTTCAATAGCGTTTAGCTTCTAAGTTGAGTATTTTCTTCTATACAACAAAAGCGTGAAAATATTTGCGTGAGGTTTGATTATAGTAACCCTGTCGTTCTTGAGGTTGAAGAAAAAAACAACGTGAACGACAATCTTCTTGAATCAATTCATTGACTATTAACGACAAGAAAAGCGAAGAAACTTCGTCGATAGTTGGATGAATGCTTTAACTTTTTGGGTAACTGTGTTAACAGGACGGATATGTCTGTTAATAGTAAACATTTTGGGTTTTTTACCGATAAACAAAGATTATAGTCAGTCTACTGCTTGTAAATAAACCCCACCTACGAGAGATCTGCTCCCTAGGTGACGTCAGCTCATCAGACAGCGGTAGACCGACTTGCTAACGGACCCAAACTTATACCATTTCTAAAAACCATGGTTTCTTCACATTTACAATTCGTACCAGTGTCACTTTAATTTAAGGATAAGAGCAGTTAAGCTCGATGTTTTCGGCTGCAGCCTTTTTTTTCTGCCAATCAAAACTCAAATGAAAATTATTTTAAATAAGTAAGTTTTTTAATCTAATTACTGAAGGCAAATTTACATAACTGTAACGCTGAAATTATCAGGTTTTTATTTGCATGTAATATTACATCATGTTTAAGGTATAAATCCTAAAACATATTCCATTAGTCAAATGCAGTTTTAAGTTCATTTCTTATTCGCCACAATTTGGATATTCTTTGGATTCCTCCACACATTTCCCCCTTTATAATCTGAAATATTCCTTCTAAAAACAAAATAAACCTGAGTTGCAGTTTGAAGTCCATGCTACTGGGAATGTAAGATATGGTTGTAAATTTGATGATCTTTGTAAGTTTGATCTTAGCGTTTGATGATGAAGAAAACATTAAGGGCAATTACAAGGTATCAGAAACTGCTTTTGTAACTCCATATCATACTGTAAGAGAGAAGAAGGAACTTCAAAAAATTTCGGCTTTGTCACTCATCCCAAATAGCACACGAAGAATATGGAACGCTGGTTGGCAGAAACGAGTTTCTGTTAATAACAGCGAAGAATACTGGTATTGCAAATCAGTGGGTACAATGAGAAAAAAAGCCGCAGAAATAAACCACAGAAAATAATTGTGCCAAAAAAATTAGAGAAATATGCAACAATTTTCATTAAGCACACAAAATCATGTAGCCTAAGAAGAAAAGAAAAAAGAAACACACGTATTGAAAAAGTGACATCCAGTTTGCAAATTGATTGAACAGTTTAATCATGGCGCAGTGGTGACGAAATGGAAATTACCACAGGGAAATGGACATTTTTGTTAAGGGTCTCTAACCCCTTTACGCAAAAAGACACGTAGACAAATTTCAAATCATTGTACCTGAACGAAGAGAGAGAAGAAGGCACTGAAATAATAACTGCCAATGAGTATTTATGTCCTGATAAGGGAACTGTTGTTTATCATTGTAATTACCTTCATTATTAGTTATTTTTGTTGCAAGCACCGGAAACTAAACAAAATGGAAACATTGAAACTGAAAAAAATCAAAAAAGTCAATAACCATTGTAGAAGAGAATATCAAAGCAAATGGAATAATTAAAAATTTTGAAGCACGACTAAGTTGGGAACCAATCAGAATGCTTGTTTAACGGCGAAACGTCACTAAAAGAGTAAACTGATATGTTTAATGACATTGCTTCCTGATCTCTAGATGGCCTTAGTGTGACGTTTGGTTTCATTAAAATATTAAAATTATACAAGTTCTCACTTCCTTGATGACATTCCCATTTCAGGGATGCAATGTTTGTTTAAATTTTTAAGAGCTTTTCTTGGTGTATTTAAAGCGTTCCATTATTCCTATTTCTCAATGACATCTTCCATTGCAATGAAATGTTTCATTGGAATCGATGGAGAAATCCAAAATTCTTAGACAGTTTCGAGATATCAAGGTTCCGTAAATTCCCGTCATTTTTACATAGATGATGTATCGTTTATTTATTTGTACTTTGTGTTCTATACTACTTAATCAAAATACTGAGCTGTACAGAAGATGGAAACAGCAAGGTCCGATATTTTGAGATTGTCATCTGAATATTCCATGAATGCCTCGGATGCCCAAGCGTTCGACGGTTGGGACTGTTACGAAAAAAGGCTCAAATCGATCACAGGTAGTCACGAACGCATGAACCGTTAAATATCCGATATAAGTTGAATGCACATGTTACGCTGTCGTCCCGGGTACTGCTCCCCGCCCCACGACCGATCATAAATAAGGGCGTATTATAATATATCGGTTTCACGTGTTTTTCCTGCCGTACACACTAGCCGAAAAATCCTAGCGTCAAAATTTTAAATGCACTTTAAGCCTTGGGGTGCGGCATTCTCTCTCCCAAAATCATATACATATATCTCAGATATTCCAACAACGGCCATCTTACTCTAAAAAATTTTGTCTTTTCTCTGGTAAAGTAATTGCAGCATCTTGACAACGAGGAACAGTACACCTATAAGAAAGAAATAGTGTCACTATTATAATGATCCGATTTATTGGCGTAGGAAGTCGACACATAAGCGTTTCCAAGCCTTAGCACATCAACCAGAAGGCTTTTTCAAGGACATTAGACAGAAACTGACTTTTTCAAGGAAGTTAGACTTTATGTCTAAGGATGATAGACACAACGTTTCTGTCTAACTTCCTTGAAAAAGCCTTCTGGTTGATGTGCGAAAGCTTGGAAACGCTTATGTGTTTATTTCCTACGCC
This sequence comes from Macrothele yani, assembly GCA_039090855.1. Classification (NCBI taxonomy): domain Eukaryota; kingdom Metazoa; phylum Arthropoda; class Arachnida; order Araneae; family Macrothelidae; genus Macrothele; species Macrothele yani. Next base: position 17,890,014 of record CM077018.1, on the reverse strand, counting down.
AAGAAATCGGATCACTAGCATAGTGTTACTATTTCCTGATTGCAGCATCTTTATGCTTATATAAAATCTCAAATGTAACATTTAATAAAGAAATCTTTGATCAGTAAAATGCTAAATCATTAAACTTTCCGATGCAGGAGTCAGTTTTTTGAACAAGAAGAATGCTGTTAGAATTTCGCTGACATCTGAGAAATGGCATCTTTGAAATTGTAGTATAAAATATGTCTTCATATTACTGAAGAACAGACATATTTTTCTGGATGTGCGAGTTCATATATGGACTATCGTAAACCTCCGTGATTTCTAAATAACAATATTCTAACAGATATCTTGCAATATATTCTAACAGGTATCTTTTATTTGGTGTCGCAGTGGTGTGAGCGATGGCTTTTGACAATTCGTACGAAATGGGTCAGGGTTTGAATACCGGTAAGGCTTGGATATTGCGTTTGTCTTATGGCACCAGCAATCTGCCTTCCCTGGAACTAGGCACCCTAAATTAGGGACGGGGAATGCTTATAGCCCACTCAGTTTCTCACGGTGTACGTTAAATCCCCAATCAAGAAAAATTCTATTATTGTCTCCAATCATTATTCAGACTGCAGGAACTAATATATTCAAAACAGCGGGCTGGGAAATAAAGTAACTATTCCCTCGTTAATACTCTATTTTTTTTATCTTTAATGTATCTTACTATACAAAAAGTTTATTAAATTGAGTAACAAAAATAGTGTATCAAGTAACATACACTGACGGAAAAAAATCCCAAAACCACGAAAAAATAGTTGTAGAGGAATGAAATGGCGGCAATACATTTGTATAGGTAACATATTTAATCGATTAAGGTTTCAAGATCACAGCTTAATGTAAGCGCGAGAAGAGCCATTTTAAATGTGAAATGCTGGTACATTAATAACCGGTGTAACCGCCAGAATGTTGAATGCAAGCACGCAAACGTTCATGCATTGTGTCGTACAGGTGATGGATGTCAGTTTGGGGATGGAGTTCCATGCCTGTTGCACTTGGTCGGTCAATACAGCGACGGTTAATGCTGGTTGGGGGTGCCGCTGGAGTTTTCGTCCAATGATGTCCCATACGTGCTCGATTGGAGAAATATCTGGTGGTCTAGCAGGCCGCGGCAACATGTCGACACTCTGTAGAGCATGTTGGGTTACAACAGCGGTATGCGGGCGAGCGTTAACCGGTTGGAAAACACCCCCTGGAATGCTGTTCATGAATGGCAGCACGACAGGTTGAATCACCAGACCGACGTACAACTGTGCCGTCAGGGTGCGTGGGATAACCACGAGAGTGCTCCTGCTGTCATAGGAAATTGCTTCCCAGACCATAACTCCAGGTGTAGGTCCAGTGTGTCTCGGCCGCAGACAGGTTGGTTGCAGGCGCTCACCTGGCCTCCTTCCAACCAACACATGGCCATCACTGGCACCCAGTCAGAACAGGCTTACATCAGAAAACACAACAGATCTCCACTCCGTCCTCCAATGAGCTCTAGCTTGACACCACTGACGTCGCAAACGGCAGTGGTTTGGACTAAGTGGAATGCACGCTACAGGGCATCTGGCTCGGAGCTGTCCTTCAAGTAACCGATTTGTAACAAGTCGTTGTGCCACTGTGGTGGCAACTGCAGCTCGAATTCCGGCAGCAGACGCAGTACGATGCGCCACGGCCATACGCCGTACACGGCGGTCTTCCCTTTCAGTAGTGCCACTTGGCCGGCCGGAACCCTGTCTTCTTCAGGCAGTACCTTTCCTTGACCACCGCTGCCAACAATCATGCACAGTGGCTACAGTCCTGACAAGTCGTTCTGCAATATTGCGGAAAGAAATTCCACCTTCTCGTAACCCTGTTACACGACCTCGTTCAAACTCCGTGAGCTGTTGATAATGGCTTCATCCTTTTCTTAAAGGCATTCTTGACTAACATCAACCCACTACGTGAAATCTCAACGATGACTAACGGTCACGAACGTTACAGCGCGTATTTACACAAACCTGCTTTGCATGTTCCGAGGGGCGCTACTAGCGCCACAGGTATGCGCCGAGCGCGAAATTTGCATAGACGTCATCTTACAGATGTACTCTCACCGCCTACTAACTGTCGTTTATCTAACACAACCCCTTCGTGGTGTTTGGATTTTTTTCCAGCAGTCTATATTAAATTACTTGGCAGATTTATATGCCTCACCCCTTTGTTCTGCAACTGCTCATTTACTTTCTTGAAAATACTGGGAATTTAGTAACGTTATCTTTCCATGCACAATTTTTTATAAAACGGAAAAGAAGTAGTTACTCATCTTTAAAAATCAAAGGCATATAAAAGTGTTTAGTAGAAAATCTATAACCGCTTTTTTCAAAGAAATCATTCGGTTTAATGTTCGGAAATTCCTTTCATGTTCTTGTGGAAGGTCATTCATTATCACATCGAGGGGAACATGCTGCCTGATATAACTTGTGGTAGGCTTTTAAAAATGTTTAACAAAAATATTAGACTTTGAGTCCATGATTTGCTGAAGTCACTGAGTCGAAGGATATTGTTTTATATAACTCGCAAATAGGAATTAAAAAAACGAACATGGGTAACAAACAAACGTTAGCTGTATATGGGTCACGTGTATGTAGTGATTTAGACTTTCTTTCCCACTATTAAAACTAAAAGTTTTACAGATTTTAAAGGCTTATAATTGAAACTGTAAAAGGAATTTCAAAACGACATTTTCTACCAGTTTTCTTCAAATTATTGTATATGTGTTTTATAGCAAGCTAAACATTACACTGCGGAATAAAACTTTTGGTGCCTAAGATGTTAGACCCTTTTCGTGGTATTTTGGAGTCAGATTCCGAAAATTGCTTTAATTTTTGTCCAATCAATCGGCTTCTCACGATATAACATATTCAAGAAATCCCATGAAGCCTAGAACACGAACAACAGCACACAAGTTTAGTCATTGAGACATGCTGCTGATCCCGCGTCTCTATGATTTCTTGCGATGCGATCTTCCTGGATATTCGCGGTGGATGCTCCAACAGTAGTCCGCTATCATATGCGTATCCCATCGTCCACGGCACCGTTCTTTCACGGCCCTTAGTTCCTGGTAAATCGGTACCCTTGTTCATCGCTGATTTCAATATGGCAATGTGAATATCGATCCAAATGACTGTGAAAGTAGCGCAATTTGATGCTCATGTTTAAACCAAGTGTACAAAACGAACATATTCTCCAAAGAGTGAACGGTAGTTAGCGGCCTTATGGCTCCCAAGAAAATTAATTACGACCATACAAAGTGACGACCACGCACATTCCTCAATAATGTACATTGAGTCTTGGAAACGCAGGACTTTCATGAGTTCCCGGATTTGTGGTCCACGAATACACCTTTTTTATTTTCTCTATGCTCAACGGTCCAAATGTTCTACGTATGTAGCCGAAACACACATTTCATCTCTCTTAAGTGCCTTTAGAAATTGTTTCATGAAACCAAGAGTGATGTGCAATGGTGGCAATATGAACTTTTCTCTACAAAGTACCCGTGCTTTGTATGTCTGTGATGATATCTTTCTCTCCAGCTAACATGTTTTCCCTTACAAGCCACTGTCCTCTCCTCAAGTGTTGATTTTTAGCTCTACTATCACACATACATACAAAGCACGGGTGCTGGGTGTACGCGGCCTGCTATCATAGCAGAACATTTACCATCTTCAAATCCACACAGATGACCCATTGGTCATCCCGGTATGCTATCTTCTTTAGCACTACGGCAGTTGTTTCCCGATCATTCCGCATACCAAAATGAGAGACCGATTGGGATTGATCTGCATCATATTCATCATTGTCAACCATTATCAATCCACTGCTGGACGAAAGTCTCCCCAAGTTTCCTCCACAACGGTCGGTCTTGTGCCAGTCGCCTCCATGTCACTCCCTCATACTTTCGAATTTCATCCACCCATTTCCCAGGTGGTCTTCTTCTGGGTCTTTTCCTGTCCCTTGGATTCCAATCTAAAATTTCGGCTGTCCGTCGATTATCTGTCCTTCTGGCAGAATGTCCAGCCCATTGCCATTTCAGGGATTTAACTCTGATCATGATGTCTTCCACTCTAGTCATTTTTCGGACCCACGAGTTCCCCTTCTTATCACTCTCGGTTACACCAAGCATGCACCTCTCATTGCACCTTTGAGTTGTCTGCAGCCTTTGTATGTCTCTTTTAGTTAAGGACCACGTCTCTGCACCATACGTAAGCACTGGAACGATGCATTGATCAAAAACTTTTATTTTAAGACATAATGGCATATTGCTCTTGAAAATTTTGCTGTTTCTTCCAAAAGCTCTCTAGGCAAGTTTTGTACGCCGATTAGTTTCTTCATCAATGTGACCCTGACTTAATATCTGCTGTCCAAAATAAAGGTACGTGTCTGTTATCTCCAGCTTTTCTCCATCAATCGATAAATCTTCATTTCTTGTAAAAGCATTGAACATCACTTTTGTTTTCTGAAAGTTCATTTTTAATCCCACTTCTTTACTTTTGTCAGCAAGTTCCTGGATCATACTCTGCAGTTCTGATGTGGTAGTTGCAAAAATGACTTCGTCATCATCAAAACGAAGGTAGGTTAAATAATATCCATTAAACTTTATCCCGTTGTTTTCCCAGTTAAGTGATTGAAAAACATTTTCCAATGTGGCATTAAGGAGCTTCGGAGATCTGGTGTCACCTTGTCTCACTCCCTTTCCAATTTTTATGTGTGTTGTATTTTCAAACAGCCGAATCTTTGCACTTGCATTTTCATAGATGTTATTAATACTATTAATGTATGCATCTTTAATACCGCAGGATTTCAGAGCCATTGTAACTGCTGATGGTTTCACCGAATCAAAGGCTTTTTCATAATCGATAAAAGCCATGCACAATGGAAGTTCATATTCCCTCGCTCTTTCAATTAGTTCTCTCAATACGTGGATATGATCTATTGTGATGTAGTCACTCCTGAATCCAGCTTGTTCTCTCGTTTGAGCCATGTCCAGTGTTACCTTCAAACGGTGTGAAAGAACTGTAGTGAAGATTATATGAACCACTGATAGGAGGCTGATAGGTTTGTAGTTCCTGAGATCCTCAATGTCCCCCTTTTTATGTAGCAGTATCATTGTAGCGTTGTTCCAATCCTCAGGAATATTCCCTTCATTAAGGCATCTAGGGAAAATTTGGGCGAGTATTGTTTCGATTTCTCCACTTGCTTGTTGTATGATGTCTGCAGTAATTCCGTCTTCTCCTGGAGCTTTTCCCCGCTTATGTTCTTGATTGCATGTGCAACTTCTGCTAGGAGGACTAGAATAACTCTGGTACTGGTACCTTTCATGATATTTGGAGTACATGTATTATCCCTTTCATATAATTTGTAGTAGAAATCTTTCACTCGTGTCCAAATGTCGCTTTAATTTCTTGTTACAGAACCATTTTCTTTTCTCAGTTCCATAGTCTATTTACTTCCCTTACTGAGATGTCCATTTGCTGTCTTTAGGCATTAGTTGTTTTCAATTGCTTTCCTCATTAGTTCACAGTTGAATTTCCTTACGTCTTCAGTGATATTTTTTCGTACTGTCTTGCATAGCTCTATATGTTCCACTTTGGAAGTCACATCTTCTTTAGTTGTTCTCATCTCTCTTCTTTTTTGCATCAACATTTTGGTTTTTCCTGATAATTTGTTCACATGCAACGTGGTCTTAGATCCAGATAATTTTGTTGCTGTTTCCATAAGAGCCTTGGTTACTTTTCTGTTAATTTCGGAAATATCCACTTCTTCCGATGTTAGGCCTTCTAACGCAGAGAATCTGTTCTTCAGTTCCAACTTAAACGTATTATGGTGTTTTGTAAGGTTGGTTATGTCAATACATTTTGTTTGTCTTATGAGCTTGCCACGTTCGAGTTCAGTGTTGAGGTGCATCTTACATCTCACCAATCTATGGTCCCCCTACCTGTGTTGAACTTGCTTAGCGCGCTGCAGTCTTCAATGACGAATGTTTTGTTACACATAATAAAATCAATTTCATAATAAAATCTTCTCTAGGACTATGGCTATTGTCGCCCGATCATTCCGCTTACCAAGTGACAGACCGATTTTGATTGAACTGTATATGTTACCGTTATGTGGAAGTACTCATTTGAGGCTGCGTTTGGAGCTATCTATGAATAACCGCCATTCACGGGATGTGTATTCTTGTACGCTCAATTTCATCAGCAATCCTGGCACATTGCTGTAGAAAACAAATTCGTTTTCTTTTGTGAAGAATGGCAGAGACTCTTCTTTGTTGCGATACACTGTGATTTTGTTCCCGGTAGCAAAACTTTTTTTTCCGGCCAACTTGGAAGCTAAAAATGCAGCTGCCTTCTCTGAAAGACTTAGGTCCCTTATAAAGCAGTTCAAGTCCGTTTAACTTAAATCTGGTGCAGCTGATGTGGTCCTTGGAAATCACTGTCATGCTTCTCAGCACAGCTCTCTTTCTCTCCAGCCAGTTCATCAGACTCTTCCGAGATCTCTGGAGGCCTGCCACATGCTGGGAAAGGAATATCTTCTTAATGAAGAACAAGGCATCTTGCGCATGATAGATCAGGATACATCCACTTACTCCGGTTTTTCCTTTTGTTGCCTTTTATGTTCAGCAGACAAAAGTAACAGTCATCACTGTGGTTGCTTTGTTCGCGCCATACCATTGGTATACCAAATTCCATGGACTTCCTTTCCCCATTCGTCCACTGTCGAAGTGCTCCGTACACGTTTTACACACGACATGCGGTGCCTAAGGCTTATCTTAGATCCCTAGTTTTACTGCGAAGTAGGCAAAATAAGCTCTATTCACAAAGTTCGTTATAGCAGGTCTCTGTTGAGCGAATGTGTTCTCTCCGCTAATGTAACAAAAAAACATCCGGGTGATTGACACATTACTTCGTGATGAATCCATGTGAACACCTAAAACAGAAATAAAACATGTATGTACATGTAACGTACACATGCAAAAAAAGAGGGCAACAGAAGGTTCAAAAGGTATGTATACAAACAGGAAACAAATGCTGGCGGGAAAATAAAGATAAAGTGATTCTAGGTAATAACGCCAGAAATATATCGAAAGCTATAGCTGTTAAAGCAAAAAGGATACCATTCCCGGAATCAGGTCAAAAAGTCCAGGCTTCACGAAAACAAATTTTTTGTACCACAGTGCAATGTATTTATTGTTGTGTTTGTTTTTCCGCACTGTCTCCCTCCCTTTCCTGGAACTAGTCCTAAATTACGGAGGGCCAACTGCTTATAACTCTCTGAGGTGGTTCACCGTGGTAGTTAAATCCCTAATGAAAAAAGAGTTGTGCATGAATTTTAATTTCGGAAACATGTCGAACGCTTCCTGCTGAAACAAATATGGGTTCCTCAGTACACTATATTGTCAAACATTTATTCCGCACATAAATCAAACAGAGGGAAAAGCATTTTAAAATCGAAATCAATAGTATATAGCTCGCCTATCCCTGACATCTTGGACGCTTAGATACGAGCTTTCAACGATATGCCTGAAGCTCTGCACCGGTATTTTCCTGCATTCCATCTTTCTTTAAAATTTATGACCGTGATGTATTAGATTAAAGTCTTAAGCAGCCGAGGTCAGATTTTACGTTTCAGTTCATTCTACAGACGTTGTATTAGATACAGATCAAGACTTAGTGCCGGCAGTTATAATACTTAAACGTCCTGATCTTCAAATAAGACGTCGACAGGTATTGCATTGCGGCATTGTATTTTAATTTGCTGAAACAGGAAGGGTTATGATACGAAATACTGCCGATATACACTGACGGAAAAAAAATCTCAACACCACGAAAAATAGTTGTAGAGGAATGAATTGGCGGCAATACATTTGTATAGGTAACATATTTAATTGATTAGGGTTTCAAGATCACAGCTTAATGTATGCGCGAGAAGAGCCATTTTAAATATGCAAATGCTGGTACATTAATAACCGGTGTAACCGCTAGAATGTTGAATGCAAGCACGCAAACGTTCATGAATTGTGTCGTACAGGTGCTGGATGTCAGTTTGGGGGATGGAGTTCCATGCCTGTTGCAATTGGTCGGTCAAAACAGGGACGGTTAATGCTGGTTGGGGGTGACGCTGGAGTTGTCGTCCAATGATGTCCCATACGTGCTCGATTGCTGAAAGATCTGGTGATCTAGCAGGTAACGGCAACGTGTCGACACTCTGTAGAGCATATTGGGTTACAACAGTGGTATGCGGGCGAGCGTTATCCTGTTGGAAAACACCACCTGGAATGCTGTTCATGAATGGCAGCACAACAGGTTGAATCACCAGACCGACGTACAACTGTGCCGTCAGGGTGCGTGGGATAACCACGACAGTGCTCCTGCTGTCATAGGAAATTGCTCCCCAGACCATAACTCCTGGTGTAGGTCCAGTGTGTCTCGGCCGCAGACAGGTAGGTTGCAGGCGCTCACCTGGCCTCCTTCTAACCAACACAAGGCCATCACTGGCACCCAGGCAGAACCGGCTTTCATCAAAAAACACAACAGATCTCCACTCCGTCCTTCAATGAGCTCTAGCTTGACACCACTGACGTCGCAAACGGCAGTGGTTTGGAGTAAGTGGAATGCAAGCTACAGGGCGTCTGGCTCGGAGCTGTCCTTCAAATAACCGATTTGTAACATTTCGTTGTGTCACTGTGGTGGCAACTGCAGCTCGAATTGCTGCCGCCGACGCAGTACGATACGCCACCGCCATACGCCGTACACCGCTGTCTTCCCTCTCAGTAGTGCCCCGTGGCCGGCCGGAACCCGGTCTTCTTGAGGCAGTACGTTCCCTTGACCACCGCTGCCAACAATCATGCATGTTGGGTTACAACAGTGGTATGCGGGCGAGCGTTATCCTGTTGGAAATCACCACCTGGAATGCTGTTCATAAATGGCAGCACAACAGGTTGAATCACCAGACCGACGTACAACTGTGCCGTCAGGGTGCGTGGGATAACCACGACAGTGCTCCTGCTGTCATAGTAAATTGCTCCCCAGACCATAACTCCTGGTGTAGGTCCAGTGTGTCTCGGCCGCAGACAGGTTGGTTGCAGGCGCTCACCTGGCCTCCTTCTAACCAACACAAGGCCATCACTGGCACCCAGGCAGAACCGGCTTTCATCAAAAAACACAACAGATCTCCACTCCGTCCTTCAATGAGCTCTAGCTTGACACCACTGACGTCGCAAACGGCAGTGGTTTGGAGTAAGTGGAATGCAAGCTACAGGGCGTCTGGCTCGGAGCTGTCCTTCAAATAACAGATTTGTAACATTTCGTTGTGTCACTGTGGTGGCAACTGCAGCTCGAATTGCTGCCGCCGACGCAGTACGATACGCCACCGCCATACGCCGTACACCGCGGTCTTCCCTCTCAGTAGTGCCCCGTGGCCGGCCGGAACCCGGTCTTCTTGAGGCAGTACCTTCCCTTGATCACCGCTGCCAACAATCATGCACAGGGGCTACATTCCTGCCAAGTCGTTCTGCAATATTGCGGAAAGAAAATCCACCTCCTCGTAGCCCTATTACACGACCTCGTTCAAACTCCGTGAGCTGTTGATAATGGCTTCTTCGTCTTCTTAAAGGCATTCGATACTAACATCAACACCACACGTCGAATCTCACCGATAACTAACGCTCACGAACTTTACAGCGTGTATTTACAGCAAACCTGCTTTGCATGTTCCGAGGGGCGCTACTAGCGCCACACGTATGTGCCGAGCGCCTAATTTGCATAGACGTCATCTTACAGATGTACTCTCACCGCCTACCAACTGTCGTTTATCTACCACAACCCCTTCTTGGTGTTGGTGATTTTTTTCCGTCAGTGCATATACACTGGCGTAAAGTGAAAAAAGAACACCAAGAACGAATTGGCGGACGATCATGAAATTTACCTATGTTAATGGGGTCGAGTTTACGTAGGTGTGATGTTAATTACGGGATCAACCGGTGAGGGGTTACGCCACAGCACGGCATAATATGCAAATTATGGTCGGTGGTATTTAAGGAGTACGGCAAAGTGAATGTAATCAGTCGTCGGCGTACGGACACGTGCAAAGACCCTGAAGAAGCTGCAATGCCAGGACATGGAAGACGTGTAAGGTTTCAGCATGTATCGGACTTTGAGCGAGGTCGTCTAATCGGACTCCGCGAGACCGGGTGGTCGTATCGTCGTATTGCGGGGCGAATTGGACGACGGGAAGTATCGGTGGTGGTACGATGGTGGCGTAGATGGTCGGAGGAACACTCCCACACGAGAAGAAGTGGAAGCGGGAGTCACAGACGAACTGATGAGCGGACTGATGGACGCATAAGAAGAGCGGCGTTTTCAAGCAGAACATCCACTGCGACGCAAATCCGAGCTGCCGTTGCATCTAAGGTGACTGTGCGAACAATCCGCAACCGTCTACTGGATGCAGGACTACGTGCACGTGTGCCTCTGGCATGTGTACCTCTGACTTCAGCCCACCGTCAGAAACGGCTGCAGTTGTGTCGCCAACGTCTGCACTGGAGAACGCAATGGTGATCTGTCGTGTTCAGCGATGAAAGCAGATTATGCTTGGGAGCCTCCGATGACCGTATGCGTGTTTGCAGGCGCACAGGGGAGCGTCTCTCTCCACCCTTCTCCCATCTGCCAGCGAAACACAGGGCCTACATCTGGTCTCCTGGTGTGGGGAGCGATCAGCTATCACTCCCGTACACAACTAGTGTTTGTACCGGGTACGTTAAACAGCACCTCCTACATAAACAACATCATTCAGCGCGTTGTTTTGCCATTTGTAAGGTCTGTCTATCGTTGTGTTTTCCAGCAAAATAACGTACGCCCACACACGGCACGTGAAACGCAACATGCACTTCAGTGTGTGAAACAACTTCCATGGCCTGCACGTTCACCGGATTTTTTTTCCATTGAGCACGTGTGGAATTTTATGGGACAGCGACTTCTCCCGTCTCCACGGCCAGCCACCACCATCAGCGATTTACGCGTCCAGGTTGAGGATGCTTGGAACTCAATACATCAAACTTACATCCAACATCCGTACAACAGACTCCATGCCAGAATTGCACAGTGTGACGCAGTTCATGGCTTTTCAACCTCGTACTAACCATGTTACATGGAAATGTTATTTTTCAGTTTACCAGCAAATACAGCTGTATTTTACCATAATGTTTTGATCACGTTATCCTCTGTATTCCGTTATTATGCTGTATAAATTTCGTTGGTATCAGACGTCTCCTTCTTGGTGTTCTTTTTTCACTTTCCGCCAGTGTATGTATATATATATATATATATATATATATATACACACACCTTGTGGCCACTTTATTATGACTACCAGACAGTTTTAAGCAAATGAGCTGTGGCTACACGCTGTTGCCACCAGAAGGCGAGGCCAGTATAAAAAGGGAAAGTATAGTGCTTTCGACTGTAATAGAAGTGAACTTCAGGTGACGAGATGGTTAAACAAGGTGATTTGACGGATTTTCAACGTGGGATGATTGTAGGAGCTCGGAGCCATGGAGCAAGTATTATCGAAACCGCCGCATTCGTGAAATGTTCCAGAGCAGCTGCTGTTAAAGTGTTTAAAGACTGGACTGTCTGCCGAAAAACTGGGTCTCTACGTGCAACGTGTGGTCGTCATCGACTAGTGACTGCTCTGGCGGAACGGAGAGTGTCCAGACTGGTAACAAACAACAGAAGGGCAAGTGTGCAGCAAATTACAGACCATATTAATCAAGGATCACCTCAAATCATTTCTGCACGTACTGTTCGGCGTACACTGCATCGGATGGGATATCGCACCCGAAGGCCTGTTCGAACACCTTTGTTGTCTGCAGTTAACAAGAGAAAACGTCTCCAATTCGCACAGAGGACAAGGATTGGACAGTCGATAATTGGAAACAAATTATGTGGTCCGGTGAATCACGTTTTCAGTTGCACCATACCGATGGGCGAGTGAGAATCTGGCGGAATTAGCAGGAAAGCACGGACCCCAAATGCATAGCTACAAAATTTCCTACTGGTGGAGGCAACGTTATGGTTTGAGCAATGCCTTGTTTGCATGCTTTGGGCCCTTTAACTCGTGTTGATCAACGTCTGACTGGCACATCATATCTAAACATCGTTGCGGATCAAGGGCATCTTGTCATGTGGATGGTTTAACCTATTGGCGGTGGCTACTTTCAACAAGATAATGCGTCCTGCCATAGTGCTCGTATTGTACAGGATTGGCTTCAGGAACATGCCGGTGAGCATACTTTGCTTAGGTGCCACCCACAATCTCCAGATTTCAACCCCATTGAGAATTTGTGTGACGAAGTTGAACGAGCCATCACACTGCTAGATCCGCAACCATACAATCTCACAATCCTGGAAAGTGCTATTCATCAAGCATGGTCTCATATTCCACAAACCACCTATCAACATCTCGTTGAGTCAATGCCACGAAGAATTGACGCAGTATTAAAGGCAAAAGGTGTCCCAACGAATTACTGACGGGGTGGTCATAATAAAGTGGCTACTCAGTGTATATATATCCTGCGTAATTGTTCAGAGTGTCTTCGTACCTGGACATCTGTTAAGCTAGAGCGCGCCACGAAAAAAACCACCGAGTTCTCCGAAACAAAATCAAGAAAGAATGCCCCACTCTCACAGATCCTCCGCCATATTCTACTGTAGGGACGACGCAGGTAGGTTTACAGTGTTCCATAAGCAAACGCCATACCAGAATACGTCTCTCCGAAAGAAAGAAAACGTGAATAGCTGCATAAAACAGAAGTCATCGCTCTTTCCACGTTTATAAGTGAGTCACGGAAACATTATCATCGGCCGCCACCGGGAATCGAACCCAGTGCCTTCCAGTTACGCGCCGGACTTGCTTCCACTGCACCACAGCGGCCTCGAAATTATCCATACTTACATACGACAAACTGCCAAACCACCTGGCAGGTTGCTTCTTTGGAGTCCCGCACGTTGATGGGGATTCACCAAAGATGAACAGCAACTACTGAACAAATAACTGTGTATTTAATAATGAATAGCTTGATTCATCACTCTACCCGAGTCTCTTCCACAACTCTATTTTCCAAGAACGGCGAGCAAGATATCACTGCGGTCGTAGTTTGGCAGTGCCTTGTGTGATGTAATACTTGCAGGCAGCTAACCTATTTTAATAACAGCTACTAACCATTTCGAGACTGATTGTTTTGATGCAAAGAGATTTTGTAATATAAGTTTGTTGCAGAGTACGTGCATGCATCCTTCCCATTCCAAGGAAAATTTTGGTTGTAGCGATCACAGGTTTTTATTGTCTCCCAGTGCATTTCATTGCTTCAGTTTTACCATCCGCATTCCATTGATGTTAAACATCAGCGACAATGGATCTTCGGAATCCCAGAAGAGAGGCAATGCTACGTTGCAATTGCTTACTCGGATGGTATCTGACAACCATTCCCCTCTTAAATTCCTCCACTTCAGTTCCGCAATATGTATTCATTTTCAATACGGCCTCACATTTGTGCCAACGCTACCCTTTTTTATATATCCCACAACATATCCTTCGGGATAACGTCCAGTCTGGGAATCTTCCTTTGGGTTGAATAAATGGAAGTGTCCGAATACAATTTCTCACACAGTGTATGACTGTCTAAGGTAATGAATTTGACAAACGCTGTTTAAGTATATGTACATTTATTTATTAATTATTTTATTTATTTTACTATATTATTCTTTAACCAATAATTCTATTTACGGAATTTCGTGAGTATTTTGCAGCGTCTTATGGTTCTACAGTGTGTTATGCTAAGACAGCGATCACTGTTTGCTACAATATTTAGGAATAGTAAGCAGAACTTCAACTAAAGTGTTAGTCAGTAAATTCAGAAAATTGCGAAATATTCCGTTGCCTCACTTTGAGGTGAGGCTGATCATCCGTATTTAGCATGTCATCCCCGAGTTTGAAACATATAATATGGGAAAGATGTATAATTTTGTTGGGTGTTTTAAGCTGTTAGCGGTAAAACTGTTCGGAATGTATATATAAATCTGAACCATTTCTGCTCTCATTCGTGTAAGTCTTGTGCATGAAACATAAGTTCTCAAGAATACTGTTTTTTCTTTTGTCGATCGTTCTTTTTTACACGATTCAGTCATCATGTAAAGCCCAGACAAAACTGTATAAAAAGCAAGCAAACACTGTGTAACGTAGATCATTCTGAATGTCATTCATATAGAATTTTCGGAATTTGTAAGTTCAGATGGCATTTTATTTGTTTTTCTAATATTGAAATACATCCTGCATTTTGCAGAACGATGATGATTGAGAACGGTTGCCATGTGATGACAGAACGCTGTAAATATGAAGCTACTGAAATGCTACAAATAAATATTTCCCCCAAAAATGATTTTAAAATTTTGCAATTCCTCCAGCGGCTTTAGTGAACTCATGATAAGTATCTTAATTTATATATTTCCTCTCTAATGTAATATATTAGATTCTGCAGTAAAGGTTTAAATTTCAGTTCCTAAAAACGATATCAACCATTTTGGAGTGCTGTAAATTATAAACCAAAACGGTACATTAGCTATATAATTTAAAGGAACTACATTGTGGCTTTCGTTAACCCAACAAGATCTACACTATTATATTTTATGATATTATATAGTTTAGAAATAAGAACTTGATTTTTCTTAAAATGTATGAAAAATTTCATTTCTTTTAAATTTTCTGAAGTAAATAATTTGAAAAAAAAATATATATATTGTATTTTTAATATTTCATTTAAATTTCAACTACTGAGAAGTTAATCAAATGACGCGAAGAAGGATTCGCCGAAAACCTTTTTGTTATTGACTGCTAAAAGCTCCAGAACGTTCTGTGTAAGTAGGGACAAACAGAATATGACGTTATTAACCAATGAGTTGGAGATGTTTTTCGTATGCAATAAAATTATACGCAGCTTCACCGCATTACAGGCATTGTTCTCAAAAGAAGGTGACTGCATAATTGCTGATTCCTTGATAACGAGTTATTCGTAAAAGTTGCGAGTTAGTTGAATTCCTAATTTATTTATAATTATCTTCAGTAGCTGTAGGGTGTCACAAACTTCATGTAAGAAATGTAGTTATTTTTTTGGAAAGCATTCGAATCTGTTATATTGCTTTTGTTTTTTTTAATATGAAACATACACTGTACGCAAACACACTGAAGCAAAGCAAATCACACTGTAACACGCTAAATGTTTGATAGCGATAAGAAGTTCGAAAGAAATTGCGTTACCCTGCTCATAAAATAGCACTACAAATTTACGGATATTACAAAATTTAAAAAAAGGCCAAAACGAAGTTTTAGATGTATAATACAGAGGAAAGCTTACGTAGTTGGGGTGTATAACATCACTTCCAATAGGAGTCTGAAAGTTAATGCGAATGACGGTATAAGACTTGGGCAGCCGATGTAATACAGTAAACGATAAACTCTGGAGGAACGAATGTTCAAGGATTAAAGCAGCATAGCTCAACGGGAAATGTGGACACTTGATAATGTACGAGGCGTGTTAAATAAGTAACGCATCCGTGCGTGTGTCCAACGCATGACTTGTCGCCTAGCAACCTGTCAGATGGCCAAGTTTTATTTTGCGTATTAGGACTCCGTGCATGTATTTGTTCGTATTTGTGTTTAAAATAAATGATTATTTTTCAACTGTGTCGACGTGTGTAAGATAATGACCTGTTATAGAGCTTTTAGTTCTTGAAAATATTCCTTCCAAAGCACGTCATGCTGGATTAGTGATAGTTTATGGTTCTGCAAATTCGGACGAAAACACTCTTCATCGGAATAAGAAAATCAAAGGACAGTAAAGGCATGTTGACCATGAAGAATCAGCAACGTGATGAGAGTCCCGTAATCGGAACTTCAGATAGGAGTAGGAAAAGAATCGATGAGCTTATTTTGCAAAATCGAAAGATAATTTAGAGAACAACAGCAAGCACAATGATCAATAGTTTAGGTTGAGTTAATGACATTGTTACCCTTTCTGGATACAACAAAGTGTGTGCTCGTTGGGTACCGCATCACCTATTGGCTGAAATGAAGAAACTGGGAGTTGGAACATGCCAAATGCCTCTTGAACGCCGTTAAAAGTGTGGAAGTGAGTTTCTCCAAAGCATTGTCACTTATGATGAGAGTTGGGTTCACAATTCTCACTCATAAATGAAAAATCAGTCGCTGGAGTGCAGACACTCATCTTCTCCTCGAAAGAAAACATTGAAAACTCAAATTCCCGCTTGTTAATATGTTTGAGTTTCATATACAGGGTGTCCGACAATTATTGGACACATTACAAAATTATATAAAACAAGACATTAAACAGATAGAAAGAACCTGACTGCACAAACGTACAGTGTAACTACACAAGTTAGTAAATTTCGATGTGAGATCCCTTGGTTGCTCGTAATACGTTCAAGCGATACTCGATTTCATGCCATGTATTGGCAAGCATCTGAGGAGTTATGGAATTAATAGCAGCTGTGATACTTTGCTTCAGTTCCGTCTAGTTGGAAAACGACATTGTCATATCTTTTGATCTCGGATATAGCGAAATTTTCTACCATATCCAAGTAAATGTCACCATTTATGTTTTTTTCGCAGATACAGAAAGCGCCAATCACTTCTCTTTTTGATTGGGCGCACCCCACCTTAACTATTGGAGAATCACGTTCGAGTTCAATAGCAGCATGAGGCGGTTCACTGTCCCATATCCTACAGTTGTGACGATTCACAATACCTGATACATGAAATGTGTATTCATCACTAAAACTTGCAGTACTGAGAAAGTTTTCGTCGTTTTCCACTCGATTCAGCATATCCACAGCGAAATCGTATCGCAGAATGTGATCATTTAAATGCATCTTTTGAACTATTTGAATTTTATAAATAGAAAACTTTAATTTCTTGTGCAAGATATCGTGAACTGTCGATTTCGGAATGCACAGTTCTCTGCTTGCTTTACGAACGGATTTCTTGGGGCTTCGTCGGAAACTTTCATTAACTTGATCAACCGTCTCACCACTTACGCTAGGCCTACCGGCTCCTCCACGATGTTCCACATTGCCAGCTTCTTTAAACTGTTTCATCCACCGCTTAGTTGAATTCGTTGATGGAGGATTACAACCATACTCAAAACGGTATCGTCTTTTAACTTTAATGGCAGACTTTCATTCCGCAAGGCATAATACGCACATCGCCTTCTGCTCTTTGGATGACATGACTACTGATTGCGCATATCTCATAGATTCCTCATCCGCCCACACCTAGCGCCATCTATCGGATTCTGGGAATAACTATTCTGCAAAACAAAACTATAGAAACCTTCTTAGTAATACCTGACATAGAAAATAGGTAATGCTCACAGTTTTTTTTTTTTTTGTAAATAATTTTGTAATGTGTCCAATAATTCTCGGACACTCTAAATTATTTTTTCTCTGGAGCTCCGGCTCTTCGGTTGGTTACAATAGGAAAAAGATCTGCTATTAAATACGCAAAAATATGTTTCTTCCTCCATGTACAAGTGAAGTAAACCATCGTTCTTTCCGGAAAACAGAAGAAATATGATTTTTCATATTTAAAGACGTCACTCGATTTTCGTAGTATTTCACAAAAGAAAGATAAACATAATTCATTCCATTTTGGTGCACTTTGAATGTTACCTTCAGTCACACCAAAGCTGTAAATGACTATTCATGTAATAAATGTCATTTGCATTTAATATTAAATTAAATGAGCTGCAGTTTGACCTTTTGCGTTCGACGTTAGATTTCCAGCTCTCCTAACAAATGACTTAGAAATTTTCAACATAAGAGCAATATTTCTAAATGTAAATTTTATAAATTTCGTCACCAATATTGCACATTTTGGAAACATGTTTAACTGATTTAGGCAAACTTCATTCTAATAATATCGGGACTTTACTTTGACTTACATAGTGATTAACATTATTAGCGTTCAGATGTAAATTTTTAGTTACTTTAGTAAAAAGTGATGGACATTTGTTTTTAGTAATTTTCTGCAATAGATATATTCAATAAAAAACCTTTTCGTAAACGTTTTTCAGTATTTGTTGTTTTGAAGTTATGGAATCATTGTCTTTTACCTACGGTGAAGGTGGATGTTGAAAGGAAGTGTGTTTGTGTACATTGAGCTAAGCATGTATTCAATACGTCCATTTCCTCTGTTTTTGTATAATTAAAACGCTCGTTTTCACCAGTTGTTCTGATTAGGAGATTTAAGCCGATGTCTCCCTTTAATCCGCCGTTGGGCGCTACAGGTTGAAAATCACCAATGACGACCACTGGGGTTCTTGAAAATCTCTTATCGTAATACCTTGTTTTTGATATTTTCGTTTAAAGTGAACAAAAGAGCAGGTGTTTAAATACGCTGCCAACACACCAAAAGGTACAAATTAAATTAGACGAAAAACACACACGTGTGATTGTGTTATCTATAAAAATACAAACACAAACGCCAGTGGTCGCTTGATGGGAGAACTGTTCATTCGATGCACACGGAAGCAAAGAGCATACTGTTTGATTATCAGTGATCTGCCACTCCTTATAGGTACTGATAACAGATTGTTGAGAAAATTCTAAAACGTCAGTTAAAGCAGGGGTGGTGTCGCCGAGTTCACTTCAAAATAATGGCACTCTTCGTATGCGAAGCGAGGAAGAAATGCTCATAGCCCGACCAACGATGGATGAAACACACTGTACTTTTTGCTCCTTTTGGTAAGGGATTTGGCATTGAGATCTATTAGAAAGATTTTCTCAAATATAAGATGATATTTGCGAACTGCTTTTCTTTTATTTATTTGACACTAATTTAAAGAAGCGTGTTTACATCAAACGTTATGAAACGAATATATGCCTAAGACGGCCGACAAAAAACCGCATACGAATGGAAACCTGATTAAACAAATGCGTGAGATGCAATTCTGAAGATATTGAAATCCAAGACATCGAACTTTTTATGATACTGGTAATCACAAAATTGCCGCGTGCTTGAATAGTCGGTTATAGAGTGGCTTTTACACATCCGAATGACTTAAAAATAATTGATGTAATCAGATTTTTGTCAGAACATATTGATGTGACGAATAGTTCGAGTGTTTAAATCATAACCTTAAGTAGGTTATTTAGCGATATTAATAGGATTTGGAAAACATGCTTTTATGTATTTTTCTTGTATTTTGTGGTTATTTATGATCTACATTTTCTACTCAACCCAGAAATTTAAGAACTTTGAACAAGGTAGCTCAACTCTGTCACCTGGTTTATTTTGTGCTGTCTGCTTTCTAGTTTTACCGCTTGTAAGGAACTGTTTTTAACAGAAGCTCACAGGGCGAAGATAAGTTCATGTTAAAAGTTTAAGTTCGGAACAAGGATGTATCTTATATTTCCATTATATTTATGCGTTAACAGGAGGTGGTGCAGTGTGTTGCTAACTTCAAATTTAAGTCTAATCTAAAGCATTTATCATTTCCAAAGCAAAAGACACGGCCTAATAATTGTCCTAACCTGAGAGCAAAAAAAATTGTACATACTTAACTATATATTTAGAATCTTTGAAACAATGGTCATTTCCCGACATTATTCCCCAATGTTTATTTAGAAATATTATATAAATAAAAATATTATTATTATTTCCCAAATGAATTATTTCTCAATTGTATATAACGTACTTTCATCACTGGAACGTGTGACCTACATCCGACCTTGGGTACGAAAAAAGGTCGTGAGGCGCTACGAAGGGGCAGGGATAGCTTCGCCTATCGCAAATCTGAAAGTTCTCAGATATCTATGTTCAGTTTCTTGGAATTTCCTTGTCCTGCGTAGTGTAATGGTTAGCATGATCGATCGGAAATTGGGCGGTGCTGGTTCGATTTCCTCTTCAGGACTATGAAATATTTTCAAGTTTTCTAAAGGAAGTTGTTACATGAAATACAGTGAAAATATGCTAATAATATCATTCAGTATTACATATAATCGGTCATCTTTCGTTACTCGAAGTTCAGCCAATAGAATACTAAATAGTATCTTTCCATCTGTCGGTCTCTCTCGGGTTCTATTACTCGGATTTAAGTGATTCTACAAGTCGGATTGAAGTAATTCATTTTGTTCATTATAAACTTAACTATCTCATTTGGGACAATTTTGGGCATACTGTGAACCTTATGTAATTCATAATGTTTCATAGGACGGACAAGGGCAGTTTGTCTTTTGCTAACGTTTTTCTTCTTCTAAAGACATGATTTTTAAATTAATATTCCATGTCCGATATTATTCAAAATCTGTGTTCGTTACACCCGATAATTCGGAGTGATCACACTCCCCTTACTTTCTTTCAGATCGGATGTTTGGATGTTGCAACAGAACTTGTGATTAAGGAACACATGTTAACTAATGTTCTGTGGAATGCTGGCTAACCAGTGGAATTTTCTACAATACATTTAGAAGTGACTCCAATCTGAGCAACACTGATTTAAAATGTGAGACAAAAATTGTTGTGTATTTTCTTTTGGTATCGATCTGTGATATTCAAATGTAGTTGCATTGAAATGATCCAATAGCACAGTTGTCTCCAAAGTCTACAAGTCCATATTTCCGTCATTATGACATATTCGAGAGCCATTCTTTGATGGGGGGGGGGGGGTGAGGGGGTAGATAAATAAGCACAGTTGAAGGTATTGGATCACTGATATATAAACGTAGGTTAGGTTTCTTTTGATAGCATTCCAATCATCGACGAATCTTCCAAGTGTCTTCCATGCCACAAAAAAAGAGGGGATGTTTTTCTTTCAGAATTTTTTCACTGTTCCGTGTCCTTGACTATATTACCTAGTATTTAGAGCCAAATTCATGAGTAAACTCCTGCAAACAATCTGCCACCATTCGTGCCATTATAATGTCTCTTCAGTAGAGTATTTAATTTAAGGCGACCTCTCACGAAAAAGTACGAAACATCCTGAGATGCTCAAATTCGAAATTTTTGAACCTCTGAAAATTCCTACAAAATTGCATCAAATTATAACTTTCTCTCTCCTTTTTTTTTTTTTTTTCAAATTGGGTAGTAGAGATCTGATTTCGGAAAAGTGTACTTTAAACAACATTAAAGAATTTCGTGACAAAAGTTTACAAGTAAATATTTTTTCGAATAAAATAACAAGTTTTTCACCCAGATATTAAATATTTGAATTACAAATAAATACCAAAAGCATATTCTATTAAAGAGGAAAATACAAAAAATATACCTTAGGTAGGTAACTGAGATATATATGTGAATATATCTCTTTCACAGGATGATATATTACAAGCCTGATATCACTTTCCGTAAACTTTAAATCAACTACTAATGATGAAGTTGTAATTTTCCAATATTCCGAAATGTCACAACTGAAATATTGAATAAAAATGCATTTTATTCTATAAAGGCGGATGTTCTGCTCTTCGTGATACACAGTAATATCACAATAACATGACAACCACAAGAATCAGAGTGCAGCCGCACAGGCGCGTCACATATTCCACGTGACAAGGTAAAATATGGAGGCATAAGCTGCCGGTCAGTACAAAGGAGCCACAGTGCGTTCCGTGAGCACAAATGGTAGAGGTAGTGATTTGACGGACGTTCAAAAAGGAATTATCATCGGGCTACAGAGCCAAGTGTGGAAGCATCTCAAAAGCAGAAGATTTCGTTAGCTGTTCCCGTGGTGATGTAATAACGGTGTGCCAAGGATGAACTGCTGCCAAGCAAGAGTACCTCCCGACGTCATAACTGAAGCCCCAAAAACAATCGACCCTAGAAGAGAACGTCGCCTTCTCCTACTGGGAGAGGGCAATCGGCGCGCAACAGTGCAGGAATTCACCACGCAAATAAAAGCTCTGGCACCCAGTTAAGTGTCCCCAATAACAGTAGAGCAAACCATGTAACACATGGGTCTCAGGAGTCGATGCTGCGTCCGGGCGTCCATTTCAACCCAGGTCCATCGGTAACGATGCCTGCAGTTCGCATGGGACTACCATCAATGGATAGTGGCAGATTGGAAAAAGTTGCCTTCTCCGACGAACAGGTGTGACCGGCGGTGGCGGATACGGCGTCAGACAAACGATAACCAACACCCGGACACGCTTGTCGATGACGTACAGGCTGGTGGTAGCAGTGTGCATGTCTGGGGGATGTTTTCCTTGTAAGACTTGGGGCCTTTGGTACTGCTGGATTGATGTCTGAGGGATGTTTTCCTGATATGACTTGGGTCCTCTGGTACCGCTGGATTCTGATATTTAGGTAGGTGATCATATTATTCTTATACGACCATATATAGCTAGAATTTAAATTTTCACATCCGTCGTACTTACTGGAACAGCCAGCCAGATTGATTTACCAACCACTTCTGGAATTTCCGATTTGTTTATGCATGTTTGTTCATATTATAATAATACGTCATGCGTCTCTGTACATTATACCATGCTTCCGTCCAGTACGCAATTTATTATTAGTTGAAGATTGATGTTTTCTTACACCCTGCTCTTTGGCTTGTGGATTTGTTCAGTGGAACTTCGTTCTACAGCACCGTTTTCCAATGGCTTGTAGTTCAAGAAAGATGTTTTCTTACACCATGTTTCTTGGCTTGTGAACTTTGTTCCGCGGTACTTCGTTCTACAGCACCGTTTTCTATTGGTGTATGTGTCAAGATCAATGTTTTCTTACACCCTGCTCAATGGCGTGTGAACTGTGTTCCGTGGCACTTCGTTCCACAACATTGTCTCTATTGGTAAGTAGTTCAAGATCGACGTTTTCTTACAACCTGCTCATTGGCGTGTGAATTGTGTTCTGTGGCACTTGGTTCTACAGCACCGTTTGCTATTGGTTTGTAGTTCAAGGTTGACGCTTCTTTACACACTGCTCATTGGCGTTTGTACTTTCTTCTGTGGCACTTTGTTCTACATCACCAATATCTATTGATTTGTAGATCAAGATCGACGTTTTCTTACATCCTTCTCATTGGCATGTGAACTGTGTGCCGTGGCACTTCGTTCTACTGCACCGTTTCTATTGATGGTTAGTTCAAGATTTATGGTATCTTACATCCTGCTCATTGGTGTGTGACCTTTGTTCCGTGATACTCCATTATACAGCTTCGTTTTCTATTGGTGTTTAGTTCAAGATCAACGTTTCCTTACACCCTGCTCCTTGGTGGGTGAACTTTGTTCCACAACACTGTCTCTGTTGGTAAGAAGTTCAAGATCAATGTTTCTTACACCATACTGCTTGACATGTGGACTCTGTTCATTGGCATGTCATTGGACAGAAGCGTTTTCTACTGTTTCTTAGTCCAAGAGCTTCAATCGACGTCCCATAGACCACGCTCCTCGGTGTGTGGCAGTTATCCAACTGACCTTGCTCGACAGTGGAAACGCATTCGATTTATCATTCTGCACTCTGTACCGTGGCTAACATCAATCCCAATAGTGTTGCATATTTTATGTGTAATTTGGGACAATGCTGGCTTGCGTTCCAAGTTCAGAGTCATTCGCAATGCTGTCCTGTGGATTTCTTATAACTTGAAAAGTTTACTGGGACGTTTCTTGTTAGGATCATTCGCAGTTTACTTGAGTTTGCGTATTACATCACAAACAGTTGACCAACGGATGGTCAATGATAGTGAAATTTCTTGTAGAGTGAGATTAAATATGAGGCTCAGTGTTTCCAATCGTGATTGGAAATTATTTAAATATGATACTCGCTGCATCCTCGAATCATAGATGTATTATTTTCTCTTCGCCGTCCTGGGAGCATAATGGTAATTCGTTCAGTAACGTCATGCTTTCAGAGGAAATAATTATCTATAGTGATGGACTCGGATGTTAATGACAGTATATTTTCAAATGGAAAATATTTTTGAATTTGCACCTTAGGAACTTGAGCCTATGTTTTAATTCTCACGATATCTCTTCCATCACATGCATGTTTCGAGAAGTTAGTTTTATGTCGAACGACATTCAGTCCTGATAGACGATGCATGTAATTTGGAGTGTCAGAGGACAGGGTTAAGCCTTTACCTGTCGTCTTTCTTGCAATCATATCTCCACGTTCGAAGATGTGATTCAAAAATATTTTTTTTTAAAGTAAGCCATTTATTGTAATGTGTAAAGCTTGCAAATTTTCGGACTTATTTAAACGAATGACATTTTCCCTTCTACTGACATATAAAAAAACTACTTGCTTATTATCTCTCTTTTAGCAGTTTTATTGGAAACATTTCTTTACCATCATATGGCACTCTCAATACAGGATATGTTGAATGCCGGTATTACAGCCACTGATGCTCCAACTACGTAATACCACAGAATAAGTGTGAAGCAGATTGTTACAGCACTCAGCTTCTCTCACCAACGATCTTACTATGCAGTTTGAGTGTTTCAAAAGTGAAGGTGGCGTCGAAGTAGCACCGATTGCGGATTGGCATTGCGAGACGGTGAAGTTTGTTCTCCGTTCCTTGTGTGGGTGTAACTATGGGCGTCCCGAACAAAACGTGGAGTGCCTAGACATTAAAATATTAGAGATACCCAACCGGGAATTCGTCCATCTTCTTCATCTCCAAAAAACGTTCAAGTGCAGACTGTAACGTACCAGGAGATGTGACGTACCTGCCAGAAGGACGCACACGACATAAAGGCAGATAGGAATCAGAATAAAACGTCCGCGTAGCTCAATTGGTAGAGCAACTTATTAAGGAATGAGGGGACCCGGGTTCGAGTCTCGGCGCGGATAAAAATGACGGAGAAATTTACTTCGTTACAATGGCGCCTGAACTATCCGGATGACCCGACCGTTCAAAATCTCGCAATGGTGTGATGTTATTTCCACACCGCGAGATAAGAAAAATAAGAGCAGCACTTCGAAAAAAAATAAAAAATAAGGGGGAGATGATGTAACGTACCAGGAGATGTGACGTACCTGCCAGAAGGACGCACACGACATAAAGGCAGATAGGAATCAGAATAAAACGTCCGCGTAGCTCAATTGGTAGAGCAACTTATTCCGGAATGAGGGGACCCGGGTTCGAGCCCCGGCACGGATAAAAATGACGGAGAAATTCACTTCGTTATAAGACGTCGGCTGAAAAAGTCATGACATGATCCATCTGGGATACCAAAGGACGAATCGTGTTTGAAGTTCCTAAAGAATTCACAAATATCAATGAAAAAATCTAATTTACGTGGAAAATGACCAAATTACTTTTCATCAAAATAATTCGCCATTGCTTACAGCTTTCATGGCAAAGACAGCACTGCATTACCTTTCGTTAAACCTTTCACTTCAATCTCCCAAGTCATCGGATTTGGAACCATTGTAATATTTTGTGTTTTCGTTGATAGGGTTTTAAGTTTTAATCTATTGCTTTGGTGGTTAAGGTTCTACGAGACCCGTAATCTTGTATTGTGCCTTCTCTTGTTAACCAACGGGCAAGCTTGTTTCATAAATTGCTCGGGCAATTTTGCACATTTTGGAACACCGTTTGGGGCTAATGCAAGATATATGATAAATAAAGAGTCCCTGCTTTCAGAATTTCATTTATGAGTCTTTAAGTATGTTTTATTAATTAATAAAGCTATGGAAGACACCTTGGCACGACTTTCGCTGCAGATAAAAAATGAAGCGAAAGGTTAATAAAAACTCTGTAACCAGGTAACTCTTTATTTATCATATATATTGCATTAACCACAAACGGTGTTCCAAAATGTGCAAAATTGCCTGAGCAATTTGTGAAATACGCTTGCCCGTTGCTTAACAAGAGAAGGTATCAATGCAAGATGGCGTTTCTCGTAGAACCTTAACCTCTACTTTTAGACATTTAATAATAAATATATTTTTTTTCTGTTTTCTTACTGAAACTTAATCCATCTCTTAAATACTTCAATTCGTTTTGAAATTCAAGAGCATTACAAAGTAATGTTACACCTTTTCAAAAAACTTTGCACTAATTATTTTTCACTTAAATTTGAAATACAAAGTTTCTACAAATACTTTCAAATCACAATAAATCACTTGTTATGTTATAAAATTACTGAATTTGATAGAATATGGCAAAACCTTTTGGCCGTTTTGGTGGCTGTGTTTGTTTGTGAAAGCGAAAGTAAATTTTTTTTCGATTCGATTGTCACACACGAAAAAAAAAGAATAATTTAATTAAAGGAAAATTATATTTGTCGATGTAAATGAGTATCTCCACTCATGTCAAATCACGAGGGGAAGAAATACCTAAAATGCGTTTCAATGAGCAGAATTGAATTGAACATTTTTGTTTAGCTTGGAATAGTTTTTTCTCTGGTAAACATTCCCTTGAATAGATAATTTCCCTATATTAAAAAATACAATTATAATAACTTAATTATTTAATTTAGGTTATCTTTCAAGCTTCACGCAAGATTAAAAGCCTACATATCCCGTAGGAGTATTGTTTTACTTGAAAACCTGAGATTAGGTTAATGACGTTGGTTTCGAATGGTCTTACTGAAAAAGAAAAAGAACTGTCTATTATAATACTCCATGATGGAAATGGTCACTTGAAATATTTCCTAAATATCTGTTTACTAAGGCTTTAAAATTCATTAAAGAGGCATTTCATAAGTTTTTTAGCATTTGAATATCAACATTTCCATCACCATAATGTCTGTTATATGTGAGAAAAATGTCTTTTTTTTTCAAAGGGCACAGGTAAAAAGATTTAACTGATACTGTTTTGTTTGGGCTTTGGAGGTGGTTGTAAATTTTTAATTACAAAACATTCCTGTTCAGAAACGAAAAAAAAATATTACGGTGTTGGATCAGCAAATCAAAATCGGAGAAGAAAAAGAATGTATTTTACTACCGATAAAATTTCGAAAACCCGTTTTCTAGAAATACAGCCCCAAGCAAGTCTTGCATTTGCATTTTGTTTTTAATTGTATTTTGAACAATGTCTCTGTATTAAATATTTCTCCCCATATATGAATATTTTCAATTAAGTTGTCGGCGGTTGTTTGTGCTCCAGAAATTTCAATATTTCGTAAGACAAATTGCTTGTCTTAGATAGAACTTCTTCTTGGAAACTCTGATATGTTATGCTATGATTCTTGACACTGAGGTTCACCTAAAGCGAAGAGAATTACCGTGTTCTACGATAAGTTACATTCTCACAAAATATTTTCGGGAGGTCCGAAACACCAATTTCCATTTCATGAATAAACTAAGAAAATCAAGAACAACTCAACGTAGTTGCATGGAATGACCAAGCTTATTAAGGAAGTCCTATCTTTGTAATTGTAAAACAAACTCATTTCTCAAGGATTAATCTCCACATCTGAAATCCGGTCAGTTATGGTGGCTCTCAGATTAGTGCAAAAACGTTCTGATTTTCGATTCAACAGTCATATCAACAGCAGGAAGAGGCTCCCTTCCAGTTGTTGATAAATTTGGCTATTTAATGGGTTCATCCCTTTCGCCTTTCCTTGCAGAACTAGTTAGGAAGAACAGGTAAGCGAAGTTTATTACATACAACCACTTATATATATTAGATATGTCGATGATGTATTGGCGTTTTAGCCATCCACTAATGAAGAATTGGACCTGTTGGTCAAAACTCTATGTTCTTAATTGCCAACTGTCAATTTCTCGGTTGCAAAATTATTTGAACAGTTCTTACCTTTCCTAGACATTTGGTTAATTCGAAACCCGATTTCTCAAGCCATACGTTTTTCAGATTACAGAAAACCGTCCTCCACTTCTACCTTAATTACCACAACATCTGACCATCCGCACCTTTACAAACTGTCTTCCATACGTTTTATGATACCGTGCGCGTTTACACATTCTTCTTCCATTGGACTCCGTCAAGAAGATATTTCAAATATATTAAACACTGCAGACGCACACGGATATTCCAGTTCTGTTGTTTATAATATTTTAAAGAAGGTAAAGAAGACGACAGTCCCTACTTTGAAACGAGATATGACTAAAAACATTTTTTGGCTCAATGGACTATGCACCGGACCTGTGAAACCGTTTAGAAAATGCATGCAACAGATATGACGTGTCTTTTGGTATCACAACGTGAAACATATTATCTTTAGTCAAGCATGATCGCGATCACACGGAGTCTGGGAAAAAAAGTGGAGTTTATGCGACCCCTATGAGGCCCGTTGATTACACGCAGGCTGAGCAGCTATACATTGGTTCTACTACTCGTTAACTGAATACGAGACTCAGGAACACAAATGTGATGCGAAATCGAATTCCCAATCAACAACCCTGTTAAGACTAATGCGTTTCGGAACGCATTACACAAAGTAGCTTAAAACCTCTTTGTTAACTACAACTTGTAACAAATTCAGGACTCTGTTTACCAAAAGTTTATTTATTTATCGGTTTGCCGCTTTATGTTGAAATGAAGGAATGCCATAATTGCCAAATCTTGGAGCCAGGCAAATGGAAGGAATGAAATCCTAAATAAGAACAATTGATCATTAACATTTATTTCTTTGCATATAACCTTACACATAACCTTACACATATATTAACACAATATCTACAGTGATGGTGTATAATATCATTTTTGAGAATAGTTATTATTATAGGCATGATGAAATCATATCATACAACGGAAGCATGCGCAGTGTATTTTGATGACGTCATGCGAGTGCCACTTACATACTACCTTGTAACTCTGAAATGTGTTTCATTGTCATGACATCTGAAGATGGGCTCAGTATCCCTGAGAGGTCTTATGTGTAACATTGTGTGAGTGGTTTTAACTGTGATGAGTTTTTAGACTAAATACTTGTTAAAGGTTTATTGTTTATAAGCATTTCACAGTTTCAAATCGTGTTCATCAATTACGTTCAATTATGCACGAAAAAAGACGTTATTTTCCAAGGCGTTGGATTGGATGTAGGGTCTGACGGCACGGCCACCATGTTTTCCTGAATTGCTATACGTGAGTTTTTTTCCTTGGGGTTTATTAAGTACACTGTGTACAAGAAAATGGTTGCATCTGTCACTGAGCTCAAAGAACGTATTACTGCAGCCTTTCTCCTTGTTATACCTGACATTCGGCAGCGTACGTAGGTGGAACTGGACTACCGCTTAGACATCCTGCGAGCAACCAACGGAGCACACGTGAAGACCTACTCACATTTAGAAAGAAAAAAAAAACGATTCAAATTTACTAGGGGTTTTGACATCAATAAGTTATTATTTATTATAATTTTTTTAATAGTATACTGAAAATGTAAATTTCACTTATGGATATCCTGTATAAAACGAAATAACATTTTTCCTTCAGATTTCGCGTAATTAAATGAAACAAAACCTTTTGTGTGAAATGCTAATACTGAACGTTTTTATTTTAAGATGGAAAGTAGTATGCTGTAATTTGAAATTATGACCACACAAAGTTTTACCTAACAAGGTGCAAGTATCTTATGATGGTAAAATAAGTCAGGATTTTGGAAACCTGATGTGAATCTTATGCCAGAAAACAAGTACGAACACTCGTGGTAGGGAAAATTTTGGGGTGTTTTTTGGCAAGAGATGTGAAGAACGTTACCATTTCAAATTGTACGAATAACTTCGGGCTATTGCATTCCATGTACAAAATGTTTTACCGGACAAATATGTTTGGCTTTATATAACAAGAATAATATAAGTAGAAGTGGAAATGTTCCCCCACTCAAAAAATAAAATAAAAAATAAAAACATCATCTTAACATTTTTTGCTGTGTCATTAAAAGTATTGCACAATTCCAGGAAAAGAAGTTATAAAACTCACGTGCAAACCAGTCTGCGTTGGAATGAAAATATAACTCGAAAGAGGTTTTAAATGCCCACTGAAGTACATTTTCGAGAGATATCAGTAGGTAAAATAAAAACAAACAAATATGCAAAATATATTTTGCAATAATTTCGCATGCCTGCCGACTTCTTAGAATTCTATAAATCATATCTGCATTTTGTTTCAGATAACACACAAATTAATTGCCTTAATACAAACTTTCTCTAAAGTGAACATGTATTGTTTGTTTGTTTGCCTAAATAATATAAATCAATACGTCGTAATTTGAGATAAACATCCTTTTACGACTGAGAAATTTATACAGTTGAGTGCTGTATTGAAAAAGAAAATGGTTTATGGTCCAACTTTTTACCTTTTTAAAAAAGAAAAATGCACAAATGTTCACCCGGACGGCAATTCGTGTGAGATATTTTAAATATGATAAAAGGTCAAGAGACAACCAATAGAAAACGTAAGTAGCTTCATATTTGCAGAAATCAGTATTCCAAAATATCGTTCACTGATATGGCTTCAGATATCGTTTTGACTGTAGGTCAATATCTACACTAGAAAATAAACCTACTTTTGAATGTTTAATTAACAGCAACTTCATGACATCCCCATGTTATCTCACACGCATGAAGAACATCAAGGTTTTACACATCTGTATACTTTTAATGATTTTTGAAATCAAAATTGGGACGCAGGAATTTCAGCCCGAAGTCTTGCTGACGCTTTTGAAAATAATATTTGAGAGAAGCTAAGATATCTTTCATGATGACTAGAAAATACGATGAACTTTATTTCGAGAAAAATATATTCACATTTAGTAAAAAATCGGTTTACAAGAACCGGATACCAGTAATCCGCATAATATGATACTTTCGGCAGCAAATCTAATTATTTTAGTCCGCGTGAGTGTTTCCTCTAATGTAATTTGGATTTAGTGTAAACAGATGTAAGGTAATTTAGAATTCGGTAGGAGAGATACTGGAGTCCACTTATTTCTGTGCTACTGTTGACTTCAATTTGTAGCGAACAACAATTCGCTTTCAAAAACAAGTTTTAGGATTCAACTTCATCTGCTTTTTGGTAGTTTAACTTTATTTTATATTACTTTATTGCCAAAAAATACTGAATGTGGTTTCCTAACATTGAAAGTTATTTGAAATGATTTTTAAACAAAAGAAAACATATATCATATATTTTTTTTAACGGGGAGTATCATATTTTTAAATACACTGACGGAAAAAAATCCCAACACCAAGAAGGGGTTGTATTAGATAAACGACAGTTAATAGGCGGTGACAGTACATCTGTAAGATGTCGTCTATGCAAATTTCGCGCCCGGCGCTTACGTGTGGCGCTAGTAGGGCCCCTCGGAACATGCAAAGCAGGTTTGCTGTAAATACGCGCTGTAACGTTCGTGAGCGTTAGTTATCGTTGAGATTCGACGTAGTGTGTTGATGTTAGTCACGAATGCCTTTAAGAAGACGAAGAAGCCATTATCAACAGCTCAAGGAGTTTGAACGAGGTCGTGTAATAGGGCTACGAGAAGGTGAATTTTCTTTCCGCAATATTGCAGAACGACTTGGCAGGAATGTAGCCACCGTGCATGATTGCTGGCAGCGGTGGTCAAGGGAAGGCACTGCCTCAAGAAGACCGGGTTCCGGCCGGCCACGGGGCACTACTGAGAGGGAAGACCGCCGTGTACGGCGTTTGGCCGTGGCGTATCGTACTGCGTCGGCGGCAGCAATTCGAGCTGCAGTTGCCACCACAGTGACACAACGAAATGTTACAAATCGGTTACTTGAAGGACAGCTCCGAGACAGACGCCCTGTAGCGTGCATTCCACTTACTCCAAACCACTGCCGTTTGCGACGTCAGTGGTGTCAAGCTAGAGCTCATTGGAGGACGGAGTGGAGATCTGTTGTGATTTCTGA
The DNA here is from genome assembly GCA_039090855.1 of Macrothele yani. Taxonomy (NCBI): domain Eukaryota; kingdom Metazoa; phylum Arthropoda; class Arachnida; order Araneae; family Macrothelidae; genus Macrothele; species Macrothele yani. The sequence goes on along the minus strand of CM077018.1, from coordinate 17,858,124 downwards.
TGAAAGCCGGTTCTGCCTGGGTGTCAGTAATGGCCTTGTGTTGGTTAGAAGGAGGCCAGGTGAGCGCCTGCAACTATCTTGTCTGCGGCCGAGACACACTGGACCTACACCAGGAGTTATGGTCTAGGGGAGCAATTTCCTATGACAGCAGGAGCACTGTCGTGGTTATCCCACGCACCCTGACGGCACAGTTGTACGTCGGTCTGGTGATTCAACCTGTTGTGCTGCCATTCATGAACAGCATTCCAGGGGTGTTTTCCAACAGGATAACGCTCGCCCGCATACCGCTGTTGTAACCCAACATGCTCTACAGAGTGTCGACATATTGCCGTGGCCTGCTAGATCACCAGATCTTTCTCCAATCGAGCACGTATGGGACATCATTGGACGACAACTCCAGCGTCACCCCAACCAGCATTAACCGTCCCTGTATTTACCGACCAAGTGCAACAGGCATGGAACTCCATCCCACAAACTGACATCCAGCACCTGTACGACACAATGCATGAACTTTTGCATGCTTGCATTCAACATTCTGGCGGTTACACCGGTTATTAATATACCAGCATTTCACATTTAAAATGGCTCTTCTCGCTCTTACATTAAGCTGTGATCTTGAAACCTTATTCGATTAAATATGTTACCTATACAAATGTATTGCCGCCATTTCATTCGTCTACAACAATTTGTACGTGGTGTTGGGATTTTTTTCCGTCCGTGTATATATCATCTACATGAAAACAAAGAATTTGAAAACGTTTCATTTGTTAAAAACCAATGGAAATGCCTGGAATCAAGTCAAAACATATTTTGAATAATTGCTGGTTCTATTTTCATGTCACCTGCAAGTTCGGTTATATTCTAAACAAATTTTAAGACATGTCTCCTTAGATTTTGCACTAAGATTATGAAATTTTATATTTCAATAATAATTTATTGATATTAAAGAATGCTTTACTTCTTTCTTTCTTTGCATTATAAAAGAAGATATGGCTTCTTTTGTAATAATATCATAAGCAGCTTTCTTGAATTTCAAACTGAAATGAAAATCAAAGTAAGTGTTCTACTGTACATATCAAATCGTGCTTCTTTTGGGTATTACACTATATCAGACTATAAATGGCATATTTTCACTGTATTCCATGTATCCACTTCCTTCCGACAACGTCGTGGAGCGGGAATTGAACCTCCTGATTTCCGGTCGAGCATGCTGGTCATTACAATACCCAGGGCAAGGAAATTAAAAGCAACTGAACGTAGATATCTGAGAACCTTCAGATTTGTTCTAATCGAATCTATTCCTGCCCTATCATAGAGTCTAAACCACACCTTCCGGTTTCCGGTCGTACAGAAATCAGGAGGTACGGATTCGATTCCCGCTCCAGGACGATGAACATTTTCAAGTTTTCTGAAGGAAATTGTTTTATGGGACACAGTGAAGGTATGTCAATTATAGCATTACAATGCCTGCCATGTATTTATGAAGAATTAATTCTTCGGGGATTTTTGTTTCCCAGTTGTATATTTCTATATCAGATTTTACAGAAGATCACTTATTTCTTTCGCGCAGCTGTGGTTGTTATGGAAATGTACTACAAATACGTTTTCTATTCTCACAGTGTATGTTTGCTTGGGGAAAATATATTAAAACTATGATATTGTTCACAATGAAATTTCTCTTTCGTAAATGTTTCTCTTACGTAACTTATGTAGTTCATGTTGTACAAAGTGAAATATTTCTGTACGACCGGAAACCGTTCATCAACATCCAGCAGATTTCCTTATACTAAGAGCATTTTCTGGAGCATTTGGAAATACATTCGCTGCGTTGTAACTCATTATTTACAAGGACAGATAACTACTTAAGATTTTTGGTTGAATATATTTCTAAAAACATGGGACCCATATTTTTGCAAATGATATCAAAATACTCAAATTATTAATGATAATTTTTCTCAATTTTGCTGAGTATCGTTAACCATAAACCACAGTTCTGGTTTATGTGCAATGGAAAAGTAAGCCATATAAGAAATTAATGATTCTGAACATTATTTCAAATGTATATGTTTGTACCAGAATAATATGATCTTCTGCCTATTAATGGGAATAACCACCCTTGGCCCAGATAACGGCGGCGAGACGCAATGGGGCCCTAGAAGGTTGCCCCAGGCATGCGTCCAGATTCGTACTGCCCCAGAGCACGGAGGTCCAGAAGAAGATATGGCTGTGGGTCGGCACACCGAACCTGTCTACCCAAATAATCCTACAAGTGCTCTGTGAGATTGATTTCGGGCGATTTCGCCGGACACGGGAGAACGGAGACATCCCTGTCGTGTTCCTGCGACCAGTCACGCATCATCTTAGCCACGTGGTAGAATATACATTCTTGTTGGTAGACACCATCACCACATGCATCCTTTCATGTTGGGTACACGTCCAACATGAAGGCATGCATATGATCAGCGAGGATGGACAGATAGCCATTGGCGGTTAGGGACCCTACCAATCGTACCAGCGGTCCCAGGTCATACAAGGACATCCACCAGACATGCAGGTCATACAAGGACATCCACCAGACATGCACACTTCATTTCTGTGAAGTAGAAAACTCGATTCGTCTGAGAAGGTAACCTTTTCCCACTCTTCTCCTATCCAATAACGGTACTCACTTGAGAACTGCAGGCGTCGTTGCCGATGGCCATGGGTTAACATGGCCGTCTTGACACAGCGTCGACTATGGAGACTAGTGCGTAACAAGGGTCGATGTACTGTTATCGAGGACTCGTACCTTGGGTGCCCCAGACTTCCTTTGTGTGGTTAAATTGCTGTACTGATGCCCATCAATTACCTTTTATTAGTCGACGGAGGCAACGTTTTCCTCTGGGGACGATGTGCTTTGGGGCTCCACAGTTATGACATCGGAAGGTGCTCGGTGTGCCAGCGGTGCATTCTTTATACTACCTTACTAAAACACCTTGCGAACTGTCCACGATATGAGCTGTTTCTAAAATGCTTCCTCCCTTGGCGCCGTACGGAATGATCATTCCTTTTTCCAAGTCTGTCAAATCTCTAACTCTGCCAATTGTGCTGACGCGGCACGCTATGGCTCATTTGTCCTGGCCGCTAGCTAATATCTCTGTGTGATCGACCTTTTCACCTGCATTATGCGATGCGCCTGGGCGAGTGTACTGTGATTCCAGGGGTGGACATATTATTCTGATAACGTTATGTATATTATAATTCTATACGAGGGACTGTCCAGTTTTAATTTAAAGGAAAGAAAATCGGTGAGAGAAACCAAAATAGAGTGGAATATAAAGGACAGTGAAAGTTGTCGTAGATATTAATTAAAACTGATTTAAATGAAATGGCAAAATTTCCTTAAAACAGAGCGTAAATTTTAGGGTAACTGAAAATAAAGTGCATTTCGGAAAAAACAAATTCCTTGTTTCTTTATTTCACACCGAAAACTCATTACAAATGGAGAACAATAAGTTACAGTTTTCCTACAAATCGAGAGGTGGAAGATTTACCGATTCAGAAATATCTTTTTACGGATATCTCAGGTTTAAGTTTTCCATATTTCAATATTTTAATTTTGTCATTTTTGGATCTGATTTATCAGTAACATATGAATTCTACCCCGGGCAAGCAAATCATTGCAGAATAACAAATACATATTTTCCTAACTAAACTTTTCTAAAATACCTTTTTGAGGAAAAAGCCGCTATAAGTTAAAGAATAACAAGGTTAAACGAAAATTAGTTACCAGTGTTAGGAATGCCGGTTCTGCAATAGTGACGTGTAACATGCTGTTATTTCTGGGACTTCGGGGACATTCTAGAAAATTCATTTTAATTCGAAACAAAATTATCTCATGACGCGTAAACATTTATGCAGTTGTCCGTGTACTTTAAAGAAATTTGGATTATTCCATTTATGAAACAGAATGAAAAACTGACTATCCTGTCGATATCCGTAAAAATATTGCTTTAATATAAAGATATTTTATGTCTGCTTCAGGATATCCTCTGAGGCAGTGAAAGAGAAATGGGACAATCTCTAATACATAAAGCCTTTCAATAGTCTTGGTTGCAGACAAACACCAGGCTTATTTTCCGCATCAAACACATAACGCAACAGAAAAGCTTTTGTGGACTCTTCAGAAACCCAGGTGCTGAAACGGATCTGATGAAAGTTGACGACAATGTTAGTACTTTTCCAAGCTTTATTTATTAAAAACGAATTAGTAAAATCATGCAATGCATTGATTATAATACGCTTTCCAACATTACAGAAATCATTACTCAAGTTATCACTCAAGTTATGAGAATAATGTCTGTGGAATAAACCTCGGTCCTGTGCCCTGACCTTTGATCCCATTTCGATGATATTCAACAGAACCGGCTTGGTATACCTCCGAAATAACATGATAAAGTTTTGTCGCAATCGAAGCATTTTTACGTAAGTTATGATGCATAAGAGCTATGGAATCGATCCCGCTCCTGTGTCCTAATCTTTGACCCCATTTCACCCATTTTCAATAAGGTTTGTCGCCAGGTGGACCCCTACTATATACTAAAATTTCATCGAAATCGAACCTTTTTTACGTTAGTTATGGCGCATAACAGCAGTGGAATGGATCCCTCTCCTATGTACTGGCCTTTGACCCCATTTCGTTCACTTTAAATAATGTTCCTTCATAGGTGATCCCCTACCAGATACTAACATTTTATCGAAATCTAACGGTTGTTACGCGAGTTATCGTGCTGACGGACATACGCACACAACGCGCGATGTAATGAGGCAGATGGGAATCGCGACCATCTGCCCGCCGCAAGAGCGTGACGTCATAAATCTTTATTAGGATCCACACACAATGCGTGACGTAAAGAGACAGATGGCGTGACCGAGCACCTCTCAAACACGAGTTGTGACGTCATAAGATTTCTAAGCGTGGTAACTTTAATGGAACAACCCCATCACTAAAAACGTTATAATTCGGGGTGGTTATTTAACCCACTAAATGAATTCTTCTAAAGTCGAGATCAAGCTAAATTAATTTCTAGTGCCAGAAAACGGTAGGTTAACGACTTTCATCAAAATTCTTAGAGCCGTTTTCAAAATAAAATATACATACATACGTACAAGAATTGCTACTTTAAGGTGGACGTCAAGTAACTTTGCTTCCTATACTTCCAATGGAAAAACTTTTGTACACATTTTCTTCACAATTAATGCGTTCCCAAGAATGAAAATTTGAACATCGATTAAAATATCTTCATTTAATAACTTGCAATACTTAATATTTTCCAAAACATAACCAAAATATGAAATTCAACATTAGTTTGTCTACTGACGTCATAAAAATACAGGTCGCGGCATCTTTTTTCTGGACAATTAATGCGTTCACAGGGATTAAAATTTGAACATGGATTAAAATAGCTTCATTTCATAACTTGGAATACTTAATATTTTCTAAACCATAACCGTAATTATGCAATCCAACATTTTTTTGACCACTGACGTCATCAAAGTACAGGTCGCGCCATTTTTCTCTGGTTTCAACACCACCAAAGGAAAAGTTATTTGATTTTTAATATAATTATGGTTATCTTTTAGAAAATATTAAGTTTTCCAAGTTATAATATGAAGTTATTTTAATCGATGTTCAAATTTTCATCCTTGGGAACGCACTGAAGATTGAACAGAAAGAACAATTCCGAATTACCCTGATTAATTGAAATAGAAGTAGAGATACTGCAATAAATCACGAAATGATTCTGGAAAGAAAAAATGGCCACTGTGCTTGATCGGAGCCAGAAAATAAGTTGTAATCCTCAAAAAATCTAAAGCGTATTTGGAAAGACAATTATTTTGGAATGAATAATTAGCTCTGTAAGCAAATATGTTATTTTTAACGAAATTTGCAAACCTCGCAGGAATATTTTGCTATTCCGACAATTCCACGCTTTCTTTTTTTACGCTTTCCAACCGTAGGTTGAAGAAGCGTATATGCTCCAGCTTTGTCCGTCCGTCCGTCCGTCCGCACGTTACCTGGCGTAAAAATGGTTCGATTTCGATGAAATTTTAGTATGTAGTAGGGAACCACTTGGGGACGAACCATATTGAAAATGGGACAAATGGGGTCAAAGGTCACGACGTAGGAGCGGGATCATTCCATTGGCCTTATGCGTCATAACTTGCGTAAATATGGTTCGATTTTAATGAAATTTTACTATGTGGTAGGAGACCGCCTGTTGTGGACGAACCCAATTGAAAATGGACGAAATGTGGTCAAAGGTCAGGACATAGGATTGCGATCCATTCCATCGCCCTTATCCCATATTATTAAGGTGGACGTCAAGTAATTTTGCTTCCTATACTTCCAATGGAAAAACTTTTGTATACATTTCCTTCACAATTAATGGGTTCCCAAGGATGAAAATTTGAACATCGATTAAAAGAACTTCATATTATAACTTGGAAAACTTAATATTTTCTAAAACATAACCATAATTATATTAAAAATCAATAACTTTTCCATTGGTGGTGTTGAAACCAGGAAAAAGATGGCGCGACCTGTACTTTGATGACGTCAGTGGACAAATAACAGTTGTATTGCACAATTACGGTTATGGTTTAGAAAATATTAAGTATTCCAATTTATGAAATGAAGCTATTTTAATCATGTTCAAATTTTAATCCTTGTGAACGCATTAATTGTCCAGAAAAAAGATGGCGCGACCTGTATTTTCATGACGTCAGTAGACAAACAAATGTGCGGATCCTATCGGGGCCATTGAGATCTCGTTTCTTACCGGGCCCAAGCACAGACAGAAATTCTGGGTTGTGACGTCACACAAAGGATCCTACTTATGCTACTTACCGTTTGCTACTTGCAGCGTTTGTTGTCCGAGGTGTGTGTTTGTTCATGTCAATGCCGGTTGGTTTGTGCTGTACTTTATATTAAATTACTGAATTTTCACGTCTGCAAGGTAAGTAATATGTATGTCACTATGCTGTTTATAGTTTTTGATAAAGTATTACTTGAAAAATTCGGATTAAAATTATAAAACAAATCTTATTTTCGTTACAAAATTGCCACTTATACCGTTCGCATTCGAAAACACATTGACACGGAATGTATGGAACTACTTGCGGCGCTGATAAAATTCGAAAGGCTAGAATTCTTCTCATGAAAAAAAAACTTCTTTATTTGCATAAATTTCAGAAATATCTAATATCTCCATTTATAGATTTGACTCTTTGGACTCTCTTTTTCCAGTTGTTGCAAATGTTTGATTTTCTAAAATTTAATGTTTATTTACTCATATTTTACAAAGGAGTGGAAGTTTTACGATCTCAGTTATTTTGATATGCCATAATTAAGTTATCAGCCATATACTTTTCACTTCTGGAATCAACTGCTTTTTTTATACCTGGTTTAGTTCGTTCCATTTCTATAATGCATGTATATATTCTGAGACTAAACGTGTATCCATGCATTTTGACTAGCTGTCTTTTGAATCTGTTGGTTTTCTATATATTTATATTATTCATACATGCAAATTAAGCATTTGTATCCTCTTATTTTTAGATGGGACGAAAATGTTGTGTACCAGGGTGTAAATCGAACTATAATACTGAAAAAGGTTACACACCAGTGTTTTTTTTTCCCGAAGGATGAACATAGATGTGCTTTGTGGATACGTAACATTAACCGTGCTGATTTTAGTCCAAGTGATACTGCTGTGGTTTGTATAAATTACTTCAGTGAAATTGTTATTATAAGAGAAGATAGAGTAACTAAAAGTGATGGAACTTTACTTGTAGTTCCAAGGAAAAAGCTTCGACTTACTGCAGATGCCTATCCAACCATTTTTGTAAACCAGCCTTCTTACCTTACCAAAACAATGCCCAGAAAATCTCCATCTAAGAGGCATCAAGAAATAGTTGCCCGGGATGAAAGGAGATTCATGCTGTGGTGTTTTGAAGATGTCATCAGCTCTTTTGAGAAGTTTGCTAATTCTTGTGGTTCTAAAATTAGTGGTGATTGGGTGTTTTTTCGTACAGATTTTTTTTTGTTGCTTTATAAAATTGAGGATTCAGGGTGTCCAGAAATTGTTGTATCTTTGAAAATAAATAGTAATTTGGGAGTCAATATTTGGCATTCTGGTACTGCTGTTGATATCCATTCATTTGAGTGGCTATTGGGACCAGAGAAAAAATATGATAGGTGGACCAAATTTGATAGTTTAATTAGCCATTTAACTTCATATAAAGGAAACAACATGAGTTTTTCCCAAAAATGTTCTGCAGCTACAAATTTATTGATAGAATGTTGTGATGAGACAGAGGATAATGATGCTGAAGATGTCAAAGGTATTAAATTAAAACTGAAATTTTTAACAGAACAAGTTGAATTAATTACCTCAACACAAGTGAGATACACTTCAGATCTTCTGGTGTGGGCTTCTACACTTTATTTTTGCTATCCTGCATCATACACAATGATAAGAAATAGTGCTGTATTTACACTACCACATCCCATGTTCTTGAAAAAACTAGGTACAGCCCTAAACCAAAAAGGTGCAAGTAACATTAACTGCCATAAAGCTTATTTTAAAAAGAAAGTAGATCTTCTTGAAAATCATGATAAGATAGTTAATCTCCTAATAGATGAAATTTACATTACACCATCTGTTAGTTTCCAACAAGGCCATCTTGCTATTTTTTCTGAAAATTCAAAGACTGCAGCAACCACAGTTCAGACTTTCATGATTTCTTCATTGTTATCAAACAATAAAGATGTTGTTGCCTTGGTTCCGGTAAAAAATGCTACAGCTGAAACCATGCACACATACACCCTTCGAGTCCTAGACATTTTAGCAGACTGTGGTTATACAGTTTTATGCTTAATTTCAGACAACAACAGGATCAATCGCAACATGTTTGAAATTATGTGTGGTGGCCAATTGAAACCATGCATTCAACAATCTCACTGTGCTAAAAAAAAGTTGTTTTTTCTTTTTGACACTGTTCATTTAATAAAAGCCATTAGAAATAACTGGTTGAACCAAACTTCCACAAATCAAACCTTATATTATCCATGCCCTACTGACCATAGAGAATTGTGTTCTGCAAGCTTTCAACCTTTGAAACAGATTTATGAGAGTGAAAGGAATCATGTTGTAGAACAAGCCCCACGGCTTTCACAAAACATTTTGTTCCCAACGGCAACCGAACGACAGAATGTTGCTCATGCACTAAATCTCTTTCATGAAAGTAACAGTGCAGCTCTTGAGGTGCATAAAGAAGAGTTAAGTTGTGAAAGCACAGGTACAAAATAATTTACTGATTTTATTCTAAGATGGTGGTGGATAATAAATGTTAAGCATCCACATCAAGGTATACATAGTCTGAATAAATCTTGCCAACCTATTAAAGATTTATCAGATGATTTAGTGGCATTTTTGCATTACTTCAGCTCCTGGCTCAGTGCATGGGGCCGTTTAAGTGAATTAAGTGCTTCACAGAAATCTGCTTTAAAGCTTCCCACCAAGGGAGGGATGTTGTCTAAAGAAACTCATTTTGCTCTTAAATTCACTACTGATACTCTCATTGAAATCACTGATTATGTTTTCCATACATTTGGTGTGACATATGTGTTATTAGGCAAATTTCAAACTGACAATTTAGAAGCCCGTTTTGGGCAATATCGCCAGATGAGTGGTGGGAATTATAACATTTCCTTCAGACAAGTCTTGCAGTCAGAACGCAAGCTCAAAATTCTGAGCCTAATTCATATGTTCTCTGAGAAGGTAGGGAAATTCACAATCAAAAGCCTACACTTCAATGATGTCCCTGATACTACAGAAATTTTTGAAATACCTTCATTGTTCTATGAAACTTTTAATGAACATGGTGAAGTAACAGATGCAGCAATTTTTACTGTAATCTATATTGCTGGTTATGTAGCGTATAAGGTAACCCAAAATATAAAATGTTCTCGGTGCAAACTAATGTTAGCATGTGACAGAAATTTAGAACATGAAAGCTCAAATAAGGAGGCTTGTGAGTATTTTGCATCTTATCGACAGAGGTGGACTGAGATGGCCCCAGGAGTTCACTGTAAACATTGTTACACATTCCTTCAGAATTTTTCAGCAACTTATTAGCAAAAATTTGAAGCAGACTTTCTTAGGCAAGACAGTCAGAAGCAATTAGTTGTTCAGTTAGCTTTTGAAAAATTAGATTTAATTGATGTAATTCCAAGTGAAAAGTGTAGTTGTGTAACTGACTTTGCAGTATTAGTAAAAAAATGCTTATCTGTGGTTGCCAATATTTTTCTGAATAACTATAGTAAAGTATGGAATGACAGACAGAAGCCAACAAGTAGCAAAAGGAAACTATCAACCTTGAATTATTTGTAGATCGCCCAAATGTGAGCTAATCCTATAGTTAATGCATTATGACAGGTGAATTTTAGTTGCCTGAAAATTTGTTAAGTACATGTGCACTTATAATTATTTAAAATTACTTATACACACACATTACTCATTCTAATGTATATATAGTCACTGTGCAAATATACCAACATTATTAATGGTAAATACACATCATAAAGGTCATGAATTCTATAAACTTCATATTAAACGTACTTTAAGGACAGTTTTTCAAGTTTGAGGTAACATGGTAGAATGTGTTCCCACCCCGACAAAGGCCTAATTACGCGTGGTTACTTATCTCTAAAATTTATATACTTACAAATTAAAACAAACCGTTGTAAACTATTTATTACTTACCTAATTAATTCTAATGCAATACATTAAACAATCAAACATATGTAATAAATAGTTTATTTTAACTTGTAAGTATATAATTTTTAGAGATACGTAACCCCGTGGGTTTAGGTCTCCGTCGGATTGGGAGCCTGTTCTGCAGAGCTTGAAACGTACAACATATGTTAAGGATTTGAAGGCAAAATTTGTTACCTCAAACATGAAAAATAATTATGAATGGCTTGTAGGTATTTCCTGTTTTAACATTACATTGTTAGTAATGTACCAATCATTATTTTTTACAATACTGACATATCTTATTACATTGGTTAAGCTTCGTTCAATTTATACAGTTAGCAAAAGTAAGGATTCCATTTAAAACAAGTTTATTTTTGTTTGTTCTTCATAAATAAAGTAGGGGCTTGATTATTTCATTGCAGACAGATATATGTCACAGGTGTGTGCAACAGCTGTTGAAATTCATATAAAAAACATTCCTTGATTTTGGAGCGAGCGAGAAATGATATCTAATTTATTAGCAATAAAACTGGGGTGGGGGGCTAAAAAGTAACATTACACAAGGGGTAAACAATATACAACCTTTTTTATTATTATTTTAGGTGTCATAGAAAATGATATTGGAAAAGCAAAAATGTGTGACTGCAACCATCAGATGTTCACAAATGAGAACTAAATTTCAATGAATAAATTTAATAGCATGCTAGTTTCATTTTTATTACTGTTACACCACCTTATAAACTGTGGAGCATGCATTTGAGCAATGGAAACATAGCAAAGAAATCCTGATATTTGATTGTGATATTCATATTAATCTAACATAAATTTATTTAAAGCCTCTTTGTTTGAAATAAATACTATGTGTCTGACCAAGGTGTAAAAAATCTTCATTCAATATTTGCTATTACATTATTTTTGGGGTGGGGAATCCATGTAAAAAAATTGTGAATGTTTGTGTTATTTTGGCATCACTTAATTTCATATTTTTCTTTATATTCTGCTGTGCAATAAACAGTTGAAAACCATAGTGTGTCAGTTTATTTGCATTAGATTCATTTTTAAGTCACAAAAATATGTGGTGATTGGAACACAGATATTTTTAGTAGAAAAGAGATTTTACAGAATATAACTTAGTCAACTTGTCGTGTATGTGTTTTGCGTCATTTTGCCTTGTTACCATTTCATTAGAACAGTTTGAAGGACAGCCTTTCAAGAGATTAAACACATGTTTTGAGGTATGGGTACAAGTATACATGTACTTCATAACCTGAAGTACAACGAATATGTACTTCTGGTTATATAGCCTTATAAGGTCACATGTACTTTTTCTGAATATATAACCTATAAGTTAAGCTAAACCAAATGTTCTTAGTGCAAACTAATGTTAACATGCAATAGCAGTTTAGAACATGAAAGCTCAAATCAGGGAGTTAGTCAGTACATAAAGCTTACTGACTGTGGTAGACTAAAATAGCTCCAAGAATGCACAGTAAACATTGTAACACATTCCATTAGAATTTTTCAGCAACTGATAAGCAATGAAGGAATTAGCTGCTCAGTCAGCTATTGAAAAATCAGATTTTGTTGATGTACTCCCAAGGGAAAAGTATAGTTATAGAACTGACTGTGCAGTGTAAGTAAAAAAAATACCTTTCTGTTGTAACTACTTAATGTTTTCTGAATAACTACAGAAAGGTATGGAATAACAGACAGAAGCCAACAAGAAGCAAACGGAAACTATCGACCTTAAATTCTTTGTAGATTGTCTAAATATAAGCTAATCATGTAGCTTTTGCATTCTGATGTGTTCATTTCAGTCATCTGAAAATTAATTTTTCAGTGTGATATGAAATTTACACCTGCTTTGGTGTAAATGTGAAAGTCTTTAAATAAACATTCAATTTGCAGTGTAGAAATTTCAATAATTGTGGAAATTTTAATAGCAAAGTAAAAAAAACTGATAGATGGCAACACAAATCTATGGAAGCATTTTCATGCTGTAGTATTTTTGGCATATTTATGGACCAAAACTACTGCAGCATGAAAGTGCTTCAGTAAAAAATGTAAGATTTGCAAAGAAGCTGCTGAAAGTGGTATTGTGGGAATTTTTATTTAACAATATATTCAGTGTATATATATATATTATAGTTTGTGTGCAGTTTGTTAACAGTATATGTTTACATCAAGTATGGTTTGGGGTAGTTTAAAAGCAAGTGAATTTATAAACCCAGTGATGTTTGCAAAAAATGAGTAGGCAAAACAAGAAAACTTATATTTGCCATATTCTGTCACGTACATAACACTTGAAGTTTCCAAATACTACGCTTTTATCTGCAGTGTCGTTGTAATGTTTTTAAGAGCTGCTGAAAACTTTTTACTGACAATCTGGGAAAAAAGTAGTGCTCAACTGAAGTATGATAAATTTATTTTTTGGCATCGCCAAAAAATTTCTCTGGAAAACTTCAAACACCAAAGATAAAAAAAGAAGGGTAAAAGATAGCAATCTATTAGCTAATTGCAGAGCAAGAAAACTTAGACCATGATATTAAACATAAAGAAATAATTCGAAGGCATTAGAACTGCTTTGCACCCAACTTCTGCATTACAGCATACTTAGTAATGCATATTATATTTGTGTGGGAAATTTTCACCAAATGAAGGTTATTGAGAAAGTTTGGTATTTATAAGGTTATTATATGCATAACTTCTCCAGGTTTGCTTACTGTGTATATCTGTTACATGCTGCCATAGAGGTCTGCACGGAACGGACTTTTTCCCAGGCACTTAGGACAGGCCCGGGCCATGACAACCCATTCTTCTTATCGCAATTGTAAAGAAAGAAAAAAAGTTGTGTTCCCCGATTTTCTGGTTAGTTGAATTGTTTTGCTGGCTTTACTTACTTCCATGACATAGCCCAAGGATAATCACAAAAGCAAGGAAAGGCACTTAGTGTTTTTACCATCTGTAGGTATTAAGATGAGAAAATCACTTTGGGGCTTGTTGACAACAAAAAGATCCGACTCCGAGCGAGTGTGTGTGTTGTGTGGACTGGGGGACGGGGTGTGTCTCTGTGTGTGCGTTGGTATGAGAGAGTAGGAAGGGGAAGACATCGATTGTTTCTTCTGTCTAATCTGTATGGGGATTGATTTTTGTAGTGATACCACTCGCTAGTTTAGAGAAAAAGAAATTTTGAACCCGCTTATCCCCCCCCTTTTTTTGTCTCTCTTTAAAGGTTATTATCTTCGATGATTGCTAAAGTTTAGTTAATATTTTAAGGCTTACATTTATCTAAATGTTTTCAATAATATCCCATTTCATTATTTAATTTTCACAATTTAATAAAATACAATAGAAAAACAAAATAATACCAAACGGCACATCACGAGCTGCAATTGAAGGGTCCGGGCCGGATAGGACCGAGTGTCTAATATTTGAAATGAGCAGGGCATTAAACGCATGGACTTGGGCTGGGCCGGGCTCACCAAATAAGGCCCGTACAGATCTCTATGCTGCCATATGATATAAATCTTGCAATATTAAAAGCTGATTTTTTTCTTAAATGCATGTGCACCTCTGATGATTTACATTTTACTTGCACACACATGTATATACACTGCCGGACAATTGCTATGGACGGATGACAATAGCAACGATAGCAACCATAAAATGGAAGGCAGGAAAATGTGGAAATTAGCATAAGTGCAGGATACAGTAAGACGTGTTGTGTGTATGCAAATTTTAAATTGCCGACCTTGTTCGGGACGTCATAGCGCTGATAAGAGATATAAAGGATTTGATGCGTATTGACCGTTGTTGTTCAAACGCAAAGTTGAAAGGGAAAGAATCAATTGACGAACTTGCAATTTTCAGTATGTCTTCCCGACATCACCTAGATGATTTTACGCGTGGCCGTATTATTGGCATGACTGAAGAAGGACGAAAAATAACATTTGTTGCCAGGGAGTTCGACGTCAGCCACAGTGTTGTTTCAAAGCTTTGGAAATCATTTCAAACAAATGGAGATTGTAGCAAACGTAACGGGGGAGGTCGTGTTCGCAATACGACACCTGCAGAAGATCGGTACATAGTGCTATCAACAAAAACACACCGGCGCAGCACAGCTAGTGAGGCAGCGAATCAGTTTATGGCTGCTACTGGCAAGCGGATCTCCCGAAAAACTGTCGCCAGACGTTTGCATGGAGGAGGACTATACGCCCGCCGTCCTGTTGTGTGCATCCCATTGTCCAGACCTCACCGTACCGCCCGTTTGCAATGGTGCCATCAACATCGCAATTGGACTGATGACGACTGGTCTGCTGTCCTATTCTCAGATGAGAGTAGATACAGTCTATCGTCTGATTGTCAACGACAACTGATCTTACGTGATAGTGGTACTGCATATTGTCCAACAAACATACAGGAAAGGGACCGATATCCGACATGTAGTGTCATGGTATGGGCTGGCTTCATGATCAATGGCCGTACGTCCCTCTATGTGCTTCCAACTGGGACTATGACTGGCCAACGATACATTAATGATGTTCTGCTACCTCATGTTCGCATGTTCCGTGGTGCTGTCGGTGATAGATTCATTTTCATGGACGACAACGCAACATGTCATCGAACAGTCGCTGTCTAGGAGTGTCTTGGAAGCGAGGATATTCAACGCCTCGTATGGCCAGCACGTTCTCCAGATCTGAATCCCATTGAAAATATGTGTGATGCTTTGGGGAGGAGTTTTGCTGGTCGCCAATGCCCTCCAATAAACAATGCCACCCTCATCCGTGCACTGACAGAGGAATGGGATAAATTACCCCAACAGCTGCTTGATAATGTTGAGCAAAGCATGACACGACGTGGGGAATCTTGCTTCGCCCTCCATGGTGGTCATATCCCGTATTGACATCTTACGCCGGAACGCCTGCGGACGGTAATTGCATTTTTTTCACGTTTACGTATTCTGCACAAAATGTCCTGTTTGTCCCTTGAACACGTTCCAAAGCCTTCTGGATTTCAGAGCACAATAAATTGTCTTTCTTGTAATGTCCTGGCATTCTGACATTAGTTTATTTCACTTGGCATCCAACCACACTTACTTTGTTATACGCTATATAGCCGTGTATGGTCCGTCCTTAGCAATTGTCCAGCAGTGTATATTGCGTGTACAATATATCAACATTATATTATATATGGCTTGCAGGCATTTCAATACAGAAGCTACATGCAGTTTGCAATAAAACAATGTTTTAGTTTTGCTTTGCTCATAAGTACCAAGCATAATTTTTTACATTGCCACATCTCCGCGTATTGATTAAGCTTTGTTCAACTTATACATGAGGCAAAAGTAAGCATCCCACTTAAAATGAGTATTTTTCTTTTTCTTAAATAAAATAGTAGAAGCTTGATTAATTCATGGTGAGCTGTTATATGTCACAGGCTTGTGCAGCAGTTAAATTTATATCAAAAAACCTATTCTCAATTGTACAGGACAGTAAAATTAGATCTCATCAGTTATCAGCAACAGAACTTGAGGCTTGAGTGGGGGCGGGGGTTAAAAAGTAAGATTCCATACATGAAAATAAATAACGCACAACCTGATTTTAAGCATATTAGAAAATGCAATTGGAAGATTAGGAATTTGTGAATGCACCTGTTGGATGTTTTTCACACACAATTAAATTTCCCTCAATAAATTTAATATTATTTTAGTTTCTTTTTTATTACTTTTACACCACCTTGAAAAATGTGCATCATGCATTTGAGTAAAAGAAGCAAAACAAAGAAAGTCTTGATATTTGGTTGTGATATTTATATTACCGTACTGATATAAAATTTACTTAAAGCCTCTTTATAATTTCTGGAAAGCTGAGATATTTGTGAAAGTCAAATCATTTGCTACTATATTTACCTTCGTTTAATTGCTAACAGTTCATATTCTAATTAGCTCATTTATTCTCATCTTGTGTAACTAGAGATACGACTGAAATTCAGTGAAGACGTGATGGTCTAAGCGATGGCCTCTGATCATTCGTCCGAAAGGGGTCCGGGTTCGAATCCCGGCGAGGCATGGATGTTGTGTTTGTCTTACGGTACTGGCTTTTTCCCTTCCCTGGAACCAGTGACCCTAAAT
This sequence comes from Macrothele yani, assembly GCA_039090855.1. Classification (NCBI taxonomy): domain Eukaryota; kingdom Metazoa; phylum Arthropoda; class Arachnida; order Araneae; family Macrothelidae; genus Macrothele; species Macrothele yani. The sequence continues at coordinate 17,841,192 of CM077018.1, read as the reverse complement.
TAGGGACGGGCGACTGCTTATAGCCCATTGAGTTGCTCACGGTGGTCGTTAAACCTCCAATAAAAAAAAAAAAAAAAAAAAAAGACGTGATGGCTGTTTTGATGCATTTTTCTATATCTTACAATGTAATTGATTAGCATGTACCGTTTTGTAGTTTAGTGTAAAATCTTGTACCTAATACTTTGGTAGTTTTTTTGTTTTTTACATGTCTGAATCCTGTGGTATTCTTGTGTATCCATATATCACCTTCCCACTACTCCCATTTCCTCCTTTTTTTTGTCTTCTCATTTAAACAGTTTAGAGGACAGCCTTTCAAGAGGATAAACACATGTGCTTGCTGTAGAACACATTCCATATAATGGAAAACGTTTTGCTGCAGCTAATGAAGAATGTCACTTGGAGAGAAGAACTATTGACTATTTGATATAAATGTTTTGTAGTGGACTTATATAAAAAATGTCTTCTACGAATATTTGTTTTTAATGGTTTGAATTGCAGCAATAGGCAGGTCTGAAGTTCATGCAACAAATGCCGTGTGAGTAAGCTTCTTTTCCTTTTCTTACAAATATTTTTAATGACTGCAGGAAGTTTTACATTTGCGTGGGCATCAATTTCTCAAAATATTTCTTCACATTCTGATTTGCTCATTTAGTCTTTTTGATCTTGTGTGACTAAAGATGCAACGGGATACCCTTTAGGATGTGATAATTCAGATATATTTTTCCAAAATTTGCAATATAATTAGTATGAAAAAGAGCTTCCAGGCTTTTTGATGACAAAAAAAACAAAAAAAAAAAACTAATTCAATTGAGTTGAAAATATAACATAAATTTTATTTATGAGTGAATATATAGTATTAATTACTATTACATAGAAACAAAATAAATTTATTTATGAATGAATATATTATGTTGATTACTATATGTAGAAACAATAAATCTATGAGCGAATTATTATGTCAATTACCATATGTGGTAATCTATAGCTAAAGTAAACAAATAATTACTCCAGTGAAAACTTTGTTGGTTAACTAATAAGATGAATAGATTATCATAAGCAGTTCAACCTAAACACGGCAACATTACTTTTGGTAATCAGATATTGGTACTGGAGATGTTACATGGAGAACAGTTAACCAGAGCTGATTCAGTACAGTAACCTGATAGCAGAAAATAGGAACTATTTTTCTCGTGCACTAAGACTAGCTCTCCATTAATTTCTGTGACCATAAAAAGTAGGTTAAATGTGAATTAGCATAAGGGCTGCTGTTAGCAATGTTCTCTATCATTTGAGCTAAAATTGATCACCTTGATGTGTTGAATAACAACATGTGGTATGATCAGATTTCTCAGAAATGAGTACAACTTTTTGCAAATTCCAAATTGTTGAACATACGTTTTGTTAGCAATGACCTCTACAATTTTTCCTCGATGAATCCTCTGTCTAGTAATAAATAAATAAATCTTGCTTGTAAATTGGGTATATATATATGTATATATGTCTATGGTCTGCAATATATATATTTTAGAAACCCAGAAATCATTGTCATATATGCATGCCTATTTTATTTACTACTTAAAACCCATTAACTTATTTCATGTGAAAATCCTCCAAATATGTGGCATCAGTAAATAAACAAAAACATCACTATTTCCATGTTTTAGCAACACATATTATATATTAACTTATTACATTATGTACGTCTCTCCGTAACAGTGATGTGTATTAGAAGTATGTACATTTTTTTGTTGCAGTTGGATTTATTTTTAAAAATATATTCAAGTAGGGGTATTTTTTGCTCTTCTCGCAAATTTGATTTTCCAAGGGCATTTCATCAACTCGCATTTTCTTATCGCCAAGAACTTGTTAATCGCATTTTCAGAACTAAATAAAGTGTATATTTCTTTCCTATATTTGTTTTTGCATCGGTTAACTGCGAGTTTCCCAAAAGTTGCGGCCAAGATCGCCTGTTACCGATCATTTTGTCAACAAAACGCAATGTAAACAAACGCTAAGATCCTCGTGTTGTGTTATCTTAGCAAATTAAAAATGCTGTCCAGTAAGTGCTTACTAGAGAATATTGGAGAAGAAACAACACAAATAAAATGGAACAACATTCGCGAAATTCAGATCACGTCATTAAACACGAAAACGCAGCCTGAATCTTCTGTTCCGTAGAGAAGCAATGGCTGCGACAACGCTGGACTGAAAGGATCCTTTTCGTGACGTCACAAAACCTATACTTGGGCCCGGTGAGGAATGACGTGACTGACGTGATCTCGACGGCCCCGATCCTATTGAAGTTTTATGACGTCATACTCTGGCTGGCGGTCGCAATTCCCATCTGCCTCATTTCGTCAAGCGTTGTTTGCGTATGTTCGTCCGCACGATAACTCGCGAAAAAATCGTTCGATTTCGATAAAAATTTAGTATGTGGTAGGGGAACACCTGGGAAGAAACCCTATTGAAAACTGGCGAAATGGGGGTCAACATCAGGACATAGGAGCGGAATCACTTCCATTGCCATTATGCATCATAACTTACGTAAAAATGTTTCGATTTGGATGAAATGTTAGTATGTTGTGGGGACCTGCCTGGGGACAAATTCCATTGAAAATGGGCCAAATGGGGTCAAAGGTTAGGACACAGGAGCGGGATCTATTCCATAGCCCTTACGCATCATAAATTACGTAAAATTGCTTCGATTGCGACAAAACGTTATCATGTTATTTCGGAGGTATACTGAACCGGTTGTGTTGAATATCATCGAAATGGGATCAAAGGTCAGGGCACAGGACCGAGATTTATTCCACGGCCATTATCCTCATAACTTGAGTAATAACTTGAGTAATGATTTCTGGTATGTTGGAAAGCGTATTATAATCAATGCATTGCATGATTTTACTAACTTGTTTAATTGTAACCTCAGCTTCTACAAGTCATATATGAAAAACCATATTTCTATGCCATATCTCTTTCTATGTAGAAAAGCTCCGTATACTTCTACTTATTCATAATTCACAATTTGCAGCCTTATACCTCAACTGCGATTTCTACCTGACACAGCATTTTGTACTCTAAATGTCACTTCATTCGTGGGATGCACTTCATTATGAAGACTACTTTGCGCTATCTTCTACTTCAAATAACACGCAGCTTTCTCCTTCCGGTGTGAAACGTTACATCAGATTTTGCTCGTACATCCCTTCTTCAATTGTTCGATTTGGAAAATGTTCAGCCTCTCCTAATCTATCTCATGAGAGGAATTTTTTGCATCACTTGTAATATTTTGCATCGTACATTTCGTGCGTCACAGAACACAAGTAGATGCACTGGTTCTCTAGAAGTCCAATTGGAAAAACATATATATTGTAAGTGGTTTCATTCAGTACTAAGAACCCTTCGAATCCTGTGCATTTTAATTATGCGCAGTTTTATCACTGGTGGACATGAATGATGCATAACCCTTTGTTATATATTTATCGTTATTTGAAAAATTGTTCTAAAAAAATACGAATTCGGGAAATGTTTCAAAAATGAGATCATTGCACCTGAGAATAAGGAGTAATGTTTCGTCTTCTTAGCAAACACACGAGTTCTTTTAATTGTTTGCCAACTGCTCGGTTTGGATTCCATTTCTGTCAAAACCATTTTATCCCCAGAAAGAAAAATAAGTCTTGGACGAAAGCAGTTATCGTTATAAACAGAAATCAATGTAATCTTTGACAGTTTACCCTTAAATTGTTCTATATGTCATCGTTTTCTTGACTCCTCCTTTCTTTTGTTTCCCATTATACCTGCTCGAAACATCGACCTGTATGTGTAAGGTACAAGTTACTTTGTTCTTTTCCTTATTTCATTCATGTAAAGAAGCAGACGCTTAAGTGTGACCTAGCGCATGCTGGCAGATATAAAGTCATCTGTATATTATTTTAAACTTACGTTAAAAATATTTTTATGTTAGAAAACCTGAAGACTAACTAGCTTAACACACCAATTAAAAAGTTCCGGTAACAAAAAACTAACTTGCAGAAATGATTTGGAAAGTTTCCCGACTGGAGGTTTATAATTAACTTCCCAAATTTTATAAATTCTCAATAAAATGCGAAAACCTAAAATTTTTGCAAAGCGGATCTTACAGTTTTCGTCATATTTTTAACTGGTGTTTCCTTAAACATACATACTCTGGGGTAGGGAAGCGACACCCTGCAGCTGTTAAATTGTTAACTGCGCGTTATGATCTTCTAAATATTTTTTTATGAAAGACATAAAACTACAATAATGGAACGAATCCTATTGTGAATTTTAAAATAAATAACTAAAATTTTTGGTAACTTATGCGGGAAGTGCCTTTAGCTTCTCAGAAACCATTTCCAGCGGCACGAAATCTTTACATGAAAGTAGCTTTCCACACACAACGAAAGAACAAATAATTCCAAACCACTTTACACACGGATTGTAAGAAGAGAGCTCAATAGAAACGAAGTCAGGAAGAGCTTTTCCAACAATTGTTAAATTGATAATTATTAGATACAGTTTTTTATAAAAACCGTTATAAAAAATATTTTTCCAAACAGATTACTGTGAAATATTTTCTGATTTTATTCAAATTAGGCCCTTATCATGTTACGTTTTCGTATGCTATTCAAATTGTAATGTACAGAATGTTAACTGTGTCAACAGCAACAATGATCTTTCCGTACACAACTAGTGTTTCTACCGGGTACGTTAAACAGCACCCCCTACATTAACAACATCATTCAGCCCGTTGTTTTGTCATTTGTAAGGTCGGTCCATCGTGTTGTTTTCCAGCAAGGTTACGCACGCCTACACACTGCACGTTCAACACAACATGCACTTCAGGGTGTGAGATAACTTCCATGGCCTGCACGTTCCCCGGATTTGTCCCCCACTGAGCACGTGTAGGATTTTATGGGGCAACGACTTATCCGGTTTCCACGGCCAGCCACGACCATCCCCGATTTACGCGTCCAGGTTGAGGATGCTTGGAACTCAATACCCCAAACTTACATCCAACATCTGTACGACAGACTCCATGCCAGAATTGCACAGTGTGACGCAGTTCATGGCGGTTCAACCTCGTACTAACCATGTTACATGGAAATGTTATTTTTCAGTTTACCAGCAATTACAGCTGTATTTTGCCATAATGTTTTGATCACGTTATCCTCTGTTTTCCGTTATTATGCTGTATAAATTTCGTTGGTTTCAGACGTCTCCTTCTTGGTGTTCTTTTTTCACTTTCCGCCAATGTATATTCTCCAAATCTGTCGAGATGAAACTCCGGATAATACCACGTTCAAAAAGTCCCCTTCCGTAGAAAATGTTGTTAGAAAGAACTACGGTTATACTTCCAACTGCTGCGCGCTCTTTTCGATTTAAGTGTGAGCGGAAGCGTGCTAGCATCTATCTATCGCTCGGAACGATACTTAACGTAATTTGTTTAAAAATCCCGTTTCGTGATTATTTTTGCGTGGACCTCCTTAAAAAAGCTTTGATGAATGATAATTGTGTCCCCGCTCCAAAACATTTACTATGACGGAAACGTTTTCTTTCCTTATGAATGGAAACGTGTCTATTTAGCAGAACAATTCATCTGATTATGTAAATTTAAATCAGTTGATTCCATGCCAGGGAAGAACTGTTTGATGATGCTAATAAACATCTGAAAGTAGTATTTACCATTCTGTCGGAAGAAATATTCCAGTATACGGTCTGTCAAATAAATGTTTCATTTCCCTCGATTAGTTTGTGATTGAACGGACGCAAATTAGTATTGTACTCGTAGTTTCATAGAGGGGTAAATGAGTGAAGGAGCGCTGTTAGTCCTTGCGTTAAAGAAAATTGAGTATCTTATTTAACTCATATGCGGAATTTTAAGGTAAAATTATCACTTCTCTCCTTCGTTGAAACTGTACCTCGAATTCCAGACGGAAAAAGCTCGTTCATAATGGAATATCAACTGAAGAACCATCCTACAGAATAAATATTAAATACAACAAATAGAAATATTCTTTACGCAGTTTTATTTATATTCAGGAAAAAAATTCTTAGAAAAACTGTGCCCACAAAGATTCAGAAACTGTATGAATAATGTGAAAAATTATTTGTGAAAAAGCAAACACCTATAAAAAATGTTGAAATTCTTATCTGAAATAATTTGCCGAATATTCAAGTATAGAAGGTTTAAAGACCAACGTATGTGTTGTTTAAAATATTTTCAAGTGTAGATAATAATACAAGCATTTTTCCGTTAATTCCTATGATGGACACCTATGTTTTGGTTTTCGATTGTAATAAAAACTGTTGTAGTTACTGAAATAGCACAGTGGATATCTAAATACGTTTCATAAACACGATAGTAAAGACCTACGTATTGCTAGTAACTTAAAAATAAATTTTCATAAATCTGGAAAAAAAGTAAGCAAAAGTCGGTTAATTGCAATTATTCTATTGCTTTTGCTAAATGATAGGTTATCGATGTACAATGTAAAAAAGCTATCACTTCAAAATCCTAAAAGAAATATATATATATATATATATATTAAAAGTAAATTTTTTAGAATGCGAACGGTTTCAGAAATAAACTTGCAAGCTTCCTGAAATATATAATGACATCGACGTTGCTCTTATCTGTGAGTCCAAACTCACACCTAAGATCAAGCGAGTCAGTGTTGCGAACTACCAAGTGTTCCGGCAGGACACGCAGCAGGAGATAATGTCATTTTAGTCAGAAATTATTTAAGTTTATCCATCGCACCTTTCAAGGATATTGAGGCACTGGCTGTTAATCTGAAAACAAGCTCAGGTTTGATTAAATTAGATTCCGTTTGTAACAGTCCAGCGAAGGTACCTTCTGACAATTACCTTGACATCCTATTTGGGGACCCCATCCCCACTGCAGTGGCTGGTGATTGGAATGCTAAACATCCTGACTGGTTTTGTCGTTCAACTAATAGTGCTGGGGTGGCACTATCGCAATACATTGACAAGCTGGATTTTACAATCCCGGTCCATCCTATTTGCACCCCGTCACACGGGGTTGGCGATGTAATTGATTTTGCTGTCCTCCAATTTGCGAAGCACTTTCATCAGGTCTCTGTGGTTTCTGGGCTTGACTCTGATCATGGCCCAGTCCTACTGAGATTGAACGGAGTCGCAGCCACCCGGCGGACGATGATGTCTACTGATTGGAAATTGTTCAAGGAAATTGTTTCTCAGGTTGATCTGCGTGCGGTGGACACTAGTACTCGCTCGAACGTCGACAGTGCGGTGGAGGAACTCACTCGTTTGCCGCCCCGGTGACGCAGTGGTCTAAGGCAATGGCCTCTGATCATTCGTCCGAAAGGGGTCCGGGTTCGAATCCCGGTGAGGCATGGATGTTGTGTTTGTCTTTCGGCACTGGCCCTCTACCTTCCCTGGAACCAGTGACCCTAAATTAGGGACGGGCGACTGCTTATAGCCCATTGAGTTGCTCATGGTGGTCGTTAAACTTCCAACCAAAAAAAAAAAAAAAAAAAAGAACTTACTCGTTGCATACAGGTAATCTTGGATCGATGCAGGAATCCCTCAACCCCTGCCGGATACCCTTATGCACTTCCCCCGTTTTGTCCGGATGATCCGCGAGAAGAACAGGTTCCGAAGGATACGGCAGCGGTCGATATCAGCTGACGACAGGGTTCGCTACATTGTGTGTCGCGATCTCGTCAGAACAGAAATCAGCGCGTTGAGGGAACTCCAATGGAACAAGTACCTTCTCAACGAGGATCAACCTCGTCAAAATGATGTGTGGACCATCCTTCTAAAACTCCGGTGTAGTACGTCTGTCATACTGCCCATTCTCGGCCCACAGGGTTTGGTGTAAGGCGATGACGAGAAGGCTGGGGTCCTGGCTAGTGTCCTCAAAGTGCAGTTCTCACCTCATGACATCCAAACTCCTAGTCACACGGATAGGGTCATGGAGGCTTTAGCTACATACGATACTGATGATACAGACGAGGTCAGCTCGCCTGTTAGTTACCTCGAGATAATTCGACATATCAAAACGTTAAAGGTGAAGAAAGCCCCCGGAAGAGATGCAGTTTCGGCAAGAGCTGTTCAACTGTTCCCTGAGAGCTGGATTCTTTTACTGGTGGAGATTTACAACGGGTCTCTCCGGGTGAAGCATTTCCCAAGGGACTGGGAAAAGGCAGTGATAGTGGTGTTGCCCAAACCTAGAAACAATCATACCTTACCTGAAAACTACCGTCCAATATATCTCTTGCCCGTACTGGGTAAGCTCCTGGAGAGGGTCATCCTCTCTAGGCTTCTCGAGTTCTGTAAAGCTAAAGGTGTGATTCTTGACGAACAGGGTTGTTTCCGGGTGAAGCATGCTACGACCCACCAGTTGATCAGACTTACGGAATTTGTTTCTAAAGGACGAGATAAGAGCGAGTAATCCACTGCTGTCTTCCTGGACATCAGCAAGGCTTTCGAGCGCGTTCGGCATGACGGACTCTTACACAAGTTGCAGAAGCTTCGTTGCCCTCGCCCACGTGTTGAGCTGATTGGTTCGTATCTCAACAGCCGCAGATTCACTGTTAAGATTAACGGTGAGCTTTCTTCGTAAAAGAAGATCTGGGCTGGCGTTCCTCAGCGTTCGGTTCTTGGACCAACGCTGTTCTCCATTTATCTGCACGACTTACCCAAACCCAAACAAGGGCAGGTCATGATGTTCGCAGATGATACAACTGTTTTCATCAGGTCCCTCAACAAAAGCAGGGCAGTGAAGCTCCTCCAGGACTTTCTCTCTCAGCTGGAAACCTACTACACTGAACTGGTGGACAAAGATCAATCTGTTTAAGAGACAGTGCGCTGTTGTTTTTTTGGATCTCTCCAAGGAGTACCAAAACCCGTTATGTTTCAAGAGACAATTCCCTGGGCTACCTCCACTAAGTACCTAGGGCCCCAACTAGATTGTCGACTTTCGTGGGTGGCGAACACCAGCTACCGCACGAATAAAGCTAGACAATGCATTGGGCAGCTAGTTCCACTACTCTGCCGGAGACGCTTCCTTACAACACGACACAAAGTACTGCTATATAAGACGGCCGTCAGGCCTGTTGCTTACCTATGCCTCCTCTATTTCGATTGGTATTAGAAGGAATCAGCGCGAGAGAATCGAGAGAGTGCAAAGCAAAGCACTTCGAATGATCACTGGGGTTCCTCCTTGGGCCCACTTCGAAACCTGAGGAACAGGCTTAGAATCGAGAAGGCACACGAGTTTTCCATCAGAATCGCCAAGACGTTCTTCAAGAAAGCGGAAACCCACCCTAATGGACTTGTTAGAGCAGCGGGTGATTACAATTCCAGCTAATTCCTTAGGTATCCCAGAACTAAGGCGGCGATCGTTGACCCCCTTGACGGAGAGAGTAAGTATGTGAACACTGGTGGATGTTAGACAGACCCCACTCCCCTTCTTTTTCAGATTGGCATCGAGACGGTGAAAATGGATTCTGCTCGGGCATTTAGATTTGGTCTCGTTGAATTGCAGTGAACCCTGTTGTGTCGGCGGCAGGGTGTTGTTGTGGTTCTCTGTGATGTTGTGGTTCTCTGTGATGTTGTGCGGTTCTTGGTTCCCCTTGCTTTCTTTCCCACTAGACTGGTGTTACGGTTCACAGTTTGAAAGATGTATCACCCTCTCCTTTTACTGAATTTTTCTGTTTGTCTTTCCTATTGAGTTCACTTACTCAAATCTCCTATCTTCCTATTTCTAAGGGTAGTTTTAGACCTGGGGTCAGACACTCCCTTCCTAAAACTTCTTCAAATATCGTATCGTATTTCATTCTTATTAGCAGTTGAATAATTATCAAATGCCTTTAATTAGACTTTTTATGTTAATGCTTACTCACATATCCAAGCCATATTTACTAGAAAAAGCCGCCTCGTTATAGGCAAGAGATCGGCTTTTTTTGTACATTCGGGTGCCTGGCGCAAATGAATTGCGTCGTCGTTTGTAATGCACGGTTCTGGGAAATATCAGTTTTTTTCATTGCTGTTTCCCGAGAGGTATTTTACTTCAATAGCAGTTGCTTTTACAGCTAGGTAAGTACACTGTTGCTCAAAACATGAAAAGATAGAAGCATTTGTTTAAAATGACGCGCAAATTACATTTTAATCAGTTTTTACGCAAAAGTTACAAATTTCCAAAGGACTTAGTTTGAGAATGAATGTACGATAACTAATCGGAGAGATACTTCAGGGTAGAATATATCCACCCCGAACTGCGATGCAGCTCTCACAGCCTCGTGGCATGCTTAGCACCAAGTTATCCAGAGGTTACTGATGCCAGCCGTAGTTAGTACCTTCATAATGTAGTACGAGGAAAGAAACACCGCAGACCACCGGCACAAAGTGTGGGATGACCAAAGCTTATAGATGCTAGAAATGAGCGAAGGCTGTACCGTTTGGCACTAGGTAAAAGGAGGGATAGTGCGGCACCACTGGCCGGTAATTTGAATTCTGGTGACAGGAGTAATATGTCACAATATCCAGTACGCTAGATCCTCCTGAACATGGGGCTGCGTAGCCGAATGCCTTTCCCAAAGGCCATACTGACCTCGGTTCACCGTTAAAAGCGCCTACGAATGTCACGCGAGCATCAGAACTGTACATTGAATGACTGAAGGAAAGTTGTCTGATCCAATGGATCTACAGTAGTTTCCTGTTGTATCATGTTGATGAGTGGGTACGTAGGCGTTGTTTACCTTCGGAAGTTTTGGCCTCATGATGTACCGCCGGACGAAAACCAATAGGTGGAGGAAGTGAAATACTTTGGGTAATGTTTTCTGCTGGGAAATCCTAGATCGAGACGTTCATGTGCAGGAAACTATGATTTCTACGACGTGCCTAAACACCACAACAGACCCGGTACTCTTTTTAATTGCAACGAGATTCCTCTCTAGTAGCGCCTTCTTTCAAAAGAATAATGCGTCATGCCACACTACCCGGATTGTTCGAGAACGGTTCGCCGAACATTAGCAAAGACTTCAATGCATTACTCTGGACTCTAAATTATCCAGGCATCAATCCAATCCAACACCTGTGGTTTGTGTTGGGGCTGCAAATTCGATCTGCTGCGGCTCAACGAAATAACTACAAAGAGTTAAAGGCTCTGATGGTAACACTTTGATACCTGATACCAAAAGGCACATTTAGAAGTATTGTAGCACCCATGCTACGTCGGGTAAGAGCTGTTTTTCCGGGAAGACCAATGCCATATTAAGCAGATGGTCATAAGTTTTGGATCTTCGGTATATTGTGGGAGATTACTGAAGCATCTCGTTTGTTATCAGAGTCAAAACCCAGACAAAGTATCATGTAAGTAAGTGGTTGATGGATCTGATCAGTTAGAAATGAAGTATTTACGAAATTCAGCTATGAAAACGTTTACTACGAAACATGTTCATGAAACTCTGAAATTATTAATATTAATTATTTTTGCATATAATTATTTTACTGTTTTTAATTTATTATTAATTTTTGTCTTTGTATAGGACCCTCAAATCATGGTGGCTGGGAGTTGGGAGCGCCTTAACGTGCTTTCGCACTACGTGCCTTTCCCCATACACAAACTTTTCTGCAACACTACATCTTCACACTGTTCACCACGCCGCAGGTAAACACCTGGACATAGTTCACTGATGTTTACACACACCCAACCAAGGCCCAACAGATAGCACCAGGCAAACCCCAGAGTCATTCGGATCCTCCGAAGAACTCGAAAGGACCCGCACACAAATTGGCGGCGAGGTCACTTAGAACGGCGGGTGCTACCCGAAGGTACACAAGGAACGTGCATGTAGGCTGCAAAAGTCCCCTTCAGAGGGGACCAAGTGACAGCGACCCGGACGGGAGACTGTCAAAGAGAACACCGGGTCGACAGAGGCACCAAGGCATTCACACGACCGTTGGCAGGTGCCTCCCAGGCCCACATCCACGCAGAACCGGCACACCATAATTTACATTATTTTTCATTTTATTATTATTTTTGTACTATAAACAAACAAGAAAGATGACACCGAATTTTCGGGTGTAATAAGCACGTCTTTTGATTCCGTTCTCACGCAAATTAAATTTATCAAAGCTATTCAAAGTCAATGGAACCGGTATGTAAAACAATAGTATCTGACTGAAGAAAGAAGTTTTTCAATCGGGTTTTTAATCCCTCAGATATTGCTGTTGACGTAATCGTGAGCTTACGCCCTTTGGTGATAAGAAAAAGATGAATTTATATGATAAACATATAAATTCATCTTATTCTTAACACCAAAGGAATTTATATCGTTAAACCTCCAATCAAAAAAAAAAAAAAAAAAAAAGCTCACGATTCCGTTTATAGCAATATCTGAGGGATTAAAAACCCGATTGAAAATCTTCTTTCTTTCGTAAGATCTCTTGTTTTCCATACCAGTTCCGTTGACTTTGAACAGCTTTGATAAATTTAATTTGCGTCAGAACAGCTTCAAAAGACGTGCTTATTACACCCGAATTTTTGGTGTCATCATTCTTGTTTAATATACGCGGCGAAAGCCGCCGCGTTGACGGAAGCAGATGTTGTCCCCATTTCAAGCTGCACATTTAACCCCGCTCTGTGTGTATGTGTCTGTGTTTAGTTTAAGGAAGACCGAAAACAACTCTAAGGACTATTAAGGACTATGATCCCTTACCCGTCCCTAATTTAGGGCATCTCATTGCAGTGAAGAGAGTAAGCCTGTTCCACAAGGCAAATACACCATTCATACCTCATACGTGACATGACACCGGGCACTGGGACAAATGGTCAAGAGATTGCGCCACCCTCTCTCTCTCTCTGTCGTTTACAAATCACGATCGTAATTTTTTTGGGAATAAAGGTAAATAAAGCTTTGCAAACAGAATTGTTAACTTCATTGTTATAACCAAAAATTTCAGAATAGAAGAAATGTCAGGCTGAAGTAAACACCTATTTCTAAATAACAATATTGAAAGAACTAACAATTTGTTTTTGAAGCAACAGATCTGGAGAACAAGTATGCTGCTAACAAAAATATATAGTCTTTTATTCAAAATTATAACTGAGGACTTTACAATCGTAAATTCCGTTCTCAGATAATGTCATATTTTCTTTTTCCCAACGCAGCAAAAAAGCGTTAACTGAATCTTTGAACACTTTTCTGAACTCTATGGAGCAATCTAAAAGTGTATTGATTGTTCCAGAAAAATAAGTATCATAGCCTCTAAAAGCGATCTAGAATGCTCTACGTCACTCTATAAGAATTTATGGTATTCGGGAAATTACGTAGTACAATATACTGTCTTGCTAACAGAAGTACAAACGTATTAACTAATCTATTAATAGATGCGAGAAACTAATTAGGAGGCCACTTTATTTCGCAATATTATTTTCTCATTCCAGTGAGCTACTGCATTGTGTAGTTAATTATAGCATAGGCATCCTTTAGGTTTTCTTGAATCTTTCACATTTTTTGTTACGCTTTTTATTTTTGAATCATTTTTTTCCATCTTCCCAACATTTTGTACACTAAATTTATCGTTACAATGTGTCATGTTTTTCTCTGTGTGAACTGGAATTAGCTCTCTCGATCCTACCTTTCTAAGCACAGGCCAGAAATTGATCACGAATGAAAAAGCAACAGCGACCTATTCTTTAAAAGTTGAAATTACTCACTACTAGTTCGTGTTTCTCTATTTCAATATCTGTAGGGGCATTTTTATTTGGCAAAACATTCCACGATTCCGATGACATTGTATTAGTGTTCATCTGAGTAAGTGCTAAACAAATAACGAGGATTTATTACTAAACTGTTTACTAAAACGTCATTGGTACATGATACTGTGTTTCTGTAACAAGTGTGGAATTATATTTTTACAAGTGTGGAAATGCTATTGTTTCCCTTGCTAGTCTAACAGGACATCAAATTTAGTTTGGAACACTTATCTCCGTTATTTTGATGAAAATTACGGAGAAAATGTTTTAGGGCGTGATATCAGATTTTTATATTCCCCCGAACAAATTTTTTTATCGAAATAGGAAGCACTGGTTCTGAGTCTTCGCCAATCTTTCTAATACCATGATGAAATAGTATCTGCTAGATTTTAGTCATGTAATTTTCATTTGTATCTTTTACAGCGCAATAACCTCTTACCAGCTCCCAGAGTTCGGATTTAAAAAAATATTTGCGCTTGGCAAACGTGAGGTCCCCTGGGTAAATTAAGTTACAACTCAAAGCATTATAAACCATTAATCCTTCATTTTTGCTCATTTTGACGTACAACATTATCAGAGTGAAAAAAGCACATTTTCAAAACAATACTGTGTAGACAGCAGACGTTTCTAACTACGCCATATAGACAAATGTTTTATTATTGTTTAGAGGTCTTTGCTCTATTTTAATTTTTCACTTGTGTTTTGAACAAAGTGAGCGGTAGTGCTGCGTTCACGTCAGAACTTTCAAATATTAATATCATGAGAGAATGTTCTTGTGTGGCAAAGACGAGTTTGTTAAACATATCGCTACCTGTCAAATGTTACGATTAAAATTTGAATCCTGAAACTGATGAGAAAAAGGAAACTTTGAAACTGCAGATATAGTGTTCACAGAGATTTCTAACAGCTTTTATGAAATCCATAAACCAGAATTTCTTCAACTTGTTGACCTCGTACATTTTAAATATCGCACCGACGAATTTAAAACAAAAATGCGTTAGAATCCTTAATGGAATCTGAAAAACAAAGATTTAACTGTACAAAATTGAAAAACCGAACTCTACGTGCTGTACGGAAAGCCCGATCTTCGATGATACCAGATAGAAATGTTTCGTTGAAAGACCTTCCCCGCCCTCAAAAGAATCAAAATCTTTCAACAGGATACACAGTCATAAGAAAGGCTTTCGGGACTATCACCCATTTCTAGTAAAAAAAAATACTTTGAAGAAACTAATGGAAAATCCTTCTTCCTACGGTTATATGTGACACATCTATATATTAATTCTGTAAGATTTTTTACTATGAGTCCTATTTTAAGAAAACGGCTGAAC
Source organism: Macrothele yani (assembly GCA_039090855.1). NCBI lineage: Eukaryota > Metazoa > Arthropoda > Arachnida > Araneae > Macrothelidae > Macrothele > Macrothele yani. The sequence continues at coordinate 17,826,093 of CM077018.1, read as the reverse complement.
GTATAGATATGGTTAAGGTATCAAAATAAAGGTATTTCCATGTAGATGTGCCAGTCGAAGAGAAAAATAAGATTGGGGCAACGGTTCGGGCGTTATGGGGAGGCAAATTTCCATGTGAAGTCTATGGAAGATGCGTGAGGTTGTCATTCGATCGACTGCGGTTGACTCACGCGCTGTTGGATGCGGTAGCATGGAGGGACTGAGATAATCTAAAGTCCGAAGTCTTCTTTTTCTGAACAAACCGCTGCGCAAAGTAACTCTACCAGGCATTCGTATCAAAGTTATCATCGGAACAGCGAACACTCAACACTCTTGCAGACCTGCTTGCGTTATGCCGTTGGACTGTGGGATGTATATACACAATTTAATATTCACTCGATCCAGTTTATTCTCGTAGGTAAGACGTTTCCCATTTTGTAAAGATATAAATAAACACTATTGTGACCATTGTTAGTTAAAATATTTAGAATGTACATATTGAGTTGCGCCATCTATATATTAATTGTATAAGGCTTTTTACTGTGAGACGTATTTTGAGAGAACGGCTGAACGTAAACATATGGTCCAGGTACCAAAATAAAAGTCTTACCATATAAATGTGCCAGTAGAAGAGAAAACTAAGATTGGAGCAACGGTTCGGGAGTGGCGGGGCGGCAAATTTCCAATGTGAAGCCTATGGGAGAAGCGTGCAGCCCTTATCTGCATCAGGCACTCAGTTCAGTGCCAGACTTGGTGTGTGCATGGTGTTCTATGATTAGTCCTAACTTAAGTAAATGCTTTATTGCATACTTATCCTTAACAGAATGTCTCTCCCGCAGAAAATAAAAAATAAATAAAACGTAAGAGCCTTACTGGAAGGCGTGAGAAATCAATGAGTCGCAAATATATGTTTCAGACAAGAAATAATGAATAGTATTCGCAACGCAAATCTCATTCCAACAACATTTAAAAACACAGGTGTGACTGAAGATGAGAGGGAAAGAGGGCGCTAATAGTTGAATTTTTGCCCACGGTTGACATGAGTGGTCTTCCGCCTCATATTCTACGACTGAAAAAGTGTGCCGTCGTGATGCTCATCACGCACGTGACGGCCACGGTGGCGCGGTGGTCTAAGCGATGGCTTATGATTAGAGCGCGGATGTTTATGACATAAAATGTCAAAAATATGCAAGCATATATGACTTTTAAGTCGTTTAAATATGACCAACTAAACCGAAAATATGACTTCATGAATTTAATTAAATAATCACCCAATTTTTAAAACTCAGTGCTTACACTCACATAGATTATAGTTATTAACTAAAAGGTTTATTCTTCATCACTTCTACATACTTAGAGCTTGATGACTTCTTTTTAATCAAACAATTAGCAGTAATCAGTGCAAAAGTACTAGAGTTGAAGGAATCAATCGAACATTTTGAGAGCAAAATCGTCGATCATAGAACTGCACTGGATGATTACTTGCATCTTCGGGTTATCAAACTCAAAACTCCTTCGTTGTTCGTCAGTATGTTCTTGTACCTAGAGAAACCCCGCACGACATCACAAGAGGTTACAGGGGCAAATTTGAATAACGCCAACTCATCTACAGAAAATTCTGCCTTGAAGTCATTAAATTTTGCTTTACTTCCACAAAGAATGTCACTTATTTTGCGAAATGTTGAATAACCTGGATTAGATTGCAACACTCTTTGCAGTTTGTCACTGTTTTAACTATACTTTCACCTTTGTTTGCTTTAAATCACCCACAGTTTGTTTCACAATTTCTAGTTCATCGCTAAGTTTCATTCCTACAGTTTCAAGGCGAGTGATTGTAATAGATATTAGACTGAAGTTACATTTTATATATGCCAAGTTTCCAGCCAAGGTATCAGAAAAGGAATATTGCACAATTTTAATGGAAAAAGAATCACAAGTCAAATCATTTAATTGTCCTGTCTGAATAATCATAATTTGTGAAATAATTCAAAGCCGCATCCAACCAGGGCCCCCACCGCGTTAGGACAGGTTGCAGAGGAATTCCCAAAGTAGCAACAATTTCTTTGAACTTCTGCACGCGAAGCGGAGCTTCTATGAACATTTGCTTACCATTTGAAATTAGCTTATTTACAGCAGGATAGTCGCTTTGAATCTCTACGGCCACTCTGTATAAACCATAATATGCAAGGCATGTATGTTGGCCCATTATTGGATAAAGTAGTTTAAGTCTCTTTGCTTCCTTAGTCATGCATGGAGCGGCATCGGTTGAAAACAAAAGGATGTTTTCTCTTTGTACACAATCTGGCCTGAGTAATTTCATTGAATCGTCGAAGAGTATGGCAATAGTGGAATTGTTTACTTTTTGCAGATTTTCGCACGTTAGAAGAAATACTTCATCAGGCTTGTCACATTTCAGAGTGCCGATAATAACATTAGCTATGTATCTTCCATCTACATCACTTATTTTATCTATTGAAACCCGTATCTTATTGTTGGCAATAGCAGACCTAATCTTCTCTAAACCATCTTCATAGCAGGCGGAGATATAGTTTTTCCTAAGAGTTGATTCATTTAGAATCGGATGACTGGTGTACTCCAAAAAATCTCTGACGCAACCACTACTTAATTTCCTTAATGGAATTTTCGAAGTAAATATCATTTTACATAGGTCCTTACAATATTCTGAGAGTATATTTGATGAACCTGCAGGTGAAAAAGATGTCTTGAAAAGGAGACGCTGGCTGTTCTCAGCGGAGGAAAATCTTGCTTAACCCCTCTGATGTTTCGCAGTAGCACAGTGCTGTTGAACATTAAAACGCTTTTGATCCGATACCCTGACTTAACACAATTTACAAAAGAAAATATTACCATCGCTACTGAAAATCAGCTCCCCAAACTCTTGAACAAAACACCGTAATTTCACGCTCATCGAACACCCGCTTTTGGACATGGTGAGATCAAACTGAAGTTGAGACGGGAGTTTTACTGTTAGCTAGGGTGTAGTAAACCAAAAATAAAAGATAATTAAGCTCTGGTTTACCAGTACTCGTGAAGGCACCACCGCGTTAGGCTCGTTCCAGTGGTTGGCAAGATGCCAATAATAATTATCAAACGAGGCTAAGTAAAAACAAAATTCAGGAAAATTTTCCCACGAGAAAGTCAGGCCGTTCGAAATGCTTCGGTTACGAGTCGTGGAGTCCTTATGATGTTATTTCGCATTCGCATAGCCAACGATTGGCTAAAATATGACCAAATATGCCGTTCATTACGAAATTAGTCAAAAATATGACCTAACATTATCAAAAGATTAAAATATGACTTTCTAGAATAAAACATGACCTAACATTATCAAAAGATTAAAATATGACTTTCTGGAATAAAATATGACCTAACATTATCAAAAGATTAAAATATGACTTTCTAGAATAAATATGACATATCATAGAAATCCGCGCCCTATTTAAGATCATTCGTCCGGAAGGAGTCTGAATTCGAATCCCGGTTAGGCATGGATGTTGTGTTTCTCTTACGGCACTGGCTCTCTCCCTTTGCTGGAAGCAGAGAACCTTAATTAGGGACGGGAGACTGCTTATAGCCCACTGAGTTGCTCACGGTGGTCATTAAAAATTCAGTCAAAAATAAAAAATCGAGAACCTGGATCATTGACTGTCTTTACTGAAATGTTTGAATGAATTTGTCAATCAAATAAAGTTTACATTTGTTGTTTCATATAAGTTTATTCTTTTAAAAAAACAAACAAAAAACTGACCTTCGATACCGACGTGTTTCGTCTAGAACCTCTAAACGCTACATATGTTGAATGCATTATCCGTTAAAATAGTGTACCACCAAATCGATCTGAAATACGCTCTCTATCTCTCTCTCTCTTTCTCCCTCTCTCTCTCTCTCTCTCACTTTCTCTCTCTGTCACTTGAAAATTTTTCCTAATTTTGCAGGTACCTTGACTGAAGAGTGCACACCGCAGTTCCAGTGGTGAAAATGAGTAGTTGTTTTTATAATTACCAAGAGGAAAACAAATCTATCGATATTTGTACGAACGGGAAAAATAACCTGACAGAAATTCCCCAGTCAGAAGGAAATTCTCCGTGAACGAGACCCTCAACTTTAGTGACTTAAAAATATGTATATACAGTATATTTAAGAAATACCCAGCAGCCAGATACGAATTATGAATTCAACTGCTTTTCTTTCTCATGCATTATCTCCTATACATCCCATTGGTAAGATTCCTTAACTGTATCGAAAGGTGAAGCCTCGTCGCTGATGGCTAGATTGTACAACATTTTTGAGAACATTCTAGCTTACGCACACTTTTAAAGCTCAGGTTAGTACTTCACAGAACCTATAGGATACATGTAGCCAACAGAAATACTTTCCAATATATACGAGGGGTAGTCAAAAAGTTAGTTGCATGCGTGCAAATTTTTTGGTATAAAATATATTTGGCTGCGATGTAGAGGCCCTACTTGTACTTTTTTCTCAAAGCCGCCGTGTTAACTTTGTCGACATGGCAGGAACAGTTTGTCTGCTATCATTAGTAAAAGATGTGGTGTCCTTTGGAAGTACCGTCTAAATTTGAAATCAGAGCAGTGATCCGTTTTTTGGTGGCCAAAAGTTGAACGCCACTGAAATTCAACGCCATTAATTGAAGTTTACCGTAACAGATCATTTTCGCGGCAGGCGATGGCAAAATGTTGTTCTTTGTTCGAGAAAGGACAGACGCGTATTGAAGGCGGTTACCGGGAGGGAAGGGCATCAACTTTGACGGCGAATGAAAACGTGGACCTCATTAACGAATTGTTTCACACAAACAGGAGAATCATTGTGGACGAGATCGCGGATGAATTGAATATATCGCATGCAAGTGTGCACGGCACCATCACCAAGCGTCTTAAGTTTCGAAAAGTTTGACTCGATGGGTGCCTCGCTTACTCAGAACAACACAAGGCGCAACGTTTTCATGCAGCCCACGCTTTTCTGGATCATTATCACAGAGAAGGAAAGGGAGTTTTGGACCATATCGTGACCGGAAACGAAACTTGGGTCCATCACTTCTCACGAGAAACGAAGCAGACTTCATGTGAGTGGAAACATTCACATTCTCCGCTTTCGAAAGTGCCGAATCGTTCCTTCCGTAGGAATGGTTATCCTCACCCTTTTCTTTCTTGTTTTTTTTATTGGAGGTTTAACGACAACCGGGAGCAACTCAGTCGGCTAAAAGCAGTCGCCCGTCCCTAATTTAGGGCCACGGTTCCAAGGAAGGAAGAGAACCAGTGCCGCACGACAAACACTACATCCATGCCTCACCGGGATTTGAACCCGGACCCATCTCGGACGAATGATCCTAAGCCATCACTTGAACCACTGCGTCACCGTGGGAGCCACACTTTTTTCGACATTCAAGGTGTTGTACATTATGAGTTTATGCCGAAGGGAACCACGATTAATGCGGCATCATATTGTGAAACCCTTAAGATGCTGCGAAAGGCGATTAAAGATCGACGGCCAGGAAAACTATCAAGAGGCATCATATTGTGAAACCCTTAAGATGCTGCGAACGGCGATTAAAGATCGACGGCCAGGAAAACTATCAAGAGGCATCATATTGTGAAACCCTTAAGAGGCTGGCAAAGGCGATTAAAGATCGACGGCCAGGAAAACTGTCAAGAGGCAGTTAAAGAAAAGGGGGCATTCTATTGCAGGGACTTAACATTGGCTGCCCACGAGGCTGTCCCCGGGGCTGCCCCAGCTGTCCCATTGTCAGAATTTTTGTCACGTGATGGGCCCCATGATGTGCTGCTCCCTAGCGGTGCTTCTTGGAACTTTCAATGGAACTTTGTTTTTGAGAGATGGCAATGGTCGAGTGTGGAAAGGGGGTGGATATAAGGGATGTCAACTCGATGTGCTGTCCCCTAGCGGTGCTTCTTGGAACTTTCGTCGGATCTTTGATTTTGAGGGATGGCAACGACCGAGTGGGAAAAGTGATGTCAACTTGATATGCTGCCCCCTGGCGGTGCTTCTTGGAACTTTCGATGGATCTTTGATTTTGAGGGATGGCAACAATCGAGTGGGGTCCGTTGGGATTTTTTGTATTTATTCCTATGGTTTTCAAGCTGGATTTTCCCCCTCTTCGATGTTATTTTTCCCCAGAGGAAATTTTTACGTAACGATGCTGGGGAATTTTCTTTCCAAGGAATAAAAATGCTCTGATGGTCTAGCGAGGTTCTAACTCACGATAATTTGGTTTCAAAAAATGGTCAGGTGGTCTCGTGTACCACGTATTCACTCTATTTTATTTATTTTTTTAATTACTTTACGTTACTTCTTCATGTGTTTTTATATGTTTTTTGTATGTTTTGAGGGAGTTTTTTCGCGTAGATGTAATGAATTTTCTGGGGAACTTTTGCTTTTCCTCCATTTAATTTTATTTCAGTCCATGAGACGAAGAAATGCTTCTTTAGGAACGATTTCGTTCCTGTTCGCAATAATTATTGGACATAGACTTCATGTTAAATCTGAGTCTTTCGCCTTTGCAATATTTTTTTTGTCGTAATTTTTTCGTGTGTTCAAGAACTCTACAGGTCTTTCACAGTTAAAATTCTGATGAAACAATATTTTCTTACTTTATTTCGCATATCATCATAGCTTTCCAATTTCGCTATTTTACTTCACCTTTTTTTTTTAATTTCGTAAAACTTTTCAGTATGTCAGTCATTTTTTTCCTTACTTGGTCAAACTTGTGACTCCTTTTATTTAGACAATTTTTATTTTCATTTCATTTTTACAAAACGATTATTTTAGATGTAGCAAATCATCAGATTTTTGTTTCCTTATATAGCATATTTTCAAACTTGCTTAAAAATATTCCTCAAAGCTTGCATGTAGTCAAACATGCATTTTTTTATTCTTTCCTAGTTTGCTATACTTTTCGTGGACTGTCCCAACAAGAAAGCATTCATTGTCAAGACATACAATCTAAAACCTTTTTTATTACGATAAAATTTGTATTCTTTGGGCTGTATATTTTTCTGTCTCGTCCGAAAAAACATTCATTCTAGAGGCAAAGCTAGTGATTCCGTTCTTCCCATTAACATTAATTTTTTAACGTTATACTAATTCACCAGAAAAGCAGTTATTCCCCACCCCCATAGCGAAAATAAAGACATTCTTACTTCTTTTCCATACATATCGCCTCAATCTGTTTCTTTTCGAAATGCTGGTCATGACATATCAACTAAAATTTTCTACTTTCACCAAAAATCATATTCTTAAACGAGCTATTTTTTTTACTTTATTTCATGTATAACTAAATTTTTATTGTTTCCTCACCTCATCAAAGTTAATAAGAACTCCCATTATCTCATTCCTTTCACTCATTTAGTTCGCTTTAAATTGAGATGTTTCAAAACTTCGCGTATATTTCTTCCACTAAATGTCCAGTTCTCCCGTATCTGTCCCATCATTTTTAACTTTTGTGCCTGCTGCATTTTTTCTTTAGATGTTTAGTTTCATTGACCTTTTCTTTCGTTTTAATAAGGTTTTCATTCTCGTATTTTTTATTCATTGTCTCAGCAGAAAAAGCTTTAATTCTGGAGACATAGGGACTAAGTCCGTACTTCCTCTAAACATTTTTATTTCACGTTTTACTAATTCGTAAGAAAAGCAGGTGTTTCCAAACTCTCATAGTGAAAATATCGTATTCCCCTTATTTTACTTAATATATTTTTCCTTCTATTCAGTGTTGTATGATTCTTAAAACTTTGGTTTATTTTTATGAAACTTCTTTTCTTTTTTCTTAGTTTTTTTTTTTTGTGATTCAACCTATCAACCTTTTCCTATAGATTTATTTGCTCTTATTTTTCCATTCGACTTTACCTTTTGAACAGAAATGTATCTAACATCTTCAGATGTATTTTAGTCTCTAAGAGGCCGATTCTTCCCTATATCAAATAAAGTCATTGTAGGATTTTAGTGTAAATGCCCCTAAATCTTTAGAACTTCCTTTTCATAGTTAGATAGTAATTCCTCGAGGCTTAAATTAAAACATGAAAGAAGAGTGTTTTTACGCTCTCTCCAGTGAAAGAAGAGTGGTTTTACGCTTTCCCCAAGAAATTAACTTTGGAATCTCCCTTCTTTCTACCGGAAAATGACTATCTTGTGCGACTGTTTTCACGCGTCTACTGCTTGCTAGAAAACCTCATATGACATGAAATCACTTTGCTTGGTAGATTAAACTAAATTCTGGTTTCGAACTTTGAACGCAAACTCAAGCTTGAAAAAGCATAGTTTTCTGAGTGAACTTAAACTGTCTAAGATGACAAAATTTTTAAAACTGGTGACTCAATGGGACAGAGCGTTTGAACTCTGCCGTTCATTCAAGATTTAAGATATCCGTAGTGAACCACTACAAGGGAAATGAGCAGGCCCTGATTTAGTCCACTGTTTCCAAGGAAGATAGAAAGCTAGTGTTGTAATTCAAAAGCTCATAACTCAAACCTCCCCAGGATTCAATTTCGGACGGACGATTAGTAAGATGTCAATGCTTAGACATTGAAATATTTCCTCAGACAAATATTTTCTTACTTAAAAGTGCTTCAAGTCAGAATTTGTATTACTTAAGATTTCCCTTAGTTAATATTTTTTCTATCTTAAAAAACTTCTAAAGGGTTGATTTTGAAAAAAAAACGAGTTCTCGAGAAAACTACGCGAAAAAAACTCCCTCAAAACATACAAAAAACATATAAAAACACATGAAGAAGTAACGTAAAGTAATTAAAAAAATAAATAAAATAAAGTAAATACGTAGTACACGAGACCACCTGACCATTTTTTGAAACCAAATTATCGTGAGTTAGAACCTCGCTAGACCATCAGAACATTTTTATTCCTTGGAAAGAAAATTCCCCAGCATCGTTACGTAAAAATTTCCTCTGGGGAAAAATAACATCGAAGAGGGGGGAAAATCCCGCTTGAAAACCATAGGAATAAATACAAAAAATCCCAACGGACCCTACTCGATTTTTGCCATCCCTCAAAATCAAAGATCCATCGAAAGTTCCAAGAAGCACCGCCAGGAGGCAGCACATCAAGTTGACATCCCTTTTCCCACTCGGTCGTTGCCATCTCTCAAAAACAAAGATCCATCGAAAGTTCCAAGAAGCACCGCTAGGGGGCAGCACATCGAGTTGACATCCCCTATGTCCACCCCTTTCCACACTCGACCGTTGCCATCTCTTATAAACAAAGTTCCATTGAAAGTTCCAAGAAGCACCGCTAGGGAGCAGCACATCATGGGGCCGATCACGTGACAAAAATTCTGACAAGGGGACAGCTGGGGCAGCCTCGGGGACAGCCTCGTGGGCAGCCGGTGGCAGCCTCGTGGGCAGCCAGGGGATCAGCCTCGTGGGCAGCCAATGTTAAGTCTATAAGACCCCGATGAAGACGCCAAAGATGCGACGCGAGAATGTCGTCTCAAGTTGGACGACAAAGTTTTGACGAAGGGACAGACAAGCTTTTACTACGCTGCGATAAATGTTTAAGTAAACTAGGTGACTACATCGAAAAATAGCTCTTCTATTGTATTTACTACGTGTAAAAATTTCCCAAAATGTTCCTTTTTTATTTACATCCGAGTGCCAGTAACTTTTCGACTGCCATACGTAGTACAAGAAATATAATTTATGAAAAGCTATCTGGTTGTTAAATATTACGTTCGCACGGGAATTGCACATTTCATAGAATACTATTTATTTTAATATTTTACTAAAATATTTCAGAAAGCAAAATATATTTTATGTTTTTTTTTTTTTTGATTGGAGGTTTAACGACCACCGTGAGCGACTCAATGGGCTATAAGCAGTCGCCCGTCCCTAATTTAGGTTCACTGGATCCAGGGAAGGGAGAGAGCCAGTGCCGTAAGGCAAACACAACATCCATGCCTCACCGGGATCCGAACCCGTACCCCGTTTGGACGAATGATCAGAGGCCATCGCTCAGACCACTGCGCCACCGAGGCGGCTATTTTATGTTGGAAAACATGATAAATATAAACATACCAAACTTTTCTCCATCAATGTGAAACACTTGGAAAATAACTGATTCCGGTATTTCAAGTTTAAATGGATATCGTTCAAGTCATTCTGGTACCGTACATACGAAATGTATCGCATATACTCAAATTCATGAATGGCAATAACTGCGTAAAATTTTTTAATGTTGAAATGGAGTTGAAAATTCAACAGTGAAGGTTAAACGAAAAGCATTAAAAATAAAAAATTTGAGATTTTTTTAATTGTTTTTGTATTTTATTAACAAGAAGCAAACAATTGCGAACAAAAGTGTTCGTTAGCTGACTGCAACATAACAATTTGAAGATTGTCTCAGCTAGCAAAGTTCTGTCATTTGAAATTAATCTAAAATTTCATTTTGCTTCGAGATAAAATATGTGGGAACGCTTTTTGTTAATTTGTCACATGAGTTGTTCTTTTAGTGAAACAAAAGTAAAAGTCAAATGTGGGCTATGTCTGTAAACTGGGCAGGAAAAGTTTAATCCGAGCTCAAACAAATTCCTGCGAATAATTTATAAGCGGGGAAAAACTTTGAAGTTTAAGTCGATCTATCATGACTAAAAAGTTTGAGTAAGCTCTTTTGGTCAGCGTCTAAATCTTGAAGAAGAATTAGTAGTTACACTTAGTGACTCTTATTTAGTGTTGTCAAAGCAAGTGCGCGAGTCTCGTTCAAAAATATGTAACCAAAGCCATACAGCAAAGCTGCGCCAGGTAAAATTATAATTGAATAATGGTTGCGTGTTATTATTATTTAAACTGTTTAAATTCGAATTCATGCTTAGTGGTGACTTAAATAGTAATCTCAGTAAAAGGTTGTTTTCTTGAATGAGTCTCAGTTGTTCCTATCAGCTCAAAACTGTATTCAGCATATCAAAGTTACTATCAAATCATATGACTAGGGTTCAGTGACCAAGCAAGGTTACTTACGCATACAGATTGTTTATGTTATCAGCATTTCAGCAAGTCATCACTTCAGATATGCACCATCAATAAGTTGTAGTAACTCAAGTATCGAATATAATCCGCTTATACAACAGGGTTTCGTATGAAATAGATATCTATCGCTCAAATTCTCTTTCCACAACAGTGCGATAACCAGTAAAATCTTTACACACACTAAATACATAGAACTCCATAGAGTAAATATTTGTTAAAAATTACATATGACTCATAAGTCGCTCTCCTGCCATAGCTTAAACAATATAGTACCCTGAACATTGTACACACAAACACTTATCTCTCGATTCTTACTTCGTAATTTTACTTCAGTCTCCTGCGATGTGTGGCAAAATTAAAATTATTCGAGAAAGAATCTGTGGCGTTAATTCAGAAAAATATTGACCCAGAAGGAACCAGATTTATATAAGAACATAGGAACTCAAAATGGTAGTTAAATAAAAGCTACAGGCCAATGCCATTGTGATTCCTCTTTTCTTTTTTTTTTTTTTCTCTTTTTTTTTTTTTGATGAATATTGCAAGCACTTCTTATATTCATGATTTAGTCTTTTTATTCAGGTAAGGGAAAAACAAATAAAACGACATCCAAAGATTGCAGACAACTGAAATAACAATGGAGAGATCCATGCTCGGTGTAAGCAGGGGAGATAAGGAGAAAATCTCGTGAATAAGGAAAATGACAAGAGTGGAAGACATCATTATCAAAGTAAGATCCATGAAATGCCAATGGAAGCATGCACCACTGATGGACAACAGAAATTCTGGACTGTATTCCAGGGAACAGGAAACCCAGAAGAAGATCAGATGGGAGATGGGTGGATGAATTTCGAAAGCATGCGGGAGTGAGATGGAGGAGACTGGCGCAAGACAAACCGTTTTGGAAGAAACATGGTGAGACCTTCATCCAGCAAAGGATTAATAATGGTTGACAATGATGATGACATATATAATACGGTCGTACAGTAGAAAATTATATTTTTAATAAGATGTTTACAAGCGTAAATACAGCTGCAAGCGGAAATACACATAAATTCCACCTCAATTTGGAAATATGCTCTACAAAAACTCAAAGCTTATGTGCAATACATTCCACAAGGCGATTGACATTAAGTATCGAAAAATGTTTCAAATCAGACTTTCTGCAGAGAAAATATTGAGTAAAAAATGGAATATACATCTGCGCCCCTAGCAGATAAAATGCGTATTTTTGTACGAGGAAATTTACAAAAAACTTCAATCGCACTGAATGATATCGGACACAAAATGATTTTTTTCTAGCAAATGGGCCTTGTGTGCGATTCAAATATGTTGCAAACACAAATATTCTCCTGCTCCTTCCAGTGAAAAACATTTGTATCACGAACTATTAGGAATAACATGAAATCATTCTACGGCACGAACTCTATCCGATTTGAAAATTTTTAAAATAGGAAAATTACATATTGGATTTTTAGAAGATGAGATATGAAAGGAATGGCATTCTGTATATATATATATATATATATATATATATATATGCGCTCCCTTGCTGGACTATGTGCACTGTTATTCCTAGAAATTACGCGAAAAGTATTTTTTGTCGTGAGCGTCTGTACACGACTTAATTATTTTTCAGCCGAATTCTTAGCAGCACAGATATTGCTGCAAATGTTATAGATATCAAATTACGCAGTTTCATTCGCTCCTGGAAAAACCCTGCATCACGAAAAAAAAAGCGAAACAAAACAAAAAATATATGAAAACATTCAACTTCACAAACTCTATCTGAGGCTGAAAAAATGTTTCAAATTTGAGTTTTAGGACAGGCATAGGAAAATATGCAATATACACTGCAGTGGCTAATTATTAAGGACAACTACCTAATAAAGTTTAGGGTCGCTCTTCTCCTTCCAAAGGGCATAGACTTGGTGTGAAAGAGACTCAACGAGGTGCTGGCGTTTTTCTACAGGTATGTTAATCTAAGCGAGTGTGATAGCCATCTTCAATTGCCGAATGTTCTCTAGATCTGCGTTACGCATAGCTCTTGCATTCTCATCCCACAGGGGTTGAATCGGTTTATGACCTGAGAACTGTGGGAGGAATGTTGACATTTTGAAGACACTGTCGTGCTCCTGGAACCACTGCCTAAATTTCCGAGGCGTGCGTCATGTAGAAGTGTACGTAGTTGACAATAACGTAAGATACCGAGTGTATTACAGATGTTGTTCCGTATGTATTAAGGAACACAATACCCGCCATAAACATTTACCGCAGAACAGTACGCCACTTACACCAGCTTGTAAAGTTAACGCTAAGCAGGAAGGATCCAGCGATTAATGCACTTTCCGCCCATCGGCGTGTATGAAATGAAAACGGAATTCAGCAAAACAGGCGAATTCTTTCGTGTCCTCAATGGTACAGTATTGGTGCTGTAGTGCCCACTGCAAACGAATTTACTTTTAGCAGCGACTAATAGTACACGAAGGAGACGTCTTCTATTATAGCCCATTTGTGCTGACGTGCTGCTGTCTATATTTACTACAATTCTCCTATCAGTACCGCTTTTGTCTTGCACGGTTATTTGACACATTAGAGTTCTTATGTTGTCTCGGGTAATCTCCTCCAGCGGCCGTTATCTTGAACATCGACCAGACGTTTCCGCCCACTGGCAAACCCCAGACTACTTGTTCTGCTGCTTGTGCACCACGCACTGTACGCCCTAGGTATAATTGTGCTTAGAAAGCCACGAAGGTTTACCGTTTTTGAAATGCCCGTAACTCTCCGCCTAGAGCCCACTATCATGCTTCTTTCAAAGGCCAATAAATCACGTTTTTCTCATATTGTGGCTGTCAAAGTTACACACACCTCTGCAGCAAGTTGTTTATGAAGCCATCTCAACATTTTAATTAAGTACGTAAGCCAGGATGGCACATGACTGATTAATAATAGTGATATTAATAAATTTCTACTCCAGTGTATGTTTACGCTCTCTAGAAGGAAAATTTCCTATTTGAAAAACGAAACAATGTACCCAAAATGACTCTCGTTATAAGAAATGTCAGACGAAAGAAAAAGTAATTTCAGTCAGATATTTAAATGTAATGATATGTGGAGGAATATGTTCTGAATCCCGTAGCACCTTTATTTACGCCCCCTAGTGGTATGCCTCGCAAAAGCATCTAAATGCAAATACAGTCTTTCCATCAGTACAGGCTTCCCAATGTAAGACGCATTCTCAAATAGGTCAAAGAAATACCAATATAAAGTATCCATAGGCAGGCGAACATAGTGATAACATAAATTAGTTTACTATATTCCAAATATACCTAAATAACACACATAAATAGTTTAAAGGGACGCATTATAAAAACAATTTGAAAACAAGGACAGAGTATTTGTTTGTCTCAATTATGGTTGAGCATTAATCTAGCAAAAATGTTTGAAATACAAAGCACAAGATTTCACAATGTTAGCAAGAAAATAGATTGAAAATAAACTCATTTCAATGGCGGGCGTATTCTAGTCCTCTATTTTCTTTATTTGAGTTGGCCCTGAAAAGGGCCTTTTTTTAAAAAGGTTTAACTGTTTAAAATGGCCCGAAAACTGATTCAATAACACGCCAAGAAATCCAAGCCCCACGGACAATATAGGACCAAAGGAAGTCTTGTAAATTCTCAATCGTTACCCTCAATTCAGGTTTGGGCAACGACAGAGAATTTCGTCTACGGCGACGACTCCCCCTAGTTCTATTGCGGCGTGTTATTTGAGCCATAAGTAAGATTTCAAAGGAAATCTCATTTTTATTTACTAACTATATTTTTCAGAAAATAACTTGCAAAATATTTGTAATAAATTTGTATTCAAATGTCGGTCCCCGTAAATCGGGTAGAAACGTTTTCTTTGTTTCTTTCTCTTTTTTGAAAAGAATTGAGTGGATGCTAGAACGAATCACGCAATGGTAATACTTTCTGTTGTTCTTTTGTTTCGATAAATCGCGTAAAATATGTTATTTCTTAATATCGTTTGGTCTACCACTCCGATTGTAAAACTACCTTTCGCGTCCAACAAAATTTGAGTCTACTCATTCGACAGAGACACTGCCCTGCTTTTCTATTGTAGTTATTTATCGATAGGTAGCGTAAAAGCATGTATCATCATCTGCATCAGCATTCGCGAGATCTGTTATTCTTACAGGAAAATTTTATTCTTTGCATACTAGTACGTTTTGGAAACGTAGAAAGAAAAAGAAAATTTGTGTCGTGTCAGAGTGTTTTTTTTTTTTTAGCAGGGCTTTTGAAAAAACAGTACGTGCTATAATGCTAAATTCGGTCTGCTTTTGGACACTATATCTCTGCATAAATGGTCTTGTTCACTGCACTTTGGCTTGATAATGAGTCTTGTGAAGACTCGAAAGATTTTGCCTGTCTTTAAAGTTGCTTTTATCTGTACATACTGGTTTTAGATGTAAATAAACATTTTATACTTCTGAGGCTTGCATGTATTAGATGGAAGTGTTCTACATCGTGCCGAGACAGCTGTATGTAAGATTAACTATATGGTTGCACGAGATACTGTATATTGTCTCTTCATCTCTGCAACCATTTGTCCGATTTGAAAAAAAAAAAAAAATTCGCGTTCGAAAATCGTGAAATGTGAGAACGACGATACTTACTTTCTGGTTTTTCCCAATGCATAACATGCATAACTTCGCCTCTAGAGGGCTTACAGAAGGAGCTATCAGTTGCAAAATGCACTTCATTCCATATATTAGCATCTAAATTTCCGATTAAAAGAAATATTTCATCGATGCCATTTATAACGTAGAATATTTTACGTACCGTTTTTAAAAGTAATTCCCAGATTTTCCGCTTGTGGAAGTAAAGTTAAATTGTGATTTCTCCGATATCTCTGGTTCTAAAAGTTGTATTTGAAAAATCCTTTCTGCATCCAATACAGCTGCTGTGAGAAATGTTCTACATGTAATTTTTAATTGTTTGTGAAGAAGGGTTCGGCCACCAGGCGACGTAAGAGCTTATTTCAGTTTCTAATGCATTTGAAGTTCTAAAAACTGAATTTTTCTATTTCTTTTTCGTGTGACGACACTGCTCACTTCAGAAAACGTCTTCAGAATACTATCTGTTTAAAATAATGTACAATTTTCGCTCGGGTGGCGTAGATGTGTATCAGATTTGTGTCGATATTTATGCTTGAAACAGTCCGATTTCAAAAACCTTTTATTTTTCAGTGAGCATTTTCAGTGCGAAATGTTTCTCATGTAATTTTGGATTTTTCTTAAAGTACACGTTCTCCATTAGAGGGGTTTTTCTTAAGTACACGTTCTCCATCAAGTTTCCGTTTACAGCATGTTTGCAGCAATATCTGCGGAACTAAAAATCCCGACTGAAAAAATTGTTCTTCGGTGAGATACAACTGAATATTAAACCGTTTTATGTCCTTCACAACATAATGCACAATTTCTCTGCTAGGGGACGCAAATATTTGATTTGTTTTTCTTTATTTTGTTGTTTCTGAATGTCCGATTTAAAGCGTTCTCCTAACACCGGATACCACTTATCGTGTGAAAGGTTGGTTGGTTGGTTGGAGGTTTAACGACCACCGTGAGCAACTCAATGGGCTATAAGCAGTCGCCCGTCCCTAATTTAGGGTCACTGGTTCCAGGGAAGGGAGAGAGCCAGTGCCGTAAGACAAACACAACATCTATGCCTCGCCGGGATTCGAACCCGGACCCCGTTCGGACGAATGATCAGAGGCCATCGCTTAGACCACTGCGCCACCGGGGCGGCATCGTGTGAAAGACTTTAGATTTGTACTTGAGGAGTTTTCAGTACATCATAGTTTTGTCACCAGGTGGGGCTTCTGCATTTCTGTTTGCAGCGGTATATTCGGTCCTAGAAACTCTATTGAGAAATCCTTCTTTTACGTATGCCATTTGCTACAATAAAGATTGGGAACATTACCCTCTTTTAACATTGCACAGCTTTTCCGCTATGTGGGGTGAAGGTAAACAATTTTCTTGCTATCTCTACTTTCTGAACATGTATTTGGAAAGTTCAATTTCCCCAGGATAGCTTTTGCCATGGAGAATTCTTTTGGCTTACTCATAACTTTCCCATTATGGAAGATTCTTGCGCTTGAAGGAGTAGATTTATATCATGTTTCCTTCCATATTTGTTCTTTTCACAGTTCGATTTAAAAATATCTTTGTCTCTGATAATCCCTTCTGCTATGAGAAGCATTTTGTGTATCGCTTGTTAATTTTCGTAACATACTTTCAGCAGCTGGTGGAAGTTAAGTGTCCCTTCTGTTTAGGAATGTTCTACATAGATTGTTGAAATCCGGCTCCTTTTTTTCCTAACAGGTTCCACAGACTACGAAAGCTTTGATACATTTTATTCACGTCTGAAAGAATTCAAAGACGTGCTCATTAGAACTGAAATTCGGTGTCATCAACCTTGTTTTGTTGTTATTTTGGTTTGGGGCTTTAACGACCACCGCGAGCAACACGATGGGCTAAGAGCAGTTGTCTGTTTCTATTGTTGGGCCACTGGTTATACGGATGGTGGAGAGCCCATGCTAAATACAATAACCATGTCTCACAGGGATCGAAACCAAAACCGTCTCCGACGAATGTTTAGGCGCCAAGGCTTAATCCACTGCACCACCGGAACGGCGTAGGAATCTTAAATCGTATTTTATACTTGTCTGAATTACACGCTATTTTGAAACACATATAAAAACATCGTAAGCGCTTTTGAAAACAAATTGCATACTTATGGATATACCATGTTCGCCTGTTCCTTGGGTACCTGATTTCTTCACCTGTTTGACGCCTTTGAAAATATTCTTTTTGCCTAAGAAAGCCGAAATTGTGAAAACAAGGATTCATACCATTTTTCAATTTTGTATACGTAATCTTGCTGCTAGAGGTGTAAATTGATGACACTGAATTCAAAATATATTTTGTACTTATCATTGTTTCTAAACGTGCAGTTGAAATATTTTTACATTACTCGCATTTCACTTTAAAAACAATTTTGTATCAAATTTCAGCTTATTAGAATCATTCTCAATTTTTCCGCTAGGCGCCGTAAAACTGAAGTTTTTCGGCATCTCATCTTCTCAAAATCAGAATTGACAAACTTTTTTGGGTCGGATAAACCATAGTGAATAATAGTAATGTTGAAATTACTTAAAATCCAACATTTGGTCTTTGCAAAACATGGCCATACCTGACAACTGCTCCGGAATATCAGGAATAATACTGATATTCCGCATGCTCCGCGTAGTTTGGGGCTTTTTCCGGAAAAAATAAATTTTTATTTCATTACCAATTTTCCTCAAACAACGACTGTGGCCAGAAATATACTGCACTAAAAGTACAGATGGTGAAAAAAATTAATCTTTACAGTGCATTTTAAAGATTTTTATCGTAATATTTATGTGCAAGTTCTACGCTATGAACAGAAGTTGCGGCATGCCTAATACAACGCTGAGGCGGGGAAGTCAGATTTTGCTCCGTTGAAACGAAGATTCGTTGCGGCGGCCAATTCACGGGCGGAAGAGTACAGGAAGAACCAGTTACGATGTTGCCAGGAGAGAGAACCATTTTGTAGTGTTACGCTACCAAAAGCGTCGGAACTGCGGGGGCAGAGGGGGTAGTTGCCCCCGCACACAAATAAGTGCGGGGGCGAAACATCACATTTGCCCCTCTCAGTTTTCTTCCTTTTCAAATTACATATGTTCGTGATTAGAAACGTCAAACAGTCGTTTTATTTAAGTTCATTTTGACAAAAATTGAGTATTGCATTTCAATTTTCACCATGAACTCTCCAGAAACCTGAATTTATTTTATTGCCACCTATAACGAAGTAAATTTCTCCGTCATTTCTGTCCACGCCAGGACTCGAACCCGGATCCCCTCATTCCGGAATAAGTCACTCTACCAATTGAGCTACGCGGACGTTTTATTCTGATTCCTATCTGCCTTTATGTCGTGTGCGTCCTTTTGGCAGGTACGTCACATCTCCTGGTACGTTACATCATCTCCCCCTTATTATTATTTTTTTTTCGAAGTGCTGGAGAAGGGATTCTCTTATTTTTCCTATCTCGCGGTGTGGAAAGAACATCACACCAATGCGAGATTTTGAACGGTCGGGTCATTCGGATAGTTCGGGCGCCATTATAACGAAGTAAATTTCTCCGTCATTTCTGTCCACGCCAGGACTCGAACCCGGATCCCCTCATTCCGGAATAAGTCACTCTACCAATTGAGCTACGCGGACGTTTTATTCTGATTCTTATCTGCCTTTATGTCGTGTGCGTCCTTCTGGCAGGTACGTCACATCTCCTGGTACGTTACACACCTACTCCTGAGACGCCTCCATCAAACAGTCCAGAGGGCTGGTTCCCGCTTGAAAACCAGCAACGTTTTTTGTCTCATTAGGTGTAAAAAGTTGGTCTTCCTCTAAAAGAATGAATAAAAATAAATAGCGAAATAGAAGTTGGGTGAGGAATGAGATATAAGTTCCTTCATGTTGAATTATCACGTCTACGGCTAGAGAAAGTATCAAAATCTGGAAGTTTATGTATAAAGTTTGCATTGAGAAACTATGGATAAGAAAGCGATTTTTGATTTTTTTAGATGAATGTTTAATCGAAAAAAAAATTGTTCAGCAAATTTTCTTAATGAAGTCAGCACATCTTCTTTAACATTAGCACTATAAATTTTATGCCATGATAAAATATTTTGTTGTCAGACATCTAGACCTGTTGTCAAAAATGTTTTTCGACGCCACTGAACTCTAAATCTTGGCGCACTAGGCAGCTGCTTAGTGCGCCAGTGGTTGAACGAACCAGCTCTGCTGTGAAACCACCCCGAAATCTGGGCAACATTCCTGGTGTGCCACAGCATAAAAAACTCTTCCCATGAATTTCAACTTTCTGTAGGGGTCCATGGACCAGATCAGATCAAATCAGATCATACATAGTAGAGGACTTTAGGAAGGGAGTGTATGACCCCAGGTCTTAAACAACCCTTAGAAATAGGAAGCTAGGAGATTTTGGCTAGAGTGCCCCATAGGAAAGTGACACGGAAGCGAAGTAGAAAGGGGAGGAAGACGCCTTTATTTGTTACCGGAGGGCCAGTACCCGGGGTCCGGCGGCTTAACGTACCCATCCGACGCACGCCCGAAATTTAGTGGTTCGAGCGTTTGTACATACCTGGGATAAGATTTGAGGTGCCTCCTTTGCAGTCACAAACGCTGACCACTAGGCCATCCGCGTTGTGGTCCGTCGCAACGCCAGGACCGAATTAGGGGGACCTAACAGAGCTGTAGATGGAGGCCCACCATTACTATAGGCCCAGGAGGCAGGCCGCTACATCGCAAATAATAATACGACATACACTATACTGACAAAAGTCACGGGACACCCGTTCAAAAGCAAATGAACGCATCCGCTGCCTTGTTAAGATGCGCGGTACCGCTGCAAACGGTATAAAAACAATCCTGCTGCTGACCACGATCATATCGCACTTTGAGGTTGAATGAGGATGTCGCGGCGGGGGAGAACTGGCTTTGAGAATGGAAAGACTGTTGGGTGTTACATTAGTGGGTTGTCCATCAGAGAAACCGAGAGGCGTTTAAACATACCCAAGTCAACTGTTTTGGATGTACTGACTAAGTGGAAGACACATGGCATGCCTGAAGCAACAAAACGTACCGGCAGACCAAAGAAAATCAGTGACAGAGGACGTCGAAGCCTTAAGGAGAGTCGTCACAGCTAATCGACGGAGTACTGCACAAGACCTCCGTGTACAAGTGAGTAGCAATGCTGGAACCTCGGTATGTACACGTACCATTCGCAGAAAACTTTCGTCCATGTATCTCCGCGGTCGTGCGGCTGTTCATAAGCCTTTGATCTCCAGTCGGAATGCTCTTCGTCGTTTAGCATGGTGTAAAGAATATTTATCGTGGACCGTAGATCAATGGAAACGGGTCCTATGGACTGATGAATCCAGATACACGATCCATCAGCCTGTGGTCGTGTGCGAGTATGGCGGCAGCAGAGTTAAAGCTGTTTACCACAGTGTGCTGTTCCTACGGTCCAGCTTGGAGCTGGCAGTGTGCTCGTGTGGGGGTGTTTTTCGTGGTATGGTCCCGGCCCATTGGTTATCTTGGACAAACCTGTTAACCAGCACGCCTACTTCGATATTCTGGACAATTATGCCCTACCAAATCTGTGGCAATACTATGGAACCGAGCCTTGTTGGTACCACCAGGATAATGCACCGAGCCATAAACCAAGGACTGTTATCGCGTGTAGCTCCGTATCGTGTGTGAACTGGTCAGCACAGAACCCTGATTTCAATCCCATAAAGCACCTATGGGATGAATTATAGTGCCGCATTAAAAGTTTGGAACCAAGGCCTACTACTAAGCAACACTTAGAGTAAGCATTATTTACTGAATGGAAGCACATACCTTATCTCTGTGTTCCAAAACCTTGTCGAAAGCATGTCTCGAAGGGTCTTTGCATGCATTAAGGCCAAAGGTGCACCGACACCGTACTAATGTGTGTCACTAAATGCTATGTTATGTTTCTTTTCTAGGTGTCTGGTGACTTTTGTCAATATAGTGTATATACTTATGTAGAGAGGAGTGTAAAATAGTTTTTCTCTCGTATAACACTCGATCACAAGAAGTAGCTAGAGCAGATTTCAAGGCAGTGAGGCACTAAGGGCAAACGTTTCTTGTCGTTGTGTACAGCGGGGTCGGCTTGACAGTTTCAGATTTTTCACTACTATACACCACACACCTCCGTGTTTGCAGTTGGAACCGTTAATGGACGAAATCCACTGTAACATCACATTAATGGACGAAATCCACTGTAACTTCACTTAACGAAAAAGATGCACCAAGAAAAGTATAAAATGTTAATTATTATATTCCAAGACAAAATCTAGGAATCTGAACTTTTAAATCATGTTCTTGTGAGAAAAGTGGAAAATAGTTACTTTTGTATGAAAACTGCAAGTAATTCATTAGTTTGAAGAATGCACTACGTATTTTCCCAAGCACTGCCTGATTTAACGGATTTCTACTAATTTTCTTCAAAAGTGATTAGGGGCCCACTCAGATGTCTGAATCTAGGGCCCCACTAAGCTCTTAATCCCAGGAACGATTTAAGAACCTCTGAGACCCCCGGGGCGTGGTGGCACGAGGTACCTCTACCCTTCCGCACCACGCATTAACATACAATATATTCCATTTCATCTAAAATTTAAGATAATTGGCAGATATCTTATCCTTTTCATCTCAAGAAATACGATAACAAAATTTTGCAATGTGTTTTGGCACTACATTTTAAACGCAGCTGAAATTGAGATGGGACGCAAATATCGAGATTTTCTCCGGCTGTCCCTGTGTAAACCAATTCCGTACAAATGGGAAATTTCTGCGATCTGGAATCAATCGGTGTGATTAGGTAATATAGACACCTATTCGGCAGCGTAGCACGAGACAAAGTGAGAGACCCACCATTAACAGCCACTAGTGGCGTGGAGTGCCATAAAATTTATCCTTGGCTAAATATTTTTAAAATTGCTGTCAACCTTCCGTAATGTGAAATATAATTTCAGGGGATTGTGAGGTTTAAAAACGCCACCAGCTGAAATTTCCGGGTGGTGGGTCAGGTGCACTCAGAGTCTGGGTGGATTCTCAAGTGCACACGGAGTCCGGGTGAAGGGACAAATGAACTCGGAGTTCGGGTGGAGGGTCAAGCGCACTCGGAGTCAGGGTGAAGGGTCAAATGCGCTCAGAGTCCGGGTGGTGAGTCAAGTGCACTCGGAGTGAGACTCGGGTGCACTCGGAGTCAGGGTGAAGGGTCAGGTGCACTCGAAGTCAGTGTGAAGGGTCAGGTACACTCGGAGTCCAGATGAAGGGTCAGGTGCCCTCGGAGTCCAGATGAAGGGTCAGGTAAACTCGGAGTCCAGATGAAGGGTCAGGTGCACTTGGAGTCTAGATGAAGGGTCAGGGTCACTCAGGCATTACCTATATTTTTTACTTAATCTTACCAAGTTTGATTGAAAGGAAACTTCACATTGGAAATGTTTCGTAAAGAAATGCATATTTCCATAAACGTTTTTAATTACCTTTACCTTGCAAAACATATGTCCTTTAGTTGTGTGAATAAAGCAAAATATTGCACACATCTCTTAAACTTATTACGGCAGTTCTTTAAGGAGCAAAATATGATTTTATAACTGCTGCCGTTCCCACAAACTTATCATAGCCACTGCCCAGCCCTCCCCTCGAACTTTTGAGACATGTCTACGCTCTTAGTAATGATTTTGAACAACAAAATGCTTTGTATGTAACAGCTTGAATTCACATGCGTAGATCTACCAAGCCTGCCTAACTTTTCAAGGCCCAGAGCAGACATCTTTTTTGACAGAAGTATAAAGATTAAAAAAAGTTTTTTAATATGAGTAGTAACATGCTTTTATACATTTTCTAGCTCAAATTCTACCATCCAGAACCGGTGCTTGGCGCCTTAGGCAATGGCTCAAAAAATCTATGTAATTCATTTGTGCGGCATTACAGTATTTATTCAATAATTTCAAGATGCAAAAAAATACAATGGGATCTAAATAGAACGAAACTAATGGGAACTACATCGATTTACATAACTGGTCCAACGTAAATTAAAATTTGATTTTGCATACTTTTATTCGCAAAATTACCAACAAGTGTCTTCAGATCTAGGTCACGGGCAATTTCTTGTTCGGTTGACAACGAATATAACCCTAAAAAATTCCAGCGAGAGTAATTTAGTGGTAGCGCCTCTTATTTTTACTCCTGTTTTCATTACAAAATAAGTTGGAGTGCAACAGTTGCTGACTTCTAGTCTAGGCGCTGTGAATTGCCGCTGTTTGTTACAGAAGTGAACAGTCTTGATATTTCCACTGAAAGCCTCATAAGACAGAATCCATTTTTTTTTATTTTGTACCGTCCTCAGGCGACGCTGACTTGCCTACTACATAGATTTATGGCAGTTTTTTGACAGATGTGCGCATGGGTGTCGAATTAACTGCAGGCTCACTGACCCAGTCTATAAACGCAGGTCTCAGTTACTCGCTTACACAACGAATAAGGATTTTCATGTTATATTGGAAGGACAACAGAAAAAAGTATTTTCAATTAGGCTTCTAAACATGAGAAATAATATTGTCTCGCGAAAACAAGAATTGTTATTGACCGCCGAATTGGAGCAGTAGACAAAGAACTGCATTCTGACTTTTTGTTCGAGTCGTAGGTGGCACGTTTGTATTATGAAATCGGTTCTGTCACTTCTCAGGAACCAAGGGCCTTAGATTTCGGACATGCTATTGTTTATAGCCCTTAAAGCTGTTCATGGTGGTCGTGAGGCTTCCAAATTATATTGCACTAGCTAAATATCCGTTCTTCTAACGTGATGATATTAAAATACAGTTGAAATATAGATGATATATATGATATACAGTTAAAATGGCCATGCACTGCGTATTTCTTTGCTCTTTTGCGAAACACATGTCTGCCTGACTTATTCTGCCAGACGACACATAAGCAATTTCGTTCATAACTGTAAATTTAAAACTTCAAGTCTACACGAAAGAAATCAATATACGTCGTTACTCATCACTTTCACCGTTAAAATATTAATACACAACAGAACAAAATATTAATAGAATGCAGAACAAAATACGTTGTTACTTTCAACATAAATGTAGAAAGAACCTTGCTTATAAACAATTTCGTTCGAAACTCTAAGAAGCTAGCAAGTCAGATGTTTTTGGAAGCGTGAGAAAAATTGTGTTGTCATCACTAATATCTCAAGGGGAAAACTCTTTTTTTCAAATTTCAGTTACTATGGAAATCTACCCGCGTATTTATATTTATTGTAGTCAATTTACCAAATATGATGCCAACGTTGCTTCGGTTAAGACGAATGTTGGTAATTTGATTTCGGCTCAAAAAACTTTGACATTCTATATGTCAAACGTTAATATAAATTTTTAAATGCAAATCATATTATGATATAGCGCATAGCGCTTTTTACGTGATATTTTTAAAAAGTCTTTTTTTGTTAAATAAATTTAGAACAAATAATAAAACCTTGATATTCGATGTTTCAAACGATAATAAATGCTTAAATGTAAAGCATATTATGATATAGCGCTTTTTACGTGGTTTTTGAGGTTTTTTGTTAAATAAATTCGGAACAAATAAATTTATTAGAACAAAATATATATATTGAGCAGGCCAACTCAAGTCATTCAAAACTTAGGATGGGGCTTCAGTTGCTGGACAACAATGGCTCGATTATTGCAAAACGTCCTAGCGTTTTCAAAGCTGGGTTACTTAAAAAACCCATTCGACCCACTTAAATTTCTCGTAGGAAAAATTCCTTTTTAGTGCGCCTCTATGATGTAAAAAGGAACATTCCTGCCAAATATGAAAGTCCTAAGTTCAGTAGTTTCTGAGATTCGGTGATGAGTCAGTGAGGGCTTTCAGTTTTATGTGTAAAGATTACGCACTTTGAAATTCTACATGTACATAAGAGAGGTCATCGTATCTGAAAAAAACATAATTATTTTGTCACTAAGAATATTGGATTTTCAGTAGACCACTCACATTTCCGTGTGTTTAGTTTTTCTTTCCTTTCTCGTTCATTTGGAAACAAGCTTAAGCATTTTTAATTCCTGTATTGACTAAATGCCTTACTAGGAACCTGTCACCCAAAACGTGTGAGGGTAGATAATTTGTAGCCTTGAATACCCCTTATAGTTCCTATTTCACTCTCCCTAAAACTGAACATAAATAGATAAAAAGTGATCTGCGCCAAAGTATTCCTGTTCCGGTCTGGAAAAGTTTTTATTTGTTATACGACGCGTGTTAACTGAGCTACAGAAATGGAAATTGTGTCTACGTTCTAGCATCCAAACGTGAGAAACGACACAATTTTTCCTTAAGGCCTGCCCGTAGCGAACGGCAATGCAACTTGCAGAACATTTTCCACCCTCTCTTGCAAGCTGCTGCAGTTCTAGAATGAGATTTCTCGTACACCACAGGGAATCATGATGACTGAGAATCACTCGACATGAAGAATATATTTTTGGCTATGCACTGAAAATTGAATTCGCGGATTCCATATTCCGAAACACTTGTTCCTGAAACTCCTTTTTATTGCTGACTACGAATAACACTATCTAGAAAATTTTCAAAAGATCTTAAAATTTTTAATCAAACTATGGTACCCACTATTTAGTTGAAGTCAACATGTTGTTTTTAACAAATGTAAGGAAAATTCGTTGATCTTAAGATAATCTATCAAACTTCTTGTTCTCAGATCATATGCCCGTAGGTTGAATCATCTGCACTTAGTTTCCTTGTCGCTGGTGTAACATGGAAAGAAACATAGGATGCTTCCCACTTAGGCGATAGAATGACCCATTTGTCTTGCGCCTACAATGCGTCCATAATCAAAGTCGTTGAAATCACCAGATTTACCGATGTTCTTCGATGGCTATACACTATTTGGAAGTGTCTGCCTAGTATCCGCCTATTTATCAGTTACGTTCAAATTAGGTTTGTTCCCCTCTGAGCTGTTGATGCACATGTCAACTGGTCATCACCTCTACCCCTGTTTTTTTTACTGACTGCAGATACTTTTATTAATATTTATTACACTGATAACTCGATAACAGCGTAGTCTCCCAAACAATTTCGTAGCCCAAAAAATTGGGACCGATATTTTGAATTTAACTGCATAAAAATCGTGAACTGAAGTCAAAAATTTGTAGCGAACGGCAATACAACTATATAGAGTAACCGGTAAACGAACCATACAGATACTGTTATTATTATTATTATTAATGGACACCTAAAACAAGAAATGGTCTGCTCTGCTCTAGTTCGGAGGGATGTCATGCAGCTTGAGATACACCTTTAAAAATAGAGAAGGTTCCCGCCATACTACATGCAACTAAATATTTTGCTTTCATGATGTAGCTTTTTCCTTTCTGCACTCTTCCTGCACTCTTAAGAAAATTTGTAACTGAAAAAGCGTATACAATGGAGTCATTTTTCAAGCGGGTAATGATTCTGATAACATGAAAAAAAATACACTGAAAAACCAAAAGATAATTACCAATAGTCTAATACGATGTTGTTCCTCAACTGGCAGACAAAACAGCTGTTCCCCTTCCAGGCATGGATGCTACAAGGTTTCTAAAGGTGTCTTGTAATAACACGTTCCCAGAAAATACTTTAACTGTTGTGAGTTAAGTAGTTGAACAGCCGTAGAATGGAATTTTGTTCCAACAAAAAGCACAGATACTCGAATGGATTGTTGCCTGGGAAAGTTGGAGGCCAGAGCAATACCTAGAATTCTTCTCCATGTTCTGCAAACATACTCGAAAGTTCCGGCTGTATGGGAGAGTGTATTGTGCTACTAGTGGGGAAAACCATGACCAGGAAGAGATATACCTCGTCTGCAATGATGTTTAGGTAGGAGAAAGACGTCATAGCTTCCTGCACATGACTGGACCCATGGTTTCCTAGTGACATACTTCCCAAAGCATTACACGTCTTCCGCAGTCTTGATTTTGTTTGACGGAGTATCCTGGTACCAAAACTTACCCATGTAAAAGACGCTCACGTACGTTACCGTTCACATTATACAACAGGAAACGATTTATCGGACTAGACGACCTTCTTGCAATCATTCAAGCTCCACTTGTAATGCTCGCGTGCCAATTGTAAGCTCTTCCGACAAAACAACTGAATTAGCATGGACACTCCAAGCCATCTAGGACTATGCAGCCTCATTTTCATCAGAGTTCGACGTATATTGTGTTGTGACACATTACTCCTATCACCAGCATTCAAATTGCCAGCACTTTGCGGTGTAATATTTATTCTTTGTATTACTCATACCAACTGGGATGACTTTAGCTCACATCTGGAACGGAAGTGCGAGATTCCCTTCACACTTTGTCTGCTATTTGTGGTTTGTGCCACCTCGAATAAATTTTTGAATGTACCAACTGCGGGTGGGTGTGAAATCCCCACAAGCCTTCCACTCTCGGAAATAGGTCTCGCTCATTCTACTGGACATTTCAGTATCGTATTTGCCAAACTTACTTAATTCTGCTGCCTTTGCTATCCGCAAAGCAAGGATAACAATGATTACCAGAGCTTAGTATCAGCTGCTATTTACAGTATATTGTTTCAAGATTTTCACAAGCGACATCGTTGACCTGCAGCTACTTCGATTTACTTAAAGATGCTCTGGTAAAATTCTTTTTGGCTCTTTGGTGCATGCAGTTAGACATGTAGATATTTCCACTGGTGAAATTAAATTTTCGGATATGTGGAAAAAGAGATAAAAAAGTGTTTTTGTAGTGAAATGATACGCAAAACTCTAATGTAAAATTACTTTCCAATTTTACAAAAACGGGTAGGAAAATAGACACATCTTACTCGATACGTTTGCACTTTCTTTCCGAAGAAGCTTTTTCGTACCCTATTGGTATGTTCAGAATTAATTTTCTATTAAATGAAGTTATACTGAGAAAGGCTAATTAGTTCTACCTGAAACTTTATTTTTCAATAACATAATACAAACCTTTTTGCGACATGGCTTTGGATTCGGGTTTCCAATTTTTTTTTTATAAAAATGGTGTCAGATTTTTTGCTATGAGGTGATTTTGCTTTTAAATTCCCACAAGGGAGCTGTACTAAAAGTAAACAGCTGGTATATAAATAAAATCATTCTTATAGTTACTATATATTAAGAGAAATCGGTAATGGTAGCACCCAAAATGGTCACGGACCTAAAGCAATTTGAAGAAAAAATTAAGCTAGTACGACCTCCAGAAATCGGAGATTGCAATATCAAAGAAGAAATTGACAATGCTATTGAAACTTTTAACCTTGCTATTAAAAAGGTTATGGAAGATTGTCAAACTCCTGCCAAAGAAAAAAGAAACCCGTACTTTTTACCCAAAGAAATTTTGTATCTTATTAAGGAGAAAAATAGGTACCGCAGTAAATCTGTTACGTCCAGTAACATGGCGCAAGCTGCAAATGTCAGACAGCAACCTCAAGTTGAAGGTCCTACGACCTCTCTTACATCCGTTAATCAACAAACTGCAAAAGTCAGACAGCAACTTCAAGTTAAAGGTTCTACGACCTCCCTTACGTCCGGAGAGCCAGAAACTGAAAAAATAAGAAAAAAACAAGAGACCTTTTAAGTGCCAAAAAAAATTTTTTTTTTGTTCCTCCAGATTTTGAAAAACCACTACCCATCAGTGAAAGGGAAGTTAGGTTTCACATTAATAATCTTAAAAATAAAAAGGCACCGGGCAAAGATGGCATAAATAATAAAATTATGAAAAAATTATCGGAAGAGTATGTGCAAACCCTTACCAAAATTTACAATTATGCTATTAAGTTAAAACATTTCCCTGATGATTGGAAAACAGCAGAGGTAATATTGTTACGCAAGCAAGGTAAACATTCGGCGATTTCTGAAAATCACAGACCGATTTCATTGCTCCCAACCATGGGAAAAATCTTTGAAAAAGTTATACTTGTTAGGATGGAACATTTCTGTGAAGAATACCCAGTTATTCGATTTATTCAAGTAGGTTTTCGTGACAAACACTCCACAGTGCACCAGCTCTCGAGAGTTACTGAAACATGTGCAGAAGGAATAATAAAAAAGAAACACACAGCGGCCATATTCCTGGATGTAGCTAAGGCTTTTGGTAAATGTCCAGATGAGGCAATTACCTACAAACTAATAGCACATGACTTCCCACCTTGGATTATACATGTAATCAAGTCTCATCTTGAAAACAGAACTTTTTTTTCAAATATTAATGGTAATAAATCTTCAAAAAAAATAATTGAAGCTGGTGTGCCACAAGGCAGTGTACTTGCTCCTACGCTATACTCTATTTTTACGTCAGATTTTCGAAATTTTAACAACAAGAATCGAACAACAGCACTTTATGCTGACGACACTACACTTGCCTATACTTCCTTAAATAAAAATCAAGCAATATTTATGTTGCAATACTATGTGGAAAAACTGGAGAATTACTTCCTAGACTGGAAAATTAAAATTAATACTGACAAGACCCAAGCACATATATTATCCCGTAAAATATACAATTGCAATCCTGACTGTGAAATTGAATTGTATGGCAAAAAAATACCTTGGGTAAAGGATGTCAAATATTTAGGCCTCATTATGGATCATAATATGAGCTGGAACAAGCATATTAAGGAAACCCTGGCTAAAGCTCTTAAAATAAGAGGATGTCTCCAACCCATAATTAAAAATGAAAGGCTTAGCAAAAAAAGTAAAACCTTGTTATGGAAAGCATGCTTCAGCCCGGTGATTACCCATGGCTGTCCTATCTGGGGTAACTGCAGAAAGCAGCAAAAAATAATATTACGTCGTTTCAAAATAAAACTCTTCGTATGATGGTAGTACTCGATATTAAAACATCCAATAATGCTATCCGTAGTATGCTAAATATCAACTCTATACATTATACTATGTATGATCTAGCTCAAAGATATTACGAGAAAGCTAAGGAACTTCCCAATCCTCTTGTCAGGGAGGCCCTTAATTATGTTGTCAATAATACTGCCAAATTTAAAAGGCCGAAAGCTATTTTAAACAAAATTCCTGAAATGAATCTAACTCACAGTTATACTTCCAAAAAAATTGGAAATAACTGGTACTAGAATGAAGGTATTCTTCACACATGGGAAGAAAGCAAGATTTGAATATCAGGAGTTTGGGGGGGGGGGAAGGCCCTTTTAAGGGCCGAGCAAAATGTTGCAAAAAAAGAATTATATTTTTGGTACTGAATACCTCTTCCCCTAACAAACAATTTTTTTTACGCCTTAGTTCTGACTAAAAATAACAGGACTTAAGTTTCGGCGCTGTCGAACACAAATGTGCAACAAGCAGACAATTGTGCAACAGGCAGACAAGAAGCGGGAAAAAAATGATTGACCCTTATTTTACCATCTCCTTAAATAATAAGTATAAAACTTGATAGTGACCTTCTTTTATTTTTCTGATGTTTACTCAGATTGAGTAAATTAAACTTCATTCGGTGGAAGCTAGTGTTACCCCTCAGCTATGGTTAATAGTGGACAAAAATCTTGTCTCTGATTGGCTGCTCAGTAACGATTCAAAATACAGACTCCGGGCCGAATACAGAGTAAACGACAATTTTGGGTTTATATAAGCAACCAGCGCCATCACTGTAAATTACTTGTCGGCTGTTCCTATTTCCACTACTTTCGCCTAAAGCAAAAGCATGACACCTCCTAAGGACCCCAGAAACAAGGACGGTAGGAGGGAAGCATGCAGCAGTAATGAGGCCCCACTTCTCCAGGACGCGGTCAACCTCCTGAAAACCACCGTCAGGGATACGATGCTGACACTCCTGGATACTCCAGAAGTGCAGCAGAAAATCTCTGACATCCTTAAGCCACAGATTGTGGCTGCAGTAAAGCAGGAGGTAGGAAACCTAGAGAAGAGAGTAGCAGAGGAGGTGGAGGCGGCGGCCAAAAAGATCAAGCGGGACGTTACAAAGTTTGTTCTAAAGGGTGGTTGGTTGGTTGGTTGGTGGATTTTATTGGCGCAAGGGCCAGGTTTGGCCAAAGAGCACCAGACTAAGAACTAACAGCCACAGATTTTTAAAAAACGTGGAAAATGATTGCCACAGCTTTCATCATACTCTTTTAACAGCCACAGCTTTCATCATACTCTTTTTCAACTTTTACCAAGACAGGCTTGGTAAAAGTTGAAAAAGAGTATGATGAAAGCTGTGAAGACAAGGTAGTTAATTAGGTTTATATAAAAATTTATTAATTGACTATTATAATTATAATTTTTTTCCCTTTAAACACAACTACACAAAGGATGAGTCACTCTCCTCCCCCCACACTCCTCTGCAATGCTGGCAGAGGGCGGGGACGAACTGTCACTCTCTTCCCCCCATGTTCCTCTGCAATGTTGTTTGAGGCTGGGGACGAACTGTCACTCTCCTCCCCCCTATGTTCCTCTATAATGTTGGTTAAGGGTGGGGACCTCGCTGAGGCCGAGACAGTTGGATGGACACTGCACACCTTTGCGGATTGAGGGCCGGGTCTTCCGCACGTGCAGGCTTTCGGCTGGAAACTGGAAGAGACGGTCGGCAGCAAAGAGAAGGCCCAGAATCAGGTATTCGAAAAATCTCGAGCTCGGGGAAAAACACCTGTGTCGCTTGGTCAGCTGTAGATCGCTTGGCAAGGGCGGCGAGAGCTACAGGGCGCGGAACAAAGGGCTGCACGGGTTGTGGCAGAGACTGAACTACTGCGGCAAAAGTACGCTGTCGGGTGGTGGGTATACCCAACTTGGCATTGGCAGCAGGGTACGAGAGGACTTCCAGGGTCTTAAGGCGCTGGATCGCCATCTCGTCCTTCCATTTCATACAGTTGCGGGAGTAAGCTGCATGGGCCTCACCGCAGTTAACACAGCAGGCCGCAGAAGTGCAACCTTCCCCGTCGTGTTCACTGGAGCCACAATTTGCGCAACGAGCGGAACTCTTACAGAAACGTTGGGAATGCCCGTACCTCTGGCACCTGAAACAGCGCAGAGGACTGGGAATGTACGGGCGAACTCCACAGACCAAGTAGCCAGCCTTGATTTCGGTCGGAACTTTCGGGGAGTTAAAAGTCAAGATGACATTTTTGACTTAATCATGGAACCATCACGCCGGAACATCATACGACGTGCAGCAATAACACCTTGATCAGCAAGTTCAGTCACGAATTCGTCTTCACTGCATGGCAAGAGATCAAACTCCGAAATAACACCCCGAGAGGTGTTAAGAAACGGGTGAGGTGTCACTTTTACAGGAATGCCTTGAAGACTAGTGAGGT
This sequence comes from Macrothele yani, assembly GCA_039090855.1. NCBI lineage: Eukaryota > Metazoa > Arthropoda > Arachnida > Araneae > Macrothelidae > Macrothele > Macrothele yani. Next base: position 17,793,074 of record CM077018.1, on the reverse strand, counting down.
TCAGAAAAGTGTTACTCTGAGAAACACTGCAAGTTTGGACAAGCAGGTCCCCAGAGCGAAGCTTCCTCACAGACTTCAAGGGGCCAACCGCAGCGTCCAAAGCTTTAGAAATGAAAAAGGGAGATCTGGTGGACAGTCTCTCATGCGGATCGATGGATTCTACAAGCAAGTGAGTAGCATGCGTAGTCACAGCAATCGAGGGGAGACGACGCTTCGGAGCGACTGGTACAGCTGCCGAAGAAGAGGTTCCACATTCTTGGTCCAGGTCAAGGTCTAAAGACCGTTTAAGGGTATGAGACTTGGTAGGTTGAGAAGACGAAGGACAGTCGTTGTCAACTATCATTTTGTCAGGTGACTTAAATTTGGAGTTTTTGTTCTTTTTACCCATGGAAAAAAAGGAGGAAGATTCGTCTGCAGACTACTCCACCCACCACCGAGCCCTACAAGGGAGAACTGGAGGTCTGCAAGCCAAGAAAATGACGCTGGACACAGTTCTGGAGCTTATACGTTGCAGATATAGTCCGTTGGCTGTGATCACACGCACTCGGCGGACACTTCGGCCTCCGGGTACCGTCATGCCAACGCCTTTGGCATGATCCCACAGCCCCCGGGCTCACCCTGCCGTGCTATACGACAAAAAAGCCGCTAAAGCCGTGTACACAACTTGGTACAAGACTTCTGACTAGAGGTGGGTTAGTCTCTAGCCTCCCGTTTACAGCGAAGCCGGGGTCGAAGAGGAGTGTTGGTACACAGGAGGCACTTATCCGGTCTCCTGCGACCTCAGCCGCCAGACATCCCATTTCCGCCTCACGGGTCTCCGCACGCGGCAAACATGCAGGTAGGTCTAGCACCCAAACCAGCTAAAAGGAAAAAAAGAAATCCAAGGAAGACAAATCCTGGAAGGGAACCTAAACGGAATCTCAGCAACCTACGAACTGAGCGGTTAATATAATACAGTTAGTGGTGGAGGGTAACAAAACCACAAGACCGGGGTGTTAGTGCATAACGTGGTAGCGATTAGGTAAAGTATACAACACGGGCAACTAGCCAGTGGAGAAAATAAATAAAAACGAAAAAGCGAGACACAAGACCAGCTCGGGATCGTGGGGCCGCGACTCCCCAACAACTGGATGAAAAGCCGTCCCTGCATACACCATCAGCACCAAAATAAAAAACAAGCGGTGGCATGACATCAGATGTTGACCAGTCACAAGGTCAGCTCGGGCCGTGGGGGCGCCGCTCCCCAAATAACTGGAAAACCAGTTATCCCCGTGCGGGGGTTCTAAAGGGTGTTGCATCCCATCTGACCATCGAGGAGGTGTCTGCGGCGCTCGGGGAGAAGGGTATTATTACCCTGAACCTTGAGCGGGCTAGATACCGAACCGGTGCACGGAATAATGCAATGACATTCTTCTCGGAGGAACAATTGACGGTCGGCCCCATCACCATCCTAGTCTTTAGGATGGGGATAGATGTTTTCACTTAAAGAGACAGTCTAAATAGTGTCTCATAGAAGACTGGTGTGTCATCCAATGTGAACTTCATTGTAGGGAGCCAGTCACGTGGGAAACAAATCTCTCCGATTGGCGTTGTCCTGTAGAATAGGAATGCCTTCCGTGTTGATCAATGGAGTGAAACGGCAGACAGTTTGGGTGTAAAACAATAATGTGACTATCTTCTCTGTAGACAACTAAAAATATCATTTCATCACTGGTTTAATTTTTTTCATATTTACTTTATTATCTCACCGGGTTATTTTATAATCTACGAACATTCATATCAATAATGGCATTTCAGAAACACACAGCATAAAATTAAAGAAATTTATTACATATAAAAAACAATAACTGAGTTTGTTTCATGGGGCCGAGGGTGGCCTAGTGGTCAGCATTCGTGACTGCCATGGAGATAACCTCAGGTTCGATCCTAGGCAGGTAGGAACGTTCGAACAAATAAATACCCGCCGTGCGTCGGATTTGCACGTTAAGCCGTCGGACACGGGGTACTTCCCCCTCCCGGTAATAAATAAGGGCGTCTTCCTCCCCCTTTCTACCTCGCTTCCGTGTCACTTTCCTATCGGCCACTCTAGCCTAAATCTCCTAGATTCCTATTTCTAAGGGTTGTTTAAGACCTGAGGTCAGACACTCCCTTCCTAAATCCTCTACATATGGTCAGTTTGTTTCAGGTTCTTACCTGAATATATTTGTCATGCTTTCTACTTTTGTAAGAGTTGGTAGGAAGAATCAATGACTTGCAACTATGCACCCGGTTCATCACTAAAGGAGGGTTTCCTTTCGAGGATATACCTGGTAGGGTCCCGCCAACCAAGATGACGCCGTCGGAATAGAGGGTGTCCTTTATGGTGGACGTCAGGTGGTATTGCTCTCTACATTTCCAATGGAAAAAATATTACTGCTATTTCCTTAGTGAAGAAAGATTTCGAATTCATGAAAATTGGACCACTGGTAAACATCCTAACTTAGACTGCACAATCTAAGTTAAGATGTTTTTTTATCAGTGGGCGAATTTTGACGTGTGGAAAAGAGCTCTTTGCTGAAGAAATATAGTCGAAATTTTTTCCATTGGAAGTATAGGGAGAAAAATCATTAAAAGCTCACCTTTAAAAATACGATTTGTTTGACTTATACTAGAAATTATTTTTTTCTTTTAGCTACCAAAATATTGTAGTCCACTTTACCTTATATCAGGCATTCTTACTTTTATTAATTTCCGTTTTACATTTCGAATCAGAATGAGTTTAACACTTATTAATTCGGAGTTCTTTGTAGATAGCAAAAAATGGTTTGTATTGACTTATACAAGAAATCAACAGGTATTCCTTCTTAGAGCTTGGAGTTTCGTATTAAACAGGGTGTTTCAAAATGATTTGAACGATTTCACATTGGTATATATATTTCATAAGATGTCAAAACAAGATACAATTTTAGACATATGTAATGGAACTCTCCAAGTTTAATTGTCAGAGGGTAACATGAAGCTGGCTGTCACAGATATTTAATTGAGCACCCATCGTTACTCTGCAAACGTCAATGCGGTAATGTAACTCTGTAAAGTCCTCCAATGCGAACATTTTTCTCTAAAAAAACATCGTCACAGCTCAACTCTTGAAATGACTCAAAAAAATGGATGCAGGTGGAGTGGTCCGTCAGTGTTAGGTGCTGCAGCAACTGTACTCGATAAGGGTGCATTTTTAGACGCTTACGCAAGACGGACCACACAGTTGTCTTAGAAATTGCAAGCTCCCGACTGGCTCTCGCTGTAGACTTTCGATGGCTACGCTGAAAACATTCCCAAATTCTCTCCACATTGGCCTCAGAAGTCAATGGTCCACCAGACGATTTACTCTTACAAAGACAGCCTGTTCGCTGGAATTGATCAAAGCACCTTCAAATAGAGTTCTTTGCTGGTGGTTCTTTATGAAAACGTGTACGAAACTGACTTTGCACACTCAGACGCAGAATGCTTTCTCCTCACCACTGGCAGCCATTTTCCCAACTAGTATGCCTGCCACCTAGCGATAGAATTATGAACTCCTGGGCGTGTTCAGAAATAAATTTTAGGATGTGTTCCGATGTATTTCACCGGATATCCGATCGCTGGTAATATTGTAATCCACATGGAACGTATTGTTATCGTTCAAATAATTTTGAAACACCCTGTATTATACCATAAATTCGAATTGAAATTACGCTGACATTTCTTTAGAATACCGCTAAACTTTTAGGGTCTAATTTTACTCTTGTGAATGAATGTTCCTGGAAATTCCCTATGATGTGAAAATTTTTGTTTAGAGCACTGAACTGTTTTTCTTGTAAATACACTAATTTCCGAAGATTTGCGAACATTTTTTAAAGAAAAAAGTTTAATGGAGCATTTCGTAAACGTTTAGAGGAAAAACGCGAACCCTCCACCGCAATATATCAGCTTTTGAGAACTTCGGGCATGTAAATAATCTTGCAGGAGCTATTATTACTTACTGAATATTCAGCTGGAGATTACAGCAGATCACAATTGATTCCATCGATCACGAAACTACAACTAAAAGCGTTAAGAATGAACACGTGTCAAACTCGTTCTAACTGGAAATGTGAAACGGAGATTAAAAAAAAGAACAAAGCCTTGTATAAGAAAAAGTGAGTAACAATACTTCGATAGCGAAAGACAAGAAGAATTTCCGATATCAGTCAATGCAAACCGCTGATTTTTTTAGCTACCAACAAAGCAGGTAGACACATTACTGTTATGCACTTTAACTTTCTGCTGTTTCATTCCAAAGATCAAAAAACTAGTGATTTGTATTCTACAGGACGACGCCAATTGCTGTAATTTGTTTTCCCACGTAACCTCTTCCCTCCAATGAGTTACTTCACGGAAGGGCACACCAGTCTTTTCTGAGATATGGTCACAGAGAGCTTTGCTCGCCACAATAGAAAACGTGATGCCCTTGGGATCTCCAAAGCCACGGCATGTCTGAGGAGGAGTGTTTTTCAAATATCAGAGATGTATCTCACTGCCGTACCGAGTACAACCAGAGTGATTACATGTCTTACTCACCGTTTTTGTTTACCCATTCTAAAATAATATTTGATGTATCCGTGAATCTTATAAATGTAACTGAATGCTTCCAAAAATTTGTATCATGCTGTTATCGTGCCACAAGAAGCTAACAATGCGAAGAATGTTTTCATTACAGATATTACATTTTCAAAATATCCGAAATCGGATTTAGTTACTCCGTTTTCCACGTTCATTTGAAGAACACAAATGCTTATTCTTTTTTAAATCAAAATGAAGGTAAATAAAATTTTGCATGTTGATTTTCACGCCACTGTTCCTGTGGGTTAATTCAAATATTTTTAAGATTAGCTCTGAATTAGTTGAAGATACCCCTTTGTTTGAATTCTTTAATTGTTGTTCATAATTGTTGTCTGTCAATGTGTTAGGGATATAAAGAGCTTAGCTGACCTGTATCACTCGCTACAATGTTATTTTGCATTCAGTATGAAACTGGGAAAAAGTTATTATATGTACCAATTGAAAATTGAATTTCAAGCTACTTTGTCTTTTGTTAGACTCTTTTTAAAAACGCTGGCTGCTTCATGGAGCGGTCTGCAGCACGTTAATACGCGTAAGTAGTTACATCCTGTGCAGTTTTAGCCTTTCGTTACTCAAACTCCATTACAAACACTAGTGTCTCAAGACAGGTTTCAGATCGCTCTTTTCGTTACCTCTTTGGCAGCGACGTAAACAAATTGATAACTAATTGGCATATTTCTTTGAAACACGTGCCGAATGTGTAATATGGAGGTATGATGATGACGAAACAGCGACGGCAATTTAGCATATATGAATTACAATGTGTACGAATCTAGCGGTGTTTCAACATTAACTTTTTTCTTCTGTTAGAAGAAAAACAATTTCTAAATTGCTGATGGGATATACATTTATTATATAAAAATGGTTGAAATGAAGCACAATAGATTGCATATGTGTTCATTTTTTATGCTAGAAATTTCGGTAAATGTGTAAATTAGTGTCCAAAATTATTTCGTCGGAAAATATTAGGACCTGGAAAAAGTGCGACGTACAGATTTTAGAGTAAGGAAATTAATAGAAAATGGTGCAGAGATTTTATATCTTAAATGTCCTTTAAAGATTTTTATCGTAATATTTACCTGTAAGTGCGATGCTGTGAAGAGACGCTGCGATAGGCCTAACGCATCGCTACCGCGACGATGTCAAGCTTTGCTCCGTTGAAAGGAAGATTCGCTGCGGCGTGTAATTCACGCGCGAATATCTACAAATATAGCCCCGTACGTTCTTGCCATAAGAACGAAACATCCTGTACTCATATGCTACAGAATATTGTTCTTTCATGCTTTGTCATGATTTTTAAGCAGATGTTAAGAACTGTTTCGTTTTTTCGCACATCATTCCCTGTTTCCAAATAGAAAGTATGAATATGCATTTCTATGTTGTACAGAAAACTGGGCAAATATAAATGTCCGTTCTGCTTTGAACGGCTTCCATTCGTAGTTGATTTGCTGTGCCACTGTACTTTTGGTTCCCCTGTTAATACTTTGTTCGCAGGTATGTTTTTATCTCACTGATACGTATATTTTGCAAATCAAAGATGGTTTTTTTTTTTGGTTTTTCCTGCCAACAACGTACAGGATACAACAAAATAAAGAGTGGATAATCTGGACCTATAGTGTTTAATGTAACGCATCACTACAAGAGATCTCCTGCCAACAACATAACCGCTTTCTCTTGTACTCTTCCGCTCGTCATTTCGGTACAGCAAGGAATCTTCCTTTTAATCGAGCAAAGCTTCACATCGTCGCGGTAGACATGCGTTAGGCCTACCGCAAGGTCTCTTCACAGCATCACACTTACAGGTAAATATTACGATTAAAATCTTTAAAAGGCCTTAAAATACGCAGTTTCAGCACCATTTGCAATTATTATCCATACTCCAAAATCTCTACGTCGCACTTTTTCCAGGTGCTAACATTTTTCCGACGAAATAATTTAGGACGCTAATCTACACATTTACCGAAATCTCTACAGCTAAATCTTAAGATATAACCTGTATATTCTGATTTTTACTGTAGTGAATGATTGTGTTATGAGAACCACCCTCTCATCTTCCACCCGTTACCTGGCAAACCCCTTGACCATGCAAATTATTCCCTTCTTACGCGCTTACAATTGTTAGCAGTGTAACATTTTCACATACGTGCAATGTTTAAAGCGCACAGTGCCCAAAGATTGTTCCCTGTTCACCGTAAATATGACGCCTAAAACTATGACCGGCAAACCAAATTCTTATATTACATTCATATTTGTCCTCCTACAGCTTTTCTCCAATACTATAACTTCAATCTAGACGCGAAACAACATACAAAAAATACATATGCGGTGTTAAAAACAAACAAATAGGTGTCTGTACACCTGTAAAACTCTCTAACAATCTTCCAACACATTTGGTGAGTAGTAGTCTCCTGCGGATACTGTGTATGTACAACAGAGCACGTGAAAAGTACTAATTTGTTCCAAATTTAAAAATTATCCTAATCGTAACTACGTTAAAATTTGAACAACTCTCCGGGACGAGTGTTTCCACAATGGCTTCGGGTTGCTTTAATTCGCAATCTCATTGGTCAGCGCACGAGTGGCGCGGACGAATCAGGCTATTGATTGGCGTGTGCTAGAAAGAAATCAATGTACTTGATTTATTCTGCTAGATATACAACTTCTGATTTACTAGGACTGAAAACTTTTCCTTCGGACTGCACATCTCGGAGTAAGGATTCAACTAACAATCCTGCAGACACTTTTAAGGACTAGCCAAAATAATAATGTCTTTGAAATCGATACACAGCTCATGTGTTGTCATCTCATTCATTGGCTTACAGATGGCTGCACATTAGCGCCCATTTCTGCATAGCGGGGATCCCTGGAATATCTTGTGAGACTCATTTTCATCTTAAACTTATCTGAAGATCATGTATTGCTTTAACTGTTGAACACCCGGAGAGTTGTTAAAATTTTAACGTAGTTAAGATTAGGATTATTTTTCAATTTGGAATAAAATTGTACCTTTCACGTGCTCTGTTGAACATACAATCTACGCATGAAACTACTGCTCACCAAATGTGTCGGAAGACTGTTAGCGAGGATTGCAGGTGTCCACAGAAGTATCTTTATTTTTATAATTGTATATGTATTAATTGTAGAGAGGATAAGAATATGCAAAGAACGATATTCCTACCTGAAAACAAGAGTTAAAATAATATTAGTGATGTAAACCCAAGGCTTTCTTATACATTATACCAACTGTCACTCAAGATGAAGCACAGAATAACAACTGGCCTGAGCACAAAATGTAGGACATCGCATAAATCAAAAGAGAAGCACCTTCCACGTTTCATTTGAGTATTAAAGTTTTAACATAACGATGACTATAACGATGACTATTAGGATAGCTGTTCTGGTGGAGCATTTTTTAAATGCTGGCTTCTGACCATTTGTCCGAGATGGGTCCGTGTTCGAATCCTGGTGAGGCATGAATGTTGAGTATATCTTATGGCACTATCTCTATCACTTCTCTCAAACCAGTGGCCCTAAATTAAGCGAGGAAACCTCCTTATAGCCCATCGAGTTGCACACATTGGCGGGGAATCCTTGAAAAAAACCCAGAAAGGTTTAGAAGATATTTTTCTAACTCGTGAGGTACATTACAATGATCAACAGAGGATTTCTAAAGAATTACATCGATTTTGGGAATGGATTTTACGAAGTAAAACTCCTCAAAAGAAACAATTTTGGCTTCCTTTCTGTGGCGGTCCGCATGAAATTAATCCTCTTTAATGTGTTCGCTGCATAAATTTTTGATTTGTAACAATCTTAAAACATAATCTGTTAGTCATTCAATAATTTCGATACTTTAGGAAATTCAAAATCGCACCCTCCCCCCCAAACAAAAAGTTGTTATATTAATATCATTTGTACAAAGGTGAACCCCTGCTGATCAAAGATTATAGGTCCGTAGAGCACTTTTTTTAGTACACGCTTTTGCAGTTAATTTTATAAGAATATTTTTAAGTCGGCGCATCTTCTGCTTGAAGTAAAGGCTTCTTAACCCAATATACGCATCAGATTTACAGATGATGGACCACGTCACAATTTTGATACAGGATATATGTTTAGAAATTCCGTTCGCATGCAATATGTACTGATGACGACAAGATTTGCCACAATTTTATATTTGCTAGTTTAAGAAGGACTATTCCCAGTCGTGAGAACAACAGAAAACCTCACTGACGAGATTTAGTTTATAAATCGATATAAATTTTTGTAGAGACATTCACTATGAGAAGAGCTTCAATTATTCATTTCTGGATTTTAAGTCACACTCCCCGTTATTATGGAATTAAATACATTATAATTATTATAGCTCCCAAATACGAAATTAAATTCTCTTAATCCAGGTTATGAAGAAATGAAAAGAAGCACACTTGCATAAAAATCAAACCATATATTTCCTCGTAAGGATTGCTTCAGGCTGAAAATTATAAGGGTTTCAAAGAACAGTTTCTCACTAGGTTTTCTATTTATCAATCATCGCCACATTGCATGTGATTAAATATGTGTAGCAAAGATATAATAAAATCTCAAAATAAATATTTATTGCTAAAATAAAGTACTAATGGTTATGAGCGAAACATGCGCAAGACTTATAAAATTTCACAAATTTTCAAAACTGAAATCGAAAGTGGCGGTCTATCGGTTGTAAATAAATATTTTCTGTGCTTAGGTATTTTATTATTGTTTTACCTTAATTTCAATCATGATCTGAAAGCATTGTTGTAATTCTGCACTGTTTCCCCCTAGTTTTACCGAAAGGGAAGCCATAAAAATAACCCATAAACCTAGTCCTTACTAGCTAATAAGAACTAGGTTCATTAAACCATAAACATAGTCCTTATTTGCTTCAATAGGTTAATACGAGATGGAACATTTCCAAATAAATCATAGTCCAGCGTCATTCAGCGTCGGTGTGGCCATGTTCTTCCCTTCTAGCGAAGAGTACATACAAGAACCAGTGGCGTATCAGCTGGAAGAACTATCTATTCCATTTCGCTATGAGAAACAGTTTTTGCATATTTTTCCATGGGATGCAATTTTTAACCATTTTTTTGCTGTCTTACATACACTCAGGTAATGAATCATTGAATTTGTATACTTAAAAACGAAATGCCGTTACAAAAATTAATTAGCTTTGATGCAAAAAAGAATTGCGGGGAAACACATGGAAATAATTTCCAGTACGGAATTGTAACTAAATTTCTGTTCATCAGGGTTTTTCTCCTGTGCCCCCAGTGGGATTTATACATAACACAGAATTTCTTAATCGATTTCTGTTCTTGTGTTGTCACTTCCTCCTTAATGTTAAGAGTGTCGACGGCAATATGTATGCTTCGGAAGTTTGCCATTATCAAAATACTAGAACACAAATGTTCTAGTTTTCAAAAAACCGATTAAAAGTTAATATGTGACCACTGAGTTTGGTCCAAATTTTAATTAATTTACATGCTTTCCATACTTGAGGTTGTATGAAAGATATATGCTGGATATAGATCGTTAACCTTGAAGATTTCAGAGTCTGTAACTTACGGAATTTCCAAGGACAATGCCGTTGTCTTACATTGAGGTCTTATCTCGAGTCGTTGGTACGCACATGAGCTACTGAATTGCTAAGTTGTTGTATTTATTCTATATCTTTCTGTGCAATGGATCAGAAATAGTTTTTTTAATTTAGTTCTTGTTTTAAATGTTTAGTATACTGTTTATGCGTGCGATAAAATGATTTCTGCACTGATAATTCAATTTATATATTTAGTTTATTGCATACATATCACGTCCTGGACTGTGATCGCACTAAGTAATGTGTATTCTGACCCCGTGGCCAAATGCTGCTTACAATTAACCTTTCTACATGATCAAAATATTGATCGAGATGATTTTAACTTCTTGTCTGAAGGAACGAATTTACTCCGGTTTGCAAAATCAGCTGAGATTCGGAGATTTAAAAGTTTCACATAGAGGAATTTTAGAAGGAAGTGTCTGACCCTAGGTCTTAAACAACCCTTAAAAGTAAGAATCTAGGAGATTTGGCAAGAGTGCCCGACAGGAAAGTCACACGGGAGAGAGAGGCAGAAACAAGGAGGAAGGCACACTTATTTGTAATCGGCGGACAGCATCAGGTGTGTGATGGCTTAATATACCCATCTGACGCACGGCACATTATTTTGTGGTTAGAGGGTTTGTACCTACCGGGGATCGATCCTAAGACCTTTCCTTGGCAGTCATTAAAGTTGACCAGTAAGTCATATGAGACCCAAAATTGAGCAGAGATGAGCTTGAACGAATATATTTAATCTCGAAGAAGTGGGCCGAACATTGCTGGTAAGAGTGAACTTGATTATTTGGAAAGCATTGCTTTCTCACTAGCTGTGTTATTGAAAGCGGTCATTTTGATTGATGACCGATACTAACCCCTTTAGATTACTGACACGCTAAAATGACTGTAACAACATTGAAAAATCTAAGAAAGAAGATAGAAGATGTTTCAGTCACTTGTTTCTGCAACGTGGATTAGTGCCCGGGTCAAGAGAACTAGCATTTCCCCATAATGCCTTGAGCCACTGAGCAGGGCATACAAGACAAGATATGGTTCCGTATTAGCATGACAGGTTGTGGTCGGTACCACTGAGATACGATGAATAAAGAAATTGTTTTGCGGTAAGTTCCTAAAACATGTTCGTTATGCGAACAGGGAAAGTCTCTTAACATTACGAGAAAGATAAAATCTCATAGGATAAAGAGAAATCAATGCTTCCCAAAATATATAATTGAAAAAAAAATAGCAAATCAAAGGCAATATTGAAATGAAATTTTCCGATAGCTGAAAATGTTTTCCCTCACTCACAATGGCAGACGTACCGGTGAATGCCATGGAAAACCGAAGTGTCAGTGGTTTACTCGATGCCACGCCATGTTGCCAAATGTACAGTTCAGTATAGAGGTCACACGACCTACTGACTCAGGCTACATTACAGTCTCCTCCCGAACAGCACTAATGGAATCTCTCAGAAATTAAATAACTTCTTTCCGTCTTGCTTGTTTCCCTCCATCTTCCTTTCTACAGCGAATGTTGTGGGAAAGCTTTTCAAATCTTCAGATATTCAAATTTTAGAAATTAGCATTTTTTTAACAATCACTTACTACTTGTTTTATGAATTAACAAGAGATTCAAAAATAAGTGAAAGGAATGTGAATGAAGAAATCTAAGCTTATTGCCATTGAGTTCAGGGTAAGTTATACGAGATAGTTGGAAAAATGCAGCCAACTAAACATTATAAGAACATGAATGCAGCTAACTTTCACTGTTTAGATATTATCACCTTAAAAACACATAAAAATATACCAAGTCAATTTAATTAGAAGACAGAAAAATATCAAACATTTCATCATACTAATTAATAGCGATTTCTGTACAGGATTTTAAAACGGAGTGGCTTACCCCAGGTCTTAAGTTACTCTTAGAATTAGGAAGCTACGAGACTTAGGCAAGAGTACCCGAAAGGAAAGTCCCACGGAAGCGAGCTAGAAATGAGGAGGAAGACGCCCTTACTTAAAACAATGAGCCAGTACCCCGGGTCCGACGGCTTAACGTGCCCATCCAAAGAATGGCGGATATGTAGTGGTTCGAGCGTTTGTACCTGCCTTGTGTCGATCCTAAGACCCTTTTGTGGCAGTCACGAACGTTGACCATAAGGCCATCTGGGTTCCCACGTCATATTCATGCAGATGACACAAATAATTTTGGTGGAGAGAAAATATCAACCTACCCCAGTTCTTTCAACACTTTATGCCAAACACTATTTGAATTTGATAAAACTTTCCTCTTGTATGACTCTCAACGCTGGGCCTTTTCTGACATTTTACCCTTAGATTTCATCTTCAGGAAAAGAAAGGGCACGTGCAGTTTTAATTGTCTAATTAAGTTCTGTTCACTCTACCTGAATATCAAGAATATCATTTCCAATTTATTACTTAGTGTCTGTTTGCAAGACAATTTAAGCAACTGGTATTTTGTAATCAAGAATAAAGTTTCATTAAAAACTATAGCAAATTCTAGGATATTTTATTCTCAAATTATCTTTTCGTTTAAATTTCATTAATCAGTGTTTTCACAACTCAGATAAACATTTTTTCAAATCTTTGGTCTTCGTACTGTACGTCCGGCAAACAGCACGCAACCGCGTATCCATGCGTAATGTAATACATTGATATAAGACAGGAAAATACGAAGGAAGAACTTATGAAAAAAAAAAGATAACCAGGAAAAGAATATCCGAACTGGTGGTACACGTCACTGTCACTCATAAGAAGCACGTATTTGATGAACATGAACGAAAGAGCGTGGACGCGGATATTTGGGTTTTGAGGCACTTTTCAAATCCCAAGTATTTCGAGCATTTTTCATAATAAATGAATAATTGTTCGAATGTGCATAGTTTTAATTTTTTTTATTGTTTAGTTCGCATTTACTAGTTTTATCAAAGTTTGTATAATAATTTCTGACTCCGATTTTTATCGTTCCTTGTATAATTTAGCTGTGATTTCTAAAAACACTATTATTTATTTATCTGATAATTATTTAAAAATCTCAGCTAGAGTGCTGTTCAGAACGCATTAACATTGCATGTCTAGGACATATTTCCCCTTGAGTTCCCCCATAGCAGTATGAAAAGTATAATCCTGTTAAATTAGCAAATTTGAGAAGTTCTGCTCTACTCCACTCATGAAATATTTTATCTGTTGTTTTATCTACACAGTACTTCGTAACTCAAGTTTTATTTGTAATCCTGCTTTGGAGTAAATAACATATTATCTTTGAGCATAATATGTTATTTACTCCAAAGCAGGATTAAATTCAAAAGAAGGAAAAAAAGAAGAGCTCAAAGATAATATTTGTTTTTTCAGCTTTTCATTTTCCTTCATCAAAATATAATTTTCCTTCAATAGAATTTCCTTTTCTGTTTTCAGGTCTTTCATACATTCAATTTCAGTATTTTCATCATCGGCACTCCACATGTCTTCCAAAATTTCCTCTGCATTATCAGAGTTTATCAAATCGCCAACAAGATCAGTTCGTTTCCTTTTCTCCTGTCTGTTCTTTCTCTCTGAATTAGAATTTACATTAAAGTTTCCCGGGAAGTTTAAACTTGGTACAGCTGTGTCCTTTAGCATTTTGCGGATAGGCAAACCTAGAAGTTCATTCCTTAAATCGCGTTCGTAGTCTTCCTCAGGAAAATGTTCCGAACAAATAGCTGAATTCATTTCGTTGAAACTGTCAGCTCCTTTGCATCTCAATTTCCCTGTTTTACGCAAGACTTCATTTTTCGGAAACCTATGGTAATGAATGCCATTCCTTCTGGTTTTCGAATAATAATTTTGACACGTTGCTATTGCGCGCGAACCAGGCATGTTCAGTGTTTAACGTATAACCAAGGAAAAGAAAATTTGTTTGCTACAAATACCTAGCTTCAAATTCTCGGAAATGAGACAATGTAGCTTTCAGACCCTGAACCAGAAAAACGGGAGAAAGCAGCTTTAGGCGGTAGGGGTGTGGAGATCTCCGGGACTGTGACGTCACGAAGGCGAACCCCTGAGACAGTGCTCAGCGGAAGTCTCGGATAAGCATAACCTTTGAGTCTACTAACCTTGGCTCTCATGAACATGAACCGTACAGCAAATACATTATTAGTATCTACCTAACATGCTATTGGTTGTTCACGTGCTGCGTTTGACCTTGCGAGGCATGGGCGCTACAAATATTCCAAAGGTGTCTTGTGATGACCAACACGTTGCCAGCAGATCGTTTAACTCTTGTAAGTTGCGTGGTTGAGCCTCCCCAGATCGGATTTGGTCTTCCAACATAAATCACAGATTTTCGATTGGATTGATGTTTGGAGAATTTCAATGATTGGGCAATATCTGGAAATCTTTCACATGTTCAATGAATCATTCTCAAACAGTTCGGGCAGTGTTCCATGGGGCATCTTCTGCTGAAAGAAGGCACTATCAGAAAGACGTACCGTTACCATGAAAGGATGTATGTACGTGGCGTGCAATGATGTATAGGCAGGCGGTAGCCGTCATAGTTTTGTGCGCATGAATGACTGGACCCAGGGTTTTGCAGCAGAATGTTGCTCACTTCCCGAGGTATTACACTTCTCCCAGAGGCTTGTTTTCGTTCCGCGGAGCATCCTGGTGCCAACACTTCCCTAAGTAAACGACGGACACCTATCCGGCTGTCCAAATGGTACAATAGAAAACAAAATTCATCGGACCAAGCGACCATCTTTCAAACATTGAAAATCTAATTTTGATGCTTCCGTGCCCCTTGTAGGCGCTTTCGACGGTGAAACGAAGTTCGCATGGGCAGTCGGAGCGGCTGCGGTTACGCAGCTCCATTATCAGCATGGTTCGATGTCCTGTATGTTGTGACACGTTACTGTCGTCACCAGCATGGAAATTAACAGCTTGTTCCGCCGTTAATATCATACGGCGGAACAAGCCGTTAATTTCCATGCTGGTGACGATGAAGCTCAACTCCATCATCGATGGGCCATCGTCGGCTCACACCTTGCTGGAGCTTCATGGCTTTCCATCCTCGGGGCAGTTTCTAATGGTACAAACTACGGCTGATCTTGAGCTACACACAAGTCTTGCTGTCTTGGAAATACTTTGAACCAGTTGTCTGGCTATTACAGAACGGCCGGTGGCAAACTACGTTAAGTCCGCTGCCTTTCCTTTCGGAAGAGAAGTATAACACTGAATAACAGAGCTTAGTACGAGGTGTTATTTATACCGTCTCATGGCCTTCTCACGCACTGTAGTTTATGTATAATTGCTTTGATTTGTATAAAGACGAGCTGGTAATAACGTTTTGGATTTTCGGTGTATATGCTTGCGCTAAGCATTAGTGACTTCAGTCAACAAAGTAGCGGTGCTACTACGCAGTGCAGCAATTACGTAGTGAGACTGATATTTTTTCTGAATCACGAGTTCATTCCTGAATAGAAAACTGTCACTGGCAATGATTACACATCCATTTTGGACGACTGTGGAAGAGGATTATTCTTGTCAGAACTAAGTACAAAAACGATCAACGGCTTCTTCACGAATTCGTACGCTCACACAGAGATGTCAGTGTACAGCACTTTCTGACACGAAACCAAAGGTGAATACTCAACCATCTTCCCTATTCTCCGGATTTGTCAAAGTGTGAATAGTTTATAGTCCCTAAATTAAAGTTACCTTCAAAGGAAAACGTTTTAAAAAAACATTGAAGACATACAAGAACTGTGATATCAGCTCTTCATTCCACACCAAATGATGACCTCTGTAAGTTCTTCTTTTCGTTGTCTGATCGTACCACGTCTTGTATTAACGCAGGAGGAATGTAGATATTTAATTTTAGAACGGACAAATATACACTGAAGAGCAATTAAAGTAGAGATACATGCCTAGTAACGTGTAGCACCACCTTTCGGCCTGATGACGGCGGCGATTCGTCTCGGCATGGACTCGACAAGACACCGGAAGCGTTGGGAAGCCATACGGATCCACGACCCCTGAACAAGCTCCCATAGTTCACGAAGATATGATGGAGGGGTCAGAGCCTCGAACATCTCTTTCGATGGCACCCCAGACGTGCTCGATGGGATTTAGGTCAGGTGACCTAGCTGGCCAAGGAAGCGAGGTCACATCAGTGGAGAGTTCATCCAACTATTCGGACTTGTTGCAGGATGAGGTCCCCAGTGGGACGTTGAAGACGCACAAACGGGATCAAACGGTCGTGCAGGACACCCCGGTAACGTTGACCTGTGAAGGAGGATGTCACACGTACCAAGGGTCTCATTTCAGTCCACGTAAACAGTCCCCAGACGAGAATACTAATATCACCAGCTTGAAGACTACCCTGCTGGCAAGAAGGATTCATCGTTTCATGTGGTTAGCGCTGTACTCGTATCCTGCCATCCGCATGTACCAACGTGAATCTCGACTCAACAGCCCAGGCAACATTTTGCAACATGTCTAGAGTCCAGTGGCGATGTTCCCGCGCCCATGCTAATCTTTGCACCCTGTGATGTGCGGTCAGCAGCGGTACCCTCGTGGGACGATGGCTTCTGTACCCCATAGCGAGCAGATGGTTCTGGATGGTGTGGCTGCTTACACCTTTTTGTGCCATAGCGTTAAATTGCCGAGTGATTTCTTGCACTCTGGCCCGTCTATCCTCTGTTACAATGCGAGATAGCCGACGATGACCCTGCTCATCCACACCCTGTTGTCCACGGCAGTTGGACCTTGCGGAGATGGTTTTACCAGATTCAATGTACTCACGGTGCACCCGTGACACAGTGGCTCCTGAAAATCAAAGTACTTACTCGACTTCCGAGATGGAGTGACCCATTCGTCGGGCCCCGACAACTTGCCCACGATCAAATGCGCTTAGATCCTTCGTCTTGCCCATACTGCGTCCGACTCTAACTGATTCCCGTCGCAACACTCCTTATATTGTCTGATCTCTGCATGCGTCATGTCGTTTCCGTTTATAGTGCCGTCCACAGCACCACATTTGCTTAACGCCAGCTGTTTTTAATTCAATTGCTCTTCAGTGCACACACTTTTTGCGTAATCAGGGTCGCATTCGCAAATGTCACCAAGCTGAGATGTAACAATGTAACAAAAATATGCCATAATAAGGGACATAATCACCTAGTACGGGCAGACAACTCTCACATTGGTAATGAATAATAACCACCAGGTTGTTGATGAAATCTGAAACCAAAGAATACCGTTTCTGAATTAGCGCAGTGCATAGTTCGAGAAGTGTTCTGGGATTGTCTGACGAGCAGTTACGTGTCGTGCTAAAGCATCCCAGGCATTCTCGATAAGTTTCAAGTTCGGAGACTGAGCTGGCCAGTTCACACTCCGAATATCCTAGCTCTGCAGGAAATCATCGACAAGTGTGTCCTGTGGTGGTTCATTTTTTAATGGAGCTTTGTCGTCCATTAAAAACAACTGAAGACCAATAGCTTCGCAAAATGTCTGGCATAAAATTCTAGGATCATGTCCCTGCATCGCTCAGCATTCACATTGCCTCCTGCAAAGATACGGATTTGTGTGCGGCTGCTGAATTTAATGCCACCCCATACGAGCAAATCACCGCCTTCGAAAGAGTCTCGTTCGCCGACATTTTCACAGTATTTACGGATTCCCATTTCCATCCGGATGAAATGCCGACGAGAATCCGTTAGTAGACTGAATCTCGACTGGTCTGTAAAAACAAAACCAGCGCACTCATCTGGCCTCCAGGAACGATGTTGTCTACACCAGTTGAAGCGAGCTCTCCCGTGAGATGTGGTTAGTGGGACACAAACAGGCACAAAGTGCTAATTGCGTTAACCATTCGATATATTGTTTTCTTTATATTCTAGTCCCAGTAGCAACAGAGAGCTTTGAAGACAATTTCTCGGCCGTACAGGACTTATGAGGTTGTGTGGCTGCAGCGACATACCAGTGATCACGAGATGCCGTACGCATTGAATGACCTTTGTCAGGCATTCGTGACACCACACCGTGCTGTTGTGTTGCTGTCATAACCGTGAAATCACTCTGGGGTTTGGTACTGAAGTCCCTTCCGACCTTGGTCTAAGTCTAGCCGGCTTTTAGAAGTTGATTGAAGTCTACAAACGTGTACCATTATCGCACGTTGAACATACGAGTACAATAAGACATTCATGCGTACCATATGAAGATATAAAATATTAAAGTTACCAGTGCACCGTTTTGCTATTTGGGTTTATTGAAATGCGTACCTCAGATAAAGCTGATTTGCAGAGGCGAAATCAGACTATTATTTCATGGAGTTAGGCGACACTATAAGCATATTGTTTTGCAAATGCTATTGACCGAAAAAGTTTTTCAGTGCTTTAAACTTTTCTCAAACGTAACTTCCACACATACTGTATGTGTGTGTGTGTGTGTGTGTGTGGGAGACTGGATGAGGATTGTTTCTTTATCAAGAAGAACATTTGGCCTCGTTTTCGAAAGGGTATCTTTGGCATTTACGCCTGGCAAAAACGTTTTCGATAGGTACACTGTTTCACATAAATTCAAAATTCACTGCCGTGGTTTTTCAGTTTCCTCTACAAGTTGTCTGCTTAAAATTTAAACTATCATTTGTTCAACTGTCATAATTTACCCCCACCCCATGTTTGGGAACTGATTGCGAAAATTTATTCATGAATAGCGTCAGCAAAGTCTGTTTCTTGACAAATATTGTTTTCAGTTTTATCAACAGTCGTGTTTTCAGGTTTGTTCACAGATGATTTGATCTTTCTTGGTTCATTGGTCACAGCAAATAGTTCTTTTTAAGCTTCAATTGTGAACAAAAACTTGTTTCTGATGACACTACCCTTACAGGAAGTGTAAGAAATATTCTAAGCGAAATAAAATGTAAAAAATGTTTGGGTGAATGTCTTCTAGTATAAATTTTTGCAAATGTACTTTAAGCACTCTAGTGTCTAACCTGAATTTTCGGTAATAACATTACAAAAATATTGTAGCTTACAAAAGTACAGTAGGAACATTTTTCACAGTTCCATTGTATAAGTTTCAAATTGTGATAAGAACAATGAAAACAGAAAGTTGTCGGTGACAGTGATCAAACCCGCTCTCCTGGCTAGGGAGTCAGTGTCTCTAACCGACTGAACTACACCGATGGAATGTATCACTGCAGATTTGTCGTCTTAGTACATGCTTCACCTCTGTAGTATGTCACATCATCTCCCTCTTAATTATTTTTGTGAAGCGAAGACGGAGCATTACATTAATTCCAGACAGTGTGTAGAACGAAAATCACACATTTTTCGAAGAACCCATCGGCCAATAGATTCATTTTTATGCTCGGGCTCCAATGCGTAAACAGGAATTTTTCGGTGACTGAGATCGAACCGTACATACTCGCTCCAGAGTGAGTTACTCTAAACGACTGAACTACACCAATGGAATGTTTCACTGCAGAATTTTCGTCTTGACACGTGCTTCACCTCTGTAGTATGTCACAGCAGGGCCATACTTAGCTCAGCAGAGGCCGCCTTGTGCACATCCTATGTCTGGGGCCCCCTGGATTAAAATCTTCAGTCAACAGTTGAAAAGAATATTTGTTGGTATTTTTTCATTGCAAGCAGTTTTTGTAGTAGTAAAACATTAAAACACATCCCACATGCTAGTCAACTTCATAGAAAATGTGGCTTGTAATGACGAACAACAGACCAATGCGGTACCCGAAAGATCTTCTGCTTTTAATGTCTTTATCTTATTTGAACATCATCTTTGCATCAAGGTAATATTGCTTTTAAATTCAACAAAGACGGCTTTTTTAGGATCTTGATTTTAAATACTGCTTTTGAGATAATTCAGCTGCTTCCATCACATGACTTTGGTCATTCTTGTAGACAAATCCAAATCTAGAGTGCAGTTCCCCATATCAATTCTTTCTGATTTGCAACTGTGAAACAAGATTGTCACATATTACGTAAACCGTTTGAGTGATGAAAGAATCTCGATTATTAAAAACAACATGTGGAGTTGACGAATCATCTGGAAGTCGGCTCTTTGGTACTTTTTTCTTTCTTGAGGATTCATAATCCATTTCTCTCCCTAGTAACTGGTTGGATTCTTTTTCGAACAGTCCGAAATTTTTTCCTCACAAAATTCAGGATGAAGTCAATAATTGATCCGTATAATGGTAGAACTAATGACAAATTGCCCATGGAAGTTTGCAGGGAAGTGTTCATTTCGTTCATTTGGTGCAATATTACTCCAGATAATCGTTAACAAAGCAGTATCTTTTTTCATTAATTTGGCATGAAGGGACATAAAAATGTATTTGGTTTTTGGAGGTAGTTTGGCGGCCCGCAAATTCTGAGGCCCTCTGCACGTGCAGAAATCAGGCCCTGTGTCACAGCACGTAGCACATAAAAGGAGTGAGAAACCGCTCTTAGAAACGTGTGTGGAAGAATGATTTCACCCAACCCTCCTGAAAATTCGTGATCGTGTACAGACTCATTATTCAAAGCATGGTGAGCACACCGGACAAAAAATTAGACACCCCTAACAGAAATGGCAGCAGGAAGTTTACGGCTGCACAGAGAACGCCGTGATAGCATTGTTGGAAAATAAATAATATCACTGACGTGTTCTAAAGGATCACATCTGTCTTGTGCAGTTGTGAAGAGAGACGTGTGTGTTGAATTTAGTCTGCAATATATGTCGTAAGACAGACATTACTGAGTGGCAAAAAGGAGTGATCGTGTTTGCCGTGCCCACGAACACCAATCGAATGAAGTCACCGAATGTACTGGTCTGTCGAAGTGTATTGTCCAGCGAATCTACAAACAGTGGTGTAGTTGGCAGTCAACTGAAAATCGGCAACGTAAGTGTGGCCGAAAAAAGATTCTCACCAACAAGGACTGCCGCCATGTCTCACGCCTGGCAACTGCAAATCGGTTTCAAACCAGGCAACCATTGCTCCAAACAGTCAAGGAAAGTTCACTCCAACTAATTTCCGAAAGCAAATTGCGACGAGAATTGCATGTGATGGACATATGGAGCAGAATACCACGGAAGAGGCCTTTTTTAATAGCAAGTCAGAATGTCGCACGTTATCAATGGGCTCAGAGGCACTAAAAATTCACTGTGGAAACGAGTAATTTGTTCTGATGGGTCTCGTCTCGCTTTGTACTTCAACGATGGTAGGCGACGAGTGCATCGCAGGCCCAATGAATCCTTTAATCCTGATTGTGTCGTAGGTGCTGTTCAACATGAAGAGGGTTCTGTTATGTTTTGGGAATGTTTTCGTACCACGTTGCAGTGACGATGAATTTGAACCAGCATAGGTATCTCTGCATTCTAAATGACAAAGTGTTGCCCTTTGCCCTACGTCTCGAGGAGCAGAATCAGATTGCTACTCCTGTCTTCCAAGACGGCAATTGCCGTGTATACAGGGCTAGAACTGTGTTTGAGTGGCGGGACGAACAATCAGCAACACTTTCACACCTCGACATGCTCGCCAAAATCCCTAGATTTAAATGCAATTGAAAATCTGTTATATCATTTAGAACAAAAGCAGAAACGCCGGAACAGACACCCCACAAACTCTGGCGGAACGTTCGAACCAATCGACGCACGAGTGGCTGCAAATCGATGTTCAATACATCCATAGGATCGTGGAGTCTCTACCACACCGGATTCATGCTGTTATCAAGGCAAGAGGTGCCGTTTCCCGCTATTAGGTAAGTCCGACAAGGGTTACAATTTTTTATCCGTGTGCTTACCAATGTTTACAGCTCTACGTCCATTTTAACACCCTTGACCGTCTATAGCCGTTTAAAGCACGAAATTACGGAAGCTGTAGGTAGAGCGGTCGCCACCCCAATTACCTCAAATCCCTCTTACAGACTTCACCTAGGGTCTAGAGGGACAGGGCATGCCCACAAGTAGAGTCTGATACCCGATATAAGAGTAAACACGAAAAATGCGGACAAATCACTTTCGTTTGTCAACAAATCTTCGTCCTGCGATCCCCAAGGGGCACGAAGAAACCGAGGTCCCTCGAGGTGCCATGGACCTGAAGAACAATGTAACTGCACTAAGAAGAAATCAATGCAATGTACAAGAGTAAAATATCTGCAAGAGAAACAACCTGAACCACTGGATCCTTCAAAAGGACTTCACCGGTGCTCCGGGAAGGAGGACACATGTCACATGAAAAATGAAGGATCCACAAGTTACACAATGTTCAAAATGGTAAAGGTAGCCCACCCCGCAACCATCTTCCTGAAAGACTTGTTCAGGTTGGAGAGTACAAAGACCTCTTACAAGCTACAAAGTATTTCCCTGAAGGGGTTCGAAATACCACGAATTCGTTCACGACAAATTGAGTAGTTGAGAAATTAACTCCTGAGGAAATGAACCTGCGTTGAATTGGCAACTGCGATGAATTGACGGGCCCTCGACGAACTGAGTCGGCGACGAATTGGGCACACAATGTGCACTCGACGAACTGAGTCGGCGACGAATTGGGCACACAATGTGCACTCGACGAACTGAGTCGGCGACGAATTCGGCACAATTTGCACTCGACGAACTGAGTCGGCGACGAATTGGGCACGATGAATTAACGTGACAGCATTTTGCTTCTTCGGAATACACACAAAGGATTGGTGTTCCACACATATACGCTTCGTGACATAATGGCCACGTTAACGACGCTGAAGTTAGTTCAGGTGTGATCAAACGCGGCTGTCTTTTTTTCCTGTTCAAACGACCATCCTGAAGAATTCAGATGGTTATAGCCTGTCACGCGCCATAACTTAGGGCCACTGTTTCCAGGAAAAACACAGATCCAGGAATGTCAGTCAAACATGCCACACATGTCTCAATCGTTACCCAAATTACAGGATCTCTTGAACGAATTGTATCATCAGAGGCTGCTACCAATCAGGTATTGTTGAGGCAGGTCGTTTCCTCCATGTACGATGGAAACTTCTTTAGTGGCAAGGTCCATTGGGTAGTGGAAGGGGAGCGAGAGGCTTTCAACGTATTGATGAAAAGGGGAGACTGAACCTGGGATGGTCAGTTCTCCGCCTTAGATAATTTTTGCTAGAGATTAGATACTTTCGCTGCAGTGGCTTCGTCCAATTTAAGAGCTGTTACAAGGAAGCAGAGGATAGGTGTGGCAAGTGCGGTGAAGTGGAAAACCAGCACAGATAGTGTGAAGCCACACTTAAGTGCAGCAGCTTCAGTAAGACAAGTTGTATACTTACACAGAGACGTGCAATCACTCCAGCTTCAGTAAGACATGTCGTAGTCTTACTAGGAAATTTCAGCAACTCAGAAGTCGAGTCAACTCTGATTGGTCGGCCAAAGGCAGGATGCGCTTCAGCTGCACGCTTTCACGACAAAGATCATATGCGAGCGATGGAGTTCTGCTCGGCGTTCCATTAAAATAGTCGCCCAAATGAAAGTGATACTCGCGTAATAGCGTCGTTGTATACTTACACAGAGACGTGCATTTGCGCCGGTAGGTGGCGTGACATGTCAGAAAGCGCGCTGTTATCCGCGGCACAAATCAGTGTGTGCTTCGCTTGTGCGAAGGCAAGTTGACTACGTAGGTGCGTGACATGGATTCGTCCAAACAGGCCCATGGAGCAGTTATGCAATTTTTGACGGCAGAAGGTGTTAGTCGAACCAAAATTTATCGTCGTATGAAGGATATATATGAGAATGTGTGTAAGTCACGGTGTACAGCGTTCTGCTGGTGTAGTGAATTTCGTACAGGACGTGTGAGCACAGAGGACATGTCGAGACCTGGGCAAGCGCACGTGGCCATCACCATGGAATCGATTGCTGCCGTGGTCAACCTTGGGAAGGAGAATCGCCGAATCACCACTCACGAGCTTGCGACAACATTGTCCGTGAGTAAGGGAACTAACACCATTTTCCATAGCTGATTGCGAAACAACAAGGTTTACGCACGCTGGGTCCCCAAGCATCTCCAGGAGCAGCAGAAGACTCGGCGAATGGGTGTTTGTCTGAAACATCTGCATCGCTACCACGCAGAGATGAGGGGGGGGCAGTTTCTTTCCAAGATTGTGGCCGCAGATGAAATTTGGTGTCACCACTTCGATCCGGCCATAAACAAAGAGTGGAATGGCGATATCCCAACTCTCGACGACCAAAAAAAAAGCTCAGCTCTCGTTGAGATCTGGAAAAGTGATGCTCACGGTTTTCTTCGGTGAGAATGGGGAACTGCTGTTAGATTGGCTGGACGTAGGCGGAACGGTTAAGGCAACCACATACTTCAATACGTTACGCAACCTCAAAACGGACATCAACGACCCGGTATGTTATCAGATGGGATTATTCTGCTGCACGACAACTCACGCCCGCATGTGGCGAGAGTGTGCCAAGATTTGATGCTGAGCTTCCGTTGGGTGGTCCTCGACTATCCTCTATATCTCCGATCTGTAGCCCTGCAACTACCACATCTTCGGGCCACTGAAAAAAGCCCTCAAGTGCCGCCGATTTGATAACGGCGCTGTGAGGACCGGGACGCCGTTGAAAACTGGTTCCACAGTCAACCCCGGGCGTTCTTCGCTCAGGGTATCCACGATCTCGGGTCGCCCTGCGACACTTGCTTTAACCGACAAAGCGACAATGTGTAGCGGGTAGGTAGCCCATGTATCATTCTTGCTTCTTGTATTTTCACATATTCCAACCTATAAACCCTTATGACATAAAACCAATTCTCAGTTTCATTTGGGCGACCCTTAGGCATTTCTATTTTCCGTGGAACCAGTGTCCCTAAACTGACCACGTGACAGTTCTTGTAGCATTAAAGACTAACAGAAAGACGTTAGATAGCGGAAAATGAAGAAGGCTAAAGAAAATGCGGCTATCCTGTCGAAACGTAGCTTGTTGCATTGATCAATTGGTCATAAGCATAGGCAGCCATGATATTTATTTCACACCGATCCTTCAGTCTGTCGACACCTTCATGATAGCGAAAGAGTAAAACATTTGACCTACATACGGAGTACCTTTGAGCAGCTAAAACAACTGAACTTTACCATTCATAGCTTTTCATTCATCTCGTGATAAAATTGAAAGTTGAAAACACTTTAATTCTGCTAATCATTCGTGAAACAGAAACGCACAACCGTTTCCCTGTTTGTTCTTCAAAACCTTTACTGAGACAAAAATCGCTCTCCAAATAAATCTACTCTGACAAGCTGAACTTACGCCCTTTTCCCTCAGGGATTTCAATAATACCGTTCGTGTGGTAAGCCTTGGCATGAATCTTTATTGAGCAAAGGGAAAAGCGCGCTGCTCAAATGTTTTCCAGAAAATCGATGTTAAAGTTTTCTAGTGACTTACGAGTAAGTTTTGCGGTCCGTTTTATTGACGGCCACGTAGCTCGGCGAAGGGTGCGTACATTGTTGAGGTCTGGGTGATGTTAATGTTCCGGTCAGAAAACGTAACCTTTTTCAGACGGGCAAAAAACCCTTAGAATGTCATGAACCCTTCGAAACTAACTTATTTTAAAAATTATTTTTTAAAAGTAAGTTGGTTTCGAATTTTTTCTTATCATTATTGTTTTTTGTTTTTTTTGTTTTTTTTATGTTCTTGTCAGAAAACTTAACCTATGCAGAAGGACAAAAAACGCGTAGAATTTCATTTCATGAACCCTTCGAAACCAACTTGTTTTAAAACTTAGAAATGTTTTTCTGTATGTCATAAAAATAAATTTAAACTTAAAATCGTTCGTTAAACCGGAAGAGTCAACGAACGGTACAAACAGATCAGACACTAAACCGACTCGGAATTCTTTCGCTGGGGAAATTGTTCACCGGAAATGTTAACGAAAGAATGGTTTTAGTGATTCTAATCAAAACATCTGTTTACCAATGTTACAACAAATCAGAGCATCAGAGTTCCTCGCAGGGTATCTGACATCACGTATCGTAACCACCCTCGGGGTGCACAGTGACGTGCACAATGCAAAGGAACCTTCCCAGAACCTTCTGGAAATATATACTTTTGACTTGCTGTTGGCGTTTGAAAAAAGTTTCGGATTTCTGACATTTCCCGTTTGGCGATTTTCGAATAAATTATGATCTACCTGTTTGTGTCTGTGTGTATTGTTACAATTAAGCGCAATAATGAGCGCTGCATTTGGCAATGACATAGGTGTCTACGTTTACCACTGTTAATTTATATTGTACGTCTTTCAAAAGTGCCTGATAAACAGTTCAATCGAACACAAAAAAGAAAAACTTGTGAGAAAGCGTCAACAAATGTTATTTCAACGTGCGCCACGAACGCTGAAGCTGGCTCTGTAAATGACTAAATCAGCTGAGGACCCATTTCCTGCAAATTGTTTGCTTGGGCAAACAACCACCGTCAGCAACTCGACGGGATATAAACAGTCGTTTCCAGAGACTCGCTGGGCCACTGGTTCCAGAGAAATGAGAGAGCTAGTGCCGTAACACAAACACAGCATCCATGCCTCACAGGGTTTCGAACCTGGACCCAATTCAGACTCATGCTCAGAAGCCAGAGCTTGGATCACTGAACCACCGGGGCGGCATTTCGTAGAAGCACTGCTTGTTTTTCTTTTACGATTGGAGGGTTTTGGTAATCTCCGTGAGCAACTTAAAGGGTTATAAGCAGTCACCCGTTTCGAATTTATGATCATCGGTTCCAGGGAGGAAGAGAGCCAGTGCTATAAGACAAACAAAACATCCGTGCCTCACGGGATTCGAACCCTGACCCATCTCGGACGAATGATCAGAAGTCAATGATTAGGTGCGCCACTTGGTAGAAAAATTATGTAGGGAAACCCTTGACACACAAAAGAATCCCACCTGAAATTATTATTGCATTTACTATGCTCTCGTTTCTGTATCACTGATGATTTCAATCAAGGTGCTCCATTTGGCGTCTGAATTCTGTTTCTCCAGGTAAAAAAATTCCAGAAGGTGAAGGTATATTCTGATAAATTTGAAAACTTGTTGTCTTGGGAACTCCATAGTACAGAAGAAAAGCAAAATGAAGAAGATGAAATAATGGGTCTGGGGCGATAGTCGCCTGAGATCGGCACGGATTCGAGTATGGGACAAAGTATGAGTGGTGTATTCATCCGGCGGCCCTACTCGATCCCTTCCCTGAATTAAGATAGCCCAAATTAAGAAGGGAAACTGCTTATAGCCCTGGGAGTTACTCATGATGGTGATTGAACCGTGAAATAAAAAAAAAGGGGAAAGGACATTTTTTTTCAACAGCAGTTAAAAGAATGAAATGTAATGAAAGTTTGTTAATAGAAAGGAGTACTTGAGCATGTCAAATGAATATAGAGTTTAACCACTTACAGCTGACATCATAAGAATGGACAAATATTTTCTCTTTTCATTTTTCTTTCTTCTCAAATCGATCAAAGAAGAAAAACAAACTAGTACGTCAATAAAATAGTCGCTATCGAAACTGTAAATCCTGTATTTTCACTGAGATGGTTTTTTTTTGTTTAATATTTCCTTGGTTGATGATTTATTCTGGGATCTTTTTCCCTTCGCATGTCATGAACTTGCTGTAGCAAGATAACAGAATGTATCACGCTTTTGCTTTGTCATTTATCGTCACGCTGCGTTGTACAAAAGTTCGTGTAAATTTCCCCTACGGTATCAGTTTTCCGACCTTTTGCAAATTATATCAACCGCCAGGAATTAATTCTTTGGATCCGCAAACCTCGCGCTGCGAGGGGCCTCACATTCAACAGGTCCTCGGCAAAAATATTTTACAAAATTTTTTTTGCCGAAAGTTCGTACGAAATTTGTTTAAAAGTTTTCCAGGAATTTTTGACGGCTGCTTTAAGTGAAGTATTAAAAAGTTAAGCTTATTTTTGTAGGGTTTTTCCCATAAATAAGTTAAATTCTTTAGAAATCATTTTCACGATAGTTTATAAAACTTACATAGCAGTAAATCAACTATTCCAGAGCACTTGAATCCTCTCTTAGAAGCCACAGCGATGGTACCTATGCATGTACACTGAAGAGCAATTGAATTAGAGATACCTGTTTAGTAACATGTAGCACCACCATTCATCCTGATGACGGCGGCGATTCGTCTCAGCATGGACTCGACAAGTCACCGGAAGCGTTGGGAAGCCATACGGATCCACGACCCCTGAACAACCTCCCACAGTTCACGAAGATATGATGGAGGAGGGTCGGAGTCTCGAACATATCTCTCGATGGTATCCCAGATGTGCTCGATGGGATTGAGGTCAGGTGACCTAGCTGGCCAAGGAAGCGAGGTCACGTTGGTGGAATGTTCATCCAACCATTCGGATACAACTCGGGAGCGATGGCACGGTGCATTGTCTTGTTGCAGGATGAGGTCCACAGTGGGATGTTGAAGACGCACGAACGGGAGCAAATGGTTGCCTAGGATATCTCTGTAACGTTGACCTGTGAGGGACGATGTCACAAGTACCAGGGGTTCCATTTGAGTAGACGTAAACAGTCCCCAGACGAGAATGCCACCCCCACCAGCTTGAAGAGTACCCTGCTGGCAAGAAGGATACATCGCTTCATGTGGTTTGCGCGGTATTCGTATTCTGCCATCCACATGTACCAACGTAAAACTAGACTAATAAGTCCAGGCAACATTTTGCCACATGTCTCGGTTCCAGTGGCGATGTTCCCGTTGCCATGCTAATCTTTTCACCCTGTGATGGGAGGTCAGCAGTGGTGCCCACGTGGGACGATGGCTTCTGTACCCCATAGCTAGGAGATGGTTCTGGATGGTGTGGCTGCTTACACGTTTTTGTGCCCCAGCGTTAGATTGCCGAGTGATTTCTTGCACTCTGGCCTGTCTATCGCTGTTACAATGCGAGCTAACCGACGATGACCCTGCTCATCCACACGCTGTTGTCCACGGCAGTTGGCCCTTGCAGGGATGGTTTTACCAGATTCGATGTACTCGCGGTGCACCCGTGAACAGTGGCTCGTGACAATCCCAGTGCCTTCACGACTTCCGAGATGGAGTGATCCATTCGTCAGGCCCCGACAATTTTCCCACGACGAAATGCGCTTAGATCCTTCGTCTTACCCATTATGCGTATGACTCTTACTGATTCATGTTGCATCACTCCTTATATTGTCAGATCGCAGCATTCGTCAGTCGTTTCCGTTTACAGGGCTGCCCACAGCGCCACATTTGCGTAACGACAGCTGTTTCTAATTCAATTGCTCTTCAGTGTATATCAAAAACAAAATGTGAAAGAAATATCAGTTCAGGGTAAGTGAAAGTTTCACACCAATGAAGATAAGGCTATATGTACTACAGTTCTTTTCGCTTACCTACGCATCATTCAGAATATAATGAACTAAAATACAGAGAAAAATTTACGATGGGAAACAACATTGTGGCATTGCATTACATATACTGTATACATGGGTTCTTTCTATTCCAGAGTAAACAATTTAAATAATTTTCCTTTTTCCTTTGTGCCACGAAACTTAATTGTAGCTCACTTCTTTTTTTAATTATTTATGCATTTTTCGCGTATAAATCGGTAAAGGCCATTATTAGAAAGATAATTTCCTAATGTTTGGCACCGGTGTAACATACATGCTATCAAAATCAGTAGCGGTGCTTTTGCTTCACTTTTTGAACGGTTGTTAACTACCACCGTCAGCAAGTCTGAGGGCTATAGGCAGTCGCACGTCCTTAGGTTCGTCTCACTGGTTGCAGGCAATCACGCCATCTCCGTTTTTATATGTAGACTGGAACCCCAGCACGCTCCGATTTAACGTCAGAAGCCAGCGCTTAAACCATTCCGCCACGAAATACTTTAAAAACTAAACAGTCGTCAGAAAATGGCATAACGGCTCAATGCTGGCGATCCTGAATACTACTTTCACGCCGGTGTGACGTGTTCTTGTGCCTGTGTGTGATCGTGAGGTATTTCAAAGAAGCTTCCATTAGTTCTCCAGAGAATAAAATTTGTAAAATTTGCACGATATGATTAATTCTGGCAAAATGAATTTTGCAGTATTTTGTGTTGGTATACACCGATGAGCCATTATTATTATGACCACCTACCTAATAAACTACAGGACCCACTTTTACCCCGCAAAACAGCGGCCACTCCCCGAAGCATTGATTCGACGTGGTGGCAATAGGTATTCATAGTTATCTAGCAGCTGTCAGGGATTATGCGATAATAATGTCTCAAGTACCATAATAACAACTGCAGGTCCTCCAGTTCCCGTAAATTTCAAGGAGGTGGAGGTTTAGCGCAAACCCGCTTTTCCAGATCGGACCACAAATGTTCGATTGGATTCATGTCAGGGGAATTTGGAGGCCAAGGCATTAACAGAAAGTCACCAGCACATTCCTCGAACCCCTCCTTGACGATTCCGGAAGTGTGGCATGGCGCATTTTCCTGTTGGTAATGGCCATCACCAGCAGGGAACACAGTTTCCGTGAATGGTTGTAATTGGTCCGCAACGATGATCAGATGATCAGATACCTGGCAGCTGTCAGGGATTATGCTATTGGAATAGTGGGGCCTAAAATGTCTCAAGAAAACATCGCCCACAGCATAACACCACCGCCGACGGCAAGAATGAAACTTGGTTGGTAGGTTTGACAGCGTCAGACATGCAATTGATTCAAGTATCACACTCGGCCGCGCATGTGACGCAAGAAAGGAGGGGTCGTAGCGATGCACCTGAGCGGCTATATAAGGTCGTCCCGTTGCGTGTGATTGTAATTCTGACTCCCACTTTTGTGTTGATTGCATCCTTTGCAAGTTACGTATGCCTCGGACAAAAGTTCGAAAGCAATTCGAGCAGTTGGATGAGTTCGAATGGGACACATCATCGGATTCCGGGAAGCGGGGTAGTCTTATCGCTGTATTGCACGCCATAGCGGTCGTGCGGATATCAGCATAGCATGCTTTTGGCGGTGGTGGATAGAACAAGGCACGCAGCAGCGACTGGAAGGCAGGAAGGTTATAGGAGACCAAGACGAACTACGGAGAGATAGAACCGACGGGTTGTCCGACATGCGCGGAGTGACCCTACATCTACGTTTGCGGATATTCAGCTAGCAGTGGTGCCCTCCATGCATCGTCCGATTAGTGCCGGCACCACTGCAAGACGGCTGCAAGACGTGTGACTAAACGCACGCAGACCGTAGGGACGACTGCCCTTAACACCAGTGCATCGTCACCAAAGACTGCACTAGGGTCGTGCCAGACTGCTACGGGGCCACTCAGAATGCCAGCGGGGGATTTTCAGTGACGAGTTCCGCTTTTTTCTTGGAGGAGACGACTACCGAATTCCTGTGTGGAGGCTCCGTGGTCAGCGCCAAGATGAACGGTATGTTGTCGAGCGTCACACATCCAGAAGGCCTAAGGTCATGGTGTGGGGAGCAGTTGCCTACGATGCCATAACGCATTTCGTATTCATTACAGGCACTGTGAAAGCCCAACGTTACCTTACTGAGGTGCTGGAAATAACGGCCGTACTTCTTGTGAACACTGCCTCCGGTGCGATTTTCCAACAAAACAACGATCGTCCGCTTACTGCAGCTGTCTTGAGACCTTTATTACAAGGCACTCTGCCATGGACAGTCGAATCGCTAGACCTATCGCCGATTGAAAATGTGTAGGATGCTATTGGACGCATTATCCCCTCTCCAGCCCAACCGCACAAGCTGTAGGAGCTGCGTGAGAAGATTCAAGGTGCATGGGACGGATTACCGCAGGCCACCATTAAGAACCTGTACATTTCCATGCCGAGAAGTCTGGCATGCTATGTCAGCAAGCATGGCGGACCGACTCCATACTGGGAGACACTATTTAATGGCGTGTAGCTTGATAAAAATATTGCCCATATCAGTCTCAATATTTAATCATTTATTGTTCCTGGTAACTTCTACCTACCTTCAGAGTAGCATTGCAATACGACACGTCCTTCTGGATGCAAATATTTTTTGTCGATGAGTGTACTTTGGAATTATGAAATTTATCGCATATAAAAGACAGAATTGTCATCATTTATATTACTCACCATTTTTCATAACATATGCAAAATTTGCCTGTGTAAGGAAATAGTAATGGCCTAAAGAACTGGATATCTTTTCAACTACAATAGCTATGCCAGATATTTTTGCAACCGAGTGATATTTACACTTGAATATCGGTAAGAGTTTGATGAATTGATTTGCCGATGTCACTAAATCTGAACGGAAGCCTCAGTCCGCCTGGCAACATATCGATGATTTACAGTGTGGGCAAAATGAAGCATTAACATTGTTTTTCAGGCATTGTTTTTTTTTCTGATATTCATGGAGGATATCCTATCTCTCGTAGTTCAGTCTTATGTTATATTGTGATTCCTCGTAGAATCATATTTCGCAACTTATTGTCTCTTTTATCTTCATGCATTTGATGTAGCTTCTCCCATTTAGAAATTGTATATTCTTCTTCTTCCGGTTTTACACAATTCAACGTCATGGTTCACTTAACCAACTACAAAAGAAGAAGTAAAAAAAAATATGTGATAACAAAACACTAAATTCGCATTGCACTGCGCAATTTGTTTCAGATTACATTGTCATTAATCGCACAATGTATAAGCTGCTCAAAAACATGCACTTTTTAGAAAACTGAAGTCCTTGTCTGCAGCACTTAAATCCATAATGCAGAATATTCCAAAACAAATTTTCCGGATATATATTTTAGCGGCATTGTAGATTACCTTCTGTGTTATTTTGAAATAATGTTGTGAAAAAATGTTGTGAAACAGTGCATATTGATGTCTGATTTAGAAACGAATTCTTAAACATTTGAGGTGACATTTCTAAATTTTTAATTCTACCTGAACCTCTTATTATTTTAGAATTTATTATTTTATTCTAAATTAATGTAAAATTGGATTTCGTTCTATGTTTTTCTTGTGTTTAGGAATGGACCACCTGTTTTCTTAAAAGACGAAGATCATAAGACTCGCTGTCTTTGCCCACAACTGCTCTGACTAGTTCTGAAGATGTCCGAACACCAAAATGTTTAAGAACCACTGATCTACCGTATATTATGCTAAATAACAGCTTTTGCATTGTTTCCAGTTCTTTGCTGGAAAAAAATATTATACATACATATGTCGACATGTGTAACAGTGAGCTTGTTGAAAATCGCATTTGTAGTCTTACTAAGGACAATGGAAATCCGCAGCAAGTGAGTAGAAAAAACTTGGATAATTCTAATAAATCATAGCAAGTATACTCAAAAAGAAAAAAGCATTATGACAACCTGCGTCACATAATGTTAGTTCTCCATGTGCCTTCAAAAAACCTCTTCACGGCGAGGCGATGTTGCCATAAGATTTCTAAAGGTGTCTCGTTTTATCTGGTGCCCACGTTACCAGCAGATTCATTTATTTATAAGTTACGTGGTTGAGCGCCACAGATCAGATTAGCTGTTAGAATACAAACCACATACTGTATGCCTGAAGAAATTAATGTCTACGGAATTTCTAAGCCAGGGTAATACCTGGAAATTTTCCGCGAACTATTAAGGAAAAGTACGAGCAGTGTGGCATGGCTTATTAACATGCTTAGCGAATGCCCATCTAGAATGAATGCAGTTGCTATGAATGATGTTTTATACAGTTGGCAATGGTGTTTTAGTAGGTGGTAGACACCATAATTTCTTACACTTGAATGAGTAGACCCAGGACTTCACAGAAGAACATTACACCAAGCATTACATTTGCTCCATCAGCTAGTTTTCGAAACACGGTTCATCGTAGTGCAAATGTTTCCCAAGGTAAACGACGCATGTGTACCCAGTCGTACAGACCGTGCAACAGAAACCGAGATTCTTGGACCCAGACAAATTTCTTCCAATTAATCAAGGTACAGTTTTGATGCTCTGGTACATATTGCAGGCGGTTTCGACGGTGAACCAAGGTTACCATGAGCACGACCGGCAATACTTTCCCAAAGGTACTTCCCAACACAGAGAAATCAGTGTACAGTATCGCATCTTCAAGTCAGTGCTCAAATTCTCCTAAATATTAAGCTTCTGATTCTGAAATATCCAGGAATATACGAGACTGATGGAAAATTTTGAATATCTCGTAAGTAAATTGGTGTGCAAAAATTAAGGACGAAGAGGAGAAATTAGCATAACAGCGGAACGAGCAGGCAGAACGGACCGAAAGACTACTCAGGAGATAGACTAGGGTCCGGTACGGTAGGGCATGCGCATATATGCAGCATGACGTAGGGGGAGTGTCGGAAGCGTATAAAGCACACGTGTGGTGTACGCTCAGCAATTGGGTGAAAGCTATTGCACAATGTACATCGGTTTGAACGACGTCGAGTTACTGCCACAGTGTGATATGGCCAACAGGTAATCCAGTAGACGACAACTGCAGACTTTACCAGAGGTAGAATCATTGGGAAGTTGGAAGAAGTTCGAAGTGTGACTAGTGTCGCCAAGGAGATCAGAATCGCTCAGACCATCGTTTCAGGAGCTTGGAGAAAACTTCAAACGACAGGAACAGCTGTCCAAGGGTTTGCAAGTGGTCGTCCACGAGCAACTACGGCGGCGGACGAGGGGTCGATTGTCCTACAGGCGAGAAGAGACAGACGGCAGACAGCGGGAGAAATCGCAAGGCACATGCAACAGACAACTGGACGTCCGTTATGGCGTTTTACCGTGGCCACGAGGCTGCACAAAGGTGGTCCATTTGCACGACAACCAGTACGGTGTGTGTCATTAAAGCCTGCTCATCAGAGACGGCGGTTTCTGTGGTGCCAGGAACAAAGAACTGGGCACATCAACAATGGGGTCGAGTTCTCTTTACGGATGAGAGGCGATTTAGTCTGACGAGCGATTCTGGACGTATACACATCTGGAGAGAGCACGGAACACGCAATCACATCTCCAACATTATCGAAAGGGACATGTTTGGCGGTGACGGAGTTCTCGTTTATGGCGGTATCATGCTTGGTAGCCGTACTGACCTCCACATCTTCCAAAGAAAATCAGTCACTGTTGTCCGCAATTATTCCGAGGTTCTGCTGCCTCACGCGCGTCTGTTTAGAGGTGCTGTGGGTACTCAGTTCCTCTTCATGGACGACAACGCTACACCTAATCGTACAGTGGTTGTCGCAGAGCTGTGGGAGAGTGAAGATATTCAACGCACGGGTGACCCGCAAGGTCCCCGGACCTAAATCCAATCGAACCGTGTAGGACCATCTCGGGAGATGCTTGGAGACAGGTCACCAGCCACCAGCAACGATTCCGAAGCTGCGATTAGCGCTACAAGAGGAATATGCTGCGATGCCTCAACAGAACCTTGGCAATCTCGTACTCAGCATGGACAGACGGTGTAAATCCTGCAACGCAGTCAGGGGTGATCATATCCCCTACTAAACACTGGATTTTTCTTGGCAGCCACCTGTCACATGGACGTTTTTGTCTACCGTCCAGTTATGCTCGAAGCTACCTTTTCACTAAAGTGCATTTATATCTTTGGATTCCTTGTCTGGGCGGTTTTGCTCACTTGTCCCATATTCTTACATCTTGGGGATCTTATGATATGATTTGAGTCGATGTGGATCACTTCTGCACGACGTTACATTCGAAAAACCGTCTCGTTCTTAATTTTTGCACGCCAGTGTATATTAAACTGACACATACTGATACATTACTTTGAACATATTTCAAATTAGAAACTAATTGCCTGTATTATTTTCCCCCTACTGAAAAAAAATTCTAACATCCTGGCTGTTGCTTTCAAAATGCGCAAAGGTGTACTTTTAAAAAACAGCCAGATACTACATTTTCTTAAAAGCAAAGATTGCAGGTGTGTTTTCCATGAAATTAGACGGCATGGATAAACACCTATACAAAACTTTTCAACAGCATTCGAACATTTATTGCAGTCTTTCTTATGTTGTAATATTTTATTCGATTCCCACACAATAAATATCAGTTCAAAAATCCGAAGTAAAATTATTCAAAATGAAGTTTCTGAATAAGTGACTACATGAATAAGGCAATTAAAAAAAGTGCAATTTCTTTTTTAATCAGTGTGCTGCTTATGCGTCTCGTTTAATAGCTTTAAAATAACATTTAACCTTTTTCTCATCACTGGGCTGGAAATCATATGGGTGAGTCATATTTTCCTGAAGTTCTTGATTTGATCGGGTTTTTTTTTCAAAATCGTATGCTAAGCTATCCGAAGATTTGCCCACTATCATGATGTTGATGATGATTTATCCGAAAATGTGTTATAAATTTTTGTCTTTTTACTAGTCAGATAACTTGATCGCATAGAGGCTACCAGGAGCGCTTATTTTCAGTCAAGTAGAAATATATTTTCTCCGTAAGTAGCATCTGTGGCTGGCTGACGGCAATAAGACATGCAAGTTGTGATAACATTCTCAAGAATTACACAGTTCGATCACTGTTCTTTAGCATAGAACGGTAAAACATAAAACTGAACTTACGCACACCTGTTACAAGAATACTATTACTCTGGTATGATTTGATACAGTGCCAAATTTTATTGCAACTTCGTATTTGAATGCTGAAGCAGTTACAACAACTGCATGACTTTTATCATGAAAAGTTTTCCAAATAAAGAACTGAAAGTTTTTCACATTTCTAAAATAAGAACAATAGAAATTCACTACTAAAGCATAAAGGTAACGCTTTTCGTAGTTACTGAACAAACAGAAACTTAGGTATGAATGGTATTAGCAATTTTCTTCCTTTGTATTTACAGGTATATTGATACTATCACTTATCTTCGGTGGTAACGACAACTTACTAGAAATGCACGATATATAAGGCTTGATTGTACGGAAAAAAATCATAAATGGTACGTATGTAACCATATTGAGAGGCATCCCCTTTCCTTTTTTATATCAAGTTAAAATTCTAACATTTTTTAAAGTTGGTATTTTCTTCCATGTCATTGAACAATTAAAGAAATTTTCTCACATATAATCCATTATGTTTCCTAGAAAACCACAGAACGTGGAATGAGATGCTTGATTAATAGATCGTGTACCTTACTAAAATTACCGATTTATCCAAATGTAAATACTAGAAAAATCAGACGAGTTGCACAGGTTTGGCAGAAATTCTTCCAATGAACACTTTTCTATATTCACTATTTAAAAGTATACTCTTTCGACCATAAATATATAATCCCAGGAAGTATTAGGCGGCGTTCCATGCAAATTGATGTGTATTTCTAGACAGCTTGGCTATGTAAATTGTTGCAGTTGTAGTTCCAAAACATGTGCACGACACGCGAGCAGTGTTGCCATTCTACTGATTTATCAGTAGATCGACTAATTTTGACCGCAGTCTACTCATAGGTTCTCGTAAGCTACTGATTTTCTTTTTTAAGACCCCATGTACAATCACCGACATGCTGTCTAAGAATGTTGGCATCCATTCGACAAGATTCACTTTTGACCTGGTCGGTATTGAAAATTCTGTGGAAGACTAAAATAATTCAACACATGTTATTTATTGTTTTTTTAAATGCATACTGGTTGCTATAAAGTATTCTTTTATTGCAGATAAATATATACTTTGTTGCACAATGATATTCCCTAGTCTTGCTGAAACGCAGAATATTAGGAAAACGATATCGCATAATATTTGTAAGCTTTCTTCATTTCGAAGTAACTAAAAGCAGTTTCATTTCAAAGTATTGCCATACGATTTAAAAATATGCATTTGTACTGTTCTTTAGCCCAATCAAGTGAAGTACTGAAATCACTGTGCCATGGCGTAAAGGTGAGGAATATCTCCACATTTTGCTGAGTGTTCACGGCGCAGGTTTCTAATTTGACGTCCGAGCTGGCTGCGGGAAAAGCGCAGTTGGTGTGTTTGCCTTATAGATTGTTTCTGAGCCTTTTAGAAAACCAGCTGCACTGCACTTTGGTACTGATGCCTGCTTCTGGTACTTAGACGTGTTGACGATGGTTAATAAATAGCAAAAAAAAAGAAGCAATATTACGAGACTTTTGGAATTGTATTTTGTTTGGAGCCCCATCATTTTGGTCCGAAGTGGAAAATGTTGAAGAGGAAAAGTTGAATTGACAGATTTATGGCAAACAGATAGCCTAAGTATAAGGCGAGACATGAAGATCTCCATGGAAATTTGAAGCTATGTATCCTTCGGTGCTAATGAAGAAACGTACCTTTTAGCTTTGTGCTTATAGTGCAAAATGCCAATATTAATTATGACTAAGTCGAAACGAAAGGTAATCGTGGATATTAAAAGTTCTGCTTACAATGGTTTTGGAATAGTCACTTATCTTTTTTCTGTTTTGTGGTGACAAATCTTTTCTGGATCACTAGGGAGGATCAAAATTCTTAGAGAAGTTTACCGGAACTGTAACTGAAGGAAATCGTACGACATAAAAGGAATACTATGCGAACGAGTTATCGCTGGTGAAGCATTTTATTCCCTGGTAGAAACTGTCTTCCTCTCATTAGGAGACAACTACTAGATATAAGGATTGCAAATGATCGACGCCAGTATATGGTATTAACACTAGAAATTGTGTTATTTCCTACTCATGCAAAAATCAGCTTCAACAGCTTTTGTATTTCATGCTACTTAACATCAGGTGTTTAAGTTATGAATAGACTTATTTTCAGAAAGATCAACTGTGTTCTGGCGTCATGGAAAAGACTCGGGAAATAAGAACTAGGTAGATTTGGAAGACTATAAAATATTTAAAAAGCAAAAGAACATATAGCCCAGGTGCGGATCCAGATGGGGCACGAGGTGGGAGCGAGGGACACGCGTCCCTCTGGATCCGCTACTGGTCTCAAACTTTATATCTACGATTCTGAAAGTGATAAATTTGAGGCAAAAATGAAGTACTTCTTGGAGGAGCAAAGCTATGGTGCTCGGAAAGACAGGACCTGTGTTTCCACCAGGATATACTGGACTTCTCGGAGGAACAAAGCGAGTGCTACCACGAGGATATGTTGGACATTGAATGTCACTACGAAGGACAGTGTTGTGTGAACGTTATAGACATTACGTTCGGCGGCTGATTCGTGGAAGTGTTTTACTATATATTCTTAAATCTAGAAAGCCTCTTCACTTCTATATCTTTTGCAGACATTTTTGTATAACTGTAATACACAGTGGAGTCATATTATTGTGACCACCTCCTAGTTTTGACGTCAACAGCGCGTAGCCAATGAAAGAAGGTAGTGAGCTGGCTTAGAAGGAATACAAGGTGTGCTGTAGGCATTCTGAAACATATCAGTCGTTACTGTCATGGTTAAAAGCAGCAATTTATTAGATTTGCAAAAAGGGATTACTATCGAATTTCGGGTCAAGGACGGTAATATTTCTCAAACAGCGCAGTTTGTGAAGTGTTCGCATATTGCTGTGGTTAAAGTGTATCGTGATAGGAGACATAGAACCATTGGAAGTAAAAGACGTAGAAACTGCAGAGTACTTCGTGCCATTGATTTCAAGAGAACGTCGCCTTCCAAGCTGCATGAGGACCGATTGATACGCTACAGCGGAGCAACTCACTGGCCGAATGAAAAATATACACATTTCATTTGTTTTATAAGGATCATGATACTGCACCTTAGCCGTCATCAGGTTTTGAAAGGGACCGACTTATACATGTATATTAGTAGGTTTCGTACGAGTATTGTCCCGTTCAATTTCTGATACTTTGATGTTGCATATATATACAGAGGTGTGCAAAAATTAAGGACGAAGACGAGAAATTAGCAAGCAGCGGAACGAGGGGCAGAACGAGCCGAAATACCACTAAGGAGATAGATTAGGGTCCGGTACGGTAGGGCATCTGCATATATGCAGCATAACTTAGGGGTGGGGGGAGTGTCAGAAGGGTATAAAGCACACGGGCGGTGTACGCTCAGAAATTCGGTGAAAGCTATCTATTGCACGGTGTACTTCGGCTTGAACGATGTCGATTTGCTGCCATCGTGTGATATGGCAAACAAGCAATCAAGTAGACGACATCTGGATGACTTTACCAGAGGTCGCTTCATTGGGACGTTGGAAGAAGTTCGAAGTGTGACTAGTGGGGCTGAGGAGTTCGGGATCGCTCAGAGCTTCGTTTCACGAGCTTGAAGAGCATTTCAAACGACAGGAACAGCTGTCCAAGAGTTTAGCAGTAGTCTTCCACGAGCAACCACGGCGGCTGACGACCGGTATATTGTCCTACAGGCAAGAAGAGACAGACGGCAGACAGCGGAAGAAATCACAAGGCTCATGCAACAGAAAACTGGACGTCCGTTATCGCGTTTTACCGTGGCCAGAAGGCAGCACAAAGGTGGTCTATTTGCACGTCTCCCAGTACGGTGTGATCCATTAACGACTGCTCATGCGAGACGGCGGTTTCTGTGGTGCCAGCAACACAATAACTGGACACATCAGCAATGGGGTCGAGTTCACCTTACGGATGAGATCCGATTTAGTCTGACAAGCAATTCTCAATGTATACACATCTGGAGAGAGCAGGGAACACACAATCACACCTCCAACATCATCGAAAGGGACCGGCTTGGATGTGGTGGAGTTCTCCTTTGGGGCGGTATCATGCTTGGTAGCCGTACTGACCTCCAAATCTTCCTAGGAGGTTCAGTCTCTGGCGTCCTCTATTGTACAGAAGTTCTCCTGCCTCACGTGCGCCTGTTTAGAGGTGCTGTGGGTACTGAGTTCCTCTTCGTGGACGACAAAGCTACACTTATTCGTACAGTGGCTGTCGCAGAGCTGTTGGAGAGTGATGATATTCAACGTATGGGCTGGTGAGCAAGGACCCCGGACCTAAAGCCACTCGAGCACGTGTGGGACCTTCTCGGTAGACGCTTGACAGCACGTCACCAGCCGCTAGCAACGATTCCGCTGCTGCGATTGTCGCTACAAGTGGAATATGCCGTGATGCCTCAACAGCTCCTTGACAACCTCGTTCTCAGCATCGACAGACATTATAAATCCTGCAACGCAGTCAGGGGTGTTCATATCCCCTACTGAGAACTGGATTTTTCTTGGAAGCCGCCTGTCACATGGACGTTTCTGTCTTCTGTCCAGTTGTGCTCGAAGCTACCTTTTCAATAAAATGCCTTTGTATCTTTGGATTCCTTGTCTGGGCGGTTCTGCTCACTTGTCCCATATTCTTACATCTTGGGGATCTTGTGGTGTGATTTGAGTCGATGTGAAGCAATTCTGAACCACGTTACATTCGAAAAACAGTCTCGTCCATAATGTTTGTACGCTAGTGTATATGATTCGATGTTCAATAACCACCGTAATCACTTGAGTTAACTATAAGCAGTCTTTCGTCTCTTATTAGAACCACTGGTTACATGAAAGTAATAGAGCTATTGCTGCAAGATAAACGCAAGATCCATATCTCACCAGAATCCGAACTCTGATTCATCACGATCGTATGGTGCAGATACGTAAATTGACTTTTAAAAAAACTGGTCTCAAAAGAATACATTCCCTATTTTGGATATGATGATAATTAAATTGCGTGTTCTCCTCCTTCCACACACATTACCTTTGTTGCTTATGGGACGTCAAATGAAGCATAAATGATGTTAGACGGGTGACGCAGCAGTACCCCTGAATTGATGGTAGCCCATTAGAAACCACACGTAACACATAAAATATTAACGCAGCGCTTGAAACATATAGTTGATGCCACCTGTTGTATGTGAGTAATATCAAAGGAAAATGAGCGATCTATCTTATGAATACTATCAAGCGGAAACAGCGAGCAGGACTCAATTTTTGAAAAAAGGGGGAAGCCAATCAACAGAAATATTTTGACGTATGCGGGTGGTTTTCGGAAATGCGTGTCTTGCGAGCAACACCATCTGAAAAGTGTGAAAGAAATTTCGAGTGGACCGGTAATCACGATGGATCGGCAAGGACCTAGTCAAGCACACAGCGCCATCACACAGTACACAATTGCAGCAGTGGACGTGCTAATGAAATTTTACCGCACGATAACAACGAATTATTAGCTGCAATAGACATATTTAAATGCCACTCGTTGTATAGTCGTCCACCAATGTGTATACGTCTTCGATCTGCGGCTGATTTATTCATCTCAAAACCATTCATGTTCTTAGATTTAGACGACGCGACGCATAACGTTAAAAAGTATTTAGAATCTGACAGACTTTTTATTTCTTCGGTATCAATGTTCTCCATTTTGCTTTTGCTGTTGGTATTTTATTAAAAAAACACGTTACCCAAAATTGAACCGCAAATTTTCTTGTGTCAACCTTGAAAATTGCTCTAGTTCGTACACTTGCGCTCATTAATTCTATTAACAGATCTACAAAAAGTGCTAAGGTCGTAAATAGATAGGCGATTCCAAACCTTTTGCATGGGCATAATCACGTAAATTCCAAAAATTTGGTACGTTAAATTCTGACCAGAAAATTGAGTGTTAAGTAATGAATTTCGAAAACGGTTTATCTGCACGTCACAAGTTACTAGTTATCTTATTATTGCATATTTCAGTAGTGTGTTTTTAAGCCATTCGTGTAAAATACTTGAAAATGGGCTATCCTATTTACTAGGAATACCAGCAACAATTTCCCAACAACGGCAAACGTACATTTCTTCATTCCAACTACGTTAACTCACTTTGTAATTTATGAAATAAATAAATTCATGAAACGCACAGAAGTATGCTGGTTTATATCGTTTCAAATATGAGGTGTCTATTAAAGAATTCCATCTCCATTTTAAGATTATTATCAGTGGAAGTCATTCGTACGTGTGTAATACATTTCTGGGCACCGCACGAAAGTGGCAGGGAAAAACATTTTGCAAGAAGCTGTTATTTCCACATTTTTAATAGGAAACAACTCCACAAGCAAAAGAGAAAAAAATTGTTACATCATATCAACAGGGCTCAACACACAAAAGCTTGTCCCAACTTGGTATTTTAAACGGTAATGTTTTACGGATTAATTAACCTTCCCATAATATAAAATGCTAAGCACTTCAAACATACTGGAAACAAATTCGGTCGTATGCGCGAAAAACGCATTCATGGCTCAGTACGTACATACCTTACCAAGGACTATTATATGCTTTTAAGTATTTTGTTCGTAAAATAATTTATATTAATAGTAACATAAATTCTTCTTTAGATGAAAAGCAATTAGCAAGTTTTTTGTAAATGGGCAAAACGCACCATCTATTATCAGAAAACTGTACCTGTTGAGCGTCTGCGGCTGGAGATGTATAACTCAAAGAAAGTCTACTCGATATCATATTACTAAGTCTTACAACATAAAATGTTTACTTATTTGAAAAAAGCAAATTTGAAGCCGGAGTAACATAGTTTTTTTAAATTAGTCTTAACATGAGAAATAACAAGCTTTTATTGCTGAACACTCTCATTTTAAAAGGTTTTATACGTATTTGAGAAAACTGTTTCAGTCTTTTTCTTCGCACAATGTGAATTTATTTGTTTCGGATTCTTCGCCATCTTGATGTTGAAGACGCTTCCTCAGAAAAAAAAATAAAGAAGAAAGGAAAGGAATATTCTTGCTAACTATCTTCTGAGAATACAGCTTAAAACAAATTTATATTAGGACCACAATACCTCGTTCCGAAAACGGTAAACACCAAAGGCTGTTCGGAGCTGATCGCCTTGCTCAGAACCAGACAGGGTCTCACTCAGATGCTCAAAGAACTGCGCGCGGGGGGAAAAAGAATTATTAAGGCTTTCAGAAGATAATACAGGAATAGGAAGTTTAGATACTGCGGTAACGGGGTCAAGGTGTGGGGCGGCATCATCACTAATGGACGCACCGAGCTATGGGTTCTTGAAAATGTGAATATGACGGGTGAACGACACTGCAAAGATTTTCTACGTCATGTGGGATCATTCCGCGGTGCTGTAGGCGAAAACTTTCTTTTCATGGATGACAACCACAGGTCATCGTACGAGAGCACTCAGAACAGTACCGACACATCTGGAGAAGAAGCGTATTCATCGCATCGACTGGTGAGCATGTTCCCCAGACTTCACCACATTCAATACTTCTGGGATGCAATGTGGTGACGAATTGGTGCGCGAAACGTCTGTTAAGAAAACAAGTAATGCCTTATCCCTGCTCTGAGGGAAGAGTAGGCTAATTCGTCTTAGATGTCCTGGATTATTTAGTGCTCAGCGTGTCACGACGTTGCGGTAGATCCATTGTTGTTTTTAGT
Source organism: Macrothele yani (assembly GCA_039090855.1). Classification (NCBI taxonomy): domain Eukaryota; kingdom Metazoa; phylum Arthropoda; class Arachnida; order Araneae; family Macrothelidae; genus Macrothele; species Macrothele yani. The sequence continues at coordinate 17,748,552 of CM077018.1, read as the reverse complement.
GGATATACTGAAATGTCTTTCGTTTTGGTTATCGATAATCACAATACATTCGCCCTCCAATTATGTCCTTCGGAAATTTATAACTTTTGCATAAACACTGATTACAATGTAATTCTTCAGTCGTTTATAAACATTTCCTTTTTGAATTTTGGTGTGTTCGTATGTGGGAAATATAATTATTCCTCCATTAGGCTGCGGTCATGTATTGCTTCTCTTACTGAAGTAAAACGTAGTCCGTCCTGAGGTTTTGGGCACAAGTGTATACCCCAAATACTGGATATCATATTTCAGTGACTCGGAAATGTTGGCTTTTTGCTCTCACCTACGCACAATAAAACTGGTAAAACGAAACAGACATGCTAAGAGATTTCTGGTGCGGATAATCGTTACTCAGAGAGTAGGAATGTGTAGAAATGTGTAATTTAATTCACATTCCATTAGATAGTCTAAAATTCAAATTATAATAATTCTTTTGAATATCATTCGTCCATATATGTTGGTGTCTAAGAAAATAACATGATATATATGAACCTCATAGGATTTGTGCGTAATACATGCAATTCTCATTTCTTCTGACGAGCGAACAACATGTTGCACAATTCGTTTCAATATACTGTATCTTCAGAAGGTATCAATTAAAAGCATGTCCTGTATATTAAAGAAGCATTGCTCAAAATTTAGATTTCCACACTTGTGTGTGCAATTTAAAATAGGTGACACTTTTCTCCCCGAAGTCTCTTGTTAGCAATTTTTCTTTTTAGTGTCATGTGTTCCTGCTTCTCTTTAGGAACGAACTACAAAGTTCTGTGATTAACAAAGTTAAGTTTTGATGAGAAAAAAAGCAGATTGAAAGTAGATTTCGAAGAAGAAATTTGATTACTATCAACACACATTTGCGAGTAAGATAAATTTTAAGATGGCAAATGTTGGTATTCTTACGGCATTTAAATTGTATGTAAGTATTAATCAAATTTTGATATTTTATATAATACTTTTGAAATTTCAAATTTAAAACATATAGATTGACAATCAAATTTTATGTTGTCAGATTTAGTTTCTTCGAGTTCTTAAGATTTATGAGCATAATGAACAACTTATATGCTATAAATGTCAGTTCCATAAGTTTGTGAGTTCTAAAATTTTATATGTGTAGATTAAAGAAAAGGTTGACATGTAATTTTGTTAGCTGTGTTGCCTCTAAAAACTGAAAAACGTTCTCAGTGAATACTTCTGAATAAATTTGGAATAAGATGGACATATGCGTTAAAAAATAATCCCCCTAACAGAAATGGGTATACTGGAAACTCAATAATCCCCCATGCCTATCTCTGTAGATAGTTCATGGGACTACCAATTAAGATACATCAGGTTTATTACAAGGGACATGTAGGAAACACATATTATTGATTCTTCATTTAGTCGTCAACAGATAACAGGAGTCTCTGCATCTGCCTTTATGTTTCTTTTCAATGTATTTTCAGTTATTTTGCAAATTTTTCCAATCCTCAGAATGCTTTCTTCGGTATATCACAAGTGTGCACATGATTATGAACTTAATAAATTTCCTTTAAAATATCATATGCTCACGTTATGGTATTATTTGCTTTCTAACAGAGCAGGTCACAAAATGTTTGCTAGATGTTTCAAATTTAAATAAAACTGACATTAGGGAAAATGAAATGCCGTTCAGTTTAAAAACAAATATTTTGTTTATGATTCAAATTTAATACACATTAATTTCTTTAAAGTCAGATATGTTACAGTAAATACCTCTGAATCTGTTTCACTCGGATAGATGATTCTACTTTAGCAGTCTTTTTTATCTGAAACTCAATCTTTTTAACTGAATGTGAGAAGGGATGGCGCTCTCCCCGAATCATTGTTTATTTGGTTTTACCACATTTATTTCACATCTGAAAGATGATGTTGAATTGTCAGAGCTGCGGGATAATTTAACATCATCTTTCAGAGCAACAACACTTATTTCAATCGCACACAGAAAGACCTCACTTTCAGCTTCAGAACAGTGAAATAAAAAAAAATTCATATTCTCTTTAATTTGAAAGGGTTTTCAATGCATACGGAAAACAATAAAAATTAGGAAGTTCAAGTTTCTGGTGCACAGGTATTTATTAAGAAAAAACAAAACTTCTGAAGGTTGAAGGGTTACTAAAATTATTTAGAGAAGTTCTCGGTATTTGTACGTGCAAGAAAAAAATATGTGCACTTCATATATCCATACATTTATTTGACAAAGCCTTCACATAAAAAACACAATTCAAAACATTGGAAAATTTATTAGCATGGAAACACTTAAACTGCGTTACGTGAAATTTCGTCAGGTAAAGTTACACCCGTACTCGAATGACCAGATAATCAACAGCATAGGAGGTTCATGGGAACAGTTAATATTTTGTCAATCATTCAAGGTGCTATTAAGATGCTCTTCTGCCGATTTTATGAGCCTTCGCCACGGAGTTCAAGTTAGAATGGGCCCTTGGAAAATGTTGCGGCTACGCAGCCACATTTTGGCAAGGTTCGTTGTTTTATGTGATTTGACACATTACTTCCGTTATCAGTATTCAAATTACTGGAGAGTTGTGTCATGATATCAATTCGTTTTTCTCGTACCATACGACATAGCGTTCGCTGTATGGATGAGCAGTGGTCAGCCCTCACATTGCCGGTGATTCGTGATTTTCCCCTCCGTGATCCACATTTTGAAAGTTCAAACCATGGCTGTCCGTTAGCAACACACCAGCTTTGTCATGTCGCATAAGGCCTGATCCAGTCGTCTCACATTCAGAGTTTGGCCTCTGTCAAACTCGTTTGAATCCTTTGCTGTTTCAGTCAGATGAACAAGAATAACATTGGTTGACAGAGTTCAGTCTCAGGTGTTATTTGGGCAGTTACATGATCTTCACACGTGCCGTTGTTTACGGAATTTGCTTAGATTTCCATAAAGACGCGAGGGTAGTAATGCTTTGCCTCTTAGTTGCATACATACAATCGTCGGTGTATCTAATGCAGTTGTTTTTAATATATTTGGAATGAACTTTCTTTTTGCTAAAAAGTTGCATTGATATGGGTTTTTCCTATGGCCACACGTAACCAAGTATTGCAAAGTGAAGAGTTTATACAAATTTATTAAAAACTTCTTCTATGTCAAATTTGGTTACCCAAGTCACTGAACAAAGTTTTGAATAGCTAAATTCGGTATTTTTAGGTGTGGAAGACACCACAGTGTGAGACTCAATGGGCTATAAGCAGTCGCCCGTCGCTAATTTAGGGTCACTGGTTCCAGGGAAGGGAGAGAGCCAGTGCCGTAAGACAAACACAACATCCATGCCTGACCGGAATTCGAACCCGGACCCCTTACGGACGAATGATCAGAGGCCAGCGCCTTAGACCACTGCGCCACCGGGGCGGCACTAGTGCTTTGGATTGACCTGTATCCGTATCTGGAAGAGTATTTTTGTCGACGCTATGGTGCAGCGGAGATAGTAAATAAATTTACGGTGTCCCAGTTAGGCGATTCTATGCGTCATCGTTTATGTCAATCAGATAACTGAAATTATCCAGAATCAAATATCACCAGCATGTGTATAGTGAAAACAAAATAATGAGCTCTTATAAATAGTCTCAAGAGAAGAAAATTATCGCTCTCACAGCCCTGAGTTAATTTTGTCCATTAAAACTTTTTTTTCAGTGAATTATAAATGAAACATTTTTTTATTTCGTATATGCCTAAGGTTTTGGAAATCAAAAATTTTTGATAACCATAGTTAAGGTGGTGTAAATCAAAATTTTCTGTTAACGATAGCTAAGGTGGTGCTAACAAAACTTAGCGATTTCAATCAAAACAAATTGCATTTATGTAACTAATGTGATTTTCTTCACAAGTGTGCATATAAATTCCATATGATTAACTAATGTGGTACTCTTCACACATGTGAATATAAATGAACTGCTGCAACTGGCAGATGGGATATTCTTTCAAAGTGTTAATATATATTTTATACGATTAACTAGTGTGGTATTCTTCACACGTGTGAATATAAATAAACTGCTGCAACAGGCAAGCGTTGTACTCATCACACTGTATTATTAATATTATATAAAGGAATAATAAATTGGCCTTTAAAAGATGCAAAAAGACTGCATGAAACATAAAGTCATAACCTTCGCAAATAATCAAAATAAAAAATAAATAATTAAAATGGTTCCAATATATAATGAATATGCTCGAAATTCACTGGAATCTATAAACAAGCTAAAAATATCTTCTTTCGTGCTTTAAAACTATACACATATAAAATAACAACTGTCTCACACGATTAAAAATATCTCCACTATGTACAATTTTGATATTGGCCGTAAGTTTAATACAGTCAGTTCCCAAAGTACAAATAAAAGATGATAAGTTAAAAAAGCTGAAAGATGATCAGATAAAAAGGCTAAAAGGTGATAAGTTAAAAATGCTGAAAGATGATAAGTTAAAAAAGCTGAAAGATGATCAGATAAAAAGGCTAAAAGGTGATAAGTTAAAAATGCTGAAAGATGATAAGTTAAAAAGGCAAGATCTTTCGAGCTCCCACTACAGCTCATTCTCAAGCCATAATGTCGTGTGCACCCTCAGATACATGCACTTATATACAAAAGTTTACGTCATGTTGTCCTGATAACATAATCCTTTGAAGTTATAACAGGCAAACCACTCTCAGGGATAAGCATTTTTTAATTTTAAGATTTCAAACAAAGTAATTTGTAAAGATATAATTGCACACATTATACAAAGCAGTGACAGTAATAATGAATATATAATTATCAGTGTGGGTCTAATTTTAAGTCCATCACGTGTCATCAAAAGTGTTAGATCGATATATTGCGCAAGATTTTGAACGCAGTCTAGCTCTGTCTGTCGAGGTTTCTTAGCGGAGGTATGTGTGAATGCTCGATTCACATAAAATCGCAAAACTTCCAATTTATATCCAAATGGGTGATATGATTTAAAAGGTATAAGTACGGGATTGGCAGTAGGTTTCTTATATAGAGAATACGTCAATGAATCACTTACAGAATCACGCGTAAGCAAAAATATCCAGAAATGGTAATGAATTGCAATTTTCAAGTTCAATTGTATAATTAATAGTTGGATAGTAGTCAGATAATTGTTCTGAAAAACATTGTAACTGTTCGATGGGATGAGACCAAATAATTAGTACGTCTTCGACATAACGTATGAATAAGTGAAGACGAAATGTGCTATTAAGAATAATGTTACATTCGATATCTTGTAATATTACTTCAGCCAATATAGCGGAAAGTGGCGATCCCATTGGTGTACCTGCCAGTTGCTGATATGTTATATTATTAAAATTAAAGTAAGATCGCTTTGCTACCAATTTTAAAGCTTGTAAGATGGCTTCGATTTCCAGTTGGTGTAGAGTGGAGTATTTTGTCAGCACGCCTACTATGACATTATGGGCTCCTCAATAGGTACAATGAGTTCACATTCAGTGAAGCCAATATGTAAGGCCTTTCAAATTTGAAGTTCCTAATGATGTCTAAAGCTTGCCTCGAACTATGTACCACATATGATGATTTATTAAAATATGGTTTTAAAAAAGGAAGCCAATGCCGACTGAAGGTTTTGCGTTTTCTGAAGAGCACTTTTTGCCTTGTGAAAACAATCCATTTAAGGACGTTTTCGTAAAAAAATAGCAGCACCTTTCACACAGATTTAAATACATTTTCAATATATAATGTATATGTTTCATATACTTAACTGCAAACATGCAACAATAATTTTATTATTTGAAATAATACATTATAAAAAGAAAAAAAGGATAAAATCCCACTATAACACTGTAAGAAATGCTCAATTTTTAGCATGTCTTTTCTAAAAAACGTTCGTGCTTATTTTATTTGTTTGCCCGACTGCCTGTCCTTCTGTGGTCACTATATTTCTGATATATTCTGCAACATGTGATATTAGTCCGATTTGAAAAAAAAATATTTTTGCATTGTGAAGATTATGATGTGAGAATGTGGATCCTTGCATTCCTGTTTCTTCCCTCCGATGCACAACTTCGACGCCAGAAGGCGTAAAGGCAAGTGATTCCGAATTCAAAATGAATTTTATAGCATATATTTGCTTCCATATATCCGATTGAAAAAAATCTTCCTTTCAATGTCATTTATGAAGAAAACAATTTTAGGCATAGTTGGTTTTCAACTAATTCATAGATTTTCCACTACGGAGCTTAAAAGTAAATTGCGTTTTCCTCGATGTCTCTGTTTCTAAAAGTCCGATTTGAAAAATTCTTCCTGCATGGGATTCAGCTCCTGATTGCAAATGTTTCGCGTGTAATTTCTAATTCCTGATAAGGAATGGTTTGGCCAATAGGGGTCGTGAACGGCTGTTTTTGTTTCTAATGTATTTGCAGCAAAGTTTAAGTTTCTGAAAACTCCGGAAAAATTATTTTGTGGACCGATACCGCTCCCCTCGAAAAACCTTTTAAGAATACCTCCTGCTTAAAATAGCACATAGTTTTCGCGCTAGGGGGCATATACCTACGTCGTTAGTTTCGTCGATATCTCTGCTTCTAAAGACCCTATTTGAAAAACTATTCCTTTGTTGGATAGCTTTCCGGTGCAAAATAGTTCCCACATAGTTGCAAATTTTTCAAGAAACGCATAGATTTTCCGGTAGGTTTCGTAATGTTAAATTGCGTTTTCCCCTATATTTCTGCTTCTAAAGCTCTGGTTTCAAAACTTATTCCTGCATAGAATACAGCTACTTATGGGAAATGTTTAGACTGTAATTTCCAATTTTTGATAAAAAAAATGGTTTGGCCACCAGAAGGTGTATTAGGTCATGCTCTCCTTTCAGCAAAACCTAATTTTCCGAAAACTCGAATAAAAGATTTCTTTCGTGGACCGATATCTTTTCCCTCGAGAAACCTTTTCCGGTTACTTTCTTCTTAAAATATTGCATAACATTTTCGCCAGGGGCTTACACGTATGTAATTTTTTGTCGACGTCTCTTCATGTAGGTGTACGAATAGAACAATTATTTCTTTGTTGGAGAGGGTTTCTGCTGCAAAATGTTTCCCATATAATTTCAAATTTTTCTTAATGCACAAATTTGCCACTAGAAGGCGTAATGTAACGTTTGCTTTACAACGATATCTACCGTACAAAATACCAAACATAAAAAATTATTTTTCGGTCGATATTATTAAATATAAGAAGTGTGTGTGCTTTCTTACCAAAATAATGCACGATTTCGTTAATAGGGGAGCCAAGTTTAATCTGTTTTCTAAATATTTGGGCTTTCATATGATTGATTTAAGAAATTATTTCAACGACGGAGGCAATTTATCTTGTGGAACACGTTAGGTTAGCATTTGAGGAGTTTTATGTTCGCAGTTATGTCGGTAGGTGGTGTTCGGGTGCTTCTGTTTGCAGTTTTAACACCGCTTCTAAAAACCCTATTGAAAAATTTCTATTTTACCGTGCCCCATTTTCTACAATAGAGATGTGGAGTATTACCCTATTTCCATAATGGGGGCGTAAAGATCAATACCTTTTTTCCGGTATCTATGCTTCCAGGAAAAATTTTTGTAATTTGTTTTCCTTACCAAAGCTCAGAGGTCTGCACGGGCCTTATTAAATGAGCGTGGCCCCGCTCAAGCTCGTTTGTGTAAGATTCGGTCCAGTACCGAACAGTGCATTTCTTATACCCTAATGTTCATTCATTAAGGGGCAGAGACAATATGCAAATTTGTGCATGTATTCTTTTAAACTAAAAGTATATAAATTTGAAATTTCTGTTAACTTCTGGTATTATTTTTACTGGCATATGTAACATAAAAGGTGCTGCTAAGTTTTTTACCTAAATCATTGAACTGGTCACAAAGGAGAATATATTAGGTAATGTTTCTGTATTCATTTTGCAGTCTGTAAAGGCGATGTTAAATCATATTCGGAAATAATGCTCGTTCGTATAAAGCGGTTAAATCTCAAACATTTAAGGTTGTCCGCCTACCTATTGTTCAAATTATAAGTTCCACCAGCGGCCTCTTGACGTTTATGGAATGATATTCTTTTGCACATGATTCACGGCGTCTATTTAGTCATTCCCAAACGTGAAAAATATGTGGGAAATATTTTCCGAGAGCGGTTTCATACTGAAAGAAACAAAAGCTCTGCGTGCGCGATGAAGTGTTAGGTGTGTATACAGAAATGCTTATTATCGACAATACAAAACGCCTGATTTTTTATTACTCTGTCTTGACGAACATAAGACAAAACGAAATCGTCAGTCACTTAGAGATGGCAGATTCAAAAGGAGTATTTATAAGCGAATTTCAATAGGTATTTGTATTTTTGCAAATGTGTGTAAAAACCTACACTAATTTCAAATTTCATTGTCTTCTGATAAAGTCACCTGTTGTGCCTTTTACTACACATGCCTTTTCAGACTTTGACATTCTTCTTTATGTAACGGTCGTTCATAACTGGATTTTCTTCAAATTTTCATGTTTTTTTCTGAAATATTCAGGTATTTAATTTTTCTTTACGAAATGTTATCCCGGTTTTAAATATCAAGCCCAATTCGGTATCACCCTGTTTTGTTTATTTTGAGCAACATAAAATTGTTATTCATTTCACAAGGTGAAATATATTTTTATTAGCTGTTTTCGTGCTATGTATTGATTCGACATCGCATTCCAATGCGAAATTCTTCATTTACACCCATATTAACCGAATCAGAAATAGTCGACGAGTTTCAGATTTTTCTCAAGTATACCATTCTGAGGAAAAATGTGTTCTGTTTTCGTCGAAAGTTTTGCACGCAACAATTAAATACAAATTAGAAAACAAAGTAAACTAAAAACTGAAAAATAAAGAAAATGCTGCTTTAGAATTTTCAAAATGACATTTGTGTCAAAACTCGTACTTAACCCACTATTAATTCGAAATATTTTCCCCCTTACTACTTTGTAAGAAATGTGTATCATAAGCTTCTAGGAAGAATCGCAACCGTACAAAGATCGATCTGTTTTCCCATTAAAGCGATAACATCCAAATTAATACAGCGATTCCGGCCAGCTAGCGAATATCATTTGGTAAAGGGTTGTCTAAGGAATATGAACTAAATATCTGATTACACAGAGTAAAACTTTTCACGTCAAGTCCTTCACATAAAATTCAAATAACTGAAATAAACGGAAACCTGCGCAGTTTGACTTCAAGCGAAACACTATGCGACAACTTAGAAGATATCATGAATTACCAACGTATCCCGGTATTTAGATTGTTACCAACGTATAAGCAATAAAAACACAAAGTAACTCTCAGCAACGATATTTAGTTTTTCTTAGCGTCAAAAAAACTATTTTGTCCCCTTATCTCTTTAACTTTCAATTGTAAATCTTGACTCAAAAGTAAATACACGATTACGTATGGGTACCTTTTATTCAAAATCGCATGAAATTATTAAAGAAAGCTAAGTGACATATAATCATATTCTTAACAGGTACTAATGGGAAAAAAAGTGTGGAACACGATTTATTCTGTATATCTATTTTTAGTTTTTCGTGTAAAATTTAGGTTGGTTGCTTTATACTTGTAAAGATGCTTAGTCGTATGTTTTCTTTTTTTATCAAAAAGTACAGCTGTATGAAATTCTAAGAAAAACTGCATAATTTATATATTAAATTTTTATTATAAGTAAGTGAAAAAAGGATATTACTTTCAAAATAAAATGTTATATTTACCACATGAAACTCAGAAAATGCATGTAAGTACAATGGAAATAAAGAGAAATTCATATTAATGGCGCTTCACTAAAAGTCAAGGACTGCATTTTGGGAAAAGGAAAAAAGTTCACATCATTTTATATACATAAATAGACGGTGCAAGCATTTACTTTGTGGGGATTAAATACTGCAGCACGTACCTCTGTATCAGATCATAAACTGTAATTAACGAAGTTCATCCAAATAACATTCTTCAGAAACGAATAAAAGAAAGAATATATATACGAACCTAACTTTTGCAAATGAAAATTTAAATAAATCGTCGTGTTAAAATTGAAGGTTTTTGTTAAATAGTGGACGTTTCATTTTTCTTGAAAGTGACACGTGAAGGAATCATAGTAGTTTTACTGAGTAGGGGTTTTACCTTTAAAGCCTAATTTATGCCAGGTAAAAGTAGATTACCATCTTATTTGTGCTCCCCTAATAGTAATTATGTATCGTGAGTTAATTGGTAACGAGGAACAGTAAACCAATTAAGTTGTAAACAGTAATACTAATGATTCGATTTGAGGGCGTAGGAAATAGAAACATAAGCGCTTCCAAGCTTTCGGACATCAACCGACTTTATATTCAGGCTTTTTCAAGGAAGTTAGGCAGAAACTGCAAACTGGATAATAAAACGTGTTAGCAATTTGAATTCGGGAATGTGACTTCACAATAAATGGATACGACTTTTTATTCATTTAAAGATACGAGGCATCCCGTTGGTTGCGAGCGAGGTATCCTCGGTAGGGTGAAGGCGTTACTTGAAGAATTGGTTCCAATTTCATGGCAACTCAAGGAGACGCTGTCTTTGCAAGTATCGCTGTTGTAATGATCTCCACGAATTTGGAACCAATTCTTCAAGTAATGCCTTCTCTCTAACAATATACCACGCGCGCAACGAACGTGATCCCTCGTATATTTAAATGAAGATAATGTCGTATCTATGTATTGTCAAGTCAAGTTCCCGCGTTCAAATTGTTAATGAGCTTTATTATTCGGTTTGCAGTTTCTATCTAACTTCCTTGAAAAAGCCATCTGGTTGATGTGCGAAAGCTTGGAAACGCTTATGTGTCTATTTCCTACGCCAATAAATCAGATCACTAGCATAGTGTAACTGTATCTCAAGTGTTTCCGCAAAAGTTTTCCCGATGATTTTTTTTTCATAGCAGGAAATTATACAACCCACTTTTCCAAGAAAAGAAAATATACGCATTCGTAGCAGAAGAGATACAATGAAATGGCAAATTGTAATAAAGACACGAATAACTGCGTGTAAGGCAAGCAGAGGAATTGTCGATACGTAAAAATATTCTCAGTAGCAAGAAGAAAGTAGGAGGTGTTATCTGCTTTTGATGCATAAATAGAAGATAGAAAGAGATTTAAATTGGATGCTCAGGCTTTACACTCATAATCACCAAATTAAGCTTTCTTTTTCTTTTAGGCGAAACAGTTTTCAAACTTGTTGGACTTTCAGAATCGTTCTCTTTATTTCACTTTAACTGAGTTTAGCTGCAATTTCACATACATTTAAAATTAATAAAAAAAACGAGAAAACATGTGACCGGCGCTGGACTTTGAAAAGTTCAATTTCACGGAAAGGTCTTTTATGATTCCACTTCTTAGGCCACAATAAAAACGCGCCCGAAACAAAAAAATGATTTACTGACTCCTGTTTCAAAACACACTTTCATGAAACGATCTGGAACTAACAAACCTGCCAACGTGCGACCTATAGGCTGAACTGTAATCACGAGAATTAAAAATAATTCGCTCAGATCATGAGACGTGGGAATCATAGACGAACTATAATCAGCAGCTGCCAAACAATGCAGCAGCTGGGTTTCAAAATATTAAATGACTACATCACCAGCAAAACGAAGATATCAAGCTTTAAAGTATTGCCAGTAATATATATATTAAATGTTTTGTATAATTTACTGCACGTTTGCGTTATGTGATTTTAAAGCCGTTATCTGCTAATTGAAATGAGTTTTGTAAATTTTTCAATTCTTAAACTTTCAATATAACACATTTCTATCCAAATTCCCTCACATTTGGGTTTCATTAAACTAAAAGATTTTATTGTATTTACTCTAAACACAAATTTAGGTTATTACAATTAGGGAACAAGGTTAACGTGGCATGAAGACTGCATTTACCGTTGGTTTTAATGCGGTGAACGTCTTTACTCTGGCATACTGATGTGATTATTACAGTTAGTATTATTTTCACCATCATTTTACGTATTGTTCTGGTTTTCAAATTTTACAATTATTCAATCTTAGAGAAAAAATAATATTCAGTTCTGTGATCTTCTAAAATAATTTATTGCTTTTTTCTTCAAAATTTACGGTGAAATTTGTTATTTCTTTCTATGATGAAATCAGATTTCTGCTTTTATGGGCAGACTCATCATTCTAAATTTTTAAAGGAAATGATTGCTAATTTTCCCGTCAAATATTTGTCCTCCATTAGTTGATGATAAATCACACGAATAAAGCTAATTGGTACTGGGAAAGATGTAAACATGAAAAACCTTTATTACTTTGAAAAAATATTCAAATCTATCTATTATGGATATGTTCAAAAGTTTCGGATATTATCATCACCTGATTTCCTTTAGGTTTATTTGTTTCTTTCAAAAAATCATTTCGTTTCTTTCTTGCTTCTGTTTTAAGTTGAATGGCTGTCAAAGTTATGTGGTTGTATGGAAGTGATCTGAAAATTAATGGCTCTCTATGAAGTCACAACATACAAATTAGACACTCGAAAAAAGTACACCTTTTAGAGTGTTAATAGAAGACTTGATTATACTCTCTTAACAAGAAGTTATGGCTTTAGAGAAAAAAACCCAGTACTGCTGAATTTGAATTCCAAGCATGATAAATCAACACACTTGTATACATTTTTTTATATAAAACAGCAAACACAAGATTTGTGTCTTGCACTAATCACGAAAACCGCGAAATATTGTACAGGGTGCGGAAAATTAAAACATAGGTTCAGTTCGTTGCAATATAAAGTGCTATACTATTAATATCTCGGAATCTGTATTTCTATGCAAGAAACACAACATAGGTTTCGGAATTCAAACCACCAACATTTTCTCACTCCTGAAGACGGACAGAGACCAGGTTCGCACTGCTACTAAACATGGTGTATATGCCATTTCCCTGGTACTCAAGGTACCTTCTGAAAAGGAACTTGTTTTTGTTGGATAGACACTGAGATCCATATGTGTCAGAATATTGAAGCACCAGTATGATATCAGAACTGGGTCGTCCTGAACTGCACTGGCTAGAACTGTGATACAATGCCATTATACACCTAAATGCGACAATTTAAAGCATCTAGCTTTCACTACAAACAAACGAGACACTTTGTTGGCAGTTTATTTATTATCTTGTATTATGATTCGTGCTGTAATTATAATATACCTACCAACGTTCCTCAACACTGGAAAAATTGTGTGTAGAACTTGGTCCCTCCAAACATTATTTAATATATAGAAAACATCAATTCCTTTTGCTGTTTTGATCTTGTGTCAGTTGCTGAAGGACTGCCTACGTCACTACGGACTTCCCCATCTTAGTCGTGTCTAATTGTATTCATCAGCGTCGTGACTTGTATCGGTGACATTCTTTAGCTTGAGAATGGGCTTGTACCAAGGCCGAAAGATCTCGCTTCTGTCGTGCTTTTAATTGCATAGTGTTTTTATTGTGAATCAATTTCGTATTATTTTAACTATCACACTTTGACAGTCGAAAGGTTTTGATATCGTGCTGAGACAGCGTATGGGAACTACTTTTAGCGAGCAATATGACATGATGCAATGACCTTCTAATAGAGTTTTGAGCATGTCGCATACTATTTCAAACATTTTGGAAACTTAGTAGATCAATATTGTTCGAGACGTCGAGGTAAAGACACAAATTCATGGTTTGGTAAAAGAGACTAATGAGCCAAAACAGAACCACGAAATCAGCAAAATGACATCTCGCAGCCACCACCAATTAGAATTCTCTGGAAAAGGCTGTCCTGAAGGTACCCCTGCACCGGCATTCGTTTCACTAATTGACGTCCATTTCACTATTTACGTGATAAGTTAGAAAAAAAGAACACAATTTTTCATTGCGCTTTGTTCCAAGGTAACATCTCTTGCGCCAAGCCAATGGGTGTATCGCATCAGTCCAAGTTACCACATATGGATTTCTTCTTCACCGTAAACATTATCGGGCAATGTAAGGAATACGATACGGGATCAGCATAAATTTCAACATAACAATGTTGATTTGCTTTCTGAACGTAGAATTATTTACAAAACGTTTTGTCATTTTGTGTACTTATGCTGCAATGCAGTACAACAAACTTTTAGAACATTTTAAATGACAAGAAATCTTAAATGCTCGTGTATGTGAAAGTGCTAAAACTATGGTATATCTTTACTCATATTTCCAATCTCGTCAGGCCGAAAATGCCTCATATTTTGCTCATTTTCTAAAAATGAGTTTGCATAATGGTCATTCAAATAAAAACCAGACAACGGACATAGCAAATTGCCTAATAAGTTTACCGCGGCTTTGTGCCGCTAAACGTAGGTAGCGCTACGATCGCGCAATGACGTAAGCAGTTGGCTTTTGTACAGGATCTCATGAAAGTGTTGGGTGCAAACAGTCATGATTGAAGAATTGAACGTTGAACAGAGCGAATATCCAGTTTATAACCGTGGAGGGTGTAGGGATTAAACAAGGGGAATCATTACCGTGTAAGTAAAGTGAATGCAAATTGCATGTCTTTGACACGTATTAAAGACTGGAGTAAGCATTTCGGAAATGGATGGTCATCGTTGACTGATGATTTGCGTCCACGTGAAGCACAACCGGTGATCACTGATCTTTCTGTCGCTGAAGTGGATAGTCTCACACGGGAAGACAGAAGAATCTCATTGAAAGCACTTGCCAGAAATGTTGGAATCAGAGAAAAGTCTGAGAACACTATTGTTCGGGATCATCTGCAGTACCGGAAGATCAGCACGCAGTGGGTACCGCACAACATCCAATCTGGAGTCACAGGGGAACAAATCTGGCATACACCCCAGATTGTCAAAGACATGCAGGGATGTAAGGTCAGGTGATGCGTAACATCACAGCCTCTCCTTGACAAATGTCAACCCCGCCTTCTCGTGGTGCATCCTGTTCCCACTAAAGGGGCTCTGACGACCGCAAATAGCGGTATAACTATACCATCGGGATCAGAGGAAATGCTATCCCACACTCACCAACCCGCTTGGCCAGCGTGGTGAGTTATGGCCAAACACCTCCAAAATGACTCTACAACTTAAATCTTGGCCCTCAGTCTCCGGCAGCTGGAATGTACCTGGTCAAGGCAGCGGCCAGTGCGACATGAAGGCAGAGGGTGCTAAGAATCCCCGGAGGACCGGACTAGGCTGCCATTTGATGCTGACCTTGGCTACCTACAACGGACGCTCCCTATCTTCTGATTCAAGGCTTCTTGAATTGGAAGAGGAACAACAAAGGATCAAGTGGGACATCGTCGGGCTGAGTGAGGTAAGGAGAAAGGAGAAGATCTCATTGAACTGAAAAGTGGACATCTCTTCTATTATCGTGGGACAGATACTGGCAGAACTAGTGGTGTTGGATTTATAATAAACAAGAAACTGAAGGATAAAGTGGTAGAAGTTGAAAGTTCCTCTGACAGAGCTGCACGACTCGTTATCCAACTATCGAGAAGATACCAGGCTCAGATTATTCAAACTTATGCACCCACCACAAGTCATCCTGAAGAAGAAATTGAAGAATTTTATGAGGAAATTCGTCATCTAAATAATAAAGGTAAGCAGCACTTGAAGATAATTATGGGAGATTTCAATGCAAAAATAGGGCACCGGCAACAGAATGAAACTTCAGTAGGTAAATTCGGTCACGGCAACAGAAACCAGCGTGGAAATACTCTCGTTGAGTTTGCAGAGGCAGAAGGATTTTTCATCTTGAATTCCTTTTTCAAGAAAAAGCCACACAGGAAATGGACATGGAGACATCCAATTGGGACGACAAGTGAAATTGATTTTATTATGTGTAACAAAAAATTCGTCATCGAAGACTGCAGTGTGCTAAACAAGTTCAACACAGGTAGTGACCATAGATTGGTGAGATGTAAGATGCACCTCAACACTAAACTGGAACGTGGCAAGCTCATAAGACAAACAAAATGTATTGACATAACCAACCTTAAAAACACCATAATACTTTCAAGTTGGAACTGAAGAACAGATTCTCTGCTTTAGAAGGCCTAACATCGGAAGAAGTGGATATTTCGGAAGTTAACAGAAAAGTAACCAAAGCTCTTATGGAAACAGCAACAAAATTAGCTGGGTCTAAGAACAAGTTGCATGTAAACAAATTATCAGGAAAAACCAAAATGTTGATGCAAAAAAGAAGACAGATGAGGACAACTAAAGAAGATGTGACTTCCAAAGTGGAATATATAGAGCTATGCAAGACAGCACGAAAAGTATCACTGAAGACGTAAGGAAATTCAACTGTGAGCTAGTGAGGAAAGCAATTGAAAACAACCAAAGCCTAAAGATAGCAAAGGGACATCTCAGTAAGGGAAGAAAACAGATTATGGCTCTGAGAAAAGAAGATGGTTCTATAACAAGAAATAGAGGCGAAATTTTGACAAGAGTGAAAGATTTCTACTCCAAATTATATGAAAGGGATGATACATGTACTCAGACATCATGAAAGGTAACAGAGTTCTTCCAGTCCTCCCAGCAGAAGTTGCTCATGCAATCAAGAACATGAAGCGGGGGAAAGCTCCAGGAGAAGATGGAATTACTATAGACATCATACAAGAAGCAAGTGGAGAAATCGAAACAGTACTCGCCCAAATTTTCACTGATGCCTTAATGAAGGGAAGATTCCTGAGGATTGGAACAATGCTACAATGATCCTGCTACATAAAAAAGGTGACATTGAGGATCTCAGGAACTACAGACCTATCAGCCTCCTATCAGTGGTTTATAAAATCTTCACTAAAGTTCTTTCACACCGCTTGAAGGTAACACTGGACATGGCTCAACCGAGAGAACAAGCTGGATTCAGGAGTGGCTACAGCACAATAGATCATATCCATGTACTGAGAGAACTAATTGAAAGAACGAGGGAATATGAACTTCCATTGTGCATGGCTTTTATCGATTATGAAAAAGCCTTTGATTCGGTGAAACCATCAGCAGTTACCACGGCTCTGAAATCCTGCGGTATTGAAGATGCATACATTAATATTATTAATAACATCTATGAAAATGCAAGTGCAAAGATTCGGCTGTTTGAAAATACAACACACATAAAAATTGGAAAGGGAGTGAGACAAGGTGACACCATATCTCCGAAGCTCTTTAATGCCACATTGGAAAATGTCTTTCAATCACTGAACTGGGAAAACAAAGGGATAAAGATTAATGGAGATTATCTAACCCACCTTCGTTTTGCTGATGACGTAGTCATTTTTGCAACTACCCCATCAGAGCTGCAGAGTATGATCCAGGAACTTGCTGACAAGAGTAAAGAAGTGGGATTAAAAATGAACTTTCAGAAGACAAAAGTGATGTTCAATGCTTTTACAAGAAATGAAGATTTATCGATTGATGGAGAAAAACTGGAGATAACAGATACGTATGTTTATCTTGGACAGCAGATATCAAGTGAGGGTCACATTGATGAAGAAATTAATCGGCGTACAAAACTTGCCTGGAGAGCTTTTGGAAGAAACAGCATAATTTTCAAGAGCAATATGCCATTATGTCTTAAAAGAAAAGTGTTTGATCAATGCATCCTTCCAGTGCTTACGTATGGTGCAGAGACGTGGACCTTAACTAAAAGAGACATACAAAGGCTGCAGACAACTCAAAGAAGCATGGAGAGGTGCATGCTTGGTATTACCAGGAGAGATAAGAAGAGGAACTCGTGGATCCGAAAATGACGAGAGTGGAAGACATCATGATCAGAGTTAAATCCCTGAAATGGCAATGGGCTGGACATACTGCCAGAAGGACAGACCATAGATGGACAGCCGAAATTTTAGATTGGATTCCAAGGGACAGGAAAAGACCCAGAAAAAGACCACATGGGAGATGGGTGGATGAAATTCGTAAATATGCGGGAGTGACATGGAGGAGACTGGCACAAGACAGACCGTTGTGGAGGAAACTTGGGGAGACCTTCGTCCAGCAGTGGATTGATAATGGTTGACAATGATGATGATGATGATGACACCCCAGATTTGTCCCACTGTGATTTTCACATTTCCGAGGAGCTGAAAAGCATCTGCGGTAGGGTGGAGCGAAAAAACTAAAATTGCATAAGCGGAAAAGGGTAAACATCAATAGTTGTGTATTAGGCCCACTAACATTTCTGTAAATTTTTATATTTTTTTTGGACGTCGTCTTCAGTCTGCGCATCAGGCTTAAAATTTGAAATTTTTTGCTTAAATTTAAGATTTTTAAACATTTTTTTCCCTACAAGTTAAATTTGATTAACAGTTTTTGGGTAGTCATAAAATGCTGGAGGAAGACCTTGAAAACAACATAATTTTCCCCTACTCTTAGTTTTTGCATCTTCAGTTTGCGCATTTGGGTCAAAATATCAGATTTTTTGCATATTTTCGTAATATTTGGCAGGATTGTGTATTTTTCAAATTTATAAAATACTACCGTAACTTAAAGCGTCGAAATAGGATTGAATTATTATTAAAACTTAAAAACAAACTAAAGTAAATTTCTTTCCACCTCTGAAAACGCTCTGCGCACATTGGCGCCACTCGCTACCATTGCGCCCCGGCAGCAGCTTTGTTGTTAATCGTTTGCCGCGTCGTCCTTTAGTCCAGACTTGTGCGCTGCTTGTTTTTGCTTCACCAGTTTGTAACGTACCAGGAGATGTGACGTACCTGCCAGAAGGACGCACACGACATAAAGGCAGATAGGAATCAGAATAAAATGTCCGCGTAGCTTAATTGGTAGAGCAACTTATTCCGGAATGAGTGGACCCGGGTTCGAATCCTGGCGCGGATAAATATGACGGAGAAATCCACTTCGTTATAATGGCGCCCGACCTATCCGGATGACCCGACCGTTCACAATCTCGCAATGGTGTGATGTTATTTCCACACCGCGAGATAGGAAAAATAAGAGCAGCACTTCGAAAAAAAAAAAAAAAAAAAAAAAAAGAAAAATAAGGGGAAGATGATGTAACGTACCAGAAGATGTGACGTACCTGCCAGAAGGACGCACACGACATAAAGGCAGATAGGAATCAGAATAAAATGTCCGCGTAGCTTAATTGGTAGAGCAACTTATTCCGGAATGAGTGGACCCGGGTTCGAATCCTGGCGCGGATAAATATGACGGAGAAATCCACTTCGTTATAAGTTGTGTTACGGAAGTAGTGAGAGTAAGGCGGCTTGCATATTATATTATTTCAGTGCTTTCTCGGTGCCAGTTTTGTGGTTGTTTTGTTAGTTGGTTTGTTTTGTTATAACTGCAGCCATGGCAATAACAAGAATTAGTGACAATCCCATTGTTGGCAGTAACCAAGAGATGGGTGAGTCTTTGCTTCCTACTATTATATTTAGTTTGGGAAGCACACAAAATTAGTAATAATTATAAGAATTCCAGCTTTTCAGCAGTTCGAGTACAGTTCTAGATAAAGTAGCATATGTTTGGAACAGAGCTTCAATTCCCACAGTATCTCGAAGAAATATGACAGATTTGTTGCGAAAAGAGATTGATTTACTACATAATCTTAATATGTTGTATAAGCGTGAACAAAAAATTAGAGTTATAAGAAGAAATTATTTCATTACATGAGTAGAACACATAAATTGTTCGATATGGCTGCCTGCAAGTGTGACTTTTTGTTGGATCAAAGATCGGTTCGGCAATCGACAAATTACTATCGGTCGTGTTGACAGTATACTGTCGTCAAACATTAGAAAAAAACGCAGAAAAATGAAGGAAACAGAAATTAAGTAAGAAACGTTGTGATGGATTAGAAAGTAGCTTTGTCTATAACGTTGAGAATTCAAAAGACGAAAATTTTAACGAAAAAGGTTCAGATGAAGTTGCAATCGTTTCAGACGACCCAGGACCAGGGCCTTCATCAGTAATTATTTCTGCCACACAGACTAGACTTAATATCCCCACATTTTCTAGAGTATGTGATAGATATGGGGTCCCAGATTGTACTGCAGCTGCTATGGCCTCAGCTCTTTTACACGATGTTAATTCCAGTAATTCCTCTAACAGATTTATTCCAGAAAATAATGAAACCGTAATCGACAGACGTAAGGTAAGGCGTGAAAATTCCAAAGTTCGACACGAAAGCGAAAAGAGAGGACAAAGTTATATTTATGGTTTCAATGTTCAGGTACAATTGATGAAACACTGTATATTGAAAAGACCAAAGTTGGTAAAATGCACAGAGAGGCAATTAAAGAATACCACATTTCACTCATACAATAGCCCAAATCAAGATTTATTGGCTACACACCTGCTAACTCTGGAGGATGTCGATATTTGCCAATGCGATTGTACAATATACGTCTGAAAAAAATATTACACTGTCAGAATTAGTTGGTATTGGTTGAGACGGATTCGCCATAAACACTGGAAGATACACTATCTACCAACAAATAATGCGACACCTGTGATAGCAAAGGAAAACGAATAATGCGACACAAATAATGCGACACCTGTGATAGCAAAGGAAAACGAAGTTTATTTACCTTCAATAGTTGGTGGAGCCTCCACGAACGGCGATTACAGTTGTGACCCTCCGGGGCATACTCTTAACCAGGCGTTGTACGACGGCTAGCGGTATTTTCTTCCACTCGGCTTGGAGAAGAGAGGTCAGTTCCTTCATCTATTTCGGATGGTGGGGGGCACCCATTAAGTCGACGCTCCAACTCGTCCCAGAGGTGCTCGATAGGGTTAAGGTCCGGGCTCTGCGCAGGCCAATCCATTCGATTAACCCCATTGTCACCATACCAAGCCATGGTGGACCTCGCAACATGACAGGTGGCATTGTCATCCTGAAAGTAACATGGGTCCACACCGTAAAACTGCCACAACGTAGGAAGCGCATGCTCATCCAAAATGGTGCAGTAGGTCTCGGCGTTGAGTCTACCAGAAATTGCAATCAAGGGTCCTGTGCCATATCAGGAGAAACACACCCATAGCATAATTCCACCGCCGCCGAACTTCACAGTTGGCACAATACATTCCGACAGGAGACGTTCTCCAGGCAGACGTCAAACCCAGACCCTGCCATCCGAACGGCAGATGTTGAACCTTGATTCGTCGCTCCAGAGAACCTGTTTCCACTGTTCAACGGCCCACTGTCGACGTTCTTTTCATGACGTTAGCCGAGCAGCGCTATTGGTCTTGGTGATCAAAGGTTTGTGGGCAGCAGCACGTCCATGATAACCGAGAAGATAGGCTTCCTTACGGACGGTATTCATCGAAAAAACACTCCCGGATGCCTGTTGAAACTCCTCACGATGTCTCCCATCGATTTGGTGCGGTTCTTCCGAATTTCTCTGGCCAGCACCCGTCGGTCTCTAACTCCCAGTTTTGTGGGTCTGCCGGGTCGGAGCACATTCCGACAGTCACCTATAATCTTCCACTTGCCAATCACATAGGCCACTATCGATTTTGGGTATTTCAACTCGTTGGGTATTTCACGTATGGATCAGCCATTTCTGTGATACCCGACTATTACACCTTTTTCGAAATCAGAGAGCTCCGAACTGCGTGGCATCTTGCATGCGACTGGTTGCGTTGTTGTTTCCCACACGATATTTAACGGTGGTGGCCGTGACGTGTATCAGGACCGCAGATATCTTCGATTTCAGGGATGTCCAATTACTTGTTTTTAGATAGTGTATAATGGCATTATACGCGCTTTGGAAAAAAATCTTCGGAGACCATTGCAATGGGTTATTTGCCAGCTGCATACAAATGAGCTAATATGAAGGCATTTATTTGAAAAACTTGATGGAGCAACAACTGGACCAAGTGGATTTGTCAGGCCTATTGGCAAAAGTTTAACGACGGGCCATACTCTGAAGTCTGTACAATTTGAGCGTATTGAGTTCAGTACAGATGATATCATCCCTGAAAAAGTTCAGTTCAGACCAACAATATCTTTATGAAATTTGTAAGGCAGTTACAAATGGCGAATGCCCAAGTGATTTAGAAAATAAAAGCCCTGGAAAGCTCTCTTACTCTAGATGGGTGACAACACCAAACAAAATCGTGGGGTTGTACATAGCTACTAAAAAACCATCAGACACATTAAGAGAGTTAGCAAATTTTGTTGTTAGAGTTTACGGTATTTTTTAGTTCACCATCAAATGCAACCCCGAAATAAAAAATGGTGCCCAAACCTGTTGAAAGCGATTGAATGTTCTTCGTACTTGAGTAATGATAACAAAACAAATTGTACACAAATGCCTCCACGATAATGGATATCTCGCTCACCCAGAAAATGTACTAATTGCAATGCTTTCAGACGACCAAACACACATCAGACAACTTGCTGAAAGACGAATCATTTCAGCCAGGAAAAGCGAGAATGTAAGTGAGGGAAGAATAAGAAGATTTGAAATTCCCGTCATAAACTTTACTGCATCTGACTACATAGATCTGATTTCATGGTAAGATCTGAATGTAACTGAACCACCACAGACTAGACACTTATCAAATAACGTCTTTCAAAGGTTATTAAGTGCGGAAAGTTTTGGTATTGCCTCTGAGTCGGTACTTATTGGATTAATACACAACTATTGATTGGTACCCGTTTCCGCTTATGCAATTTTAGCTTTTTTCGCTCCACCCTAATCTGCGGGGTCACAGATTTTAGTCAAACGAAGATGTGCAGGATGGCAATGTCCCATTTACCGCAACAAACGATCACCACCCATACCAAGAGACAACCTCCTCCCATTTATCCGCTTAGAATTTTTTGCTTTTCTTCAGTAAATCTTGCCTGCAATACTTATTTCCATGGGACCATCTAAATTTAACTCTTTATCATTTAAAAACACAACACATTTCTATTTTTCAGACCATGTCATTACGTTTTCGGCACAGTCCAATCTTCTGGGTTTATGTGCACCAATGAGCAAATTCTTTGCCCGCACTTTAATGTACGCAGCACGTTAGTTTTGTTTCAGAGTTATTACGACTGTAGTGTGATGCCCTTTCTTAGGAAAAGATCGAGAAATTTGTCTTATAGACATGTTAGTAACAATTGCTAGATAAAAAGCATGTCCTTTACGTCTTGCCCATACTGCTGACTTCCGTCATGTTTTTGTTTTATGGGGTTTACTGTTACTCTTTCAACATCTTACACGACTGCTGAATGTCTACCGATTAACACGGCGGTTTTTCTTCAAGATTCGTTTTGGTTAAGATAATTAAACACTTCTCTGAAC
This sequence comes from Macrothele yani, assembly GCA_039090855.1. Classification (NCBI taxonomy): domain Eukaryota; kingdom Metazoa; phylum Arthropoda; class Arachnida; order Araneae; family Macrothelidae; genus Macrothele; species Macrothele yani. The sequence goes on along the minus strand of CM077018.1, from coordinate 17,725,222 downwards.
TCTTCCCCAAGTAACTCTGTACCATTCAGCATGTTACGCACAATGAAGTAGTTGGCCAATTACTTGCAACAAAAGAAATCAGGAGCAACTGCATGGCATACGTAAGGAAATTTACGTAAGCAAAACGTTTTCTTTTTTCTGATTCGGGGTTTTACGACCACAGTGAGCAACTCAGTGGGCTATGGGCAGTCGCTCATCCCTAATTTAGGGTTACTGGTTCCAGGGAAGGCAGAGAGCCAGTGACGTAAGACAAATACAACATCCATGCCTCACCGGTATTCGAACTCTGACCCCTTTCGGACGAAGATCAGAAGCCATCGCTTAAACCACTGGGCCACCGGGGCGGCTAAGGAGAATTCGCATATGTCGTTGATTAATGCTGTTGTCCGAATTGTGTTTATAATTGTTTTACAATGACACTGGACTGAATTTTCTATTAACAATTATGTAGAATTATTTAGCCTTCATTGCTTTCACTTATTAGACCACCCTTTTCTAATTAAAATAAAGGAAATCCACACTGTTTTCTTTTCTTCCACTAACGGTCCTTCTATTCTCCTATCGGAAAGTGTCTCTGTATTTACGATGTCTTTAGGCAGTGTAAAACAGTACGTTGAAGAACCTGCTAGCGTACCTGAAATTAAAAAAAATACTGCAGTTTTTTGTTGCGAAAATAAATTTTAATTAACATTCACTTACTATCTTGTTGGGATGCATTTTAGGAAAGCAAATAATTTGAGCGCTCATATATACGCCTTGGTTCTAAGCAGCACCATCGCTGGCTAAACATCGAGTACACAATTTCGCCAATTTTAACTTGTTCCAAAGGTGCTCATGCTGATCCACAGAACATAATCCACTATCGCGAAGTTTGCCATTCATTTAAAGTTAGGTATTTATCTGTACAGCAAAGGCCTTTTGTCATAGAAATTTCAGCGCTTCTTCAGTTTTATTTAATAATTTGCTAAGTAAATTACTTTGAAGGAGGAGTACGATCGTCACAATCTGCGTTTCAACTCGAAACCTACCATAGTTAGTTGCGCAATGGAAATTATCTCGTACATGTGTATTATGCAGAGATATCTGAGCATAGTAAATAATTACCGGCTTTTGGGATTTATTTGGAACATAAAATTAACTCATATCGTGTTTCAGAACACTGAATAGAAATCATATCGAATCTTCTCCAAACAATATGCCGTTAGCATGCACTGCGTTACATATATTAAAAACTAGTTCCTCCTTCGATCCTTATAATGCGTGATAAGAAGATTAAGGAGTTTTGTTTTGTACGCTAAGATGTATAAATGTCTGTAATTTTTATTTTGACACGTGCTTTTAATGTAGTGGAATAATAAAGGAAATAACTATCCGGCATAGATTTGTTGAATAAACTATTACTCGAGGTAACACAGATGGATTACATACTGTACAGTAGTGCCCAAAATTGTGGAAACCTTTTGGAAAAAGTGTATTTTTGAGGTTTGATGGCTCATACCACCACGATGTTTGGAGTAATACCATAAAAATATATGTCAAGGGAAAGATAATTTCATCAAGAATGTAATGCAACAAATTTTTTTCATTTTTCTGTATTCTATGAAAATTATAGCCAAATAACCAGGAAAAGGAAGCAGAACTTGCTTAGGTTGATATGAAGTAGTTTCCTTATTTGAATGTACCCAATGAGCATGAGTGTTTGGAGAGCCAATCAGGTGTCATCTTCTTTCGGCAATGAAACAATCAGGTCGCAGTAGGATTCAACTAGCGATGTCATGCATTGGAGCTTAGAGGAGGTCATTTGTCAGTGTGTTATGTGATTGATATCTAGGTGGTCGGTTTTTATAGTGTTATTACATTTAGTGAGCTTGTAAAACGTAATAAAATTACACAAATGGCGCAAAGAGTTGACTGGTCAACCAGAAAGCGATGTGAAGTAGTACTATTAACTAAACAATGCTCCATTTACGAAGAAATTAGAAGAAAAACGTTTTTGGTGGGAACTTAACCAAAGGTGGCATTTCTAAATTTTTGAAGAGGTATAAGGAGATTCGGTCACTTCAAAACTAGACTGGTAAAGGCAGGAAAAGGTGCACAACAGCAAGTCATGATAGAATAATTAAGAGACTATGTCTAGGTGACAGAAGAAAATCATATGGGTGTATAAAAGATGAAATGGCGCAATGCAATATGAAGTTGAGTGCAAGGACTGTTCGGCGCAGACTGCAGGAATTTTGTCTAAAAGTTAGAATTCCACGACAAAAGCCATTTTTATCGCTCAAACAAAGGTTGAAAAGATTAAACTGGGCTAAAACCCATGTTAACAGGAAAGCAAAACAATGAGACAGTGTTATTTGGAGTAATGAGACCAAAATTTCCCTGTTTGGTAGTGAACTCATTAAATATGTAAGGAGAATATTCGGAGAACATTTGCATCCTGATTGCATTATACGTACCGTGAAACACCCAGTTAGTTTTATGATCTGGGGTTGTATGGCATCAAAAGGTGTGGGCAGAATTTGCGTGATTAATGGGAATATAAATGGCCAAAAATACATTAATGAAATACTTAAGCGCAAACTGAAACTTTCCGCATGTTACCTTTTCCAAGATAATGAAGCATTTATATTTCGAAAGGATTCAGCTCAATGTCATGTTGCTGCTGTGTGCAAAAAAGTGGTTTCAAGTTGATCATATGCCACTGCTGAAATGGCCTAGGAATATCCTACACCAAAGGTTGTCAAACTTTTTTGTCCCACGGCACCTTTTGCTCTGTATAAATTTGCGACGGCTCCCAAATATAGAAAAATATACAAACCATGTTATAAATTCATTTGTGCATGTTTTCAAAGATAATTTTACATTTCCTGATCAAAAATGTGTGAAAAGCTTACCATTTAAGATATTTTTTTAAATTAAACATTAACTTAAATATTATTAAAAGAAATAGGAAGCTAAACATAAAATTTTTAATTAAAACAGTATTTTCTACAAAAAAAGATATTAAATTAAATGTGCATTTCTGATTGAATTCAAGCAATGTCAGTAGGAAGGATGAGCTTATTTTTTCTTCATTAAATGCTCAAATCTCGGGTAAGTTTGGAAACTGCAATTCTCATCTCCTTCTTGAAGTTCACTGTGGACCTGTACTTGGTTTTGATGATATCCACTGCAGAAAATCTGGTTGCACCCAAAAATACGATGATGCAAAGGGAAACAAAATTCTTTAAGTCTTGTTAGCTATTTCGGGGTATTCTTGCTTCATCGATGACCAAAATTCTTGTTGGGAAGTTGACATTAACTTGGGTTTCAGTGTGGAGTTTGCTGAGATATCAATACATTCTTCTTGTTCTGCAGTTGAGAACGCTATGGGAGGTTCAACGCCGAAGGCACCTTTGACACAAATGTGTTGTTCAATATCTTCTGGAAAGTACTTCTTAAAATAATTAATGAATTGCAACAAATGATCTAGAAGCACTAACTTTTCGGCTTCAATCAATTTTAAATCATTTCTCATTTAAAAATGTGTGTCATGTAGGAAAGGAGTCATTTAGAACTCCCTCTTCTATTTTTAATCTGCAAGGCTAATTTTCTTTCGAATGCAGAAATTTTGTCCATTAACAGAAAAATGTGGATCTCATTACCTTGCAGGGATATATTTAATGAATTTAGCTTTTCAAATATATCACATTGATATGATAACTTTGAAAGAAAGACACTGTCTTCAAACTTCTTGGAATATTTCTGGTCAAGAAGATAAAAATGAAGTTCCCTCCTAAGTTTAAATACTATTGAAAAGACATTTCCACATGAAAGCCAGCGAGATTTGCAGTAGTAAGACCTGTGCTCAGCCCCAGTGTCTGCGCACAGTACTTCAAAACATCTGGACTTAAGTGTTCGCGTTTTTATGAAGTTTACTACTTCGATAACTGACTGTAGAATTTCATGTAGAATAGGGCTGATGTTCTTAGAAGCAATAACCTCCCTGTGGATGATGTAATGTGTCCACATAGCTTGAGGAGTTGTATTTTGATGATGCCTTCAGTCCCCCATAACTACCTGCCTTAGAGAGGGTTCGGTCTGTGCACACGCTTACACAGTTTTCTCAGTTTACACTATTTTTTGTGCCATAAAATAATCTATTATTTGAAAAAAGTCTGCTACTTTTGTATGAGATGTTATACTTCTGCAGAAAAGAAGATCTTTTTGAAATTTATTATCACCATCTACAAATCTCATATAACAAATCAAATGCGCATCGTAATGGCTATGAGTAGCTTCATCCAATTGAATGGAAAAATCTCTACCCTTTTGTTTTTCAATTAACTGGTAATTTATATCGTCAGCCATATTGAGAATTGGACGATTACCAGTATTATCTGATAATGGCACACTTAGCAGTTGTTTGGAAGCGGATGCTCCTACCATAATGGAAACCACGTCCATAGCAGCTGGAAAAATGAGGCTTTCAGCATAGGCTGTGGTTTGTTGCTTTTTGCTACTGGACAAGCAACTTTGTAGGATGGAATATAAGCTTTTGGAGGGATTGTAGCTTGTTTAGTGAAAGTTGCCTTTTACTCAGCCATTCCTTTCAAATTAGAAGAAACATACGTGGTATGTTTACCAAACTTCCATGAACTGTTTCCAAATTACGTTTAATTTTATTGGAGAGCATGCTTTCAGCGACTAGTACTTTAAAACAGCGAACATGCTGTAGAGGTTCTTAATTTCTCACAACAGTACACGTGAAATCGAAATCTAAGTAGCTTTCGTCATATTTACGATATTTTCACTTCTTGTCGTCTTTTAAACTGTTCTTTATTTCCAAAACATCACGTTTTTACTAGTATTTAAAAACTTATCCATCTGGCCTGTTCTTAAAAGGTAAAGGACATAAATACGCAAAAATACGGAAAACTCACAACCCACTACACATTCGTTATTACGAACAGTAAGCAGAAGAATGAGTCCGGCCTTTACACGGCTCTGCAACAAAAGGCTGTCTTCTCTGCAAAGCTGACTGAATCATCAGAAACCAATCAAATCACTTTTGCCCACATTGTTTTGATCCTTGGAAGAGGCCATGTGACACCCGGGGAACACGGAAACGCATCTCCGGGAATGTTTTCTTTTCTAATTTGAAAGGAGGGGGATGAGGGATGTGTGGCCCCAAGAAGCCGCGACGCACAGTTTGAAAATCCCTGTCCTAGACCTTAACTCCAGCGAAAATCTATAGAGCCGACTAAAGAAACTTGTTAGTCAGAACCAGCCCAGAAATAAAACCCAATTAATAGAAGTAATAATTAAATCTTGGTTTCACATGATAACAGCTGCAGAACTACAAAACTTGTTCCACTCCATGGGAAGGCGTTGTAAGGCCGTTATTAACGCTAAAGGTTGCCCAACTAAGTATTAACTGCATTGGTGAGAATTTACGTATATCTCATTTTTCTATGAGTTTTACTTTTCTTCTTTATAACAAGTGGAAGCAAATGATTCATTACGAAACATTCAGACTCCAAAATGTGTTTCGCATTGAATTTATTCTTCAAAACTTTCTTCTTTGTTATATCCTTGACTTTAACCTCTATTACATGAGATATATGACACTCGAATTAATACGTACAATAAATGCGTCGGCGTTACTTTATAATAATACCGATGTGTAACTGTCATGACTTGTAACTTTCAGAATGTTGTGTCTTTTGTTTTTATTCCGCCGAATAAATCACTCTACAGCTCTTAGTGTAGCAATTTTTCACACACGACTGTGTAAACTTGCTACAAAATTGATGGTGTAATATAGCAATTTCTACACAATCCTCAGTGTAGCAATTTTAAAATTAAGTTAAAAAAGTTGGTTCAACTATAAACACTCGAAATGTGTCAAAGATGCCAAATGATCTAACTTTAGCAGGTCTAATGATCGTTTAAAGCTAAGACTGCATGCTGAACACTCGAGTTTAGACCCGGACTGTCCGAGCCTGAAAGAAAGAGAGAGAGAGAGAGAGAGAACCGAAGAATCCGAGTGGAGTATGGCTCATAACAACTGCGGGAGGGACTGTGTTTATATAATAACCACATCAAATTGATAACATCTACTCGTGATTAGGAGTCTCTGTTCACTTGTGAATGTCTCGTGTGCAAGTTCAATTTATATCTACTATATTCCTATTAGAATGAGGGACATGTCCTGTATTTAGAGGGCTGTTTTCTAACAGAATCGCTGGTAAAAGTAGCCCTTTTATGTTGTTTGGGGTTATTTCTACTAGATTATTAGGAGGATTTGTAGAAATAGTTCGTAGTAAAGGCTGTTAGAAAAAGAAATGGCCAAATGTTTTAGATCATTGTAAATTAGCATGATATACCATCCATACATTCCATGAAGTAATTCTGCAACGACACTTACAGGAATACTATACTACAATAACAGTTAAAATTTGTGCGGCATGAAGAACATCATGGTTGTTTTACAAAAAAAATGTTTGTTTTTGAAAACCAGGCCATTTAAGGGTTAAGGAAAACAAGTCTTTCAATTAGATATTCAATTTGTGAGCAACATTTATATATATATATATATATTTTACAGCTACATACTGCAAACAAAATGTAACTACACCACTCAAGTAGATACTAGTATAATTGAAAGCAAACGTTTTGTTTGTGATCATATTCTGTGATCTTCACTCAGAGATATTTTCTCTTAGTGGCGACGCAAGTTTGTAAATGAAACACTCACACACGCTACAACAACAACTATCAATGCACCCAAGATCACCCAACTTTCTTCCACAACGGTCTGTCTTGGGCCGGTCTTCTCTATGTCACTACCGCATGTTTCGAATTTGATCCACCCATTTCCAACGTGGTCTTCTTTTGGGTCATTTTCTGTCCAACTGACTACAGTCTAAAATTTCGGTTGTCCATCGATGATCTGTTCTCCTGGAAATATGTCCAGCCAATTGCCATTTCAGGAATTTTAATCTGATTAAAAATGTTTTTCACTCTTGTTATTTTGCTTATCCACGAGTTCTTCTTATCTTTCCTGATTACACCAAACGTATATGTCTTTTTCAGTAAAGGTCGACGCCCCTGCTCCGTACGTAAGCAATGGAAAGATGCATTTCTCAAACACTTCTGATTTAAGACAATAAATTAGTCATATTGCCCATAAAATTTGTATTATTTCTTCCCGAAGCTCTCCAACCAAGTATCGTACGCAGATTAATTTCTTCCACAATGCGACCCTTGCTTTATATCTGAATCCCAATGTAAATATATGTATCGGTAATTCCCAGATTTTCCAATTCAATCGATAAATTTTAGTTTCTTGTAAAAGCATTGTACATCGGTTTTGTCTTCTGGGAGTTTATTTTTAGTCTCCCTATCTCTCTTCTTGACTCTTGTCAGCAAGTTCCTGGAGCACATTCTGCAGCTCTGAAGATGGGGTTGTAAACATTACGACGTCATAAGCACAACAGAAGTTAATTGAATACTATCCCTTAATATTTATCCCTTTGTTTTCCCAGTTCAAAGGCTGAAAGACAAAAAAACTGCAATATATGAAGTTGCTATAATTTTAAAATATTTGATAAAATGAGACAGGAATTAAATTTCAATAATTTTACAAATATAATTTTTCATCATTGAAGAACAACATTTCACACAAAATAAAAATCTGTGCGTTTTACTGATGAAAACCTGAAAGAAACTGATTTCTGTTTAATTTTTCCTTGGCATGCTCATATGTTAATTAATGCAAATAAACAACACAGCGTCGGGTATACGTAAAACTTTCGTCGTGCACCTAAATTACTGTAAATACAGTAACAGAGGGTACACTTATTATTACACCACACAAGAAATTTTAACGAAAAAAAAATAGCATATGCTCACCTTAAGAAAAGCACCCGAAAATTGCCCCTCAGTTCGATAGTTTACTAGAGCTAGGATCAATTTAAGCTGTGAGAAATGTGGCATATTATCTATAGAAGTATTTTTCTTCTTTTCTTTTGCAACGAAAAGCAAACCTACTTTAGAGTTTCATTTTTGTTGTGATATTTGGCACATCAATCGCCATTACCGTCTTTCGTTCCTTAAAATATACACTGGCGGAAATTGAAAAAAGAACACCTAGAAGGAGACGTCTGATACCATTGAAATTTATACAGCATAACAACAGAATACAGAGGATAACGTGACCAAAACATTGTGGCAATATACAGCAGTATTTGCTGGTAAACTGAAAAATACCATTTCAATGTAACATCTTTAGTACGAGGTTGAACCGCCATGAACTGCGTCACACTGTGCAATTCTGGCATGGAGTCTGTCGTACACATGTTGGATGTACGTTTGGGGTATTTAGTTCCAAGCATCCTCAACCTGGACGCGTAAATCGGGGATGGTCGTGGCTAGCCGTGGAGACCAGATAAGTCGTTGTCCCATTAAATCCCACACGTGTTCATGAGGGAAAAATCCGGTGAACGTGCAGGCCATTGAAGTTGTTTCACTCCATAAAGTGCATGTTGCGTTGCACGTGCCGTGTGTGGGCGTGCGTTATCTTCCTTGAAAACACCACGATGGACCGAACTTACAAATGGTACAACAACGGGCTGAATGATGTCGTTGATGTAGGAAGTGATGTTTAAAGTACACGGTACATCGCTCCCCACACCAGGACACCAGGTGTAGGCCCTATGTGTCGCTGGCGGATGCAAGAAGGGTGGAGACGCTCTCCTGTGCTTCTTCGAACACGCATACGGCCATCGGAGGCTCCCAAGCAGAATCTGCTTTCATCGCTGAACACGACAGATCGCCATTGCGTTTTCCAGTGCAGACGTTGGCGGTACCACTGCAGCCGTTCCTGACGGTGGGCTGGAGTCACAGGTACACATGCCAAGGGCAAACGCGCACGTAGTCCTGCATCCAGTAGACGGTTGAGGATTGTTCGCACAGTCACCTCAGGTGCAAAGGCAGCTCAGATTTGCGTTACAGTGGATGTTCTGCTTGACAACGCCGCTCTTCTTATGCGTCGATCGGTCCGCTCATCAGTCCGTCTGTAACTCCCGGTTCCACGTCTTCTCGTGTGGGAATGTTCCTCGGACCATCTACGCCACCATCGTACCACCACCGATACCTCCCGTCCAATTCTCTCCGCAATACGACGATACGACCGACCGGCCGTATCGTCGTATTGCGGAGACATCACGCCTACGTAAACTTGACCCCATTAACATATGTAAATTTCATGATCGTCCGCCAATTCCTTCTTGGTGTTCTTGTTTCACTTTCCGCTAGTGTATTTACGATAGCTTAGCTCCTCGCTCACAATGAAATCTGAAATTTTCATATGTGGAAAATCAGGAATATCTATTTATTTCTAGCACACTCTACCACTAACATCTCGCTGCTTGTTTCGACGTAACGTTCAATTATGCTTCACCTTCAAAGTAATACTAAGCAAGCGTTCAAAAATTTATCTGTTCAGCACCATAGCAGACTCTCACCCGATAAGGTGTTTACTTTGTGAGTTCGAGTTTTGTTTAGCTACGGTAACAAGACGGAATTTCTATACTTTGTACGATATTCTTTTTAGTTTTAAAGAAAAGCTGTCTACATGCATGCTACTCAAAAATAAAATTGTGGAGAATCGTGATTTGCGCAGTGGTTCCCGCAGAAACATTTAGTGAAGAGATTCATTTGGTTCTGTTATTCAGAGCAACGTTGTGGTGTCGTACTTTTGCGCAGTCTCATTTTGCTGGGAAATGTCTGAAATGTAAGTATTCTTCAGATCTAGCGAGAAAAAGAATTTCAACCTTCCAAATTTTGTTTAGAGGACATATCTACTTGGGAAAAAAATTCGTGACCTGGTTACAAGATGTTGAGTTACTCATTTGATGTAAGTGACCCACATCATACGATTTATATATTTTTGACATAACTGTAAGGACTTGAAGTTACAGACATACGATTGAAATCCTTAAAGTTCTAGGGCAGACAATACGGAAACTATATTTTCTGAAGTTGCAGTTAATACTCACTGAATTATCATTTCCAAATGTATGTAATACTAATTGTGCACACTATACTGAAGATTGTGACATATTTCGATCGAGAAGTACCTTAAGGATCTTAAAAAAGACATTTCATTGCCTCTTTGGCATTTTAAAGAGTATTGTGGTTAACAACTGAAAAAATATAAGTAAGACTTACATGCGAAGATGAAAAGCCTAGTCTATGTTTAAGAACTCGATTAAATTTTGGGGGAAGTTGGTCCTTATGCTATGCGGACTTACAAATATGTTATCTACGTAATGTGATAATATATATCATAAGAAAATAAAAAATTATATTAAATTAGAAACAATATGATAACAAGAGCAATAACGAATTATAAAAGAACCACACTGTGTGTTATTTTCATGGCACTAGAAAAGTGGTCAAGCGAAATGTTTATGATATTTTCCGTAATGTTCCATTTCCATTTTTCTTTGCATTCCTAACCAGTGGTATTATACAATAATGTCTTTCAAGAAGTGGCAAAATTTATGTTTTAGCGATAGCCGTCGAAATACGGCATACATCTGCAGTCCACATGAATTCGTTTTTTCGCGAAGATTATTATTCCAATTAGAATAATTAAGTTATGCTTAGGGAACGACGTGTCATCTAAGAAGTTTTTGACGATAGGGTATTTCACCAATTGAAATTAAAGCCTGATTTTTGGCTTTAGTGTTGGTCTACAGGGAAAGGTATGCTGCCAGTAATAAAAAGACATGTCCAAAATCCATACCGTTCCTTGTTCCAGTTACACAATCGTTCAATTCACTCGATAGTATCGGAAAACCTTTTTGTAGAAAATAAATCCCTATGACGCGATTATATTACATGATTATTGACAAGCAAAGTTCCATTTCGTTTTCCATACAAGGACACATCATCAGCAATTAAATGAACTGCTACTTTAACGAAAACAAATATTGTTCTTACAATCCCTAACAAAGTCGCTTTTTCAATGTGACTTTATTAAAATTGATTTGCTCTTCATACTTCTTGAAAATAAAGAAACAGAGAATGTTGTCTACCAAAAACTCCGATGACACTAAACCATTGTTTTCCTCACACAATGTGATGCATGGACGTACAACAAAAAATTCCGATATATTTAAAGAAAAAATTTCCGTTTTAATATACATTACAGTCTTGTATGTAAGAAATGTGACGAAACACATTCCATTATTTGCGTACTGACATTTCCCTCCGTTAGTTTATATGCGAGGATGACTATCAACATTGGCTTTTTCTTATCACATACAAAGGCAAGCGAAGGAAAAAATGTTGCCTCTGTGTTTCGCGTTAGAAAGAAATACAGCCTATACATAATTCTTCAATTTATCAATACTAATCTCTTTATGATAATTGCATACAATTTAATTATTTGTAACGGCTTGTGAAGCGTATGTGAATCCATGAATGTTAAAATATTATATATAGCTAACATATGGAGGAAGGGTTGTATTTATGTCTCTGATGTTATACACGTGAATGCTTCAAAATTAGGGTTTGAACCTCCAGTGGGTTATTAGAAAAAGAGATAAACCTATTTTCTAAGCAACAACTAAAACTATCAGTAGAAGTATATAGGTTCAGGATGAACCATCTTTCATAGAAATAAATGCCGTCTGATTTTTTTCTATTTCTGGGGCGTTTATCAATGGATTTTGTTTTCGATACGATTCATAATTTTATATTGCCTTTTTTTTTGCCTTCATAGGTTTGCAAACACCTTCAAACCGAGTGAACAGGATACATCTTCAATAATTATATGAGTGGAAATCTACTTAAAACAGTGAAAAGCCACGTTTGCTGGAAGTAGAGAAAGCATACAGTCGAACTGTGTTTAACCGAAATGGCTTTCTGTGAGTAAAAAAGACAGATAATGTTGTGTAATGTCACGAAGAATGCAGAAAATACTTCTGGATGCTTGAATACATTAAGACAAATGACACAATACTGGTTTATGTATCAAATAATTTTCATGTAAAGGCCTAAAGGCGAATGAACTCACACGGTAATTCCCAGGTGTTCATATTGCCTTTTGATAACGACACAGCCCTGTTGGCGGTGAGTAAATATGAGTTGCAGAGTATGTTACTGCTTATATATCAAACATATATGAAATTTGAGCATAAAGAAAAGAGAACCCGAGGTTTTATTTTTTGTCTCATGAGTTGTTAGTAATAAATGCAAAATCAGTCAAAATATAATAAAGATCGAGCAAGAAAATGATTTTTTTATATTTAGGAAACACGTCTGACAAAGTAACTGATTAGATGGTTCAATTTGTGGGCAAAAAAGTTAAATTTGAAAATCATAAATAATTTTGGAAGGTTTCGGAAGATTTTTGGTTTTCAAAAGTCTTCGCAATGACTGTGCATGTAAGTGCAATTGTTCCTTCTCTGATGTACGTCGGTAAAATTTGGGTACTACTGAAAACACATAGCTGTGTGATTCCTTTGCTGGAGAAATTCGTTACTTACGGGAAGTTGTGAAAATACACGATTTGAGCATGCGAGGAAAGATGTGTTGAACATTTGTAATGTGAAGCAAAATGCTTTTCGTTGGGAGGAGAGATATATTATTAAGTTATTTTAAAGAAGGTGAAATAATAAGTGATGAGATGCTAACAAATTTTTTACAGCTTGAGCGTCCGGAAACAAGCGTAGTGGGATGCTAATTAGTATGTATATGACTAAGAGTCCCACATTCCGGAATGTGTGCATGAGAAAGAGACGCATCAACAATAAACGAAATCTTGCACCATAAGTTTATTCATTCATTTATTTATTTTTGACAGATGCATTTTACAGAGTAACTAAACTATTAACATCCGAGGAAGGGTCAGTTATATTTACCAGTTAAAAAATTATGACCACACAATATATAAGAAATAACTATAACCATCTACCAGTTGCAGCGTGTAGCAACATATGAAAATCGTATAACGCATTTAGGACACGAACATGAGGACACTGTGCCGCTTTCCCCTAAAAATGGGAAAACGACGTGACCCACAGAGTTGAAAGGGAATGATTGTTGGCTACCGATGAAGTGTGGTAGTATTATGGAAATGGGAGATATTATCGCCTTTTTACATGGGGTCGTTGTTGAAATCTTCTGGGAGTGGAAGGAAACCGGCGAGACCTAAAATAATCAGGGTAATAGTGGACTTCCACAAAGCACTGACGGTCGTGGGCAGCAAAGGCTATCCTGACTGGTACGATCTAACAGATGGACCACAGTGGAACAAATTTGCAGTACATTTAATGCATGCTCAATGAAGAGCACATCGAACAACGCAGTCCCTCTAATTCTGCTTCTATGGGTCACCGTAGGCACAGTCTACTCAAGGTATCCATGTTGACGGCCAGACGTCAACGATTACTGTGTAAATTTGCATCTGAGAAGAGGCATTGGACTATCAAAATGTAGAAGAAAGTCAGCTTTTCTGACGAATCACGACTACTTCTGTACCGTGTGGATGGTCGATAGACAGTACGACCAAGCACTGCGGACAGAAATCATCCAGCCACAATGCTGGACAAGAAACAGGTATGAGGTGGCATTGTGTTCGTGCGGGGCATGTTTTCCCGGGTATCGTTTGGAGAAAACATTCCCCTCGGCTACAAGATTAACTCTTCGGGCAACCTATCGAATGTAAAGGATCAGATAATGACTCGACCCATATGGAACGGGTTGCGCACAGAAAGATAATGCCCTTACCGTATTGCAATGTTCCTGCAAATTTGGCGGAATTAAGCGAAATTTTCAGCGTACAATGAAATAAACTTGAAATACATGTGATACTGACTCATATGAATAGCATGAATAAGAAAATTATGTCTGTAATTAACGCAGGTGTTGACATAGCTTTGCACTTTCCTGAAGAACTTTGGTTCCGTAAACACCTGCAACACTTTCTAGATCATATTCTTATAAATTTGGGGTCTCATGTTAAACGGTTGGATGTCTATTGATTTATATAAATAATTTATTTGTTTCTCAAGTGTCTGGGAATGTTTTTTTATTCGTATCTACATGTTGGCAGTTGAGTGGCAATTTAAATCACTGAGATAATAGACGTAGACGTTTTCTATCTTCGCTCTCTCTCTTCTATCCTTACAACAGGAGTGTCATTCACGTGTAGTGTTTTTTCACGGGGTTTTTTTTCTGATTCCGTGTTCCGGACGAAGTGAATTAAAATTTATCTTGCGTGGGAAATGTTTGGTGTTTGCACTATATCTCAAATACGTTGCTACAGAGGGTGAGGGCAAAGGTTTGCAAATTTTGAATCACTTTATGTCTTCATACGTACCTTTACGATGAAGCATGGCTACCATTAAAGATATATGTCACGGTGTTGCACCGTCTTGAGCCACCTGCCTGCCCGTTTTTTAACTCCACGACGGTACCAGTTCTTGTCCTTCGAGGCGAAGAATTCCTTTACCCCAGGTGCCACGTTCTCCTTGTTGTTGAAGTGCCACCCTAGGAGGAAGTAGGCCATGGACCAGAACGAGTAACAAACCGACGGAGTACGGTCCGGACTACATCCTGGGTGTGGCATGATTTCGGTGCACTCAAGTTCGTGGAAATTTGTCCTGCTCGTTCGCGCGGTACGAGGCCGAGAGTTGTCCCGCTGTACTAGGCGGACATTCTGGTTGGCAGTGAAAGCTACCTTTCCTCCAAAAGGGCATATATGCGACCCAGATGTTCAGAATACAGGTTGGCGTTGATGGTCCGATCATCGGGAACAAATTCCTGATGGGCTATCCCCTCGGAATTCCACCAGACGTAGAGCATGACCTTGTGCACGAAGCGGCCACGTTTCGCAACAGGTTCAGAAGCTGGCCCTGGCTCAACCACTGCCGTTGTGTATTAGGGTTACGGAAATATACCCGTTTTCATCGCACGTAGCAATTCTCTAGGTTAAAATTTACATCGCCCGAGTTTTCTTGGAGTTTCGTGCACAATTCCACTCGGCGGTTTGCTTCACCTGGCGTCAGTTCGTGGTGGACAATTTGGCAGCACCTGTAGACCTCGCCGAGTTCCTGAAAGTGACGAGCTACGGTGGTCGGTAATATGTCCAGCTCGCCTGATAATCTGCGACTGCTAGTTTTTTTATTTGCCTCTACAGCCTGGCGCACGGCCTCCGTATCCAAGTTTCTCGGCCCACCTAACCTCGGCTGATCGTCGAGGTATCTGTCACCTCAGGGAAATTTCTTTAATCATCTGGCTGCGGTGCTGTAGTCCACGGAACTTACTCCTTTCGGATAACAATTGCTTCGTGTTGCTTCAGCATTGTTATGGCCTACGTAACTCGTAAAGCAAAAGTTCCCTAATCAGCCGGTTGTGGCTGTTCACCTTATAAGCGCCCCAACTATAGACAGAACGATGATATACAATGCTGTTCACAGCAGTTATTACCACTTTTTATATCCCTTTTGACTGACTTCAGGGCGCGACTTGAACTAGTTTAAACGCGTGACCTTTCCGCCAGAGCAAAATTGCAAATCTTTCGACTCACTCTGAGTAAAATAAGATCAATAGCTGATTTTCAAATTTATTTACTGCCAATCGTAACTACTACAAAAAATATTTAATTTCTGAATTTAATCATTACCAATACTAATAAAAATTCCAGAAACAGTTTAGAAGTTTGTTCAGAAACTCTTCCCAAAATTCCCTCGTTTTATTAATAGCATTACTCTCCTTCTGAGCTTTTCTTAGGAAGTACATACTCGCCTTCACGGAATTTTATTTAAAAATATAATAAATGCAAAAATTGTGCTTAGTTACTTTATTTATAAAATTTTTTCAGAATATATTACTGAAACAAAATACATTATGAAAATTCCTTGTTAGAATATTTAACAATATACATCCACTTTAATGTTCCATTTATTTATTAATATATCTTTTAGAAAATGTATAGACGCTTGTTGAAAACTGTGAACCATAGTAAAATATTTACTAAACTTTTTGAAGCGTCTTGTAATATAAACCAGGTTTACGAGCTCTCCGTTGATCTTTTACTTTAGGAACACGAAAATGCTGCGATTAGGATTTTTTTTCTTATTCAACGAAGAATCAAGCAAGGCATTATTTTCACTAAAGGATTCTGTCACTAAACAAATTTTAATTTTGGTCTTCAATTTCTCACTAATTTCTAGCGAATATTTCTAATTCTGTGGTGGAAAAAATAATATACTTAGGTGTGTTGAACGAGAAAATAGGAAGTTAACCACATCAGTCTATAAAGATTTTTGAAAAAACCCTTAGCATTATGTTAGTGTTCAATTCACATTCAAATCACTCTAACTCTTGATTAGACCTACAAAACAACAAGAAAAAATAAAAAAAACATTGCACTGTACTTGTAAATAGGGCAGTAATTTTGTCGCAGAGCAAATTTCCGAGATTTTTTCGCGAATATATGGATTTTCTGTAATTTCGTGAATATGAAATTCATCTGCGAATTTTATATTTTGTACCTATTTTTGTCTAATGTCTATTATAATTTCTTCATTACTATATTTTTCTTAATTAAATATTTTTCATTCTACCTTCGTTAGAATTTAAGCGAAAAATATACCGCAAAATAATCCAACTCGAAAATCCAAACCACAGCTTTGAACCTTTAATAAGGTCTCAATATTGTTCGTTACGAAGATATTCTTTTCGAACAAGCTTGACGGGTAATTCAAGGTCACATGCACTCTGCTGAAGAGTAAACACGTGGTCTTTCGTGATTTAGCACTGCTACTATTGAATGACCTTTGCGACTTACCGGACTATTAAAACCGTAAACCGAATATCGTCAGTTGTGTTGTAATTTTAGCTGGTAAAGCAGCTGACAGAAAAGAGTGTTTCGCATACGCATTGTTTAGAAAATTTGTGCTTTCGTGTGAGTAGTTTATGAGATTTCTAGGTATTTTTTAAATTTCAGAATGAGCCACGTGAGTAAAATGGGTGCATCTGAAAGATGCAAGCATTACAGCAAGGGAACGTCTCATGTGAAAAAAGATCTATTGTTCTCTTCGTGTTGTAACACACCAGTGGATTTTTCAAGAAAGTACAGTTGTGAAAAGCATTTAGCAAGCAAGCTGCATAAAAAAAGTGGTGTCTGAATAGTGAACCGAAATTAATGCAGAAATGTGTTGATGAATTAATTGAAAAAAGTACTTCTAGCGAACAGCATGGCTCAACCGAACTTTCGAAATTAACTGGTGCCTTTTGTGAAACTAACATTCTACTTTCCAAACTGGATAAGAGTACATTAAAAAATTACTTGTGAAATTCTTTGAATGATATTGGTGTTTTTTCAAATACAAATGAAATGGAGAAATGTTATTTGACGATAATATATGATATTCACAATCAACAAGTGGAAGATATTTTTAAATCAGTATCCGGTGTAAACATCGTAGCAGACGAATCAGCTGATTCAGAAGATAGATACATTTTGAACATTTTTGCTGTTCTAATAGCTGAGCCGAATGTTGAAAGCTGCAAAGATGAAATCTCTTTGAATACAATCTTCCTTGAGTGCATCGCTTTGGAATCCGCAATTTTAAAACAGTCAGCAAAGCGATACTTTAGAGCGTTAATACGTTTGCTAATATAAGCGCTTTTG
Organism: Macrothele yani; assembly: GCA_039090855.1. Classification (NCBI taxonomy): domain Eukaryota; kingdom Metazoa; phylum Arthropoda; class Arachnida; order Araneae; family Macrothelidae; genus Macrothele; species Macrothele yani. The sequence continues at coordinate 17,707,527 of CM077018.1, read as the reverse complement.
TGACAGACAATGCCTCTTGCATATCCAAAGCGTGGGGAAAGAGCTTGAAAGCCGTGTTTTGGAATGGTGTTCACGTCACCTGCAATGCGCTTTTAAAAAATCTTTTGGGCGAAATTTGGCAGAATGAAATTGAAAATGTAAACTTTTCAGTAGTTGCTGTTAAACGTGTTTCCACAGCTTCTCCCTCCCATAAAGGACGTTTTTGACTATTTTTGTAAGATATAGGCAAAATATCTTACTTATCACCAGTACCTGTGCAGACTAAATGGAACAGTTGATTTGAGGCCGTGCATTTTCGCTGCAAACATTTAGAAGACTACGCAGCGTTTTTTAAAAGAAAAAACATAACAGTAGCAGTTTCATTATGAAAAAAATCATTGGGTATTGTCAAAGTACGAATTTAAAAGAAAATCTGAAGCAGGTTGAGGTTCATGCGCCGTATATTTCCGGACAGCTCACTTTATTTGAAAAACAGCGAATTTCCACGCACAAAATATATAACAAAATGTAAGACATCGCCAACAGTTTCTTTAGCTAGAGTCAAGACTGCGATCAAGTCGCTGCAAATAGAGCTCTATCCATTAGTTATGAAAATATTAAGCATTAGTTTTTTAAAGATAAAAAGCATCGATTTTGTCAGCCACCCGCAAATTTCTTCAAAGCATGTAGGGTGTTTGATCCCGATGAATTTAAGTCCTTGGACCTTTAGACGACCAAGAAGATTTTTCTGTTTACAGCTACATTCCCATGTTCGAAGATGAGGACCAACTAAAATGTGAATTTCGTTCATATAAAGCGAGTGTAAAAGACTTTCGTGTCAGCGAAGGTTTGCTAGACTTTTCGAATACGAAAAAAGGTCGTTCTCGTAAGCTACATAAGGTCACCATCCGTTGTCTCTCAGTATCCACAAACAGTGTCGATGCTCAACGATCCTTTTCTAAATTTAAAAACGTGTTACGGGACATAAGACACAGCATTAAAGAAGAAAATATCAGTATGTACAATATAATGTATTAAAATGCCTTCCAATTAAATGGAAATCTTGATCTCGTGTAACGGCGATAATAACTTTGCCAGAATTTGAATGGTTTATAAATGTAGGTATCAATTTTAGAAACTTATAAACTGATTATGCTTATTTTGTTATGAACTAGTCAATTGAATTGCTTCTCGTTCGTAACTTTGTAGACTATTTTTTTTAAATAAATAATTAGTGTATGTCAGCGGCCGCGAAATTTCATAATTTACCCTGCGGCCGAACCACGAAATTTGCCATTTTTTCCAGCGACAAAATTTCTGTCCTAATGATGACCATTAGCAACGGTACGTATCAAGGTAGTAGAAGTTAGTCCAACACGTAAGGCATAATTATTATCTGACAGATGAATTTTAAGGGTGCGCAAAGTGGAGCACATATACATATATAAATACACTGCTGGACAATTGCTAAGGACGGATCATAAACGGATATATAGCGCATAAAAAAGTAAGTGTGGTTGGATGCCAAGTGAAATAAAATAATGTCAGAATGCCAGGACATTACAAGAAAGACAATTTATTGTGCTCTGAAATCCAGAAGGCTTTGAAACGTGTTCAAGGGACAAACAGGCCATTTTGTGCCGAATACGTAAACGTGAAAAAATGCAATTACCGTCCGCAGGCGTTCCGGCGTAAGATGTCAATACGGGATATGACCAGCATGGAGGGCGATGCAAGATTCCACACGTCGTGTCATGCTTTGCACAACATTATCAAGCAGCTGTTGGGGTAATTTATCCCATTCTTCTGTCAGTGCACGGATGAGGGTGTCCTTGTTTATTGTAGGGCATTGGCGACCAGCAAGACTCCTCCCCAAAGCATCCCACACATTTTCAATGGGATTCAGATCTAGAGAACGTGCTGGCGATACGAGGCGTTGAATATCCTTGCTGTCAAGACACTCCTGGACAGCGACTGTTCGATGGCATGTTGCGTTGTCGTCCATGAAAATGAATCTATCACCGACAGCACCACGGAGCATGCGAACATGAGGTAGCAGAACCTCATTAATGTATCGTTGGCCAGTCATAGTCCCAGTTGGAAGCACTTAGAGGGACGTACGGCCATTGATCATGATGCCAGCCCATACCATGACACTACATGTCGGATATCGCTCCCTTTCCTGTATGTTTGCTGGACAATATGCAGTACCACTATCACGCCAGATCAGTTGTCGTCGACAATCAGACGATAAACTGTATCTACTATCATCTGAGAAGAGGATAGCAGACCAGTCGTTATCAGTACAATTGCGATGTTGATGGCACCATTGCAAACGGGCGGTACGGTGACGTCTGGACAATGGGATGCACACAGCAGGACGGCGGGCGTATAGTCCTCCTTCATGCACACGTCTGGCGACAGTTTTTCGGGAGATCCGCTTGCCTGTAGCAGCCATAAACTGATGTGCTACCTTATTAGCTGTGCTGCGCCGGTTTCTTTTTGTTGATAGCACTATGTACCGATCTTCTGCAATTGTCGTACTGCGAACACGACCTCCCCCGTGACGTTTGCTACACTCTCCATTTGTTTGAAATGATTTCCAAAGCCTTGAAACAACACTAGGGCTGACGTCGAACTCCTTGGCAACATCTGTTATTTTTCGCCCTTCTTCAATCTTGCAAATAACACGGCCACGCGTAAAATCATTTTGGTGATGTCGGGAAGACATACTGAAAATTGCAAGTTCGTCAATTGATTCTTTCCCTTTCAACTTTGCGTTTGAACAACAACGGTCAATACGCGTCAAATCCTTTATATCTCTTATCAGCGCTATGACGTCACGAACATATTCGGCAACCCAAAATTTGCATACGCACAACACGTCTTACTGTATCCCGCACTTATGCTAATTTCCACATTTACCTGCCTTCCATTTTATGGTTGCTATCATTGCTAACGTCATCCGTCCTTAGCAATTATCCGGCAGTGTATATACTAGGTAAAAATCCGTTCTTCGAACGTGATATTAAAAAGAATTCTATAATACAGGATTTCATACCATACTATAAAATAATGATTACCACAAATTAATATACAAACAATACACTTGATCGGTATTTTCTATAACTTTATAACTTCAAGCCTACACAAAACAAATCAAAATACGTCGTTACTCTTCACTTTCATCGTTAAAATATTAATAGACAACACTACGAAATAATAGAAAACAAAAAATATGTTGTTACTTTCAGCATAAATGTAAAAAAGGACCTTGCTTATAAACAATTTTGTTCAAAACTACATTTAAAAGTCATCAAGTCAGATGTTTTTCGAAGCGTGAGCAAAACTGTGTTGCCATCACTAATATCTCAAGGGGGAAACTTTTTTTTTCAAATTTCTATTACTCTGAAAATCTACCCGCATATTTATATTTATTGCAGTCACTTTGCCAAAGATATGATGTCACCGGTGCTTCGGTGAAAACGAATGTTGGTACTTTGATTTTGACTAAAAAAAAAACACTTATAGGACGTCACTGTGGCTTCGGTAAAAATGAATGTTGGTAATTTGATTTTGAATCTAAAAACCTTAACATTCGATACGTCAAACGATAATATAAATGTGTAAATGAAAAGCATATTATGATATAGCGGTTTTTTTCGTGATTTTTAAGGGTTTTTATTAAATAAATTCAGAACAAATTTAGAAAATTATATATACTGAGCAAGTCAACTCAAGTCATTCAAAATTTAGAGCGGGGCTTCAGTTGCTGGGCAACAAAGGCTCGATCATTGCAAAACCTCCTAGCGTTATCAAAGCTGGGTTACTTAAAAAACCAATTTCGACCAACTTATATTTATCGTTGGAAGGTATCCTTTCTTAGTACGCTTCTATATTGTAAAAGGAACATTCCTGCCTGCCAAATATGAAAGTTCTAAGTTCTGTAGTTTCTAAGATTTGGTGATGAGTCAGTGAGGGCTTTCAGTTTTACATGTACAGATATAGGCACCACAACTCGATGAGAGTGGAGCCTATATATATATATATATATATATATATATATATATATATTATATATATGTATATACATATAATAATTTTAAGAGGGCGCCATTTAGCGCTCTCTTAAAATTCGTCTCTTAGAACATAAATATGTCATACGTGTTGGACTGATTTCTACTGATTTGACACGTACCGGTGCTAATGGTCATCATGAGCCGGATTGGAACAAGTCGGTTATCTTGTCTGCCGCTTTCAATTGACATTCCTTGCTATTTGCTGAATGTCTCTGCATCATTAAAACTTCATCGAGTTGTTGTAACGATGACTTACCTGTTTTTGTTCTCCGCCCGTGGTTTGCACTTCTCAAGAAACTCTATATCACAACGACTGACTTAGCCGTAGAGTAGACGTTTACTATTATTTTTATTTTCTTTCTATTAATTTGCAACTGCTGTATTTGGTAACACTAATGTTATGCGTTACTGAAAAACTAAAGTGCTTCTATTTATATCACCTTGCATATAACATTGGACACTCGCGGCCTGAGGATATAACTATGGTAGTTTTTAAAGTTCTCGCCCTGCTAGGTTTAGCTTTATATGTTTTTTAATATGTAATTAAATTGAAATATTTTACTGTAAAATTTAGCGGATTTTTATGGTGCATTCGACAGTTTGAAGTAATTATTTATTTACGATTACAGTATCAATTCACACGTTCATCCGTTTTCCTGTCAGCCAACATATCGATACCATGTCACTAAACACTATGAGTCTGATTTAAATAACTTTTCATGTGTTTGATAACTTGACATATGAGAACGATGATCTTTGTTTTCCCTGGGTTCCTTGTGATGCATAATTTCGCTGTTAGAAGGCTGAAATGCTAAGGCTGTCGAATTCAAAATATACTTTATTCCATGTAATTGCTTCAAAATATTTGTTCGAAAAATTTCTTTCTTCCATTCGATACCATTTAAAAGGAACACTAGTGTAGACAGTTTATTTTTCAGGTAACGTATAGCTTTACCGCTAATGACGTAACGTTAAACCGGATTTCCACTTATATATCTGTTTCTAAAAATCAGAATCAAAAATTATTTGTCATCAGATAGATTTTGCTGTCGATGACGTAAGTGTATATTTCTCTTTTAGATGTATTTGCAGCAATCTCTGTGCTTCTGAATTCTGAATTTGAAAATTATATTGTAGTCAGATACAACTTACAACCAGAAAATTTTAAGTATACCGTCTGCATAATATATTGCATAGCTTGTAGTTTGCTTCTAAGTGTCCGTTTTGAGAAATTCTTTGTTTGCCATATAGCTCCCCGGGCGTGAAATGTTTTGCATAGGATTTCAATAACCCTTTAAAGCAGCAGTTTGTAAGTAGAAGGTATAAGATCACACTTTAATTTGAAAAACATCTGTGGCGATATCTGCGTGTCTAAAAACTCGATTTGAAAATTTGTCTTTGGGGCCGATGCTGCTGAAATGAAAACATTTTGTGTCTATATCCAGCCTAAAATAATGCCCAAGTTTTCCCTTAGAAGCGCAAACTTTTAATCTCGTTTTCTCGATATTTCAGCGTCTATTCCATTTATTTACCTTCTGGAACACTTTGTCTCTACTTGTGAAGTTTCTGTATTTTGCAAGTCTGTTGCTAAATCGATTTTTTCTACCTTTATTTGCTGCTGAATTTCCGGTTCGAAAACCCTATTGAAATCTTATTTTTTATCCGTTTGCCATTCGGGGCAATAATGATGAAGAAAACCATACTCTTTGAATAATACACAGCTTTGACTGTTCAACTTGAAAATAGATTTGACAGATATCTTTCATCTCTTATGAGAAAATGATTTCACCGAATTTGTTATTTTTCATGACATACATCTCAGCAGCCAGTGAAAGGTATTATATATTTTTCTTAGAAATCTGATTAGCCCAGCAGTGCTCTTAGACCTGGTTTTAGACTTTGCGTCAGAGAAGTGTCCTGCCTCAAATCCCATGAGCCATGAACGTTGTGTTTAATTTAGGACACTGGCTCTGTCCCTTCCTGGAATCAGCGGTTCTAAATTGGTTACGGGCGACTGCTTAGAGATCATTGAGTTGCTCACGGTGGTCATTAAACCTCTAATAAAAAAGAAAAAAAAAATCTGATTATATATGTGTGTGGTGTTTTAACAGATTATGTTGGTTATGAGATTATGAATAACTTTGAAAATAAATCTTCGTATTGGAAATGTTGTGATTTGTAAGTCAGAATCGTGCTCACTTCAACCAAAAGTTCGGTGTTATTTTCTTTTTAAGAAATACGTTTACGCCATTGTTTAACCTCTATGGCTTGACCTAGTTGAATTCAACTGCTTGATTTCGTGGTTGTGTAGTCTGAATGAAATTCTATGAAGGTATATAAGTTCCAGAACGCCTATTTCAAAAACACAGTACTCCAGACACAGTAACACAAAGCTGGAATGTAAGTTTTTAAGAACTTACATTCCAGCCTTGGGTTTATGGGCAACAATAATTCAGCACTTAACAATTAACAAGAAATGTGATGGTGAAGTCGTCCGATAAAGATATTGAATAGATGAGGGAAAGGAGTTTTTAAGAATTTACGTTCCAGCCTTGGGTAAATAGCAGTAGTTACCCAGCCCAAATAATTTATCACACTTTATCCTTGGCTTACCCTGACTGCACATGACATGGAAGACATATCGGGTAAAAATGAAATGTCTAATATGAAAATTAATCGTAGCTGTGAACCATTTCTTTAAGAAAAGGTCAGTCACAGACTGTTGAGGAATACATTATTACCAAATTAACCGCATGCAATCCATTCCACAAAGCATTATGAAGGTGAATCCCTTTCCGAAACTTTGTAATTGTTAGGAAACAGACAAAACCGCTCAAGCAACAAAAACGTTTACACGATGAAGTTTTAATATCAAAATATTGTTATGGCTCTATGAAAGCACGTTTTACGTAACGTTCCTGAAAGCATTACATAATAATTCTGAAAACCAAAAGCGAGGCGGCGAAATATTTGTTGCATTCACAAAAAGAGTGAACTGGATAGAATTTTCCAAATTTTAAAGTTTAAGTTGTTATAACAACAAATGGTGTTTTTATGTGTATTGCGGTTTTTAGTGATTTCCAGGATTCTCGATACATTTTTCCTTTCAAGAAAAAGCAAAGCTTTATCTGAAAAAAAATCTCGCACTTCACTACCGCTGAAACAGAGTAAACCTAACAATCGTAAGAGGACTGTGTCTTTAGTTAAAAAGAAATGTTGAAAATCTGAGAATGAAAGGAAAACTGCTGAAAACTATTCGTAAAGCAAGCAGGTAAAAAAATGTGCCAAATTAAAATCCACCTACACAGGCCGTTCAGGAATTTGTATAGCAAATTAAAATTAACCTCCGTTCCGTCTTTATATCGTCCGAAGAGAAAGTGCTGCCATGTGCTTCCACAGACATATCATAGGTCACGAGGAATGTATAAAACAAGTTTAACCCAAAAATTCTCAAAATATCTGTTCATGAATACATGTAAATGTGAATTCCTTCTCCATGATTTTAAATTCCACTAGCTGTAAACGGCACTTTAAAATTAAAAGGGAAACACTGTATTTCACCATGCATTAAGACAGGGCTCCCTTGGCTTTGCTTTCTATAAAAACTGCTGCCTTCTATAAAAAACTACTTGCGATCCTAAAGACGCATATTACGTAAATAATTAAATGATTCTCTATATGGATTGGGTCGGAACAATTAAAAGAAGATCAGTTCTACTCTCAAAAGTTTGTATATTCATAGATAATTTACGCTTAATTATAAGCGTTTAAAATTCCGTCACTATAATAAAACAGTTTCGTCAAATATTTGACAATGCAAATTTAGACGCCTCTTTTCAACATTATCTTAATTTTAATATTCCTCTGAAATAACCATTTGGATCCTAATTGTCTCAACATACGAAAAAACCTGGCTTGTCCTTCGTTTAAACAGCTTTCTTTCTAGACCTCCGTTACCTACACCACTGGGGAAGAAGATAAAGAGGTTTAACTGTTTCTTTTTCAACCGCGACCAAGTGGTTGGCCATGACTCTGCGATTGAGTCTGTCACGTGATACGGTACCAGTGGCTGTATATGTAGCACCAGAGAGAGATATAGGTATTACTGCAAAGAAATTTGCAAACTCTTGAAAAACGGGAAAAAGAAAAATGTAGCATCTCACGGTTACGGTTTCAACGCTTTAGTTCCATGTCCGTTCACTGGCGCTCTGTTCTGTTGAGATCTTCATAGCCAAATTGTTCCTGTTAGCCTCTATGGAAGATTTACTCGCTCTTAACGTCCATCAAAGATTCTGAAATTCATTTAATGCGCATCACATTATTTTAAACTAATTGTGCAAATCATATATTTTTTCTTAAATAAAATATAGGATGCAGAATTTAGTTTTTTTCTTGATATTTAAAAAAAACGTGTATCGTATTTATGAGGAATGAATGTCGTTCGAAACTGATAAGATATTAAAAAACACCATGTTCGAGTACAATAAATATATAATATTCCTGTTTCTCCTCATATTACGCTTTGCTTTTGCATTTTTATTTTTTTCTTTAACGTTTTAAAAAACTTTCAGAGGATATCCTGCATTGTAAAGAAGTAGAATAACATTTCTAAGAACAAGACTACTTCGCCAGCAGGCCTACTGGTTTCCTAGACCTCAGCTTCTGGATTGTGGTTCTCTAGCATCAACTTCGGATATAGCCAAATTTATGTGTTCTCACATAAAATCTTTGACATCTGAAATTTGAGTAAATAGGACAGGTATCCCTAACATTTTGTAGATTGTTGACACAAACCTGAGTATGTAATGGAAAAGATGATGCACTTTTTTAGCACGACTTTTGTAAAAAAAGATCGTGCTTATGTTACCGGTTTGTCCGTCCGTCTGTACCCACGATATCTCTGCAACTATTAGTCCGATTTGAAATAATTATTTTTGCATTGGGAAGCATGAAATATGCGAATGACGATCATTTATTTCGGTTGTTTTTTAACGATGTACAATTTCGCAGCTAGAGGGCGTAAGAGCAGATGATGTCGAATTCAAAAATACGTTTTATTCCACATATTTGCTTCTAAACATCGGATTCAAAACAATATTATCTTTCGATTCCATTTATGTCGAAGAGTACTTTAGACATAGTTACTTTTTTCAAATTACGCATAGATTTTCCGCTAGTGGGCGTAAAAGTAAATTACATTTTTCCCGACAACCCTTCTTCTAAAACTCCGATTGGAAAATAAAAATTCAGCGGATACAACTCCTGATGGAAAGTATTTTGCATATAATTTCGAATTTTTGGAAAGAATACTTTGGCCACCAGGGGGCGTAAGGTTTTAATTTTTGCTTCTGATGTATTTGCATAAAATCTGAGCTTCTAAAATATCAATTGAAAAAATTCTTTCGTGGACCAATGCCACTTACAACGATAATTTTTTCGCAATATTTTCTTCTTAAAATATTGCACAGTTTCTCCGCCAGGGGACGTAGAGGAATATCTTATTTTTTTCAATATCTCTACTTCTAGGGGTCCGATTTGAAAAATTCCTTCTTTGTTGGATAGTGTTTCCGATGCGAAATGTTTTTTCTATAAATTCAAAATTTTCAAGTAAATCGTAGACTTTCCGCTAGGGGGCACATAGGAAAATTGCGTTTTCTGCGTTATTTCTGCTTCTAAAACTCCGATTTTTAAAATTCTTCCTGTATCGCACACAAGACCTAATGGAAAATATTTTTCACATAATTTCTAATGTTTGGTAAAGAATGGTTTGGCCACCAGGGGGAATAAGGGTTAATTTCTCTTTCTGATGTATTTGTAGCAAACTCTGGGCTCCTGAAAAATCGACTAAATTTTTTTTTTTTTTGGACCGATACCGCTCATATGGAAAAAACTTTTGAGAATACTTTCTTCCTAAAATAATGCATGGTTTTCCCACCAGGGGACGTACAGTCACATCGTATTTCTGTCGATATTTCTGTTTCTAAGAGTCTGATTTGAAAAATTCTTTCGGTGCTTGAGAGCATTTCCGGTGCGAAATGTTTCTCTTATAAATCCATGTGTTTCTTAACGCACAAGACTGCAACCACAGGGCGTAAGTCACGATTCAGTTTACAGTGACATCTGAGTGATTAAAAACCCGATTGAAAAACTTCTTTCTTCCTTTAGATACTATTGTTTTCCATACCGATTCCATTGGCTTTGAATAGCTTTGATAAATTTAATTTGAGTCAGAACGGATTCAAAAGACGTGCTTATTACACCCGAAAATTCGGTGTCATTTTTTTTGTTTAAGTGGAAGATGAAACCTTGTAATGTTACTTTTAAACGTGACATACTTCTTACCAATGGAAGCACGGCGGTTTTCAAAAAAGTTAAGAGCGAGGCTTTATCAATCAGAAACACAAAATTTGTCTTTTCAGTACTTCCATATTTTGAGTAATCGCAATCTCTGTATTTAAGATTAACAAGTTCTAGTGACCATGTTTTGTGTTTCTGTGGTTGCTACTCAAAGAACATGTTCGCGACTTGAAATCGATCTATAGAAATTCGTGCAATTACAACATACAATTAAAAAATGTAAAGAACATTTTCAGAGATTTTGATTATTAAAGAAAAATTAGGGATTACTTTATTAATGATTATTTTTATAATCAGGAAGAAGTATTTTTACCGATTTTTAATCACTTTTATGTCTTTAATAGTGCTTTTTTTGTTTCGAAAATACCACCTATCGTACATTGTCGTGGATGGGCTTCAATAGCAGAATAACGTGTACCCACTCTTCCAATATGAGCATGTTAACATAAAAATTCAGTCCTTCTTCAGTTGCATTGAAACAGTATTGTAGGCTATACATCTTTTTCTTACATTTCATCTTCGAGCCGCCATTTTCAGAATACAGATAAGCTTTTAAGTGATTCGCTGTCTTTTAAGCCTCACGCTGAGAATGAATCTCATTTTAATGTCCGATAATTTCAATGATAGTTGCCGCACATAGTTTGTTTATTATATCAACTTTCGGAGCATTATTTGTATTATACATACACCGTGCGTCGAATAATTTTTAAGACTGGGTCTGTAAAATGAAATAGAAACAAGAAATTATAATTTGTTTTGATTTGTTATTCAAAATAAGTCTCTCTGGCTTCAATACACTTGTTACAGCGATTTAATAATGATTCGAATGCCTGTTACAGTTCACTTTGCAGAATTGCCTCCAAAGCACACGTCGAAGCTGTTTGTATGGTCAAAATATAATCAAACTAACACCCTTTAAACGTCATTTTAAGTTTTGGGAACAAAGAAGAGTCGCAGGGTGCTAAATCGGGCGAATACGGTGCATGATTCCACTATCAGACGTTATTTTTCGCCAAGAATCTACGAACAAGAAGTGAGGTGTGACTGGGTGCATTATCGTGCAACAAACACCAACTGTTTACACCTTGATCTTCTACACGAATGCGACGAATTCTGCCCATAAAACGCCTCAAAACATTTAAATAAAACTCACCAGTAATTTTTTGTCCACTTGGAACAAATTCTTTGTGGATAATACCCTTACTATCGAAGAATGTAATAAGCATTGTTTTGATTTTCGATTGAACTTTTCTTGTTTTTTTGGCTTGTGGCGAGTTTTTTGACTTCCATTCCGCACTTTGTCGCTTTGTTTTAGGATCATATTAAAAACACCCCGCTTCATCACCAGTAACAATCGATTTTAAGAAGTTTGGATCATTTTCAACGGCTGAAATGATGACTCTGCAATGTGCACTTCTCCTTGATTTTTGTTAATTGGTTAACGTGTGTATAACAAATTTAGCACAGACTTTTGTTTTGCCCAAATCTTCATGCAGGATGGTTCGAATGGTTTCTTTGTAGATGTTTAAAGACTCTTCCATCATTCTTAGTGACGCACATCGATTGCTTGCCACGAAATCCCACACTTTTTCAATAATCTCAGGTGTCCTAGATGGACTTGGTCTTCCGGTATGCTTATCATCTTCTAGCGTCTCGCTTCCGTCCAAAAAACGTTTGTGCCACAGGAAAACATTTGATCTACTTAAACAAAACTCACCGTAAACTGGTTTTATCATTTGGTACGTTTCCGAGGCACTTTTACCAAGTTTTGCGTTAAATTTTATAACAGCCCTTTGTTCCATCTTAATAATTCAACATGAAAAAAATTTTATTCTCTAATGAACGCCCGTTTCATTTGAGTTACTTTAACAACTGCGCAGTACTTTTGGCAGAAAGGAAGCATATGGTCACGGTTATAACGCATTCGCGATTACACTGGTGGTGCCACCGTAGGCTGAAATCTAGCGCCAGTCCTAAAAATTCTTTGACGCACTGTGTATATGCTTTTAAGAGATTTATTATCTCCTAAGCCTCATACTAACAATACATTGCACTTTCAATTGTTTTACTTTTAGCGGTGTCAGACACATCTCAAAGAAAATCGCCTTCCTTATTCATGGAGTAAATTGCAATGGCCGGCTATTTCTATAAACAAATTTGTTCAAAGAAATTACTAAAATTCAACTTGAAAAATTTCGTTCATTTAATCACGCATATAAACCACCCTTTCTAAAACTGAATTCAAAATTTGAAACAAATGGTAGAACAATTCTCAATCTATTATAAGAACTAAAAGGTTAACCTGACTGAAAATGTCTGTGGAATTAATTTCGGTATCCAGTAAGTCCTCAAATTGATGATCCCGTATAAAAAGTTGCTCAAAAGTCACTGTTAAATCTAGATCAAGTTCTTCCACCTGTCGACTCTCAGGAATATCACGGAAACTTTAATATGCTGTCACTGAGGTGCATTTCACCAGCCCCCCACCACGGAATTTTTTAATTTTTCAGACACCATTCGTTTGTACCACGTATGAACCGGAATGAACTCGGTTTTTTTCGTTTGAACCGCAAAAGTTTTGGAGATATTTAAAAAACAAAGTGGGGGCTGGTGAAACGATAGCCCCCCCCCATGGAATTTTCAAATTTTTTTGCACCATTCGTTTGTACCACGTATGAACCGGAATGAACTCAATTTTTTTCGTTTGAACCGCAATAGTTTTTGAGTTATTTAAAAAACAAAGTGGGGGGCTGGTGAAATGGTACCCCCAAAAAATAGATATTTCAAATTTCAGCATAGCCATTCGTTAATAAATCGTATGAACCGGAATGAACTCCATTTTCATCGTTTGAACCACAATAGTTTTTGAGATATTTGACAAATAATATTGAGAATTTGCATATAAATATAGGAGGCCGACCATTTCACCAGCCCCCACCGTGGAAATTCAAAATTTCGAAATAGCCATTCGTTAGTAAATCGTATGAACCGGAATGAACTCCATTTCTATCGTTTGAACCGCAATAGTTTTTGAGATATTTAAAAAATAATATTGAAAATTTGCATACATACAGAAAGACCGACCATTTCACCAGCCCCCACCATGGAAATTCAAAATTTCAAAATAGGCATTCGTTAGCAAATCGTATGAACTGAAAAGAACTCCATTTTCATCGTTTGAACCGCAATAGGTTTTGAGATATTTAAAAAATAATGTTACAGGCCTATCATTTCACCCCCTCCCCTCATCATGGAAATTCAAAATTCCGAAATAGCCATTCGTTAGTAAATCGTATGAACAGGAATGAACTCCATTTTTATCGTTTGAACCACAATAGTTTTTGAAATATTTAATAAATAATAGAATTTACATATACGCACAGAGACCGACCATTTCACCAGCCCCCCACCCCCATGGAAATTCAAAATTTCAAAATAGCCATTCGTTAGCAAATCGTATGAACCGAAAATAACTCCATTTTCATCGTTTGAACCGCAATAGTTTTTGAGATATTTAAAAAATAATATTGAGATTTTGGATATATACAGAGAGACCGACCATTTCACCAGCCCCCACCATGGAAATTCAAAATTTCAAAATAGCCATTCGTTAACAAATCGTATGAACCGAAAAGAACTCCATTTTCATCGTTTGAACCGCAATAGTTTTTGAGATATTTAAAAAAGAATGTTACAGGCCATTTCATCCCCCCTCCCCCCTCATCATGGAAATTTGAAATTCCGAAATAGCCATTCGTTAGTAAATTGCATGAACAGGAATGAACTCCATTTTTATCGTTTGAACCGCAATAGTTTTTGAGATATTTAAAAAATAATATTGCGATTTTGCATATATACAGAGAGACCGACCATTTCACCAGCCCCCCCCCACCATGGAAATTCAAAATTTCAAAATAACCATTCGTTAGCTAATCGTATAAACCGAAAAGGACTCCATTTTCATCGTTTGAACGGCAATAGTTCTTGAGATATTTAACAAATAATGTTACAGGCCTACCATTTCACCCCCCCCCTCATCATGGAAATTCAAAATTCCAAAAATAGCCATTCGTTAGTAAATCGTATGAACAGGAATGGACTCCTTTTTATCGTTTGAAGCGCAATAGTTTTTGAAATATTTAATAAATAATATTGAGAATTTGCATATATACAGAGAGACCGACCATTCCCCCCCCCCCCCCCATGGAAATTCAAAATTTCAAAATAGCCATTCGTTAGCAAATCGTATGAACCGAAAAGAACTCCGTTTTCATCGTTTGAACCGCAATAGTTTTTGAGATATTTAAAAAAGAATGTTACAGGCCTTCCATTTCACCCCCCCCCCCCTCATCATGGAAATTCAGAATTCCGACATAGCCATTCGTTAGTAAATCGTATGAACAGGAATGAACTCCATTTTTATCGTTTGAACCGCAATAGTTTTTGAAATATTTAAAAAATAATATTGAGAACTTGCATATATACAGAGAGACCGACCATTTCACCAGCCCCCCCCCCCCCATGGAAATTCAAAATTTCAAAATAGCCATTCGTTAGCAAATCGTATGAACCGAAAAAGAACTCCATTTTCATCGTTTGAACCGCAATAGTTTTTGAGAAATTTAACAAATAATATTACAGGCTTACTATTTCACCCCCTCCTCATCATGGAAATACAAAATTCCGAAATAGCCATTCGTTAGTAAATCGTATGAACAGGAATGAACTCCATTTTTATCGTTTGAACCGCAACAGTTTTTTTTATTGGAGATTTAACGACCACCGTGAGCAACTCAATGGGCTATAAGCAGTCGCCCGTCCCTAATTCAGGGTCACTGGTTCCAGGGAAGGGAGAGAGCCAATGCCGTAAAACAAACACAACATTCATGCCTCACCGGGATTCGAACCCGGACCCTGTTCGAACGAATGATCAGAGTCCGTCGCCTAGACCACTGCGTCACCGGAGCGGCCAACAGTTTTTGATAGATTTAAAAAAAAAGTTTGAGAAAATTGGGGGACGACCATTGCACACACCCCCATGGAAAAATTCAAAATTTCAAAATAGCCATTCGTTAGCAAATCGTATGAACCGAGGGGAAATCCAATTTCATCGTTTGAACCACAACAGTTTTTGAGAAAAAAATAACAATATTGAGAACTTATGTATATATATATATATTCGAGACCGACCATCACCCCCCCCCCTCTCACCATGTAAATTCATTAAAAATTTCAAGATAGTCATTCGTTAGTAAATGGTGTGAACCGGAATAAACGCCATTTTCATAGTTTGAATAGCAATAGTTTGGGAGATGTTTAAAAAAGAATATTAGTAGCCCACGATTTCACCTGCCTCTCCCCCACCCAGCCCACCCCAACCTGGACATTTCCCATTTCAGGATAGCTATTCGTTAGCATGGTGTGAATCAGAAAGATCTCCTTCTTCATCGTTCGAATCTTGATAGTTTTTGAGATATTTGTAATAAGGGTAATGGAGGATAATGAAGAAGTAATTTGTTTTGCACAAAGTCTTTCATTCGTTCCTGACATTAGCTGAAAGAACTTCCCGTTTCTAGCTTTGAACCCCAGCAGTTGAAAAGACATTCCAAAAACAACGTGACGTTGCTTTATTAGTTATCGAGGACTAGTACACAGGAGAACGGAAAATAAATGGCATGATAAAACAATAAGAATAACGGTACTGGACGAGCAGCACAAAGCAGTCTGTAAAAGCCAATCAGGACATACAAAGATAAACGAAGCTGAACGAGCAGCACAAGGCAATCTGTGATAGGCGAAGCACACTGGAACAGTCACTGAACAGAAGGAACGACGGACATGGAGATGGAGAATACATCGAACTGGAGGCTGCTTTTCATGCTCCGGGGCGCAGCATGAAAAGCAGAAAACGAGTTGCAACAGATAACACTTGCAAAGATGGCATGGTGTAGGTAACAGTATGGGACAATCAATTAGCATGAGGCAAAGCAATAACGGTAAGTATCTGACGAGATGAGTCACACTGGATGAGCAAGTAACGTAGCACAACAGTAGAAGGTATGCTGAGGCACATGGCATGACATAAGACAAATACTCGACGAGACAGGAAAAACAAACCCACGGAACACCTGAAAAAACTAACTGGGTGCGAACAGCAACAAAGGGCAATCCAGGACAGTGACGAAAGGTATAAGAGAAGAATCGCGCATAACAATGCACACAGGAAGAAGCTCTGTGAACAAAACGATGTGACGGGTTCACGGAAGTAGGCACCGGGCGGATGTTTGAAAGAACCGAGATGTGGAGAAAACATGGCGGTACATAGGATACAACGGAAAGAAAAAGTTTGGGTACAACGCATAACAGAAACATGCAAAGGAGTAAGACGGAACAGCAGCAAGGCAAAGACGGCAGGAAGCGAAACATCATGCAAGTGCAGACAGAAACTAATCGGTCAGAACCAGATCAATGAGGCGATTTTGAGTATCACCAAGGTAGCAATTAAGAAAACTTTAATAACGAAATATCTCAGGGGTAAGATCTCGTGAGGTCAACGAAAACTTGGAGGAAGCAGCGAATATCCTCGATCATATTCGAGTAATCAGCTGGATCATGTGAGTCAAGAAGGGGATCCAAACCAGCGTCACAAGAAGAGGCAAAGAACAAGGGTTGGCAGCATCTAGGAAGAGAATCTTCGAATACCCAGGGACAGCTTGGAGGCGAGCGACAATTGCAGTGGAAACGGAGGGAGTACCAATAAGGTCGGCGAAAGCAGCAACAGTAGAATTAGGAGCGGAACCTGAAGAACGATGAAGAGAAGGCTGAGCGACCGCGGTTCGCTTAGTACGAGTCTCTCGATTAGAGCGACGACGGCACTTCTTATTAGAAGCAGTACCAACAGGGACGTGGTGATGAAGAAGGAGTAACCGACAGCAAGTGAGAAGTCTGACAAGGAAGATCTGGATCATGTGCGCATAACGCAAGCAAAGAGGCAACTGATTAGGCAACAGGAGCTGGTGAAGGTGAGGCTTCACACAAATCCAGAAGAGTAGCTGTGCTGGAAAGCGGGGACCGATTACGGGACCAGAAATCGAAAGGAAGGCAACAATACTAGAGGCATCAGAAGAGCTCGGAGAAGGTGAAACGGGCGGAGAGCACACCGGAGTACTGGAACGGCTGAAGAAAGGATGAGCGTCTGAGGGTGGCGAGGCTGACGTACACAGCGAAGATGATGGAGCAGAGAATCCCGGGGTTGGGATTGACAAGGTGACGTGCGAAAACAAAGAAGGCAGCACCTAAACAGGCGGAGAAAGGTCGGCAACGGGATGTGACAAAGCACAGACAACAGACGACGAAGAAGAAAGATAGACAGACGAAGGCACCGAAGCAGGAGCAGTAGATCCAGATGTATCCACAAGAGGCAACGCTAGTGGAGAAGGAAAAAGACCTGCAGAGGAAGGCAACGACAATCGAGATGGAGACTAAGAAGGTGGAAGCGAAACAAGCGCAGGCGTGGTGACCGGAAGTGAAGAAGGGGGTTCTGTGATGGGCATTTGAGCAGCCGTTGAGGAAGAACAAGAAGAGGTGAGCGGACACTGCAAGCGATGATGACCAGGCGTTTTACATGAGAAGCAATGATACGCAGTAAACACGTTTATAACGACATTGTGATGAACACAAAGCACCTGGAAAGCAGTGGGGCAGGAATAAATGGAGTCCATATCAGGGAAGAGAACTAAGGCTTGGCGTCGGAAGCCTAAATAAGGACGATCACCTTGATCGGCGGGGAGCGTGCGAATAACATAAACAATGCGCCCACACCGAGAAAGAAATGCATGTAAAACCGTCGTCGGGGCTGACGTTCGCAAACGGAGGACTTTGCTATGACATTTGTTACAGTTCAAACTGTGGTTACGAAGATACTGCAATATCGGAAAGTATGTTTACAATTAATCCCGCGGATGATGACTGACCACCATAAGGAAGAATGTATGGGTTGGAGTTTGAACCACTTGCTGCGTTAGAAAGCAGAGGGTGATGCATTTATATCGCGCATAGTGGCAGGTGACGAATCGCGGTGCCACCACTTTGAGCCATCCAGCAAACCAGCGAGCATGCAATGGAAACATCCCGGATCACCAAAACACATAAAATTCAAGTCACAGGACTCCGCCGGGGAGGTTATGCTGACCGCATTTTTTGACCATGAAGGGCTTTTGTTGGTGGACTTTAAAGAGCCTCACGTGAACAGCAATGCCAACCACTACATCGACACAGTGAACAAGCTGCATAAAGCAATCAAGAATGGGTGACCTGGCATGCTTTCGCGTGGTGTGATTCTGTTGCACACATTATGCAGGATGCGTTAGCACGGAAAGGGTGAGAGGTTCTGCACCACCCAGCCTATAGCCCGGATCTGTCAACATGTGACTTTCATGTTGACTGATCCAAATGGTTCAAGGAGAAACTAAAGTTCCTCTTTCCAGACGGTATGCGTCGTCTTTCCCAGCAATGGGATGAGTGTTAATTCTGCCACACCTGCGGATGTAACTCTTCGTTCGTTTATATATATATATATATATAATGTGGGATGTAAGGTCAGGTGATGCGTAACATCACAGCCTCTCCTTGACAAATGCCAACCCCGCCTTCTCGTGGTGCATCCTGTTCCCACTAAAGGGGCTCTGACGACCGCCAATAGCGGTATAATTATACCATCGGGATTAGAGGAAATTCTATCATACACTCACCAACCCGCTTGGCCAGCGTAGTGAGTTATGGCCAAACACCTCCAAAATGACTCCACAACTTAAATCTTGGCCCTCAGTCTCCGGCAGCTGGAATGTACCTGGCCAAGGCAGCGGCCAGTGCGACATGAAGGCAGAGGGTGCTAAGAATCCCCGGAGGACCGGACTAGGCTGCCATCTGATGCTGACCTTGGCAAAGTACAATGGACGCTCCCTATCTTCTGATTCAAGGCTTCTTGAATTGGAAGAGGAACTACAAAGGATCAAGTGGGACATCGTGGGGCTAAGTGAGGTAAGGAGAAAAGTAGAAGATCTCATCGAACTGAAAAGTGGACATCTCTTCTACTATCGTGGGACAGATACTGGCAGAACTAGTGGTGTTGGATCTATAATAAACAAGAACCTGAAGGATAAAGTTGTAGAAGTTGAAAGTTCCTCTGACAGAGCTGCACGACTCGTTATCCAACTCTCGAGAAGATACCAGGCTCAGATTATTCAAACTTATGCACCCACCACAAGTCATTCTGAAGAAGAAATTGAAGAATTTTATGAGGAAATTCGTGATCTAAATAATAAAGGTAAGCAGCACTTGAAGATAATTATGGGAGATTTCAATGCAAAAATAGGGCAACGGCAACAGAATGAAACTTCAGTAGGTAAATTCGGTCACGGCAACAGAAACCAGCGTGGAAATACTCTCGTAGAGTTTGCAGAGGCAGAAGGGTTTTTCATCTTGAACTCCTTTTTCAAGAAAAAGCCACACGGGAAATGGACATGGAGACATCCAAATGGGATAACAAGTGAAATTGATGTTATTATGTGTAACAAAAAATTCGTCATAGAAGACTGCAGTGTGCTAAACAAGTTCAACACAGGTAGTGACCATAGATTGGTGAGATGTAAGATGCACCTCAACACTAAACTCGAACGTGGCAAGCTCATAAGACAAACAAAATGTATTGACATAACCAACCTTAAAAAACACCATGATACCTTTAAGTTGGAACTGAAGAACAGATTCTCTGCTTTAGAACGCCTAACATCGGAAGACGTGGATATTTCTGAAGTTAAAAGAAAATTAACCAAAACTCTTATGGAAACACCAACAAAATGAGCTGGGTCTAAGAACAAATTGCATGTGTACAAATTATCAGGAAAAACCAAAATGTTGATGCAAAAAAGAAGAGAGATGAGGACAACTAAAGAAGATGTGACTTCCAAAGTGGAATATATAGAGCTATGCAAGACAGTACAAAAAATTATCACTAAAGACGTAAGGAAATTCAACTGCGAACTAGTGAGGAAAGCAATTGAAAACAACCAAAGCCTAAAGATAGCAAAGCGACATCTCAGTAAGGGAAGAAAACAGATTATGGCACTGAGCAAAGAAAATGGTTCTGTAACAAGAAATAGAGGCGAAATTTTGACAAGAGTGAAAGATTTCTACTCCAAATTATATGAAAGGGATGATACATGTTCTCCAGACATCATGAAAGGTACCAGTACCAGAGTTCTTCCAGTCCTCCCAGCAGAGGTTGCGCATGCAATCATGAACATGAAGCGGGAGAAAACTCCAGGAGAAGATGGAATTACTGTAGACACCATACAAGAAGCAAGTGGAGAAATCGAAACAGTACTCGCCCAAATTTTCACTCGATGCCTTAATGAAGGGAAGATTCCTGAGGATTGGAACAACGCTACAATGATCCTGCTACATAAAAAAGGTGACATTGAGGATCTCAGGAACTACAGACCTATCAGCCTCCGATCAGTGGTTTATAAAATCTTCACTAAAGTTCTTTCACACCGCTTGAAGGTAACACTGAACATGGCTCAACCGAGAGAACAAGCTGGATTCAGGAGTGGCTACAGCACAATAGAACATATCCACGTACTGAGAGAACTAATTGAAAGAGCGAAGGAATATGAACTTCCATTGTGCATGGCTTTTATCGATTATGAAAAAGCCTTTGATTCGGTGAAACCATCAGCAGTTACAATGGCTCTGAAATCCTGCGGTATTGAAGATGCATACATTAATATTATTAATAACATCTATGAAAATGAAAGTGCAAAGATTCGGCTGTTTGAAAATACAACACACATAAAAATTGGAAAGGGAGTGAGACAAGGTGACACCATATCTCCGAAGCTCTTTAATGCCACATTGGAAAAGGTCTTCAATACTGAACTGGGAAAACAAAGGGATAAAGATTAATGGAGATTATTTAACCCACCTTCGTTTTGCTGATAACGTAGTCATTTTTGCAACTACCCCATCAGAGCTGCAGAGTATGATCCACGATCCAGGACTTGACAAGAGTAAAGAAGTGGGATTAAAAATGAACTTCCAGAAGACAAAAGTGATGTTCAATGCTTTTACAAGAAATGAAGATTTATCGATTGATGGAGAAAAGCTGGAGATAACAGACACGTACGTTTATCTTACACAGCAGATATCAAGTGAGGGTCACATTGATGAAGAAATTAGTCGGCGTACAAAACTTGCCTGGAGAGCTTTTTGAAGAAACATCATAATTTTTAAGAGCAATATGCCATTATGTCTTAAAAGAAAAGTGTTTGATCAATGCATCCTTCCAGTGCTTACGTATGGTGCAGAGATGTGGACCTTAACTAAAAGAGACATACAAAGGCTGCAGACAACTCAAAGCAGCATGGACAGGTGCATGCTTGGTGTAACCAGGAGAGATAAGAAGAGGAACTCGTGAATCCGAAAAATGACGAGAGTGGAAGACATCATGATCAGAGTTAAATCCCTGAAATGGCAATGGGCTGGACATACTGCCAGAAGGACAGACCATCGATGGACAGCCGAAATTTTAGATTGGATTCCAAGGGACAGGAAAAGACCCAGAAGAAGACCACATGGGAGATGGGTGGATGAAATTCGAAAGTATGCGGGAGTGACATGGAGGAAACTGGCAGAAGACAGACCGTTGTGGGAAAATTTGGGGAGACCTTCGTCCAGCAGTGGATTGATAATGGTTGACAATGATATATATATATATATATATCATCATTGTCAACTGCTTTGAATCCACTACTGGATGAAGGTCTCCCCAAGTTTCTTCCACAATTGTCTGTCTTGAGCGTGTCTCCTCGATGACACACCTTATGCTTTCGAATTTCATCCATCAATCTACCATAGGGTCTTCTTCTGGGTCTTTTCCTGTCCCTCGAAATTCATTCTAAAATTTCGGTTTTCCGTCGGTGGTCGTTCTTCTAGCAACATGTCATGCCCTCACCATTTCAGTGATTTCATTGTGGTCATGATGTCGTCAACTCTTGTCGTTTTCCTTATCCATGAGTTCCTCTGCTTATCTTTCCTGTTTACACCAAGCATGATTCTCTCCAGGGCTTTTTGCGTTGTCTGCAGTCTTTGTCTTTTTTACGCTTTCCAACCGTAGATTGAAGAAGCGTATATGCTTCAGCGTTTTCCGTCCGTCTGTCCGTCCGTCTGTCGGCATGATAACTCACGTAAAAATGGTTCGATTTCGGTGAAATTTTAGTATGTGGTAGGGAACACTCTGGGAACAAACCCTATGGAAAATGGACAAAATAGGGTCAAAGGTTAGGACACAGGAGCGGGATCTATTCCATAGTCCTTATGCATCATAACTTACGTAAAAATGCTTCGATTGCGACAAAACGTTATCATGTTATTTCGGAGGTATAACCGGTTCTGTTGAATATCATCGAAATGGGATCAAAGGTCAGGGCACAGGACCGAGATTTATTCCACAGCCATTATTCTCATAACTTGAGTAATTATTTCTGGTATGTTGGAAAGCGTATCATATTCAATGCATTGCATTATTTTACTAACTTGTTTAGTTAAGGTCCATGTCTCTGTTCCATACGTAAGCACTGGCAGGATGAACTGATTAAACATTTATCTTTTAAGACACAATGGCATACCTTTCGTAAAAATTGTACTTCTTCTTCCAAAAACTATCCATCTAAGTTTTACACGCCGATTAATTTCTTCATCAATGTGATCCTTACTTCATATCTGCTGCCCAAGATAAATGTAGGTATCGGTTGTCTCAAGCTTTTCACCATCAATAAATAAATCTTCGTTTCTTGTAAAAGCAATATACGTCACTTTTGCCTTCTGAAAGTTCATTTTTAATTCCACTTCTTTACTCTTGTCAGCAAGTTCCTGGATCGTATTCTGCGGTTCAGAAGTCGTAGTTGCAAAAATGACAACGTCATCAGCAAAACGAACGAGATTTGAATTATCTGCATAAATATTTTTTTCTTTGTCCCAGTTCAGTAATTAAAAAATATTTTGCTATGTGGGATTAAAGAGTTTGGGAGATATGATTTTACTTTGTCACACTAGCTTTCCAATTTTTATTAGTGCTGCATCCTCAAATATCCAAACTTTTGCAATTGCATTTTTAGAGATACTATTAATAATGCTAATGTATGCATCTGCAATACCGCAGGTTTTCAAAGCAGTTGTAACTGCTGATGGTTTTACGGAATCGAAAGCCTTTTTATAATCAATAGAAGCCTTGCATAATGGGAGTTCATATTCTCTTATTCTTTCAGTTAGTTCTCTAAGTACATGGACATGATCTTCAGTGCTGTAGCCACTCCTGAATTCAGCTTCTTCTCTTGCTTGAGCCATGTCCAGTTTTACCTACATGCGATGTGAAAGAACCTAAGTGAAAATTTTATAAATAACTGATAGGAGGCTGATGAGCCTGTAGGTCCTGAGATCCTCAACGTCACCTTTTTTATGTAGCAGGATCATTGTACCATTATCCCAATACTCAAGAATCTTACCTTCGTTGAGACAGCTGGTGAAAACTTGGGCGAGTGAGGTTTCAATTCTTCCACTTGCTTCTTGTACACTCGTGGACAAGAAATTTGCACACCTAGAAGAAAACATGCTACAACCGCGAAACTTTGCAAATAGCTAGGGTGCGTTTGGTGCGAGTGCGCATAACCGCACACCTTGTGGCGGCGCTGCTGGCACGAACCGGCGGCCTTATAAACCGGCGTGTAGTAGATGCCCCATGAAAGAGAAAAGCACCGGCCGGCGCAAGCAAGAGTATAGAGTGACAAGAATGCCGGGTAGACACCAGAGACGTCGATGTACGCAACTTACGGGCTTTGAGAGAGGCCTGATCATCGGGCTGAAAACAGCAGGTCGGTCGGCGCGCCGTATAACCCACCACGTGGATCGTTCTGACCATACCGTCCGATTGTGTTGGGAGCAGTGGACACGTGACGGCCCTGCCACACGGCGGGTGTTTCCGAACGAACCAGGAGGACCATCCGTAGAGAGGATCGACAGTTCGTACGGCAGGCACGAATGGATCCCACGAGAACCCTGTCCTCTCCCCAGGCAAATGTAGCGGCTCTTGTGTGCCAACGAGCCATTTCCTGAAGCCTCGCGGAAGCGAATCTGCGATCCCAGCGCCTCTTACGTGTTCTGCCATTAACACCGGATCATCGCCGGCTCCGTTTGCAATGGTGCCAGGCGAGAGCAACGTGGAACGCCACAGACTGGCGACGTGTGGTGTTCAGCGATTGGTGTCGGTTCGTTTTGGGGACAGATGATCATCGTGTCAGGGTGTGGAGGTCCCGGGGTCAACGGCACAATTCCAACCTTGCTATCGAGCGTCCCACCTACCCCACTGCAGGCATTATGGTCTAGGGAGCCTTTATGGTTTATTGCCTACGATAGCCGATCAGCTCTAGTAGTAGTACGTGGATCATTGTCGGGCCAGCGGTATGTGGATGAGATCATATGGCCCCATGTGCTCCCACTCCTGGGCGGAATTCTAGGTGCGCTATACCAGCAGGATAGTGCCATCCCGCACACGGCTCGGGTTTTCTAGGACTGCCTACGTCATGTCCATACAGTTCCATGGCCTGCCCGCTCACCGAACATGTCCTCTATCGAGCATGCGTGGGACCAGTTGAAACGCCGGTTGACTCTGTGCCGCACTATCCGGGATTTGGAGCACACCGTCCAACAAGTGTGGGCCCTCTTCAGCAGGACATCAGGCGTCTGTTCGCCTCTATGCTGGAACATATTGCAACATGTATCACCGCACGAAGCGGTGCGACGCGCTATTGAAGATGACCGGACTACGTGCCACAGATACCTCTGTAATTGTCCTGCATTAATACACACAATCGACGTATATTAGGAACATCAAACAGAAGTCGTTTCTCTTTCCACGTTTTTAAGTGAGTCACGGAAAAACTATCATCTGCCGCCACCGGGAATTGAATTCAGGGTCTTCCAGTTACGCGCTGGACATGCTACCACTGCACCGCAGCGGCCTCGAATTCTCCAGACTCACATGTGATTAATTGCCAAACCACATGGCTGGTTGCTTCTTGGAGACCCGCACAATGGTGGGGATTCCCCAAAGATGGTAAGAAGCAATTGGTGCATTGGTAGCATGTCCAGCGAGTAACTGGAAGACCCTTGGTTCGATTTCCGTTAGCGGCCGATGATACTTTTCCCGTGACTCACTTAAAACCGTGGAAAGAGCCATGCCATCTGTTTGATGTCCCAAATCTACGTCAATTGTGTGTATTAATTATTCATTCGTATACTAGTTATTTGTTCAGTTGCTGCCTACCATCTTTGGTAGGCAGCAACTGAACAAATAGTACTGAGATTTGAATTGACAAAATCTTCTATAGATCTGAAAATAAAATCAGTTATCTCCTGCAACATGAGGAATCTGTGATATAAATTTCTTTTGAATAGTGCGATTCTTTTTTGGCGTTGCAATTTTCACAAACAGTAATGTACGTATTTGCTCGTCGTAACAGAAAAAATTCGGTAATATTAAGATACAATAAGCTGTACGTAAAAATGGTACATTCAATAGGCGTCGAAAGTGTTTCAATCTGATTTTTGAGCAACGATATGAACCAAAATATATTTTGAAATCGGTGGAATTTGCATTTCGCTCTTGGCGGCGAAATTATGGATCAGATAAAGATTAAAATGCTAGGATCATCGTTCTCACTGTTCTAGCTTCCCAAAGCAAAAAGAGGCTGATATTAAATCAGACTTAGAGGTACACAGATAAACGTATACAGACAGATACATGTATATAGTGAAGGTATAAGTACATCCTTTAGTTTTCAAAGAACGTGCAGGAAACTTTTCCACTTTAACACGCTTCGGTCGAAAGGAAGTGCAAAGCAGATGCACCCTGAAATTTAAAACAAACATTCTTGAAATGGTCCCATCCAAACAATTGTCTTTGTACGATATTTGACTCACACAGCATCCCGTCACGTTACTCTGCTGGCCACGCCCTTTCGA
This sequence comes from Macrothele yani, assembly GCA_039090855.1. NCBI lineage: Eukaryota > Metazoa > Arthropoda > Arachnida > Araneae > Macrothelidae > Macrothele > Macrothele yani. The sequence goes on along the minus strand of CM077018.1, from coordinate 17,681,035 downwards.
GCTCTGTATTTTGTGCTCCGCCTGTATCTAGCACCCACCGCCGAATTAATTTGTGTTTCTCTCGTGCATGAATGTCTGCGCTCTCTTCCTAGTCATTCTTTCGAGTTGGTACATGCATATTTTGCCGATATTCCTTTATAATTCATCTCGTTGGGCCTGTTTACAATTCATATCGTTGGGCCTGTTTACAATTCATTTCGTTGGGCCTGTTTACAATTCATCTCGTTGGGCCTGTTTACAATCTGCCCATCGTGACTTGCCTTGACTTTTTGCTCTAAAACTGTCTGCTGCATGTAATAGCCTTCCTGCTGCTGTGTCTACGTTTGCCTTCCGTGTTTGCGCTCCAATCATCGTTAATGGTTCTCTGCGCTGCCTTCACCGGTGTGTGGATTACCTTCCTTGTGTTCCACCCATTGACAGTGGTTCTCTGCGCTACCTTCTTCGGTATGCTGATCGCCTTCCTGGTGCTCCACCTTGTTATAGTGGATCTGTGTGCCCTTCGCCGTGCATTTCTACACATTGTCCATGGCCTGTGCTTCTGCTTCTAAATTCTATTTCCCTCTCACGTCACTATGTGCTGCTTCGATGACTTGTCCTCCAAGTGTGTTGGATGCGTCCCAGGACTGCTCTTCTCCTCATCCTGCTACAGAACCGTGTTCAACGTCTCCGACTTTCCTCGCGACAGCCTTGGACTCCTATATTTCACGTCAAGGTTCCACGCTTATTGCACACGTACAATGCTTTCAACTCTTAGTTTAAGTGTCAAGTTCGACGCCTTACCCAATGTCAAGTTGCACGTCTATACAGTGTATGTCTGCATTGTCGTTTCTCCCTTCCGGTGCAATTACACATTTCGCCAGCAAGCCTAAGTCCATTCTTGTATATATTTTTTCACCTGAGTTTGTTCCTCAAGTCCTATCGACTAGCCTTTCCGTTGGAGATCATAGCTTGGTCCCTATCCCCCTTGCACATTCTCTCGTTTTTCTTAATTTGTAACCTGTACCTCCGGACGTTTCCGATGAGTTTTTACATGCTTTTCCTTCTTGGTGTGGCCGCGTTCTTGGTGATATCCGCAAGATACCCGCCGCCCATGTTGATCAAGGTCATCGTCCTTATTTTGGCTTCCGCCGCCAAGACTTAGTTTTTCCCTGACACAGACTGTTTCTTACTGCCCCACAACTTTTCTGGTGATTTGTTGTCATCACAACGTCGCAATCAACGTATTCACTGCCTATCATTGCATCTCATGTAAACAGCCTGGTCACCATTTCTCGCAATGCCCCCTCATTTCTTCCTAGTCTTCTTCAACGGCTGCTCAAGTTCCCGTCACAGAACCTCTTTCTTCGCTTCCAGTCACCACGCTTTCGCCTGATCCGTTCACACCTTCTTAGTCTCCATCTCCATCATCTGCCTCCGTTGGTCTTTTTCCTTCCTCGCCAGCATCGTCTGTTGTGGGTACATCTGGATCTACTGCTCCTGTTTCGGTGCCTTCGTCTGTATTTCTTTCTTTTTCATCGTCTGATGTTTGCGCTTTGTCACATCCTGTTGCTGCACCTTCTCCGCCTGTTCAGGTGCTGCCTTCTTTGTTTTCGCAAGTCACCTCGTCTATCCCGATCCCGGGATTTTCTGCTCCACCATCGCCGCTGCGTACGTCGGCTTCGCCACCCTCAGACGCTCATCTTTCCTCCACTGGTTCCAGTACTCCGGTGTGCTCTCCGCCCTTTTCACCTTCTCGGGGCTCTTCTGATGCTTCTAGTGCCGTTGTCTTTGTTTCACCTTCTGGTCGCCATGATCGGTCCCCGCTCTTTTGCACAGCTCCTCTTCTAGACTCGTTTGAAACCCCACCCTCCCCGGGTTCTGTTGTTCCTGCAGTTACCTCCTTACATGTGTCATCCGACTTTGTACCCTATTCACCTCGCCAGATTCCCGATACGCCGCCTGTTGTTCCTTCTACGTCGTCTCGTCCTCTTCGTCAACATTTCCCTACTGGTATTCCACAACTTAAATCTTGGCCCTCAGTCTCCGGCAGCTGGAATGTACCTGGCCAAGGCAGCGGCCAGTGCTACATGAAGGCAGAGGGTGCTAAGAATCCCCGGAGGACCGGACTAGGCTGCCATCTGATGCTGACCTTGGCTACGTACAATGGACGCTCCCTATCTTCTGATTCAAGGCTTCTTGAATTGGAAGAGGAACTACAAAGGATCAAGTGGGACATCGTGGGGCTAAGTGAAGTAAGGAGAAAAGGAGAAGATCTCATTGAACTGAAAAGTGGACATCTCTTCTACTATCGTGGGACAGATACTGGCAGAACTAGTGGTGTTGGATCTATAATAAACAAGAAACTGAAGGATAAAGTTGTAGAAGTTGAAAGTTCCTCTGACAGAGCTGCACGACTTGTTATCCAACTCTCGAAAAGATACCAGGCTTAGATTATTCAAACTTATGAACCCACCACAAGTCATCCTGAAGAAGAAATTGAAGAATTTTATGAGGAAATTTGTCATCTAAATAATAAAGGTAAGCAGCACTTGAAAATAATTTTGGGAGATTTCAATGCAAAAATAGGGCAACGGCAACAGAATGAAACTTCAGTAGGTAAATTCGGTCACGGCAACAGAAACCAGCGTGGAAATACTCTCGTTGAGTTTGCAGAGGCAGAAGGGTTTTTCATCTTGAACTCCTTCTTCAAGAAAAAGCCACACAGGAAATGGACATGGAGACATCCAAATGGGATGACAAGTGAAATTGATTTTATTATGTGTAACAAAAAAATTCGTCATAGAATACTGCAGTGTGCTAAACAAGTTCAACACAGGTAGTGACCATAGATTGGTGAGATGTAAGATGCACCTCAACACTAAACTTGAACGTGGCAAGCTCATAAGACAAACAAAATCTATTGACATAACCAACCTTAAAAAACACCATAATACCTTCAAGTTGGAACTGAAGAACAGGTTCTCTGCTTTAGAAGGCCTAACATCGGAAGAAGTGGACATCTCTGAAGTTAACAGAAAAGTAACCAAAGCTCTTATGGAAACAGCAATAAAATTAGCTGGGTCTAAGAACAAGTTGCATGTAAATAAATTATCAGGAAAAACGAAAATGTTGATGCAAAAAAGAAGAGAGATGAAGACAACTAAAGAAGATGTGACTTCCAAAGTGGAATATATAGAGCTATGCAAGACAGTAAGGAAAAGTATCACTGAAGACGTAAGAAAATTCAACTGTGAACTAGTGAGGAAAGCAATTGAAAACAACCAAAGCCTAAAGATAGCAAAGGGACATCTCAGTAAGGGAAGAAAACAGATTATGGCACTGAGAAAAGAAGATGGTTCTGTAACAAGAAATAGAGGCGAAATTTTGACAAGAGTGAAAGATTTCTACTCCAAGTTATATGAAAGGGATGATACATGCACTCCAGACATCATGAAAGATACCAGTACCAGAGTTCCTCCAGTCCTTCCAGCAGAAATTGCACATGCAATCAAGAACATGAAGCTGGGAAAAGCTCCAGGAGAAGATGGAATTACTGTAGACATCATACAAGAAGCAAGTGGAGAAATCGAAACAGTACTCGCCCAAATTTTCACTCGATGCCTTAATGAAGGAAAGATTCCTGAGGATTGGAACACCGCTACAATGATCCTGCTACATAAGAAAGGTGACATTGAGGATCTGGGAAACTACAGACCTATCAGCCTCCTATCAGTAGTTTATAAAATCTTCACTAAAGTTCTTTCACACCGCTTGAAGGTAACACTGGACATGGCTCAACCAAGAGAACAAGCTGGATTCAGGAGTGGCTACAGCACAATAGATCATATCCACGTGCTGAGAGAACTAATTGAAAGAGCGAGGGAATATGAACTTCCATTGTGCATGGCTTTTATCGATTATGAAAAAAGCCTTTGATTCGGTGAAACTATCAGCAGTTACAATGGCTCTGAAAACCTGCGGTATTGAAGATGCATACATTAATATTATTAATAACATCTATGAAAATGCAAGTGCAAAGATTAGGCTGTTTGAAAATACAACACACGTAAAAATTGGAAAGGGAGTGAGACAAGGTGACACCATATCTCCGAAGCTCTTTAATGCCACATTGGAGGGTGTTTTTCAGTCGCTGAGCTCGGAAAACAAGGGGATAAAGATTAATGGAGATTATCTAACCCACCTTCGTTTTGCTGATGACGTAGTCATTTTTGCAACTACCCCATCAGAGCTGCAGAGCATGATCCAGGAACTTGCTGACAAGAGTAAAGAAGTGGGATTAAAAATGAACTTTCAGAAGACAAAAGTGATGTTCAATGCTTTTACAAGAAATGAAGATTTATCGATTGATGGAGAAAAGCTGGAGATAACAGACACGTACGTTTATCTTGGACAGCAGATATCAAGCGAGGGTCGCATTGATGAAGAAATTAATCGGCGTACAAAACTTGCCTGGAGAGCTTTTTGGAAGAAACAGCATAATTTTCAAGAGCAATATGCCATTATGTCTTAAAAGAAAAGTGTTTGATCAATGCATCCTTCCAGTGCTTACGTATGGTGCAGAGACGTGGACCTTAACTAAAAGAGACATACAAAGGCTGCAGACAACTCAAAGCAGCATGGAGAGGTGCATACTTGGTGTAACCAGGAGAGATAAGAAGAGGAACTCGTGGATCCGAAAAATGACAAGAGTGGAAGACATCATGATCAGAGTTAAATCCCTGAAATGGCAATGGGCTGGACATACTGCCAGAAGGACAGATCATCGATGGACAGCCGAAATTTTAGATTGGATTCCAAGGGATAGGAAAAGACCCAGAAGAAGACCACATGGGAGATGGGTGGATGAAATTCGAAAGTATGCAGGGGTGACATGGAGGAGACTGGCACAAGACAGACCGTTGTGGAGGAAACTTGGGGAGACCTTCGTCCAGCAGTGGATTGATAATGATGGTTGACAATGATGATGATGATGATTGCTCCTTATAAGAAGCGTCGTCATCGGTCTAATCGCAAGATTCGCGCTAAGCGTGCCGCTGTGGTTATGTCACCTCCTCATCGTTCTTCGCAAGGCTCCGCTCCTGAACCTGCTGCCGTCACTTTTGCTCGCGTTCTTGACAGTCCCTCTGTTGTGCCTGATCTTGTTGCTCGCCTTCAAGTTGTTCCCGAGTTTACGCAGACTCTTTCTCTAGATGCCGCTTTCCCATTGTTCTTTGACTCTTCTCACGATGCTCCACTTAATCACTTTATTGCTTCCAACGATCCGGCAGTTTACTCATCTCTGGTTGACAATTTAGCGCTTTTTACTTTGCATTTTTTCACCTTTCGGGCTCTTACCCGGAAGTTGAATGTTACTATGGTTGTCTTGACCACTTCATTTGTCATGCTCAACATCGTCTCCTTCTTCGGTGTCCACCTGATTAGCTCCTGTGTGGTTTTGTTTGATGATTGATTTCTGTTGTGTTTTCTTAGCTATGTTTCTCAATGTCTCTTTGAGCCCTTGTTGTTTCGTTCTCCTCTTTGTGAAGTGTTTTCTCTCGTGCCTCGTTTTTTTCCCCTCATTATTCTGCTTTGTGACCTTTTTCTGTGTGTTTTGTCTTACGATGTCCTGCCTGCATCCGCTTTACATGACCATCACCAACTGCCTCGCACCGTTCGTTCTGCTTCTGTTTTTCTGTGGTTCAAGCATGCCCCCTGTCCGATTTTCCCGGAGTGCCATGTGTTGCTTCCTACCCTGCTATGTTTTGTATAGTATGTCTAACTGCTATGCCACTGTTAGACAGAAAATGTCAATTTTAAAGAAAGTAATAGTTTTTCCTTAATGTTTTTCTTTTCAATGTGGCATTAGTACGATTATTTCTCTTTTTGTCGGAGGATGGCGCCCAATAACCACAGATGGACAGCAATAATTTCGCACCAATAATTTCGTTTTTTCCTTAAAAGGAAGAAGGAATAGTTCCTGGGTTTTCTACTCATCATGTTGCTCCGTGGTTCCAGGTATGGTGCTTTCTCTATTTGCTGGCTCAGCCGTTCCTCTGCTCAGTGACTGTTCCCTGTGTGCTTCGCCTCGTGTTGTATCTGCCACCGACTACAGCGCACGATTGTAATGTAACAGACTGCTTTGTGCCTCTGCCATGCTCCGTTTCTTTCTGTGATGCCTTGTACTGTATGTTTACTACAGACTGGATTGCGTCGTTTGTTTCCGCTCCGAGATTTTGGCTGTTTTACTATGCCATGCATTTTCCGGTTCTCTTGTGTTCTGGTCCTTGAGACACATTGAAGAAATGTTGAAACCGTCACGTTCTTTTTGGAATATCTTTTTAACTGCTGCGGTTCAAAGCTAGAAACGGAGAGATCTTTAAGATAATGAAAGGAACGAATACAAGACTTTTTGAAAATAAATTACTTCTTCATCATCCTCCATTACCCTTTATACAAATATCTCAGAAACTATCCAGATTCGAACGATAAAGATGTAGCTCCTTCCGGTTCACACGATGATAACGAATAGCTATTCTGAAACAGGAAATGTCCGGGGGTGGGGATGGGGGCAGCTGAAATCGTGGAACATTTTTAAACATCTCAAAAACTATCGGGGTTCAAAAGATAAACATGGAGTTTGTAAGAACGGACACATTAACGATGTTAATTCATTTCAATGATAAACATTATGTGGTTGTTTTTTTTTTTGACCAAAGAAAACATCGCAAGTTCCCAAAATGGCGACAGAGAATTCGTAAATATGTTTAATCCTTTTTTTGGGGGAAGGCGAGATGTATGACAAAAGACTTCAGGTTCTCACGCCTTAGAAAGGGCGAGGACTTGTTCTACGAACTGAAAGTATCGCCAAGGACATTGTGACTTTAACAGATACATTGTTCATTTTCACTTGGCGCCTACTAGTCTGAAATGCAGACATACTCTTTTGTATAGTTATAACAATGTGTATTGTATTGCTACGGATGTACTACGACGATAGGATTGCTTTCTCGGAAGGAGGCACTCAATAATGTATAGCCTGAGGATAAGCGAGGAATGCGCAAGGTAGATTTAAAGGTCCAGGAGCCCGATTCCCGGAAAACGACTAGGGATGGGGCAGGTGAAGGGCGCGAGAGGTGACACGTGGCGCGAGAGGAGAGCAGCATGTGAAGGCTCAGCGCCGTCGCCCTTGAAGAAGGAGCAGCGTGAAGGGGGGGGGGGCGATGAGGTCGCTCCGAGTGGACCTGTTCGAGCAGTCTGTCTTCGGAGAGCGAAGGTGATAGTCCTCCGATAGAAAGGAACGCGTTTGCGTGGATGGTGTGGTGGGCTCTCGGAGTCCACGGGGAAAGAGCGGGCACCGACCTAGATGAAGTAGGTCGCCGCTACAGAAGGAATCTACCCGAGTCAGGGATACCGGTAGAGTAGCTGATGATATACTACTGAATTACGGACTTAGTACAGTCCACTGAAGCCTGGATTAGAGAAGGATAGCTAGAAGACTAGTCCTGAAGCATCGATAAGATAGAGGTCTATCTAGTGTCAAGGAGACCCTAAGTTAGGACGCCAACGCAGGGTGAGATTTCTACAGAATTCGATCACCTTATCTTGCGCGTTCCACGATCTTTGCCAGGTCCAGTCATAACGAGGTCACTTTCAAAAGCGAGTAATCCGCCGCCATCAAAATTCTAGTTGATGAAGAATAAGTGTTTCGTATATGTGTTAACCAAGCGTTCTTTTCAAATTATGTCTGAAAGTGGATAAACTTCCGTATAACCAGTTGTTGTTGCTCTGCCTCCCCGATTCACAGATATATATATATATATATATATATATATAGGGGGTGACATGGAGGAGACTGGCACAAGACAGACCGTTGTGGAGGAAACTTGGGGAGACCTTCGTCCAGCAGTGGATTGATAATGGTTGACAATGATGATGCTGATGATGATATATATAGTAAAGTGGGGGAGGTTTCGTTTGTTCGCTCGAACAGAGTGAGAGAGAGAGAGTGTGTGTGTGTTTCCGGGAAGAGTAAACGAACTCTCTGCTTGTTGTGAGAGCCCCCGTTGCGCGTGCTCCTCGGATACTTAAGTAGGAGGCGGCGCTAAGTCACGTGACGACACGTTCGCTCTTACAGAGTTTTCCCGGTTCATACGATTTAGTAACGAATGGCTATTTTAAAATTTTGAAATTCCATGGGGGGATTGTCGGCTCCATATTTTCTGAATCCTTTTTTTTGTAGGTATGTCAAACACTATTGCGGTTCAAACGATAATAATGGAGTTCTTTTCGGTTCATACGATTTTTTTTTATTGATTGGAGGTTTAACGACCACCGTGAGCAACTCAAAGGGCTATAAGCAGTCGCCCGTCCCCAATTTAGGGTCACTGGTTCCAGGGAAGGGAGAGAGCCAGTGCCGTAAGACAAACACAACATCCATGCCTGACCGGGATTCGAACCCGGACCCCTTACGGACGAATGATCAGAGGCCAACGTTTTAGACCACTGCGCCACCGGGGCCGCCATACGATTTACTAACGAATGGCTATGAAATTCCGAATTGCATGGTGAGGGGGGGTTAATGGTGTAGGCTTGTAACATCCTTTTTTCAATACCTCAAAAACTATTGCGGTTTAAACGATGAAAATGGAGTTCTTTTCGGTTCATACGATTTACTAACGAATGGCTATTTTGAAATTTTGAATTTTCATGGGGGGTGGTGAAATGGTCGGTCTCTGTATATATGCAAATTCTCAATATTATTTATTAAATATTTCAAAAACTATTGCGCTTCAAACGATAAAAATGGAGTCCATTCCTGTTCATACGATTTACTAACGAATGGCTATTTCGGAATTTTGAATTTCCATGATGAGGGGGGGGGGGTGAAATGGTAGGCCTGTAACATTATTTGTTAAATATCTCAAAAACTATTGCGGTTCAAACGATGAAAATGGAGTTCTTTTCGGTTTATACGATTAGCTAAGAAATGGCTATTTTGAAATTTTGAATTTCCATGGTGGGGGGCTGGTGAAATGGTCGGTCTCTCTGTTTATGTGCAAATTCTCAATATTATTTTTTAAATATCTCAAAAACTATTGCGGTTCAAACGATAAAAATGGAGTTCATTCCTGTTCATACGATTTACTAACGAATGGCTATTTCGGAATTTTAAATTTCCATGATGAGGGGGAGGGGGGATGAAATGATCTGTAACATTCTTTTTTAAATATCTCAAAAATTATTGCGGTTCAAACGATAAAAATGGAGTTCTTTTCAGTTCATACTATATGCTAACGAATGGCTATTTCGGAATTTTTTCCATGATGAGGGGGATGAAATGGCCTGTAACATTCTTTTTTAAATATCTCAAAAATTATTGCGGTTCAAACGATGAAAATAGAGTTCTTTTCGGTTCATACGATTTGCTAATGAATGGCTATTTTGAAATTTTGAATTTACATGATGAAGGGGGGGGGGGGTAAATGGTGTAGGCCTGTGACATTCTTTTTTAAATATCTCAAAAACTATTGCGGTTCAAACGATGAAAATGGAGTTATTTTCGGTTCATACGATTTGCTAACGAATGGCAATTTTGAAATTTTGAATTTCCATGGTGGGGGCTGGTGAAATGGTCGGTCTCTCTGTATATATGCAAATTCTCAATATTATTTTTTAAATATCTCAAAAACTATTGCGGTTCAAACGATAAAAATGGAGTTCATTCCTGTTCATACGATTTACTAACGAATGGCTATTTCGGAATTTCAAATTTCCATGATGAGGGGGAGGGGGGATGAAATGGCCTGTAACATTCTTTTTTAAATATCTCAAAAACTATTGCGGTTCAACCGATGAAAATGGAGTCCTTTTCGGTTCATACGATTTGCTAACGAATAGCTATTTTGAAATTTTGAATTTCCATGGTGGGGTGCTGGTGAAATGGTCGGTCTCTCTGTATATATGCAAAATCTCAATATTATTTTTTAAATATCTCAAAAACTATTGCGGTTCAAACGATAAAAATGGAGTTAATTCCTGTTCATACGATTTACTAACGAATGGCTATTTCGGAATTTTGAATCTCCATGATGAAGGGGGGGGTAAATGGTGTAGGCCTGTGACATTCTTTTTTAAATATCTCAAAAACTATTGCGGTTCAAACGATGAAAATGGAGTTCTTTTCGGTTCATACGATTTGCTAACGAATGGCTATTTTGAAATTTTGAATTTCCATGGGGGTGGGGGCTGGTGAAATGGTCGGTCTCTGTGCGTATATGTAAATTTTATTATTTATTAAATATTTCAAAATCTATTGCGGTTCAAACGATAAAAATGGAGTTCATTCCTGTTCATACGATTTACTAACGAATGGCTATTTCGGAATTTTGAATTTCAATGATGAGGGGGGGGTGAAATGATAGGTCTGTAACATTATTTTTTAAATATCTCAAACATTTTTGCGGTTCAAACGATGAAAATGGAGTTCTTTTCAGTTCATACGATTTGCTAACGAATAGCTTATTTTGAAATTTTGAATTTCCATGGTGGGGGGCTGGTGAAATGGTCGGTCTTTCTGTATATATGCAAATTCTCAATATTATTTTTTAAATATCTCAAAAACTATTGCGGTTCAAACGATAGAAATGGAGTTCATTCTGGTTCATACGATTTACTAACGAATGGCTATTTCGAAATTTTGAATTTCCATGGTGGGGGGCTGGTGAAATGGTCGGCCTCCTATATTTATATGCAAATTCTCAATATTATTTGTCAAATATCTCAAAAACTATTGTGGTTCAAACGATGAAAATGGAGTTCATTCCGGTTCATACGATTTATTAAGGAATGGCTATGCTGAAATTTGAAATATCTATTTTTTGGGGGTACCATTTCACCAGCCCCCACTTTGTTTTTTAAATAACTCAAAAACTATTGCGGTTCAAACGAAAAAAATTGAGTTCATTCCGGTTCATACGTAAGGAAAATTCCTTAAACTGGCAGTAGGATGGCCATACTGCTAGAAGCATGGTCGAGGTATAAACAAGTGAAATGCACTGCTGTATTTGAAGATTTTGTTTGTTTCTATAAATATGAAGAAGAAAAGACCCAGAAAAGACCATATGGGAGATATGCGGATGAAATCTCAAAGCATGATTGACCGACATTGATGGGCACTGGCACAACAGAGAAATTAATAGAAGAGTCCTGTGGGGACTTTCATTCAGTAGTGAAATGATAATGGTTGATGATAAGGAAGGTGATGAAGCATAATGTTATGAATTCGCAAAAACTGGTACCAATGTTGTTGTTGTTTCGGTGTACTTAGTTTTCTCTTAAGTTCCCGAGAGCTTTCACCATTTGCTTCCTTTCTGCTGCTGCGGTGGAAAGGGAGAGCCTTGTTGCTGTGATGTGGTGCACCGTTGACGGTTAGGCAATTTCTTGCTCGTCGAGCTTATTCCTTCTTCTTGTTTGGGATTCCGTATATTTCTCTAACTCACTAATGTGCGCACATTTTTTTTATCAGGGCTGTTACAAATTATATGCTTCCTATCACGAGAGGCTCATGTGGTTGCAGTAAGGAAAGGGTAAGCTATGTTAGCTTTAACCGCAACGACCTCATATTTTTCAGTATAGTATTTAAATATAATTTAAAAAACAATTCAGGTAAACAACTTTTATGTATAATTTTTCTATTTCTTTATCAGCTTTTTTTCTCAGCATTTCAAAATTGAAAAGTGAATTTAATTCACACCTTGCTAATGATATTAGATGCATGCTCAAACATCCAACTATATTTAATGGTTTTGTGACACGAATCTGCATAAAACAAAACATGGTACCCAAATGCTAATTATTAAAGATTGAAATGAATAAATATAAATACTTTGTTAGGAAACCGACAAAATGAGGGTGACCAGTTTTTCACAGATAATACAATCTACAAAAGAAATTCAAGGGCATACTTGCCTCAATTATCCTAATTTAAATTTGTCTTCCTTATAGCATTGAAGTTTCGTAAAGAACACGGGGTGGTTTCTCATATACCTCTTCACGTGGGAAACCAAATGCATATTTGTCACACCAAAACTAAAATGGCGGAAAATAAATGAAATTCCTTATTCATTCATGTACATTTCTATAGCTCTCCCAAATTCCAGCTAAGCACTTAATGCATGGAAGTTTGACATAATAATTTTACAATAAATGTTTTAGAAAAGGGCATAGGGTGATTCTACTCTTTTTATGTTTAAATTCTCAAGAACAGAGTTAATACATTACATTACAATAATCGGAATGGGCATTTCAAAATGATAAAAAAATATGCACTTAAATAATGTACGTTTTTGTTACAAATAAATCGCGCCACACCCTTTCGCATAAATGAATACATTTTACGGTACGGGGTCAAGAGCCGACCAGTAAAAACTCTTTGCTCACCAAAAGAAAAATTAGTGCTGAGAACAGAATGTCTCAAAATGTTTAAAGTTTTGAAGCCTTGCAAGAACTTGGTAAAAGTCCGCCTATATGTAAAACAAATAGGTCTATTATAAAATATGGAAACAAAATCTTTGGAATAACATAATAAAAAAAACTCCTCCCCAGAAGGCTGTGCGTACATAGAGACACTATATCCTCTTGGACGACGTTTTCTGAATTAAAATATTTTAGAACAGTTTTAAACAGGGTTTTTTTTCTTTTTGTAAACTGTACGGTTTTAACCTATGTAACTCTGATTCCTGTTATTTATTTAGTGTAGCTTTCCGTTTCAAAATTGTACTTTGCCTAAACGTCGTAACGTATCCGCCTGTGATTAATGAGTCTTGCTTACAAAAGCAAAAAAGAGAGCATATATTATGCACCCAGAACTACCCTTCTCATTCGTTATCATCGAACTTTCGAACATCACAAATAAAAATCCTTCTAGTCGCTGTAGAAAAACATTCATCCCAAACACTCCCTGTAGGTGTTTCATTGCCTGTCTTTATTTTCTTTGTTTCCTTCTCGTATGCTTAAAATTGAATCTGTTCTGGCTTCGAAGTCATAAGACTAAATATCGACTTGCTATAATGGTTAAAATCGTACATTACTATAGTCCGTGACCTCAAAAGAAAGGTGTACTGCGTGTAAGATTATCCGGATTTCGAAGAGGCAATGTTGCTTCTGAACGGATGATTTAGGAAAACGACTTCATTGCAACCGCGGATAGCTGCAGCTCAGGTTGCCGAAGACATTAACATACATATCAGCACTACAACTATAGTATTTTAGCTAACACTGCACTTAAGTTAGCAAGTAGTTTAGGCAAGAACCTCTATTACAAAGAGGGGCTCTTTGGCCAAACACTGCCCTTGCGACATAAAAATCCACTCCACTATTACGAAAAACATAGTCTGAAACCCATTACTTTTATAGTATGCTTTAAGTGTTCAATTTCCTTTTGATGGCCATGAATTAACTTTACATAAACGAACTAAGTTCGCAATTTTTATTTAACGGAATCCCGTGAGGAAATAACAGAAGTATTGTCGATTGTGTTTTTGAATAGTTTATGTTTTAAAGTAAATACTGCAAACATAAATAATCTAAGTGGAAACACATATGCAAAATGTCATTTCATAAATGAAATTCTCTATCAGTGACTATAAGTTACATCACATTTACTCTTTAACGCTTAAGTACATGCTATGAAAAAACTAGTCTCAAACGATTTTGTTTTGCATTCAACACTATTTAGAGTTATTCCCTTTTTACACCGTTTTATTTTCTGAATATTAAGATTCTCATTAGTAAAAATAGTAACACCAAGCTGGGCCTCGATTCGACACGGAAATGAGTGTATCAAATTTTTTCCATAAGGATGTGATAACTGAAAATGAAGAAATCATTGTAAATATTCAAAAGTCATAAAGTGTATCTTGTTAAATTACAGTGTAAAAGAAAGAACAATAGAATTTGAGCTAACTTCACTCATCTGTTTGAAATGCACGTAACATAGGGAACACAGATGTTAGGCTTATTTTCCGAAAATAACATAATGGTATAATTGTAGTGTAAATGAGAGGGCAGAGTAGAAGAACATCCCACCAGAAAGTGAAGAAATTAATTCTACCCTGAAACAAATAAGATAGAAAACAGGAAGAAAGGAATTGACGTAGATTTTTAAAACAATTCATGAAATTACATCCATTTCGTAAATGTGTAAAAGAATAAAAAAAAACGCGTACTGGTGTACAGTGAGAGTCTATCATAGTCGAGGGCTTCCTTCATTGAGATTTTCAAACATCTCACCCTTCAAGAAACTATATCTAACGAAATTCTCTTATTACGAATAAGGAGTTAAACAGCAGCAAAGCTTCAAATCTCCGTTTTTTGGCGACACCTGTCTACAATGCTGCTGTTCAGATATGATATTGGCTGGTCATTAGGTATCGTTGTTGCAAATAATAAAGTTTCATAAAAAAGTGCAGTATCTTAGCATGGAAAGTAACCTGCAGACTAAAAAATACGCCGGAAAAATATCGATGTATACATAAAAAATTATAACAGAAAAAAATGTTGGAATTTTCTCAGTAACGTGCAGCGAAAACAGACTGGAATAATAGTGCTTCCTACACTTCTATTCGAATGTAACCAACACCCACATACACATACGAATGGTCAATAACCTTCAACTCAATTCATTTATTTTGCTGAGCGAAAAGCAAAAGAACAGTACTACAGATACATCTGTTGAAACGATGCCCAGCCAGGAAGCAGGGGGAAAGGCCAGCCAGGCCTGACAAGGTCCCATGCTCCCTAGATCAGTTTTACAAAGAGTGCAGTAGTTTTAAATTACAAACAATAAAGGTATCATTAAGATAATCAAACAAAAAAACAGATCACATCTCGATATACAAGTCATTACGTTAAATATATTTCCCAGCCACAGTGATCACCAAGTGGAGGTGCCGCAATTCATTATAAAGTTTCTTATTTTTTTTTAAAAAAAAGGTTTAAGTTATTTAAGAAAGTTAGCTCCGTGGGTAATGAGTTGCAATAATGTGGGCCATTGTAGTTTAAACTTTACTTCATGGCTTCCGTTTTCGGAAGAATAGGCCTAATATGTGATTTAGTGTGTGTGTAATGCGTGTGCATCTGGGGTGTAATATGTAAAATATCGGAATGTAAATTATTCTTAATGTACTTGTACATAATTTTCCCAATATTGTAGTAATATAATTGGTTAATCGTTGAATATTATATTTATTTGGGAAAACTCTTGTAGTATTATGCAGTGTTAGTTGTGAATTTCTAACAAATTTTAAGTCAATTAATCTCATATACTTGTTTTGAAGAATTTGAAGTTTTTTAAAATTATATTTAGTTGTCGATCCCCATGATAAAATAGCATAATTAATACGAGTCTGGAACATGGTATAATACAAATTAATTAGTGTTTTGTAGGTTAGGTTTGTAAATATCTGGCTAATAACTACAATATTTTTACAAAGTTTGAGAAGAAGAGAGTCAACATGATGGTTCCATTTAAGGTCCCTATGTAAGGTAATCCCCAAATAAAGTAAGGAGTTAACCACTTCTATATTAGTACCATTAATAGATAATGTGATAGAAGTAGGTAGTGAGATATTTTGTTTTGAGAAAATTAAAGATTTTGTGTTGGTAGTATTTATTAGTAATTCATTGGAGTTTAGCCAATCTGAGATGTTATTAAGTTGAGTATTAATATTCATTGTAGTGTCTGTCATTGAACTGAATGAGGTAAGAATGGTCATATCATCTGCATAGAGGAGTAGGTCCAAGTCACTTATTGAAACAAAGATATCTTTATATATATAGTGAAAAGCAACGTTCCCAAGATTGAACCCTGTGGGACACCAGTTGGTGTAAGTTGAAGCATGGATTGATGTTGGTTAATTTGTGTGTATTGTTGTCTATTTGATAAATAATTTTTTAAAAGAGAATGTCCAATGTTCCTAATTCCTATCGTGTGTAACTTATGAAGTAGAATATTATGATATATGGTATCAAAAGCTCTTAAAATAGTCCTGTTCTGGATACATTTTCTCACTTGACACATAGCCCCAAACAGCGTGGTGCGGAATTCTAAGGAATCAACTGAACACGATGCTTTTATTTCAATGTAATATGTACTGCGTAACACATATATTATTCCTTTGTCTTGACGTAATTTCTTTCAATAGTCCTGTCTCCAAAATTTTTGACAAGAAGATTAACATTCCCCTCTTCGTTAAATGTTGCATAAAATTAAACAAACTATTACTTATGTTTCAATATTTTCAACAGATAAGGTCCAATAACTTTGAAGCGTAAAGTCAAACCAGATGTGTGGAACCTATTCATGTTTGAAAGCTGCACTAAGTGAGGTTTAACTTTAAAAGTCAAAATTTAGAGATATACTTGGAAATGTACATTACTATGTAAAATAATTACTGCGTACTAACTAATTTCAAAAAATGAAACACAAATATTAATTCTGAAGTTTCCAAAAAATGTAATGACTTTTTTGTTACTGCTCTTTTATGTGCAAACCATTTGAATACTTGGTTGCAACATGCTTGGCAGATGGTCATATTTTGAGGAGCTAACTTGGGAATCTCCGAGAACAGTTCAATGATATGTATGTTCAGGGGTTGTCCAAAATAATAGAAACACATGGTGTGGAAGCACCCGTGGCATTTAAAAGTGCTTCAATCCTCCTTGGAATGGACGCATACAAGTCCTAGATGGTTGTAAGGGGTATGCTGTACCATTCGTCTTGCAGAAACTGCTCCATAACGGAATCGGACTCTGTCTTTAAACACAGACCACAGGGCCTCAATGATGTTTAAGTCCGGTGATTCTTCAGGCCAGGGAAAGTGTACAACTTCATTCCCATGTTCCTCAAACCATGATTGAACAGTCCGACGTCTGTGAATCGGGGCATTATCATCTTTAAAGTTGCAATCCTCTGACGTAAACAATGTTTGCGCCGTTGAATGCACGTGGTCGGCCAAAAGAGTGAGAAAGTCACCGCTAGTGATCCGTCCGTGTAAGGTGATAATGGGACCTTCTACAAACCACGAGATCATGGCCCAAAGCAGTACGGAACCGCCCCCATTCTTCACTGTAGGAAGGAGACAGTCTGCATTGTAGGCTTACGCGGGGATCTCCACACGTAAAGCCGTCATGTGGTGGGGATAAAGTGAGAAATTTGATTCATCGGAAAACAAGACATGTTTCCATTGATCCGCAGTCCACGTTTTATGTTCCTGGCACCACTGTAGTCTCCGTTTCATATTCACCTGTGACACCAGGAGTTTTGCAATCGCATCTCTGCCGTAAATATCGTGTTTATGCAACTCACTTTGCACGGTATGGGTCGACACTGGGTATGGGATATGTGTTACGCTCAGCAGTCACTTTCGTCGCCTTGGTCTCCCTGCTTGCGGTCACAATCCTCTTTAATGTCCTCATGTGTCCCGCAGCGAGTTTGGTTTGCATTCCATAGTTGTGTCTCACAGATGATGCTGTGCCGTGAACACTGTATGCTGACATGACCGTCGACGCGGTCCTTCTCGATACCGCCAATACCTGAGTCAGTGTTGTTACCGAGGAATCAACCAGACGGGCTCCTACGATCTGCCCTTTTTGGGATTCCGACAGGTCAGTCATTGTGCCTTCACCTTTAATGAAATTATGCAAACACCGATTTAGAATGCAAATCAAACAGACCCTTGAGTCTATAAGGCACACTTTTTGACAAAAAAATTGTAGCTTTATGTTCGTTTTACTGAAAAAGCAGCACATAACAGAGACACTGTTTTCAGCGAGGTGTTTCCATTATTTTGGACAACCCCTGTATGTATTTTTTGAGAGCTCTATCATTTCCATTGGTTGTTCTTTAGGAGCCATAGAACGAAATTGTGTGCGTAGCAGGTGTCAAAATAGCCCTTATGACTCACTAAAGTTTTAATTGTGGCCGTTAGTCGGGGAGCATGATTTCGTTGAATCTTCCTTTACTCTTTCATATTTTATACACGCTTGTTTTAAGATCAAAATACAAATAATAAAAGTCGAACAAAAACATACCAACTAAAATAAAATGATTTGTTCTGCAAAATTTGGATTCACTCAAAGAGCCGCACGCACATATTGGCTAAGAAGGCCGTAGGTTCCCCACCCCTCCTTTAGAGATCAATTGTAACCACGTTTAGTGAGTGACCGAGAGCCTCGATGAAATATTTCTCGAAGGCACGAGCGAATTTGTAGTCCTTGAATTATGATATCCTGTTTTCCATTGTATGATACTATCTTCATTTTGCTCTCCATAATAGCAAAAAAAAAACAATTGTGTTGTTACATTAGCAAAGAAATTTTCTAAAGAGAAAACCTGGCCAAATCTAGGTAATAATGAGCGTGAAAGTGAATGAATCAATATGTTTTTAATAGGTTTGTGGCCCAGTTTCTTTATTTTCCTGCGTTTGTATTTTCATAAGCCTAAGCTCGTTAAGTTTATATCGAGAATGGAATCGAAGAACATTAGTACAATTAGACGAGAGTATGTTAGTTGGCGGATGAATCAGACAGCAAGTACCTCTGCCCTAGATAATTAATTAGAAAACCCACACAAAGGAAATGGAGAGATAAGTAAATAAGCGGGGTATGGAATTTGAATGGGGATTAATATTTCTGGTTCAAGAAGAAATTGTGTAATCGGCACTTAATCTGTGTGTGGAAATCCTGTAAAATGAGCATTAACTGGAAACGCGTCCATGTTTGAATTTCCATCGAGCTGCAGATGAAGAAAACGCTATGAGAACTTGGCAGGGCCTAAGAAAATCCACCTATTGGAATCTACAGAGGCATCATGTATCGCTAACTTTAGAATTTTCAGCAGAAAAAAAGGAATGCATATCTACCACTTGGTACATTTTTTCACATTTAACACGGCATTAGAAACATTTCATGGATAAAAAATTTGGAAGAACATTTATGAATTAAGCTGCACTAGTACAGCTTATTTCTTTTATGTTGAAAAAATTAATAATCAGTGAATCAAAGAGTCGGTGTTCCGTGTTTGACACCAACAAATGAGATGAAAGTGAATGTTCCTATAATTAGTTATATCGATGTAAGCTGACTTATTTACACTTACAGTGTTGAAAACCAGAAAACGTTAGTTGTAGTATTGACGAGTAGAATTTCATTCTTCTCGATATGTATTAGCATTCCTTCTTAATCCATCTATATTTAGTGTTTATATACTTCCACACGCGAAAAATTTCAGAAACTTACTGATGAATGCCTAGATGCTGAATCACGAAACCAAATGAAATGCAGTCTACCTGATTCGCCACGTCCACTGTAAAGAGTGTCCATGATTTTATTCAAAAAATAAAGCTCTGAAAAGTTGTTGCCCCTTAGCCAATTTATTAGGTTAGAACAGAGTTTGTGATAATCTTGGTTATCCGTTCGATTATTTTTTTGTTAATCATATTAAATTCAAAATGAAGCTTACAGAAATTTGATTTTTTTTAAATATCGGATCCCTGTAACATAAATAAAAAACTGATGTTTAATATAAGCTATGTTTATACATGAAATACTTTCCAGCAGCTCCAAGTGTGCCCGACCATCCGTTTTCAAGAAATAGCTATTATGAATTACCGAAAGTAGGGAGCAATCATTCACCTTACATCATTTTCAAAAACAAGAGTGTAATTAAATTTGTACAAGCCATTGTTACTTAGAATCCAAATTACAAATATCTTACTGCAAACAAATTTGGAATCAATCTCTTGTTCTTTAACACCATTCATATTACTAAATATTGAACTGGTGACCATACTTCGAGTAAACACTGATGGTTCATTCCCAAGAAACAATATACTATGATTTCCTACACATTGTGTAGAGTTATTGTCCCATGATGAAATGAAATGGGTAAAATTGTTTCAGTGCATTTTGTTGAAAGGATTGGAAATAAGACAAGGTATTGTTTGGAAAGCGTACAAAAATAGAAAACCTAATGCTGTTGAAAATGTGGAAAGATTGTGTTATAATTTTAAATGATCATCCATGTTGTCTTCCCACAAAACTGAATGTGGTGTCTAAGCTTTTCTTCTAGAATAATATTTTCGAGTGAAAAAGGTATTACATTACCTTTTTAAAGGTATTACATTACCTTTTTCACTCGAAAAAAAAGGTATTACATTACCTTTTTCACTCGAAAATATTTTCCAGATCCGATTCTGCTGGAGTCCTACCTATGTGTGGGTCCTGGATAACGTGCTATCTCATGTTGCTCCGAGGGCTGTTATGTCGTTGGCGGTAGCTTCATCACCACAGGTCGACCGGTAATTGGATTTTCTTGTTCGGAACCATGTTAAGTCAATGCGGCAAGGTCTGTGATACCAAGCGGTGGAAATCAAGTTGCACCGTGTCAAGCCAGATCTGGGAGTCTTAACTTCCCACTTGCGCCGAAAACGCAGATATAAACTCGTACTGACACGTCTGCGCATATGGGATTGCCGTTTCAGTCACCGCCGTTTGCTCTATGGCAGCATTGCTCCAGGGTGTTGGACGTGTGATTTAATGATGTGATTGCTTAGCAAGTTTTATGTCTGTGTGTCCGTTTTGTTCATGGGTGTGCTATTTTCTTTACTTTCTTTGCTCGGACGATTTAGGTGTCACGTCAATTCGTCGCGTGCGTCAATTCGTCGACTACGACAGTTCGTCGCGCGTCAATTCGTCGCGCGTCAATTCGTCGCGTTTGCAGATTTTGGTTACATACAAAACGAATGCAGGAAAACGTACGATTTCGAACGTCTTCCTCCGTAATCAAATTTATAAAGCTTGGACTCGCAGACATGTTAGGAATATTACGTTTTTCTTTGGCACTAAAAATATTAGACGATAGACGGCTTTTGGAACGGGGCAGGTATCGGTTGGTCAGAGCCCCCCATATACAAAATGTTCGTAAAATCTACAGTTTTCAATTCAGAACAACCAAATTTGGTATACTATCTCGTGGTATTCTAACTTAGACTGTAGACGGTTTTTGTAAGCGGTTAGAGACGGAGGGAAGGGGTGTCACAGCCCCCCCACAAAATAGCCGTAAAATATAGTTTTCAATTTAGAACTACCAAATTTGGTATATTATCTCATGGTACTCTAACTTATACGGTAGACGGTTTTTGGAACGGGTCGGGGCTCGGGGTCAGAGCCCCCTTCCCCCCCTAATTTTTTTTCGTCAAAACTAGAGTTTTCAATTTAGAACCACCAAATTTGGTATACTATCACACGAAATTCTAACTTAGACTGTAGACGGTTTTTGGAAGCGGTTGGAGCCAGGAGGGTCATACAAAATGTATGGTCCCCCCATACAAAATTTTCGTAAATTCTACAGTTTTCAATTTAGAACCACCAAATTTCGTATACTATCTCATGGTATTCTAACTTAGACGGTAGATGGTTTTTGGATTATGTCAAGTCGCGGGGGTAAGAGCCCCTCACATACAAAATTTTCGTAAAATCTATAGTTTTCAATTTAGAACCACCAACTTTTGGTATCATGAAACTTTAACTTAGACGGGAGACGGTTTTTGGAACAGGTCGTGGTGCTGTGGGTCAGTCCCCCTCCCACCCCCGTACAAAAATTTCGTAAAATATACCGATTTCAATTTAGAACCACCAAATTTGGTATACTATCTCATGGTGTTCTAACTTCGACGGTAGACGGATTTTTTAAGGATCGGCGCACAGGGGGATAGAACCCCCCCTGTCAAAATTTTCGTAAAATCTACAGTTTTCAATTCAGGACCACCAAATCTGGTAATCTAACTTACACCTCGTGGTATTCTAACTTAAACTGTAGACGGTTTTGGGGAGCGGTTGGAGTCCGGAGGCTCAGAGCCCCCCTACAAAATTGCCGTAAAATCTAGTTTTGAATTTAGAACCACCAAATTTGGCATATTATCTCGTTGTACTCTAACTTAGACGGTAGATGGTTTTTTGGAAAGGGTCGGAGCCCGGGGTTCAGAGCCCCCTCCCTTAAAGAATTTCTTGAAATCTATATTTTTCAATTTAAAACCACCAAATTTGGTATACTATATCATAGCACTCTAACTTAGACGGTAGACGATTTTCGGAACGGGTCGGGCACGGGGTCAGAGCCTCCCCATCCCCCATAATTTTTTTTTCGTGAAAACTAGAGTTTTCAATTTTGAACCACCGAATTTGGTATACTATACCATGGTACTCTAACTTGGACGGTAGACGGTTTTCAGAAGGTGTCGGGGCGAAGGGGGGTTAAAGTCCCCCTACACACAAAATTTTCTTAAAATCTATATTTTTCAATTCAGAACCACCAAATTTTGTGTCATGAAACTCTAACTTAGAGGGAGACGGTTTTTGGAACGTCTCGGGGCTAGGGGGTCGGAGCACCCCCGTACCAAATTTTAAATTTACGTAAAATCTTCAGTTTTCAATATAGAACCACCAAATTTGGTATACTCTCTCATTGTACTCTAACTTAGACGGCAGACGGTTTTTGGAACGGGTCGGAAACAGGGTCACAGCCTCCCTCCCCCATAAATTTGTTTCGTGAAAACTAGAGTTTTTAATTTAGAACCACCAAATTTGGTATACTATATCATGGCACTCTAACTTAGACGGTAGACGGTTTTTTAAACGGGGGGTTAGAGCCCCCGTACAAAAGTTTTGTAAAATATACCGTTTTCAATTTAGAACCACCAAATTTGGTATACTATCTCGTGGTGTTCTAACTTAGACTGTAGCCGGTTTTTTGTAAAGGGTCGGAGCCCGGGGTTCAACCCCCTCTCATAGAAAAATTCGTCAAAACTACAGTTTTTAATTTAGAACCACCAAATTTGGTATACTATCTCATGGTACTCTAACTTAGACGGTAGATGGTTTTTGGAATATGTCAAGGCGTGGGGGTAACAGCACCTACATACAAAGTTTTTGTAAAATCTATAGTTTTCAATTTAGAACCACCAAATTTGGTATCATGAAACTGTAACTTACACATGAGACGGTTTTTGGAACGGATCCTTGCCCGGTCGTAAAGACCCCCTCTCCCCTCCTTCCATAGAATTTTCGTAAAATATACCATTTTGAATTTAGAACCACCAAATTTAGTATACTATCTCATGTTATTCAAACTTAGACTGTAGCTGGTTTTTTGGAAGGGGTAGGAGCCCGAGGTTCAGATCCCCCCCCCCCCATAAAGAATTTCTTGAAATCTACAGTTTTCAATTTAGAACCACCAAATTTGGTATACTATACCATGGTACTCTAACGTAGGCGGTAGATGGTTTTCAGAACGGGTCGGGGCACAGGGTTAAGACCCCCCCATACAAAGTTTTCTTAAAATCAATATTTTTCAATTCAGAACCACCAAATTTTGTGTCATGAAACTCTAAGCGGGAGACGGTTTTTGGAA
The DNA here is from genome assembly GCA_039090855.1 of Macrothele yani. NCBI lineage: Eukaryota > Metazoa > Arthropoda > Arachnida > Araneae > Macrothelidae > Macrothele > Macrothele yani. Next base: position 17,657,589 of record CM077018.1, on the reverse strand, counting down.
CGGATCGAGGCCCGGGGGTCGGAGCACCACCCGTACAAAATTTTAAATTTTCGTAAAATCTACAGATTTCAATTCAGAACCACCAAATCTGGTATCCTAACTTTGACCTAGTGGTATTATAACTTAAACTGTAGACGGTTTTTGGAAGCGGTTGGAGCCCGGGGTGTCAGAGCCCCCACTCCCCCACTACAAAATTGCCGTAAAATCTAGTTCTGAATTTAGAACAACCAAATTTGGCATATTATCTCATGGTACTCTAATTTAGACGGTAGATGGTTTTTTGGAAAGGGTCGGAGCCCGGGGTTCAAAGCCCTCCCCCCCCCCATAAAGAATTTCTTGAAATATACAGTTTTCAATTTAGAACCACCAAATTTGGTATACTAAATCATGGTACTCTAACTAAGACGGTAGACGATTTTCGGAACGGGTCGGACACGGGGTCAGAGCCTCTCCCCATAAAATATTTCGTAAAATCTACAGTTTTCAATTTAGAACCACAAAATTTGGTATACTATCTCATGGTACTCTAACTTAGAATGTAGACGGTTTTTGGAAACGGTTGGACCCAGTGGGTCAGAGCCCCCATACCAATTTTTGTAAAACCTACAGTTTCCAATTTAGAACGACCAAATTTAGTACACTACCTCATTGTATTCTAACTTAGACCGCAGACGGAAAGGGTCGGTGCCCGGTGTGAAGGGGGCCCATTCAAAATTTTCGTAAAAATTACAATTTTTACTCTTAAGAACTGCTTCCCAATACAGCACTCCATTACTCCACCTACGGTCTAGGTTAGAGGCCGTAGATAACAATAAAGTGAAAAAATATCCGGTTCATGGTGTATTAAAAACACAAATTAATAAACATTAGCTTTCACCATCAACGGTTGCCTTATCTGGCAGAAATACAATGTAATGTAAATAATTTAAATTCTTTTTTGCTTCGTATAATTAAATTAACTAAATCAAAAAGTTTAAAATACGTTTACTGGAAATTTACGGAAATACCTTTTTCATTCATTAAGTTTCACCCGCTGAACTTGGTGATTTTACAAATAGTAATATTTACCCGGGAAATACCGGGTACCCCTGCTAGTAAGAACTAAAGATAATGTTAAACTTTTAGTCAGGTACAAAACAATAATTAGAAAGCCCTAGGACTGGGCCTGTTTTGCAATTTTCAGTCTGCCGTGCTAATTTTCATAAGGTTTGCATAGAAGTTCAAGATTTTAGCAATGCGCTTTTCTGAGGTTGGAACTATTAAGAAGAACTTAGGCCTAGGGCTTTTTGAAAGTTTTCAGTCCTCCGAGCTGATATTTATGTAGTATTCATAGAAAATAAAATGAATTATGTTTAAATGTTACTCGAGCACAAAGCATTAATAGATACGCCCGAGACCTAGGCATATGCATTTATAATAATTTTTATAATGCTGTGATGATATGAGGTTTGCATGACAAATCAAGTTATTAAAGAGTCCTTGTAAGTAATGTTTTTTGACCGAGTGCAAGTGCAATTTACGAAATGTCAACAGGTCAAAATATCTAAAGTAACAATGAAATTTGAAATATTTCTTTTTTCTTTCTTTTTATTTCAGTTTTGACACTTGTACTAAGTTTTAGATACATATATTTCTCCTATCGTTTACCTTCATTGTACTTTTAACAGAATTTCTTACCATGTTTTGGGTATTTTATTTTGTGTGGTTGCAGTTTTTTAAATGTTTTAGGCATTTCATTTGGTGTGATTACTTGATTTAATGTTTTGGGAATTTTACTTTGTATGGGTGTTTTTGTTATGTTTTTGTTATTTTCTTTTCTGTGGTGGTTGTAATGTCGACAGGATGAAAAGGGGAAACTGTGGACAGTCAGGATGCCTACTTGCTTATAATTTGTTTTTTCAAATACAGCACATGATTTTGTATTGATCTATATCACTTACCTATTAAGCGACTACAGGTTTCTTTAAATATGAACTTTTTCTTAGAGCGTTTTGTTTCCTCTACCTAGCTTTTTCGGCTCCGCAATTTTTCTTTGGGTTCTAGAATATTTTCCTTATTATTAATCTATTTGCTCTTGCAATCTCTTTATGTAAAGTATGTTTCTTTTATCAAAGTATTTTGCAATTATACGTGAAGCCCTGTTGCTGAAGTAAAAAAAATATTTCCAACTGAAACAACGCAGTTCAGATATTTTCCCGCTGTTAACTCAAAGAATGAAAACAAAAACAACAAATCTGTGCAATGGTTGAGGCATGAGACAGTACTTACTGGTAACCAGGCAAAGTTTTAGGGAAGAATGAGCTTAGGAATTTCTAACTGCAACAAAAAGATCATCCGCACTGTATCCCTCCCCATTCCCTAGTGCCGGCCTTTGGACGTCTTAAAAGAGAAGTCTTAAGGACACCTCTGTATCGTAATTGCCTGAGCATTCCCGACAATCTTCTGGTGTCGTAGTAGAAAGAAACACTTCCTACTTCGCCTAAATTGCTTGGATGTAATGCCAACGCACATAGTTTTGCTCTGGCATTGGATTTCTGTTGCTTTTGATGGAATACTTTTCCCCTGGGGTTCATCGCTTTCAGTGTAGTCTTCAGGACACACGGCAACACACGCCAACGTAAAACACCAATTTCACGGCAATTAACTGCAATTAGCGAAAGAGAGGGGCGGTACAGGAAATAAGTCTAACCAGGCAGATCTGAACTTACAAAGTCGGGGGAAGGTGTTGCATGAAAAACTGTGTTTGGCTTACAGACCATTTGGCACGTAGGGACGTAGGTTTTGTTTAATACGTTACGGGGTAAACAAATTGTCTTTTCAGTATAACAATTATCTTTCATACGCATGGTGCAGCACAGAAAAAAATTGAATTTATTTTTGAGAATTAGCATGACGCCTACCGGCCCAGAGTACAGCTGCCCAGTCCGCGCATGCTGCCGCCTCCGGAACCTGGCTCCCGGGTTCTTCGCATCTGTTGATCCCCGCCTGTAGCGTCCCTTCTGTAAAATACATGAATCTCTGCGTTTTGGAAAAACAAAAGATAAGATGCCGTTCCTTAAACTTAACCAGTTCTTGTGACCGCAGGTACGAAAATCTTGAACTTCGCTTAAACCCTAACTGGAGGAACAAGCTTCAAGTGATTGTCTGTATTCTGAGTGTTTTATTGAATGGTTGCTCATCAGTTCTTAGTTGACTGGTGAACAGGGAACATGCTTGTTGAAACCTTTGTTGTGCGTTGTCAAGTGATAATAGTGGAAATTTATCATTCTAAACATTTTGGAAAGAGAAAGTGCATTGTTTTCCGAAGGCACTATGCAGACGAAGAATGCAACATAAATAGTTAACTCACAAATAGATAATGATTTGCTGAAATGGAAAGGGTATTTATTTTGCCATAACAGAGTGCGAGGTGATTTACGGTATTGGCACTGTATTGAAAGAAATTATGGAAATTGTACTGGCTTTGCTAGTACTATTCTTATTGGAGATGAACACAGGATGCGCAATGAGAAACCACATAATCATGCTCCAAGACCGAAGAAAAGTGATGTTTCTGTTGCAAGAGCGCAAATAAAAGAACGAGCGAGAAATACGGACGAAGCCCCTGCACAAATTATTCAAACCGTGACAACGTCAGTGGCTACAGTAAATGCAGCTTACATGCCTAATATGGATGCACTTAGGCAAGTTGTAAAACGAATACGAAGAGAAGACATGCCTGCGGAGCATAAAACTTCAGAGCGGATCGATGCCCCAATAAATTTACATCAGGAGATGGTGCAAAATTTCTTGACAGAGATAGTACATTTGGACATCAAAGAATTATTTTATTTTTAACAGAGAATAATTTACGGAAGCTTAAAGAAGCACCCCTCTGGATCATGGATGGGGCATTTGAAACTTGTCCAACCCTTTTTAGGCAATTATGTACCATTCATGTTATCGTTGAAACGAATCCAGAGATGCACAGACTTGTGCCACTAGTTTATGGGTTACTTTCCAGCAAGTATAAAAAATATAATACTATTATACAGTATTTTTTGCAGGATTTACAAGACTATGCATCAGACTATGATATTCAGCTTGCACCACAATATACGCATAATAATAGATTTTGAAATAGCTACCGTTATAATGCTGCTAAAAAGGAATTTGGAAGCAGCACACACAAATGTTGTTGGTTTCATCTCGGGAAAAAAATGTGCTGAAGTATATCCATCCTCTGGCATAGCCTTGGAATATAGGGAAAACAGTGAGTTTGCTCTCCAAGTCAGACATTTGCAAGCACTCGCATTTTTTTCATCTGATGAAATTCCAGTTGCTTTTGAAGAAGTAAAATCAATTTTACTAGAATATGCAGATTCTGTAATTCAGTGGTTTGAGGAAAATTATGTTCTTGGAAAATTTCGTGGAAGCAGAAGAAACAATCCGAGCAGAAGCCCTCCGCTTTTCCCACCAACAATTTGGTCAGTAAGTGAAAACAATTTATTTGGCTTTCCCAGAGCACAAAACAAACTTGAAAGATTGGACAGACGCTGGAATAAAATTCTGGGAGAGAAAAAACTGTGACTGTACAAAATAATCAGTGAAACTGCGAAAGAGCAGAGAACAACTATGGCTAAAATCGAAAGAGTGATAGCACAGATTCCAACAAATCCACATAGAAGAGAAACGCTGGCAAGATAAAGAGGAATTCGAACTTCTTTGGCGCACAGAGACAATGTTAACATGCTGCACTTTTTAAGAGGAATTTAATATAATTCTACCCTTTACTAAAATAAGCTGGTATTTCTCACTAATTAAATTATACCTTTTACTAACTTGTTTTTGAATTTTTCAAGAATGTAATTCCGCCGAAGATGCAAAAATGTAAAACACAACGCAAAATTAAAAAAGACAAAATTTTCAAAATAGCATGTCAAAAACATAAAATGTCAAAAAATAATCCAAAATGTGAAACAAGTAAAAATTCAAAATGCAATCACAAGTCACAAGCATTACAAAAATGCGAAACGCTATGTAATAAGTACAACACAAAGTAAAACAAATGCCAAAACAAAAAAATGCATACGCTTTGTAAAATGTAGAAAATAAAATAAATGTCATATGCATAAGGATTTCATGACAAGTCAAGTTAAAAATGAGCTTTTACTTAGACTTCAAATAATAATTACTAGCCTCTACACCTTTTTAAGTCTTTAATAAGTGCAACATCATTAATCTGACTTGTCATCAAACAATATCAATATGACCATAGCATACAATCACTTAAAAGACTTGTTAATGGATGAATTGAGGAATCACCAAGTTCAGCGGGTGAATGTTAATGGCTGTTTATAGTTTTGTACTCGAGTAAATGCGCAACACAATAAACTTGACTTTTTCTGAAAATTTTATGTATATGAGCACGGTTGATTGAAAACTGATAAAAGGCTTAAGGCCTGTTTATTAATTTTTGTGCCTCAGTCAAAAGGCAGTACCATAACCTTGGCATGTTATCGAAACCTTATGAATACGTTGGACTAAAAATTCCTCAAAAAAGGTTACGCTTAAGGTCTTGTAACTAAAGTTTTGTGACAGGGTAAAACTGCAACATTAATAACTGGACATGTTATGTTAACGTTGTGAATATGAGCACGGCGGATTAAAGATTTCAACAAATATCCTTTGGGATTAATGTGTTGTAGCTGAGTAAAAATGTAACATTATCTTTATTTTCTATATAAACTAAACTACGTGCTGAAATGGCCCAACTATATATACGTATACTTCAACCATATACCGAAGCGCTGACAAGGTGAAAACAAAAGTGCAATTTTGTACGGTCCCCTAACATTTTATGGCCAGCCTACATATAAGTGGACACGTTGATATCAAAAACATACTTGTTGTATGGTCCATAACAAATTGCAATGGACACGTCGCAATCTTTTTTTGTTGTTGTTGGGGCTTAACGACCACCGTGATCAATTCTGTGGGCTATAAGCAGTCGGACGTTCCCAATTTTGGCCACTGGTTCCTGGGAAGGGGGACAGCCAGTGCCAGAAGTCAATCACAAAGTTCACGACTCACCGGGATTTCAACCAGGATCCTTCTCGACAAGTGGTCAGAAGCCAGCGCCTAGATCACTCCGCCGCCGTAGCGGCACACTTTGAAATGTATTTTTCATACGGCCCAAACGCTCTTATGGACATACTAGATTTAACTGGACGCAAATAAATCATTAATATAATTTGTACTAGCAGGGATCCCGGTTATTTGCCAGGTACATATTACTATTTGTGCAATCACCAAGTTCAGCGGGTGAAAGTTAATGAATGAAAAAGATAATCCTGCAATTTTCCAGTAAACTTATTTTAATTTTTTTGATTTAGTTAATTTAACTTTGCGAAACAAAAAAGAAAGAAAAAGGAATGTGAATACTTGCCTTCTAGGAGACATCTATAGAACTGCCGTACATCTGGCGTGTGCTTCTGTGAATCCCGCGACACAGAAATGCAATGTACCTATGTGATGTCGCATGCGTACGCCTTCACATTGGCATTCATCATCTATTTCTTACTGTTTTGAATTTTTAATATCTGGAACTCTCTATTTACATTACATTATATTTTCTTTCTGATAAGCCGCTCGTTGGTAGTGAAAGCTAAACTATATTGATTTCTGTTTTTAATACACCATTAAACGCATATTTTTGTACTTTATTGTTATCTCCAGTCCCTAGCTTAGACCGTAGGTTGGTTAGTTGGTTGGTTGATGGTTTATGGTGCAAGGCCCTCAAAGGGCCAAAGAGTGCCTTAGAGCGAGATAGGGTATTCTTAAGAGTAAAGAACGCAACTTTTTACGAACATTTTGTATGGGGCTCACTTGACCCGGGCCCCGACCCCTTCCAAAACCCGTCTGCCGTCTAAGTTAGATAACCATGAGTAGTATACCAATTTGGTTTTTCTAAATTGAGAACTTGTAGATTTTACGAAATTTTTATGAGGAGGGGGGCTCTCTATTTTCCAAAAACCGTCTAGCGTCTAAGTTAGAGTTTCATGATACAAAATTTTGTGGTTCTGAATTGAAAACTGTCGTTTTTAAGAAAATGTTGTGTGTGCGGGAGGGGGTCACTGACCCCCGGGCCTTGACCCTTTCCAAAAACCGTCGACCGTCTAAGTTAGAGTACCATGAGATAGTATACCAAATTTGGTGGTTCTAAATTGAAAATTTTTATGAAAGGGGTCCTTATCCCCTTCATAAAAAAACCTGAAACTCCTTCCAAAATCGTCAAGCGTCTAAGTTAGAGTACCTTGAGATAGTATACCAGATCTGGTGGTTCGGAATTGAAAATTGTAGTTTTTCAGAAAAAAATTTATGTGGAGGGCTCTGACCCCCCCCTGGGTTTGACCAGTTCCAAAAGCGGTCTACCGTCGAAGTTAGAATACCATGAGATAGTATACCAAATTTGGTAGTTCTAAATTGAAAATTGTAGATTTCACGAAATTTTTATGGTGGAGCGGGGGCTCTCACCCCTGGGCTCCAATCGCTTCCAAAAACCGTCTAGCGTCTAAGTTAGAGTTTCATGATATAATATTTGATGGTTATGAATTGAAAACTGTAGATTTTACGAAAAAAAATATGGGAGGGGTTTCTGACTCCCTGGCCTTGACCCGATCCAAAAACGGTCTACCGTCTAAGTTAGAGTACCATGAGATAGTATACCAAATTTGGTGGTTCTAAATTGAAAACTGTAGATTTTACGAATTTTTTTATGAGGGGGCTCTGATCCCCCGGGCCTTGACCCGTTCCGAAAACGGTCTACCGTCTAAGTTTGAGTACCATGAGATAGTATACCAAATTTGGTGTCTCTAAATTGAAAAACTGTAGATTTTACGAAATTTTTTATGAAGGGGGCACCGACCTCCCGGGCTCCAAAACCTTTCAAAAACCGTCTAGCGTCTAAGTTAGAGTACCATGAGATAGTATACCAAATTTGGTGATTCTAAATTGGAAACTGTAGATTTTACGATTTTTTTTATTGTGGGGGCTCCCCAAGTAGCACATGACGTTTAAAAGACGTCCAATTTCGGTTGCAAAAGTTGATATTTTGTCTTCCGTACAAAGACTACGTTTGATAAACGTTTGTTAAATGTTACATCAGTTATCGTTGCGATTTTGTCACATTTATTACGTTTGCTAAACGTTGCATTTCCGTCATGTTAGCAAGGTCACAGCTAATCTTTGGCGTGGCATTACGTTCAGGCAAAAAAGAACTAAATTATACTGTTGATAAAACAGTAAGCTTGTGTATAATTGATAAAGATTATTGAATTCCTCCTTTTTTTTTTTTTGCTTATACGACTAGAAGCTTTTATTCCATTGGTTTTAAAGCAGCTTCTGGTCTGCGGCTGCGTCGTTCTCTAACCTGCTGTTACGTCACTTGTACTACGGACGGTGAGTTATGGCAAGGCTGAACTCGATCGTCCAATGCTGCATGCCTAATCGATGGATTTTATCGTTCTTAAAAGGTAAGTTCTTTTCCTGTTTATTTTCATAGGCTTCGATTTCGAACACAATTCATGTATTCGTTTCGTAACTCGCGGAGATTCCCGTAACACGTGAAGACATTCATGTATTCGTTTCGTAACACGTAGAGGTAGGCTTAACACGTGAACACATTCATGTATTTTCTTAACAGGTATATATATCATCGACTGCTTTTTAAACTCGGAGTAGTAAATAATTTGTTAGATTTTCGGATCTAAACACAGCTGCTTCGTTTTTAATGTTGTATTTTCGTGAAAGAGTACCAAAAATATATTTCAAAGAAACGAAATTTTGCCGCCCCGGTGGCGCAGTGGTCTAAGGCGCTGGCCTCTGATCATTCGCCCATAAGGGGTCCGGGTTCGAATCCCGTTCAGGCATGGATGTTGTGTTTGTCTTACGGCACTGGCTCTCTCCCTTCCCTGGAACCAGTGACTCTAAATTAGGGACGGGCGACTGCTTATAGCCCATTGAGTTGCTCACGGTGGTCGTTAAACCTCCAATCAAAGAAAAAGAAACAAAATTTTAGACCTTTTCATTTTTAGGAGCTACTGAATATTTGGTTAGATTTTTAAATAACAAATGCAGCTAGTTGTAAAAGAAATTCTAATTCTTCAAATGTTTAGAGAGCGGTATTGAATTTATACTTAATTACTCAAATGTGCTTCCATGTGCCTCTGTGTAGAAAACATTGTTACAAACGCAGCTTATTGGTATGTTAGTTATAAAGGATACTCTATATTGCTGTTGGGATGTAAGGTCAGGTGATGCGTAACATCACAGCCTCTCCTTGACAAATGTCAACCCCGCCTTCTCGTGGTGCATCCTGTTCCCACTAAAGGGGCTCTGACGACCGCCAATAGCGGTATAACTATACCATCGGGATCAGAGGAAATGCTATCCCACACTCACCAACCCGCTTGGCCAGCGTGGTGAGTTATGGCCAAACACCTCCAAAATGACTCTACAACTTAAATCTTGGCCCTCAGTCTCCGGCAGCTGGAATGTACCTGGCCAAGGCAGCGGCCAGTGCGACATGAAGGCAGAGGGTGCTAAGAATCCCCGGAGGACCGGACTAGGCTGCCATTTGATGCTGACCTTGGCTACCTATAACGGACGCTCCCTATCTTCTGATTCAAGGCTTCTTGAATTGGAAGAGGAACTACAAAGGATCAAGTGGGACATCGTCGGGCTAAGTGAGGTAAGGAGAAAAGGAGAAGATCTCATTGAACTGAAAAGTGGACATCTCTTCTATTATCGTGGGACAGATACTGGCAGAACTAGTGGTGTTGGATTTATAATAAACAAGAAACTGAAGGATAAAGTGGTAGAAGTTGAAAGTTCCTCTGACAGAGCTGCACGACTCGTTATCCAACTATCGAGAAGATACCAGGCTCAGATTATTCAAACTTATGCACCCACCACAAGTCATCCTGAAGAAGAAATTGAAGAATTTTATGAGGAAATTCGTCATCTAAATAATAAAGGTAAGCAGCACTTGAAGATAATTATGGGAGATTTCAATGCAAAAATAGGGCAACGGCAACAGAATGAAACTTCAGTAGGTAAATTCGGTCACGGCAACAGAAACCAGCGTGGAAATACTCTCGTTGAGTTTGCAGAGGCAGAAGGATTTTCATCTTGAACTCCTTTTTCAAGAAAAAGCCACACAGGAAATGGACATGGAGACATCCAATTGGGACGACAAGTGAAATTGATTTTATTATGTGTAACAAAAAATTCGTCATCGAAGACTGCAGTGTGCTGAACAAGTTCAACACAGGTAGTGACCATAGATTGGTGAGATGTAAGATGCACCTCAACACTAAACTGGAACGTGGCAAGCTCATAAGACAAACAAAATGTATTGACATAACCAACCTTAAAAAACACCATAATACTTTCAAGTTGGAACTGAAGAACAGATTCTCTGCTTTAGAAGGCCTAACATCGGAAGAAGTGGATATTTCGGAAGTTAACAGAAAAGTAACCAAAGCTCTAATGGAAACAGCAACAAAATTAGCTGGGTCTAAGAACAAGTTGCATGTGAACAAATTATCAGGAAAAACCAAAATGTTGATGCAAAAAAGAAGAGAGATGAGGACAACTAAAGTAGATGTGACTTCCAAAGTGGAATATATAGAGCTATGCAAGACAACACGAAAAAGTATCACTGAAGACGTAAGGAAATTCAACTGTGAGCTAGTGAGGAAAGCAATTGAAAACAACCAAAGCCTTAAGATAGCAAAGGGACATCTCAGTAAGGGAAGAAAACAGATTATGGCTCTGAGAAAAGAAGATGGTTCTATAACAAGAAATAGAGGCGAAATTTTGACAAGAGTGAATGATTTCTACTCCAAATTATATGAAAGGGATGATACATGTACTCCAGACATCATGAAAGTACCAGAGTTCTTCCAGTCCTCCCAGCAGAAGTTGCTCATGCAATCAAGAACATGAAGCGAGGGAAAGCTCCAGGAAAAGATGGAATTACTATAGACATCATACAAGAAGCAAGTGGAGAAATTGAAACAGTACTCGCCCAAATTTTCACTCGATGCCTTAATGAAGGGAAGATTCCTGAGGATTGGAACAATGCTACAATGATCCTGCTACATAAAAAAGGTGACATTGAGGATCTCAGGAACTACAGACCTATCAGCCTCCTATCAGTGGTTTATAAAATCTTCACTAAAGTTCTTTCACACCGCTTGAAGGTAACACTGGACATGGCTCAACCGAGAGAACAAGCTGGATTCAGGAGTGGCTACAGCACAATAGATCATATCCACGTACTGAGAGAACTGATTGAAAGAGCGAGGGAATATGAACTTCCATTGTGCATGGCTTTTATCGATTATGAAAAAGCCTTTGATTCGGTGAAACCATCAGCAGTTACCACGGCTCTGAAATCCTGCGGTATTGAAGATGCATACATTAATATTATTAATAACATCTATGAAAATGCAAGTGCAAAGATTCGGCTGTTTGAAAATACAACACACATAAAAATTGGAAAGGGAGTGAGACAAGGTGACACCATATCTCCGAAGCTCTTTAATGCCACATTGGAAAATGTCTTTCAATCACTGAACTGGGAAAACAAAGGGATAAAGATTAATGGAGATTATCTAACCCACCTTCGTTTTGCTGATGACGTAGTCATTTTTGCAACTACCCCATCAGAGCTGCAGAGTATGATCCAGGAACTTGCTGACAAGAGTAAAGAAGTGGGATTAAAAATGAACTTTCAGAAGACAAAAGTGATGTACAATGCTTTTACAAGAAATGAAGATTTATCGATTGATGGAGAAAAACTGGAGATAACAGATACGTATGTTTATCTTGGACAGCAGATATCAAGTGAGGGTCACATTGATGAAGAAATTAATCGGCGTACAAAACTTGCCTGGAGAGCTTTTGGAAGAAACAGCATAATTTTCAAGAGCAATATGCCATTATGTCTTAAAAGAAAAGTGTTTGATCAATGCATCCTTCCAGTGCTTACGTATGGTGCAGAGACGTGGACCTTAACTAAAAGAGACATACAAAAGCTGCAGACAACTCAAAGAAGCATGGAGAGGTGCATGCTTGGTATAACCAGGAGAGATAAGAAGAGGAACTCGTGGATCCGAAAAATGACGAGAGTGGAAGACATCATGATCAGAGTTAAATCCCTGAAATGGCAATGGGCTGGACATACTGCCAGAAGGACAGACCATAGATGGACAGCCGAAATTTTAGATTGGATTCCAAGGGACAGGAAAAGACCCAGAAAAAGACCACATGGGAGATGGGTGGATGAAATTCGTAAATATGCGGGAGCGACATGGAGGAGACTGGCACAAGACAGACCGTTGTGGAGGAAACTTGGGGAGACCTTCGTCCAGCAGTGGATTGATAATGGTTGACAATGATGATGATGATGATGATATTGCTGTTATCATATATTAGATCAACATTTCTTAGGGCTCATTCAGCCAGTTTTTTTGCAAGAAATATATTGAGTGTAGAGTAACAAACGGAATAAGCTGTTGGAGAGATACTTATTAAATCCAAAAAGCTTCAAGGTTGAAATATATTCAAAAACCCACCCTGTACAGAATCCTGTGGCCAAGAAGTAAATTGTCAGTCACAATTCAAAGTCTACATAAGGCACGCAAAAATTTTACTTTTTTATTTATTTTTTTAAATGCACATTTTATACCAGATGTGAATTAAGCTTACTGAAATCATAATGTACCTGTATCCAAATGGAATATATACAAATATCCAATGCAACATTTTGTTAGTCTGTGGGAGTACACACTTACTTCCAAATGTGCCCATCTCCCCCTTCCACATTTCAGAGTTGTGCCTATCAAGTAATGAAACAAAACTTGTTGCAAACCCGCATATCACGATGACAATATAAGATAATTTAAAGAAACAATAAAAAATAATTATTAGGACATTACAAATTCTGATGACGGCAAAATACAATTGAATATGTGTGTGAAATTGACCTTTATGGCAAATTATTGGATTATGAACCTCATAAAAACAAGAGAATTAAAAGAAACATTTTATACCCAGAAAACAGTTCCATTAATGAACCTTTAAAAATTATAAATAGTATTTTCAACAGCTTAGTTCGAAAATTATTGTACCGCCCCCAGTGGCGCAGTGGTCTAAGCGCTGGCCTCTGATCATTCGTCCGAACGGGGTCCGGGTTCGAATCCCGGTGAAGCATGGATGTTGTGTTTGTCTTACAGCACTGGCTCCCTCCCTTCCCTGGAACCAGTGACCCTAAATTAGGGACGGGCGATTGCTTATAGCCCATTGAGTTGCTCACGGTGGTCGTTAAACCTCCAATAAAAAAAAATTACTGTCGACTTACAAAATACTTAAGGAAAAGATTTTAATTTAATAACTAGTTGCTGCAAGAGGAACCTGGCAATAAACTTTAAATTCCTTCTGTTTAAAGGAAACTTTCGATACAGTTCCTATGTATTGAGAAACAGGCCTTGATAAAACCTAGAGGCCACAAACGTCCAAATGTGCCCATATTGGCAAAATCTGCTAATAATTTGAAAACTATCGGCGTGCGCACATACTTTTACATTCTACTACTTTGGTTGGAAGTATAGTTTTATGAGGATTTTTTTTCTAATTTGAATTAATTTTCTCTCAACAATATTATTTTTGATCACATATCATTGCTCCTTTGTTTCTGTAATGCTTCAAAACCATCTTGATAGCTGTTTACTTTTGGTGCTACTGGTTTTGAATTTAATGTTCACTTTAAATTTTGTTGCTTTTTGTTCCCAAATGGCAAGAGTAATAGACCAATTTTTGTATTTGCTAGTTGAGTCTGTATCTTCAGATTTCTCTGAATGAACAATCTTTTCTAAGCAATTTAATTAGAGAACCACAAACCAATATTTCTATTCACTGTCGGATTAATACTTTTCCGATTAGGCCAGTGCTTCCTAATTAGCCTTTCTCTGAATTATAGATCTCTTCTATTATCAGATTGTTAAGGGCAACAGATTAAAGGCTGGATCACATAGCTACGCTGTGTAGAAAAGCCGTACAAACTGTCACAGTTTGATTGTACACATTTTTTCAGCAATGTATGTATATATATATATATATATATATACATACTGGTCACAAAAAGTTAAGGATATTGCATGAAGTGAAGCCACATAACATAAACGCCAGAGTGTGTTTACAAAAACAGTTTAATGGGCAATTTCTGCTCACAACAAGTAGTACCACAATATAGACAAAAGTGTACATTCAGAGAATGTCCAAATCTCTGGATTTCAGTATCCAGTAACACTACCTATGTGTCGAAGAACGTCTTGACACCTACGAAGCATACTTGCAGTGACATTATTGATTAGTGTTTGGCGCAGTTAGTCCCATATTAGTCAACACATTACAGAGGTCTTCCAGTATTCTGGGGTATGGAATGCGGTTATCTAAACGTTGCTGTATAGATTCCCAAATTTTCTTAGTAGTATTAAGGTCAGACCTGAGGTCGCTGTAAAGATTCGATCTTGTAGTTTTCCAGCCAAGGCAGGTCCAAGGCGTAGGCCAGATGGTAAATGTGTAGATTAGCGTCCTAAATTATTTCGTTGAAGAAATTTTAGTACCTGGAAAAAGTGTGATGTTCAGATTTTAGTGTATGGAAATTAATGTCAAATGGTGCGAAAATTGCATATTTTAAATGTGTTTTAAAGATATATTTTTTTCGTAATATTGACCTGTGAGTCTGACGCTGTGAAGAGAAGCTGCGGTAGGTCTAATGTATTGTTCGGCAAAGAATGTGAAGCTTTGGTCCTTTAAAATACGGTTTGTTGCTGTGCCAAAATGATGGGCGGCAGAGTACAAGAGAAAGAGGTTATGTTGTTGGCAGGAGAACAATAAATGTAGTGATACGCTACAGAAAATAGGTCCACAGCATCCACCCTTTATTTTGTTGTATCCTGTATGTTGTTGGCAGGAAAAACCGGAAAAAAACTCTTCGATTTGCAAAAGATATGTATGAGTAAGATAGAAACTGGCCTGCGAACAAGCTATTAACAGGAGAACCAAAAGTGCAGTGACACAGCAAATCAGCTATGAATGGAAGCTGTTCAAACCAGAACCGAAAGTTATAGTTCCCCAGTTTCCTGTACAACATAGAAAAGCATGTTAGTACTTTCTATTTTGAATCAAGGAATCGTATGCGAAAGAACGAAAAATTTCTCAACATCGCTTTAAAAACAATGACAAAACATAAACGAACTATATTGTGTAGCGTAAGAGTACAACACGGCTCGCTCTCGTGGTAACAAAATACGCGCGTGGAATTGTAGTCGTCCGCGCGTGAATTAAACGTGCAGCGAATCTTCCTTTCAATGAAGCAAAGCTTCACATCGTCGCCGTAGCGATGCGCAGAGTCACACAATGTAGACGTACACGCGTACGCCATACGTGGATAGTTTGTAAATTATTAACAGATTTTGCAGATAGTTTTTGCTTGTAGATTAAAAAAATAAAAATGTTATTACAGCAATTAAAACACTTAAGGCTTTACTAAGATTAATATATTTTATTCTATCTTAACATGAGAATGTTCAACTATTTTTCACATCTTCCGATAGAGTTATTTTGTTTTTGCAGAAGTTTCTGGCCTCTTGATTTTATCAAGGCCTGTTCTCAATATATAGGAACTGTAACAAATGTTTCGTTTACACAGAAATATTTTTTTAATTTTATTGCCAGGTTACTCTTGCAGTCGCAAGTTATTAAAATAAAATATTTTCCTTATATATTTTATAAGTACTATTTTTGAATTAAGTTGTTAAAGATGCTAAATATAATTTTTGAAGGTTCATTAACGGAACTGCTTTTCTTGATATAAAAATTAGTCTTTGTTTTTATGAGATTCATAGTCCAAAAAAATTTTAAGTTTTGGCCTAAAGGTCCATTTTACACACATTTTTGCGGATTCAGTCGTAATGTCCTTTTACCCTCTCTGGAATCTGTAATGTTCTAATAATTATTTACCGCTATATTAATTTTTCTTTAAATTATCTCGTTCCATTGTTGTTGGCAATCTCAGCGGTCCGCTCTCCCTCTAGCGGTAAAAGGACGAATTACTGTAGTACGGGTAACGTTTTTGACTCAATGCTCGGCTGTTGGTAGATCGCTCATTACGTTCAGTTGTCGTAGTTTGGTGTATTTTTGCATTCATTCTGGAATTAGAGAGTTGTATAATGGAGAATTCCGTGAAGAAGAACTAATCATATTGTTGTGTCCCGCAATGTCGTTCCCAAGGTTTCGGCTATGTTTTTCACAAGTTAGTATAAACGTTTGTGCCTTGCGTTTGAAATCCTTCCAGTGAAATGCTACTAACCTAGTAACGTATTTGAATGAATAATAAACAAGGCAGCATGTTTTTATTGCATAGTAGTAATTAAAAAATCCGCATTTCTACATAATCTTGAAAACAAATAATTGCTGTTATCCATATAAATTTAAACTTCATTATGGAACAAGATTTGCAATGTTCTGTCAACAGTCATCGGTTCAAAAACGCAGAACCCAATGATGATCAACAATTACCAATTCACAAACACTTTTAGGAACAGAATGTTCAAAAATTACAAATGTTATTGTTGACAGTATTGAAAATGGGTCCTGGGAAACGTCAAGTGAAACGAAATGTCAGCTTTTAATAGTAATCCGGATTAGAACACCCCTGTTGGTATTACTATATCACTTGCCTGAAAATGTAAAAATAAAAATTACCTGTTACAGTAAAGCATTACTGCTACACAGTGCATACACGTTCCACTTCTGCCCGCTTTACAAGATCACTCAAATGACTTTATAGAAATTTCACTGTTACTTGTATCTAAAACACCGTTGATGGAGTGAGGCGACGACGTTATTGTCGTGGACTGAATGCATTGCGAAACTATGAGAATTTCTCTTCCATCTTCCTTCTTAATTCCACAAGAAATTATATGGCCTACATTAACAATCACTTCCCCTTCTTTAATGCATCTTGAATTTTTGGAAGCGTCCACAAATTTCATTATTTCAAGGATTGAAAGCGACAAACCAGCCATTCTAACATTCGACTTTATGGAAACACGTGCGACGTTACCCGTACTAGAGAAGTTTGTTTACGTTTGCGCAGCGCCCCCTATAGTTCGTTGAGGTTCCCAATCGTGATTTGCGGGTTTGCAGCAAGTTTTCTGTTTCAGTGGTTGTGTATGCAGTCACATTTTATTTTTATGCACCTCTGGCGATGCGTTAGG
This sequence comes from Macrothele yani, assembly GCA_039090855.1. Classification (NCBI taxonomy): domain Eukaryota; kingdom Metazoa; phylum Arthropoda; class Arachnida; order Araneae; family Macrothelidae; genus Macrothele; species Macrothele yani. Next base: position 17,640,259 of record CM077018.1, on the reverse strand, counting down.
CCTACCGCAGCGTCTCTTCACAGCATCACACTCACAGTTCAATATTACGATAGAAAATCTTTAAAACACATTTAAAATATGAAATTTCTGCACCATTTGCCATTAATTTCCGTACTCTAAAATCTTTACGTCACACTTTTTCTAGGTACTGAAATTTTTCTGACGAAATAATTTAGGATGCTAATATACATATTTACCGGCCAGGTAGGCAGCCACCAAATGGAAGGGATGCCCATGAATTTATAAATTTTCTTACATAGCGAAATTATCCGCTAACTTTTTTTTTCTTTTATGAGCTAGTCTGTATTTGCCACAAAAATGAAAGCCGAGTACTCCTTTGTTGTTTCTCTGGCACATGCAGAGTTCCTATATATATACCACCAACAACAAGAAGCATTTTCAATTCTTGTGTGGTTTTTTTCTGAGAATTCTTCTCTGCTGCTTTTACACATTTGGGTTTTCAGGGAAAAAAATTAACATTTTTTTTTGTTCGTTCCTGATGTTTGTTGACATTTTTATATACACTGAGTGGTGGCCACTTTATTATGACTACCTGACAGTTTTAAGCAAATGAGCTATGGCTGCACGCTGTTGCCGCCAGAGAGTGAGGCTAGTATAAAAAGGGAAAGCTTAGTGCTGGCGACAGTAGTAGAAGTGATTGTTGGGTGAGGAGATGGGTAAAAAATGCAATTTGACGGACTTTCAACGTGGGATGATTGTAAGAGCTCGGAGCCATGGAGCGAGTATCACTAAAACCGCCGCATTCATGAAATGTTCCAGAGCCACTGTTGTTAAAGTGTTTAAAGACTGGATTGTCAGCTAAAAAACTTGGTGTCTACGTGCAACGTGTGGTCGTCATCGACTAGTGACTGCTCGGGCCGAACGGAGAGTGTCCAGACTGGTAATAGGCAACAGTGCAGCAATTACAGAGCATCTTAATCAAGGATCTCTCAAATGATCTGTGCACGCACTGTTCGCCGTACACTGCATCGGATGGGATATGGCAGAAGGAGGCCTGTTCGAACACCTTTGCTGTCTACAGTTAACAAGAGAAAACGTCTCCAGTTCCCACAGGAGCACAAGGATTGGACAGTCGATAATTGGAAACATATTATGTGGTCCGATAAATCACGTTTTCAATTGCACTATGCCGATGGCTGAGTGAGAATTTGGCTGAAACAGCACGAAAGCATGGACCCCAAATGCATTGCTACAGCCCTTCAAGCTGGTGGAGGCAACGTTATGGTTTGGGGAATGTTTTATTGGCATGCTTTGGACCCTTTAATATCTGTTGATTAACGTCTGACTGGCACGTCATATCTAAACATCGTTGTGGACCAAGTGCACCCTGTCATGTGGATGGTTTGTCCAAATAGCGATGGCTACTTTCAACAAGACAATGCGTCCTGCCATAGTGCTCGTATTGTACAGGATTGGTTTCAAGGACATGCCGGTGAGTTTACTTTGCTTAGGTGGCCACCACAATCTCCAGATCTCAACCCCATTGAAAATTTGTGGGATGAAGTTGAACGAGCCATCAGACAGCTGGTTCCCCAACCCTGCAATCTTACACTCCTGGAAAGAGCTATTCATCAAGCATGGTCTCAAGTTCCACAAACCACATATCAACATCACGTGGAGTCCATGTCACGAAGAATCGACGCAGTATTAAAGGCAAAAGGTGGCTCAACGAAGTACTGAGGGGTGGTCATAATAAAGTGGCCACTCAGTGTATAACTGAGAATAAAATCTCTTTTTAGCATGATCACGTTTGAACAAATGCACGTTTCGTGAAGTTAAGCAGACATTTATGGCAAAAGGAGTAATAAATTCGAATTATGATATGTTACGCAGTAATGAACTTATTTTAAAATTAGTGAAGTAGATTTTTTTAAATAATTACTTTTAACTATTTCTTGAAGAATTTACTGGACAGGGCAACGTTTCTTTATATGAGAAGTTTGTGTGGTACCTATTCTTTTCGAGTGTGTTTTATTAAATCGCACTCAGCTTTATTTCACAAACAAGAAATTATTGTTGTAGAAATTTTTTGTGTGGTATATATAGTATGAACTGCTCGTAAAAAATTTGGAAACAGTGATTTAGAATCCCTTTTGCATGTTTATCAGCACTTTCTCGGGTAAAATTGAAGCTAGGAAACTTGATACCTAAAGATGTGAAAATTCGATTTCAACTTCTGGACAAGAACCCAAGAACGTTTATGGAAGGGCCAAAGAAATATTTACGCAACTAACAAAAGCGTTTAATGAGGAATACCAATAAAAAAACATACACCGTTGTTTGTGACCTTGAACCTTATCAATAAATGGGACAGTGTGTTCATGGCGATGCATGTTGCTAAATGTGACTGTCTTTAATCAGTGCACACGTGCCATATGAATTCCGAGCAATATAAAATAGCTATTAGGATACAGGCTTCAATACGAGCTTCGACAAATATTTCGGCAGATTTACCGAACGCCCGTACTGTGACTACGGATCTCCATGGCAACTGTCGGCAATGACGTACAAATGACTGAAATTTTAGTCTTGTAAGAATAAAGTATCTAAAATTTGAGAAATTTCTTCGTTCATTCAAATCGTTCAAAATTATCTTTAAAGAAAAGAACGGATTTCTGCGAGTGATAAAGGGGCAATTTCATTATCCCAACATCAGGGCTTCTAGCAGAAAATTCGAATATCAAAAGATTGGCGTGTAAAGTAAGAATCATAACTGCAAAAGTTGAAGGACATCGTTCTTTGCAACGAATTGATCATAAGAATTGAACACGCGAACTTCGGATGTACACTGTGCACGCACATATAGAAAAGTAAAATCGGAATTGCGTAACCACTTATTTTGGATCAAGACGTACAGACAAGAGAAAGAATGTTCATCGTTCCTCGTATTTTAAACCATGGTCAAGACTCTTGACAAAAGTTCTGTACACGTTAATCTAAAACTGAAGTAGATGATGCAATCGATAAAATGATTGCGTCATATCCCCCCCCCCCCCCCCGAGGCCGCTTATTCCGGAACAAGTCGCTCTACCAACTGAGCTACGCAGACATTTATTCTGATTCCTATCTGCCTTTATGTCGTGTGCGTCCTGCTGGCAGGTACGTCACAAAAGGAACTAATCTTAAAATATTATCATACCTGCAAAAACATGAAAACATGTACGGCTGATTTTAGTAAAACATTCATAATAAATTAATAGACAAAATGAATATCATACAAAACGCTTCTGGTAAAAACGTCAAGTTTCATCAAAATTATTTGTTCTACTGGAAATATTATAATTATTGTTTAGTACTTTATACATAAAAAGGTTAAAACCAAATACTGAACGATTGCTTTTTGGTAACTGTAGGATTTGAATATAATTTCAAAATCAATTTACCGTCGTGCCGTATATGACTGATATAAAGTCACGTACAACACATGAATAATAAATATACAAGAGAAGATTTACAACACATTTCGTTGATGATATATAATCCCAGAAATGTTTAATGTTTTCTCATTCTGGTAAAATATGAACGTCGAAAATTTAAATAAGCTATAGACATTTATTTTAAATTTTAACATTAGTTAGAACATTCAGAAACGCTCTAAACTGTTTTAATGGAGTTACCTAATCGCTTAAAGTTACAAATTTATATATTTTCAATGCAATTAAATGTCTGAAATCCCTTTAGGTGTGTTACTACATTTAAAACAAAAGTTATTAGACATGAAAATTTTGTACTTCATCATTCAAGGTAAAATAAAAAAACAGGTGCCAATTGAAATAAAAAGAACTACTGCCCTCAGGATGGCACGTGGACATTCTAGTGTCCTTGATGAAATGGCAGCAGAAAAGTAAGGTTTTTATGTTCAATTTAAAAAGTCTTAATTAGATTAAATTTCTTTCCTTCGTGTTTATGTTCTAATGCACTCCCCGGTTCGATTCAAACCAACATTTTAAGTGTTCGATTGATTTGCCAGGCAGAAAAAAAGCTAGCCTAGATATGCAAAAAGGCAAAATGGAAGTGCCTTATCCTCATCGAATTGGAAGGCGAGAACAAAAAACTTAACAACATTTCTGTCGGAAATAAAATAATCTCTCTGATACTCTTTATTAAAAGAATTATGGCACTCATGTGATCAATAGATTGGTTACTTATTTTTAATTAAACACAAATAAACACATATGATTAAGAATTTCTTTATTTGAACTTGTAAGTATAATTATATATGCGAAATGAAACTGATGAAATATTCCTAATATGCACTGATTGATTTAGAATAGAGGACAATCTTAAAAATACTATTTAATTTAGATACATCGTCCTTTTCATAACAATTTGATTTCTTTACTTGTTTCCCTACACTAGGTAAAGAAAGAAATACACAAAAATTGACGTTAGCATATTGCAAGAATATATCGAATTTCATGAGTTGGCATCATCAAATTTTGTGTTATGACACGTTCTTTTCCGGTAATGATAATTCATAGCAAGTATTATTTCCCCCCTGTAGAATGAAATGAATTGTTGTTTTCAGGATATATTGCTTGCGGTAACAAATTAAAATAACTGTTTTAAATTCTGTATTATCTGTACAAGTTTGCCCTGTTTTTTTTTGTTTGTGTTAATGATCACGAGCCTCAGCTCACCTCTCTAATTAGGCAAACATTGCTCATTTATGGATGCACCATACGGAGTGCACAAAATGCCCAAGTATTGGAGAGGAAACAAAAACAGGATACAAACAAAGTTTTTAAATAGCAAATGTAATTTTCATCACGGGGTGGCCATTAGTTTCTGCAATTCAAATGGATGTATGCCCCATTTGGCACATTAATTATCCTCGATAGCTAAATTGGCATTAATCGTTCTTTCTCTTAGGAGATAATTCATCAGCATCATTCACGCTAAGTGGTTAATCGCGAATGATAATTCAAATCAACAGTCAATCAATTTCCACATATCCCTGATGCCACACCACACTTACTAAGCATATGATTCTTTCCAGGGATGCGGTGTTTATGAGCAAATCGAACATTGGCAGCAGATAGGAAAAGTGCGAGCTGAGTTGATACCAAGTCACCCTCCACGACTTGTTCTTAGATATCGAGAGTACATCATTACCATTTAAAACGCGAGTGAAAAATCTTTAAACTCCCAAAGATCACTAGCTGAGGATGAATTTTACGTTTGCTAATGTATCACAGCCGGTCGCCAACTTAAAACGTATACGTTATTATATTGGATCAAATACATGTCGAAGTTCCCTCAGCTTCCCGCAGCTAGTGTTCTGACAAAAAAGACTACCCTTTTAGAGTGACGTTATCTCGGTGTCGGACAGTTTTGGGAGATATATCATTGCATACATTACTCAGATTTACAATAGCTTTTTATTTCTTCATTTTGGAAATTTGGCGTACTGTGAAGGAGTTACATTAATTTGGTATTTCTCAATTAATAACCTTAAATCTATAGATGAAAACCCTGCCAATGTTTGAATTGGAATTGGAATTTTTTTCTATCTTGCTCAGACAACCGAAAATAACTTAAAGTTTGTAATCTTTAAATATTTTGTGATACATTTCGTATTGAACCCGCTGTTCTGAAACTATAACAGACACGCTGAAACCAGCTTTGTAGTAACCCTTTTCTGTAGGAATATGTACAAACATGTTTCTAAGAGTTTTCCTTTATAAATAAATTTGGATCTATCTGAGAAATACCTGTGGTCAAAACAGAGAAAAATGATCGATACAGCCGTAGCTCTGTTAAAAAATTATTTAGGCATACAATACAATTCTGCTGCGCATAAAATAAATTTCAAACCATGTTCCTCAAAAGCATTTTCAAGAAGGATATACACTGGCGTGCAAAAATTAAGGACGAGACGGTTTTTCGAATGTAACTTAGTGCAGAAGTGCTCCCCATCGACTCAAATCATACCATAAGATCCCCAAGATATACGAATATGGGACAAGTAAACAAAACTTTCCAAAAAAGGAATCCAAAGGATACAAAGGCACTTCATTGTAAAGGTAGCTTCGAGCACAACTGGACAGAACACAGAAACGTCCATGTTACAGGACGTGGCCAAGAAATATCCAGTCTTTAGTAGAGGATATGATCACCCCCGACTGCGTTGCAGGATTTACAACGTCTGTCCATGCTGAGGACGAGGCTGTCAAGAAGCTGTTGAGGCATCGCCGCCCATTACTCTTGTAGCGCCAATCGCAGCAGCGGAATCGTTGCTGGCAGCTGGTTACGTGCTGCCAAGCGTATCCCGAGAAGGTCCCACACGTATTCAATTGGATTTATGGTCCGGGGACCTTATGGGCCAATCCATGCGTTGAATATCTTCACTTTCCAACAGCTCTGCGACAGCCACTGTACGATGAGGTATAGCGTTGTCGTCCATGAAGAGGAACTCAGGACCCACAGCACCTCTAAGCAGACGCACATGAGGCAGGTGAACCTCGGTACAATAGCGGACACCAGTGACTGAACCTCTTTGGAAGATGTTGAGGTCAGTACGGCTACCAAGCATGACACCGCCCCAAACGAGAACTCCGCCACCTCCAATCCGGTCGCTTTCCATGATGTTGGAGGTGTGATTGCGTGTTCCCTGCCTTCCCCAGATGTGTATACGTCCAGAATCTCTCGTCAGACAAAATCGGCTCTATCCGTAAAGAGAACTCGACCCCATTGCTCTGATGTGTCTAGTTCTTGTGTTCCTGGAACGACAGAAACCGCCGTATCCGATAAGCAGGCTTTAATGGCACACACCGTACTGGTCGTCGTGCAAATAGACCATCTTTGTGCAGCTTCCTGGCCACGGGAAAACGCGATAACGAACGTCCAGTTGTCTGTTGCATGTGCCTTGCGATTTATCCTGCTGTCTGCCATCTGTCTCTTCTCGCGTGTAGCACAATTTATCGGTCTTCCGCGCCGCCGTGGTTGCTCGTGAACGACCACTGCTAAACTCTCTGTCGTTTGAAATGCTCTCCAAGATCGTGAAACGATGCTGTGAGCGATCCCGAACACCTCGGCCACACTATTCACACTAAGACCTTCTTCCAACTTCCCAATGACGTGACCTCGGGTAACGTAATCCACATGTCTTCTACTGGATTGCCTGTCGGCCATATCACACGGTGGCAGCAGTTCGGCGTCGTTCAAACCGATGTACACCGTGCAATAGCGTTCACCGAATTGCTGAGCGTACACCGGCCGTGTGCTTTATACCCTTCCAACACTCCCCCCTAAGTCATGCTGCATTTATGCGCATGCCTTACCGTACCGGACTCTAGTCTATCACCTGGGTGGTCATTCGGTCCGTGCTGCCTGCTCGTTCCTTTGTTATGCTAATTTCTCCTCTTCGTCCTTAATTTTTACACACCAGTGTATTTTGCCAGAATCTAAATTTAGTGAAACTTGAAGAATGTTGAAACGCAGATATTGCATTTAGATTTATGAATAGCCATGTCGCTTTTGATACAGTATCAGAAATTCGAAATTAGTCTCATAAATATGCTATTATATTCCACTTTACACAGTCATCTGGATGTCTTAATATTTACATGCAGGACGTTTAGCATTTTTCATCTACGTCAAAATGCACATGAAAATGAATGTCTTAAAAAAATGAAAGCATTGTAGAATTACGAAACACGAGAGTTTCGTCCATGTCGACCATTAAAATTTATGAAGAAACTTTAATTGAATTTCCAAAAAATTTTGACGACACCTGTAATATGTGCACCTCATACTGCCCCAGGTCAAATACGGAACGGAATAAGTAGTCAAACACTAAGGATTTCGTTCTTTATGATAAAGAACAAGATCTTATTTCAGTTGTTTGGAAATTGCACTAAATCACACGCTGTAAAATTTTACATACACATATTTGACTACCCCCCAAAAAATTCCATCACTTCGAACATTGGATTTTAGTATGCTCCTTTCTTTGAAATTTGGATTAGTGTTGAATCAAATATGCACATTAAAGGACATTATTTCATTGAGTTCCACAACAAGGAATTCTTTCATATTTTTAAAAACTGACCCCTCTGTACAGGAAAGCAACCTTTTTGTCACTAACGTGAACTACTGTGATCGAAAGAGCTAAATCTTGCAATATTACTTTCACTTTCATCAGCATTCTTCCAAATATCAAAAACCGAAATTAAAATTTTTAAAATGTTGAGTTCTGCGGGTAGATTCTCATTTCTACAGTAAGAGAAAAACTAATTAATTGAGGGCATTTCTGTATTTCACTGTTTTGTGTATTTGCCATTTTCAAAATTCTTGAAACTTTTTAATGTAAAGTTTTATATACAAATATCGAACTGGTAACAGTTAAAACTAGTCAGCCTGTGTATTATTTCTAGCACAGGCTAAAAATGAAAAAGTTTCTAGATACGTTTTAATACAATACGGAATTATGTATTGTCTGATATACTCATGATATAATAAAAGCACAACGCTGAAAGAATGAGCAACCTGTAGATGAGACGATAGATATTTTATGTTTTGTAAAATGAATACATTCTTCTTCCCAAAATAGCGATATCTTTTTTTTTTTTTCAAGTGAGAAGAGAAATTAAATTTTTAAAATTATACGGTTAGTGTGTTTCGAGATGTGTGAGCAGGAGAAAAGGTAGACCTCAGTGTGTGTTCATGTCACTGTATTTACACACAGCAAAACTTTTCCATACTGCTTGGCAGACGAAAGTATTCTTCCAAAATATAAGTGCATAACTACGACATGATCATTAAATAGAAATTCCGTTACAGGAAATCCATTATGAAAAGTAATGAATTAAAAACGCTACTACAGTTAGGTTTATGTTTCTTGAAAAGTTACTTTTTCAGAGATAGTTTTCAATAAGAAGCATCCCAATCAACGTCGTAAATTTGTTCATTTTTAAAGACTTCTTAAGCCACCAGAGAAATACGGAAATCATATACTGTCCCTGTCGTATTTCAGTTTTACTCGAAAATTCCGTTTGTGCATGATTGTTAGGGGATACTTTCCTAAGCATATTGAATCTATTTCATGCAATGCCTCTTTAGCCTGGTGTAAATTCGAATACTCCTCACTAAAAATTGCATTTTGCGTCAGATATCGGATTTTTGGGTGGAAGTTCCGCATTTGCCTGAATCCGAGGATCTGATGTTATTGTTGAAACAGAAAGTTTTTTTTTATAATACTACAGAAAAATGGCTTTAAGAAGTTACCGTGCGAGCAATGTTTTGTGTCTGTCTCTACCTCCACGTGAAGCAAGTAGAACAAGCGCAAATTCCGATGCGCCATACTAATGTTTTGCTTTTTTAAATTTATATGTTCCCAATTTTAATTTACAAGTATATTCATTCGCTTTAACGATATTTTCTCCGATGAAGCTTGGCAGATGAAAAAGTTATAATTTCCGCTCAACCTTTCCAAAGCTGAATTACTGAAATGAGCACCGATCAATTTTTATCTCGCTCCCTCTAGTTACAGTGATCTATCTTTAAGTAATCACCATTATCGTATTTGAGTTCGAGGCTAATGCAATCTTTTACTGCTTTTCGGATTACTACTACCCGTATGACAAAACCACCAGGTGAGCAAGTGGAGCAAGTGACGATCTCGGCTGGCGTGTTCTATTTTCCATCTTGTTTATTAAACAAGTTGGCGTGACCTTTTACCTGTGTATCAGGAAGCAACTTCTCAAAGGAGAAGCACCTAAATGTCGGTGTGTTTTTGTTTTCCTTGTTATCCTGTGATTCTTTATTTTTTTTTATTTTTGCTTTGTTGTCTTGCGATTGTTTTACTTATTCTCCGCTTTAAAAAGTCTATATTGGTATTCTTAGTACTACTATTTGGTTTAAAATTTTGCAGCTGTAATACCTTGTGAAGTACCAAGTTCATTAATTGAAGAAAGCGCAGATATATTAATTCACGAGCTGTTCAATTTATTGGTTGCTTTTAAAAAAAAATTTGATTTAAGAAATAAGAAAAAATAATTCACTGATAAATATGCAATTTCTTGTAAAAAATAAATTCGCATGACTGTAAAATTTTCCCCACTGTTTTCTTCACTAATCCTTTTTGAGATATAACCTATATTAACAATGTGTGTTATTTCGGCACTCCGCTTCAACAATGATGTCATCTTACCTACCTATCGTATCTCTTATCCGAAGATCTGTGTATGTTGATTGAAGTGACCATCTTTGTACAAATGAAACATAAAATTGGACTCCAAGTTCAGGAACATACTCAGATGAAGATCATGTTGTGACTTGGAAAAGAAACCTACTTAAGATGCAAAGTTTTGGAAGAAACTATGGCAGTTTTTCATCCAGGTGATGATTAAAATTTGTTGGTGATGATAATTGGGTAATTCATCTTTGAAAAATCACCTTATTTTGAGGTGACAACTGGTAAAAGCATTTTTTTCTGAAAAAAATATTTCCAACGCTTTTCCTCAGTGTTACCAAAAAGAAAATCGTCATTACCTGCTTTTGTATTTTTGTAAAAGATGGTAGCATTCACCTTGTTTATTTTTGTTTCTGCGTGTTCGTAGGGAACCTTGCTGGTGATGTTTCAGTGTTGGTAAGGAACTTTGTGAAGCAACATTTGTTTCATACACAGCACAAGGCATTATAATTATTGACAGCGCCTTATTTCGAAATAATATGAAGTCAAATGAAACATAAGGATCAAGCATCTTGAAATTCGGAGGAAAATGACATAATTTGCACGTAAGTATATTTGCTTAAAATAGTATACTAAGGCTGTTTTCATTCGATGAGTGAAATGTAAGGAAGCAAATGTGTTTCATCTTTTAAAAAACTTGTTCAATATCATGCTCCTAGGAATATATTTGTCTTAGGATCGCAATCTTTTCGAAACATAGGCCTAATTTTCCTTTACTGGCCAAAGTGTTTTAAAAATCTCTAAGATTTATACCGGTCTGTGAAGGCGGTGTAAACATCATTACTATCCTACAGTGTCCAAGTTAGTGATTCTGCTTTCTCTTTCATCGTTGTCTGACATAGCTTTTACAAAAATTTCAGTAAGGTCCCGATAATCTACGACGAAATTCTCACGTTTACATATTTTCTTGGTGTTGACTTTCTAAACCATATTTAATTTTTTAAACGGTTGTAATGCAGAACGTCAAGAAATCGCAGTTACGTACTATATTTGTACCGATAAAATGCATTTCACTGCATATTTATACGAATGTATGAATGAATCATCAGATTCAATCAAGCTTTTCTAAAATATTTTATATACAGATATATACAAATTAATTACTGTTATCTAAATATTGGTGTAACTGGTGTAACTGGTGTAGGCTGAAAAAGCAGATTTAAGTTAACATCAGCTGGTGGAGTTGGCGACAATGAATATGTTGAAAGCCGGTGATTGAAATATGTATGAATATTTAAGAAACTAAAATTTCCCTGATTGGAACAGAGCCTTGAAACAGGAATTGAATGGCTCAGATCTAAATGTATTACAAGAATGTGACATAATAAACTACCATATTCTTATCAGAAAGAAGGAAATAACAAAAGGTCATATTTTTCTGTAGACCACCACCAGAGATGACATGGGATGTACCAGTTATTGCACTAGGCCTGCCAATTTTTAAATAACTGAACTACCAATCGTTATTAAAAGATGGAAATACATCGCGGGGTACCGTATAATTGCGTGATAAAAATTCATAAAATATGCTCGTGGTGCCACCAAAGTTATTTAAAAAAATCATCTTCGTTCTTTATGTGTTCCAATTCCTTTCATTTTTATGTCTCCCATTGCCTTGGAAAATCCTCTCAGTGGACTGCGAAAGCTTGATGAATCTTTGTGATGACTACATCACCAAAACAAAAGGGACTAAATACGCTTTACGAGTTTCATGATTTTTCCATTTATGCTACTCATTTAATACCGAAAGAACTAAAACCATACATGTGACACGGAAAACCTGTCACATTGCATTATGTTATCCAAAGAGAAAAAAATTAACTGCTCCGAAAAGAGCGTGAAATTGAATATAGTGTTAATGTTAGCAGTTGCTCATACAGATTTACATTCCGTTGGACTGTTAGGTTCTGCTATGTGTTGGAAAAACCCACCAAACAGGGGGCCGATGATTATAAATGACTGCTGCTTGATAGCAACAAGAAAGCGTCAAGATATAGAATATTTGGATTCCTAACTCTAGTTAAATGAGAGTATTTCTTTTGACTAAGAGGACAATCGGACAAAAGAAACAGGAAAGAACAATTCATATTACTTTTCTTCGACCAAATTTGTGGAAACGGCCGAACAAAATTTGGTATGAAAAAATGGCGTTTAACCAAACAACATACGAATGAATGTATCTAACCTAAAAATATTACTTTTATAACATTGTTTAATGTGGAATTTAAGAATGTATGTAACTGAAAACACAATTTAAAGAATGCGAGGTATTTCACAGCGATTCAAATATGTTTTTCACAGCCCAAATAAGAGTACTAGCGATGTGACTCAGAGAAATTTTTATTTTTATATTTACAAATGCGAAAGTAATAGCTAAGTTCAGTTTTTCGAAATATTTCCTTGCGCCAGTTACAAGAACCAAACTCATGGGAAATTTAAAATTATTGATATCGTAAATGAGCTTTATGCAGAAGGTTTTTCATTTGAAATTTGGTGCACATATATGTTCTCTCTTCGAACGCTGTACAATATTCTTTCGGTTTCTATTTTTATCTGATTGCTCTTGGATTATTTATATTTGAGAAAGGGAACGTGGACACAGTTTAATATATAAGCTGCCAGACGTTCAAATTGTGACTCAAGAAAAATTGTAAGTATTTTAACATCGTTACTTCAAGCAATTAGAATAGGTATTTTGTTTTGGTTATTACGTGGAGTAAATGCTCATCAGATATAATCAGATACGTATCAATCCTTCTCGGTGAAAGCTTCTTCCTTTCCGCAGATCTTAACAAACTTATCACACGATATTTTTTATTTTCCTTATTAAGTCGGGAACGTTTAGCTATTCTCTTATAGGAAGCACTTTGTTGCTTCTCTTTGGCGTATCGGCATCGCCGGCATCACTACTTATGCAATTTTGGGCTATTACTAAATAAAATAAGAGTGATTTAAATAAAAGCATTGCGATACCACGACAGTCGTCCTAATAACCGAAACGAATAGTAAGTGGGTGCCGGGCAGGTAGCGTATACAGCATGGATATGCTGGACAAAAGTAGGACTCACGTCTCGGTAGGGACCAAACGGGCCGTCGCGATATTTCATCAAGCTAATCCGAACACTGTGCGATTTAAAATTTATTAAACGTTTATTTCTGGAATTTCAAATTTAATGGTTTCGAATCATGGTTGACCGAGTGGTAACTAAAGCACTGGAAAGGGAAAATGGGGATTACTGCACCATTAAATTGATTCATCGTCGAAGATGCCTGATTCTCCTAAATAATCTGAATGAGAGCGCTTTGAATGCATTGTTTAGGAGCAAACGCAGAGCAAATGCCAAAACAAAAACTAAATACCATGAACGTGGTTAGAAACAGAGAAAGGAAAGAAAGAACACATCACTAGCAGTATCCAATGATGATTCAAGAGATCATGAAACAAATTGGTTAGACAGTTATTGTTCGTATGTTACGCATAAATAAATTTCCCTTAGGTCTCCATTTTAGTTGTGCTCGGGAGTGGATGTTACAGCGGAAGTAGATGCTGCGAGTTCAGTTCGTTTGTGCCCTAGAAGAGACGTTCAAGGAATCCGAGCTCAGCTTGTTTTGCCACGAGGACTACTAATTAGAACGTAGACGAGATAAAATCGTATTAGCCACATAAATGGTTAAAGAAGAAGGTTTGACAGAATATGATTCGCCCGAAGAATATTTTTTATCTGAAAAACATTAGGAGAATACAGCATAAGGAAATCTGTGAAAAATTAGGAGAATACAGTTTAAGGAAATCTGGAAAGCCAAGCACAAACCTTAGTTGAGATTTGAATTTCAATTTGCATTGTGCTTAAGTTTTTGAACTACGAAAGGGTACAGAACAAAAAATCACTGAAAGTCGATCATTTTCAGTAAAATTTGTAAATGTAAAGCACAGAGCAGTGAAAAAATATGTTGCTTCGATAGCAAAGAGTACAAGGTAAATTATATCATTCCAGACGAAAAATTTGTACTGCCAAATTGAAATTGAAATTGACACAACGTGCCAGCTGATATGGTGAGTTACTACGATCCTGAAATTTGCCAGTCAGTATTCCAAAGCTTTAGAAGCAATGACAAAATAAAATCACAGTTAGTAGAAAAATATGTTATTTAGCTTCAATGTTTTGCTTTCTTGCATATGTTCTTTAATGCGTTTCAAGTTCCAAGGCAAAACGAAATATCAAGTACGCGATAGATTTTGCTGGCATGAAAAGTGCAATCCTGGATTCACAAAAACGCAATGATTTATCCACAACGAAAGAGGAGGCTGGAGCGCAAATCTTTCAAACGTGACTCGTCGGTTATAAAATACTCTCATTACGGTTCTTTATGAAAAGATTCTTGACACTCACATGATCTACATGAAAATAGGTAATTTTTAATTTAACAAATAACCATCGCATTATCGGTTCCTTAACTAGTACTTGCAAGTACAATGCTTCCCGATTATCCGGAATAATTTGGACAAGCATCGGTGCGGATATTCAAAAATCTGGATAAGTGGATTTTACATTGAAATCGGATAAATGGTAAACACATTTCAAAAAAAAAATCTCGATCAGTGGATTTTACACAAAAAGGTAAATGGTAAACACATTTTCAAAAAAAAAACTATTAACATATATATTTATATATGTATGTACATTTATATTTAAAAGAAGTCCCTTATTTTGTTCTGTTTCGAGGAGCTACATCTCTACCTAGCTGCCAAGTCGCGAACTCTTGGATGAAAAGCATCGCACTTTTCTTGATTCTCCATCCACATTAATGCATGAAATGCATCATTGTGAGAAGGAACGATTCTCTCTTCTGTTTCTCCTTCATTTTCACTTTCTCCTTCTGATGCATCCGCATTTAAGAAGCAGTGCACAATATCTTCGTGAGTCATGATGTGGTAGCCAGTATCAGCAGAGTCAGATGTCAGCCATTCTTTAACATATTCCACCTCACATTGAGAAGAACCAGGAATTTGGGTGACTATATTCACTAGTTCATTAATACTTTTGATTTCTGATCCTACAACACTTTCACTTTCTCTGTCGCTTATGAAGTTTCGCCAAACTCTTCAGTGTTATTGGTTTGAGTTGATTCCGAGCATCTGCCGCTATTTAAGCATATTCCTTCAATACCATATGATTACAGAAATCCATAACTTGATCTTCGTCATCGGAGAGAAGTTTACGCACCGAGTGGTTTTCTATTTTGGCGTTTTGTACACTTGAAAACGCCCTTGTCTATTGGCTGCAGGAAGTTTGGTACATTTGGTGGTAGTGAAAGAATCGAAAACTTTCTATTCTCTCGCTCTAAGCTTTCAGGAGACGGGGGAAATGTAGCATACATAGTATAAGAGCAGTAAAACCTTTCCGTTTTACTGATATGCTCCTGAAATATTTTGACTTGTGAAACAAAACAAGTTTCGTACCAGTACAGAAATATGTTGCAGTTCATCCACACTCGCTATTGATTCAAGTATACCACGAATATAATTTTAACGTTCTTGAAGACCCTGGGTTTCTCTGATTTTTCAGTCATAAGCAGTAGAACCTTGTGATTTTCTGTTGAATTTACACGAATCGGTACGGTGACCCTATCTTTCCTTACTTTATGACCAGGTGCCGTAAGTTCCTTCTTTGAACTAGATATTTTTATAGTAGACCTTTCCAGTAAAAGCTAGATTCATCCGCAGTGGGGATAAAATTTTGTCGTATTGCCCTCCAAACTTTGTTGTAAACTCCAAAACAAATAATTCGCGTTGGCAGACATCTATCCGCCGTGAAGTTCGAGCTCACGAATTCCGTGCCTTTCTTTAAAATTTCTGAGCGACCCTTGACTAGCCTTGAATTGTAGATCTACACGCAATTTTGCATTAAACATAAAAGCCTCTTCTGAAAGTACAGGTCCTGATATCGGCTGACCTTGAGAACGTTTCTGTACAAACTAGGTGTACACCGCCACCTTAACTTAACCATTTTCAGGTGTTTTGACAGATTTTCTCGATGAACAGCTCTCTTCATTTCAAATTTTTGAAACGAATGTTTTTAATGAATCGGCGTTTTCTTTATATCTGAAATCGTTGAAGTTCTGACACCATAATCATTCACAAACTTCTTCGCAGATTCACCTTTCCCTAGACGATCAACGATTATCATTTTCTCCTTCGCTGTAAGCGCCACACGTTTTCTTTTTAGCGCCATCACTGATCCAGAATTTAATGAACTTTTAAACAACACACTGCAGCTCACAACAAAAGCAGAAGGTAAACTGAGGATGCCAGCCGTTTGTTGACCCTAGGAAAGGGTGACTAATTAATTTTTTCGGAGAGAACAAACACCGCTGTCACCCTTGCGTTAACTTGGAATAGTACTACCGTTGCTATGGGGTTGTAAAGAGCTGATTTCCAGTAAAAAGGTCTCCTTAACATCGGGACACCAAAAGCTGTGTACGTGCCTGTTTTCAAAGAAGTGTTTGTTGTTTAGAGGTGGGTAGGATTTCCAAGATTTTGTTCATAGAGACTTGGCTGCTAATTTTTTCGTAGTTGCCAGAAATTGATCCAGATAATCAGATACCCGTATAATCGGAGTCCAGATAATTGCAATATCACTGTGTAACCACCTTTGCTAAATAAGACAGGCAAAATATTTTAATACGCACTGATATATACATATACTCTTAAACAATATTTCGTAATTTTTGAAGTGAAATCTTAATAATAGTACTTGGTTTTAAATGTATCAGCCGTTCATGACAAGTTCGCCATCTCTACTAATCCCACTGAACCTGGTATTTAAGGAAATGTACATTGAATGCAGATGGAATATTGCAAGAAGCACACAAATTTTAGGAAATTGTATCGAGGTATTGTAGACCCTTAAAATAATTATTGTTTTTAAACATTGTTGCCATCAGGAATAAACCAGAAAAATAATAAATAAATAATATTTTCAACAAAATGAAGAGTTTCTCCTTGGCTTGTTGGATTTTTCGTTAAGCGTGAGCCTTAGCTCACCTGCTGAATTAAGTATGCATCGTTGTGAAGTACAAGATGTATTGGTTCCGCCTATTTGGCATCAAGTTACACGAGGAGTTATCTGTGCTGTGCTTCGAAATGTTTCCAACACAGTTATGGGATACACTGAGAGAGCTCCTGAGACACACCATAATGGAAGAGGAAACAGCAACGTGGTACTAATAGAGCTTTCAAATAAAAAGAGGAATTCACCACAGGAATGTCAGCTTTGCGCAGTTGAAATAGACTGATATATTGCCATTTGCGCATTATTTAACTGTGGAAGTTAGTGATGGCATAGCTAATTTTCTCTGGGAAGTTTGTTCATCATTCAAGCAAATTACTCACGAATGATATATTCAAATAAATGGTCATTCAATTTTCACCTGTCCCAATAATTCGAAACTGCCCAAGGTAGCGCGTGCTCCGTGGAAAAAAATGCCCTTTCACGAATTGATCTCCGGCCGTCAGAAATACAATTTTTCCATTAAAGGCCAGAGTGAAAATCTGGAAATTTCAAGAAACAGTGGAAGTTAAGGAAGTGTTTACCGTTTGCGAATGGATCTTAACTCGTCGTGAACTTACGATTTAAATGAATCGATTCACGTTAAAGTACTATTCTTAGGCTTGACCATATTTCCTAGCTACTACTTATAAAAATTGTCTTTGTGAATTCTGGCCTGCAAAGCGTATAAAGAAGGCACTCATATTTTACTAATAACAACGGTTTACTTGCTGAACAATAATATTCAGTGAAAGTTTCACGTCGGAAATTCCTCTTTAGGGAAAACAAATAGTGTTATTTTCTGGCTTGCAGCTACTAGAATTGATTGTGCAAAAATCACATTCTAATTGAAATTTCGGTTTCATTAAACACACTTCTAATGACATTGAAAAAAATGTGAAATTTGTTCGAATTACAAAAAAAATGCGATATATGCGTGTTCATCAGTTTACTGAAATAATTTAATCGATTTTTTTAAAAGAAAATGTTGGGTAAACTTTTTTCATCGTGTTTTTTGGAAATCTTCGCTTCAGTGTTTTCAGTGTTATGGAAAAACAAGGCTACATTTTTACCTAAAAAATGTTTTATTTCAATCTATCGTGATCCCCACTGTAAGCAATGAACAACTGCTGCATTCTTGGTATCAATGAGATTTTAACCAGTTCTTCGATTTGTATAAAATAGTGCACGACTTTAACACAAATGTGCTTGCATAGTGCCTCGACGAAGTGAAAGATTTTTGCCGCTATGTCATCCTGAACACAGTGGCTGTGTCAATCTCTTCTTTCCCAATTCTTACAATTTCTGCTATGTTACCATATTCACGGATGCCGTCTGTATCTAACCTGATGGAAGACAGCTTTCCGAATAACCAAATTGGAAAGATGAGATTTGTAGACTCGGGAGATCTGTCAGGCGCTTGATAGTAATGGCCCGTACTGAATTTTTGGTTAGATTCCATGACGGAAAATTTCCTTGCTGTCCTACTTGAATTAGAACGTTTACATTATTTGGATAGAGAACAACATTCAGAGCCAATTGGTAATATTTGTCAAGGTTTTTGGCAAAAATATATGGTTAGTGCGTTCAGTATTCCTAAACGAAGCTAATTCTTCATCTTAATTCCAAGAACGGATGAATTTTCAACGCGGCTTTCAGTGAAATGATAAATGTAACTTTATCTATTCGGATCACAGACGAAATTGCATTTGGTACCCACTGATAAAGTTTTCGTACCATTCCAATAGCCTGAGTTCTCCTGAGGCTTCTTATCCTTTGAACAGAAACTCTCGTGGCAATATCCGCACAGGTTTAATGATCGTCGGCCTCAATTTTTAACAATGTAATCCTTTATCACACGATTCAGAAAGCCGTCCGTAAAACGCCTTATCTTCAAGTATTCCATCACCCGATCGAACGTTTGCGAAGACATTTCAGCGTATTGGTCATTTATGATTATCGAGTAAAAAATAAACAGTAAAAATTGCAAATTTCATTTAGTAAAATGTTCGGTTGGTTGGTTGGTTGGTTGTTGGATTTTATTGGCGCAAGGGCCAGGTTTGGCCAAGAGCGCCAGACCAAGAACTATCAGCCACAGATTTTTAAAAAACGTGGAAAATGATTAAGAGCAGACAGTCTTGGTAAAAGTTGAAAAAGAGTATGATGAAAGCTGTGAAGACAAGGTAGTTAATTAGGTTTATATAAAAATTTATTAATTGACTATTATAATTATAATTTTTTTTTTTTTTTTTTTTTTTTTTTAAACAGAACTACACAAAGGATGAGTCACTCTCCTCCCCCCACACTCCCCTGCAATGCTGGCAGAGGGCGGGGACGAAATGTCACTCTCTTCTCCCCCATGTTCCTCTGCAATGTTGTTTGAGGCTGGGGACGAACTGTCACTCTCCTCCCCCTATGTTCCTCTATAATGTTGGTTGAGGGTGGGGACCTCGCTGAGGCCGAGACAGTTGGATGGACACTGCACACCTTTGCGGATTGAGGGCCGGGTCTTCCGCACGTGCAGGCTTTCTGCTTTAAACTGGAAGAGAGGGTCGGCTGCAAAGAGAAGGCCCAGAATCAGGTAGTCGAAAAATCGCGAGCTCGGGGAAAAACACCTGTGTCGCTTGGTCAGCTGTAGATCGCTTGGCAAGCGCTGCGAGAGCTACAGGGCGCGGAACAAAGGGCTGCACGGGTTGTGGCAGAGACTTAACAACTGCGGCAAAACTACGCTGTCGGGTGTTGGGAATACCCAACTTGGCTTTGGCAGCAGGGTACGAGAGGCCTTCCAGGGTCTTGAGGCGCTGGATCGCCATCTCGTCCTTCCATTTCATACAGCTGCGGGAGTAAGCTGCATGGGCCTCACCGCAGTTAACACAGCAGGCCGCAGAAGTGCAACCTTCCCCGTCATGTTCACCGGAGCCACAATTAGCGCAACGAGCGGAACTCTTACAGAATCGTTGTGAATGCCCGTACCTCTGGCACCTGAAACAGCGCAGAGGACTGGGAATGTACGGGCGAACTGCACAGACCAAGTAGCCTGCTTTGATTTCTGTCGGAACTTTCGGGGAGTCAAAAGTCAAGATGACATTTTTTGACTTAATCATGGAACCATCACGCCGGAACATCATACGACGTGCAGCAATAACACCTTGATCAGCAAGTTCAGTCACGAATTCGTCTTCACTGCATGGCAAGAGATCAAACTCCGAAATAACACCCCGAGAGGTGTTAAGAAACTGGTGAGGTGTCACTTTCACAGGAATGCCTTGAAGACTAGTGAGGTTCAGAAAAGTGTTACTCTGAGAAACACTGCAAGTTTGGACAAGCAGGTCCCCAGAGCGAAGCTTCCTCACAGACTTCAAGGGGCCAACCGCAGCGTCCAAAGCTTTAGAAATGAAAAAGGGAGATCTGGTGGACAGTCTCTCATTCGGATCGATGGATTCTACAAGCAAGTGAGTAGCATGCGTAGTCACAGCAATTGAGGGGGAGACGACGCTTCGGAGCGACTGGTACAGCTGCCGAAGAAGAGGTTCCACATTCTTGGTCCAGGTCAAGGTCTAAAGACCGTTTAAGGGTATGAGACTTGGTAGGTTGAGAAGACGAAGGAGTATCGTTGGCAACTATCATTTTGTCAGGTGACTTAAATTTGGAGTTTTTGTTCTTTTTACCCATGGAAATAAAGGAGGAAGATTCGTCTGCAGACTACTCCACCCACCACCGAGCCCTACAAGGGAGAACTGGAGGTCTGCAAGCCAAGAAAATGACGCTGGACACAGTTCTGGAGCTTATACGTTGCAGATATAGTCCGTTGGCTGTGATCACACGCACTCGGCGGACACTTCGGCCTCCGGGTACCGTCACGCCAACGCCTTTGGCATGATCCCACAGCCCCCGGGCTCACCCTGCCGTGCTATACGACAAAAAAGCCGCTAAAGCCGTGTACACAACTTGGTACAAGACTTCTGACTAGAGGTGGGTTAGTCTCTAGCCTCCCGTTTACAGCGAAGCCGGGGTCGAAGAGGAGTGTTGGTACACAGGAGGCACTTATCCGGTCTCCTGCGACCTCAGCCGCCAGACATCCCATTTCCGCCTCACGGGTCTCCGCACGCGGCAAACATGCAGGTAGGTCTAGCACCCAAACCAGCGAAAAGGAAAAAAAGAAATCCAAAGAAGACAAATCCTGTCAGGGAACCTAAACGGAATCTCAGCAACCTACGAACTGAGCGGTTAATATAAATCAGTTAGTGGTGGAGGGTAACAAAACCACAAGACCGGGGTGTTAGTGCATAACGTGGTAGCGATTAGGTAAAGTATACAACACGGGCAACTAGCCAGTGGAGAAAATAAATAAAAACGAAAAAGCGAGACACAAGACCAGCTCGGGAACGTGGGGCCGCGACTCCCCAACAGCTGGATGAACAGCCGTCCCTGCAAACACCAACAGCACCAAAACAAAAAACAGGCAGTGGCATGACAACAGATGTTAACCAGTCACAAGGTCAGCTCGGGCCGTGGGGGCGCCGCTCCCCAAATAACTGGAAAACCAGTTATCCCCGTGCGGAGTAAAATGTTCGGAACACTAATTACATATAACGTTATTACTGCATTTTTAAGTTAAGAAGTTCAATAACCAATTTGCAGCTAGGCGTTTTTAAACAAAGTTATTTTACAATCACTGTATTTGAAGTGAATGTAGAGTCAATGCAGATATGTATACTGTTGGATAAATATAAACTTGAATCAAACTTGTACCGCAAATTTTTGAATGATATGCCACGTTTAAAAATAATAATAAAACTTTTTTGCCCTGGAACTCACTCTGTGCTTGATATGGACAATATTTTCATTAATTACTGTCAGTAGCAGAAATGTTTTCGTTTCTTTACATTGTTTTTTTTAAATCACCTCATGCTGAAAATTAAAATACAGGAGACGGGAGAAAATATTTAAAATTCTGTGTAAATAGTTGATTCCACATCAGATTTCCAGGTTTAGTGTAACTCATACTTTGTGTAGCATGTTCAGAGCCATAACGATCGTATGAGCGTTTTAACATTTCAGATCGTGTGCATAAGCCTACGTTTCGATAACTCGGGATGGTCCAACGCATGCAGCAGTAGCTATCATTAAAAAGTAGGCCTATTTCAGCAGTGTTTAAACAAGATTTCATAATATACATGTGTATAACTGAATCAGATATTTAAAATGTGTTTATAGATCAATCTCGAATTACCGATACTCCAGAGGATGAGTTGGTCCATGCTTCATCTATTTCTCGCTTGAAAGAGCTTCACGTACATGAGCATGACGAGTTGGAAATAAGTAGTCCTTCTGATTTTCGAACCCAAGCGATTTCATTAAAAAACGTTGAAAATTCTATTTAACGTTTTTTAATGAAATCGCTTTCTAACGTTTTTAATGAAATCATTTAAAGTTTTTTAATGAAATCACATTAAAAAACGTTAAATGATTTCATTATTTAACGTTTTTTAATGGTTTATCAAATCTTGAAAATTAAATAACAAATATGTGGATTTATACCGCATAAGAATTTGTAGGAGCTATGAGATACGGTGAAGTTTATAAAACCGGTATGATTAGTTCATAAGCGTCTTACATCAAAACTGTTAAGTGCTACTTGTTTCGAAAGCGAATCTAGAAGCTTTAGGTATTTCCTCCGAACAAAAGTATCGGTCGCCGGTCGTCCTCAGGTTTTCTTTATCTGTGTTTGAAGTCGATGTCTTGTATTTTAGACAGGAGATAACTAGGGGCCAGTACTATCAGTTGGCAAAACATTAGAGATAGAGGAGGGGAACAGTTGACGTGAGCATCCCCGTTCAGAGCCGAACAGACCCAAACCGAACACAGGTGATTAATAGTCTTACAGCAGGGCACCCCAAATAGTGCATCACAATTGATGAATATGGGTAAACATGGTGATCTGAGCGATCTTCATTGTGGGCTCATTGCCGTCGTACGGAAAGTGGGTCATTCTGTCACCGAAGTGGTCAGAGCACAATTATTTCCAAAGAAAACTTTACAAACGGTGAACCGCCAGTACACCATCGACGGACCTATCAGCGTCCAGAAAGCAAGCGGTGGAAGATCACGCGCCATTGGTCACAGAGGTCAACGTAGGTTCTCCAGTCTCTTTAAGGACGACCGCTTGCTAACAGCGGCGCTAAATACATTCAGGTTAAATGTCGGTGGCCCAAGCGGAGTCCGCGAGAAAACTGTACGCCGAAACTGCACATACGGGGAACTACTGGAACCGACGCTCGATACGTGTGCCACTACTGACTGCTCGTCATCCGACAGAACTCCTCTCCTGGTACTGGGAACAACAAAGCTGGACCTCTGTACAGTGACGACCGTTCGTGTGGTAAGAGGAGTCCCGTTTTCACTATTTATCTGTTTTAAAACTCCAAATGGATCGTTCTTCTAATATAAGTTCGCCTTGATAAAGCCTCCGGTCGGAAGGCGAAACTTTGTCATGATTAAATATTTTGAGGTAAACCTATATCATGAAATATATGATTTTGTTTTCTCCTTAGTTCGCATTGGTGTAGTTATTATGTTTTTGTAGTATTGACGCTATTACGACGTATGTCCTTGGAGGAACCGAAAAGTAAGCTGCCCAACACCATAGGAACACTACTGCAGCTATGACGTATAGCAAAGTCCACTCCCTCCCATCTGTTTTCTTCCTTCAAGTCAGCGATGTCTTATTTTTCTATCTGAAACTCACTATCAGTCTGCTCAAACAGTACGGGCGCTATGTGAAAAGGCTTTGTTGCTAGGATGAGTGAGATGAACGGCAGCTACCATTTTGGATAATAAGTAATCGAACTTTCGTACACTATTTAAAAGAAAACAGTACAGTCTGTGAAAAAATATTCAAAACTTTATATACTGACTCAAAGGACAACTCAACGTTTAGAGTCGCCTGAACGGTGGCGACAGACAAAGGAAAAGTTTCTGGCGTTACAGGTATTTCCGTTTTCTTTCAGAAATTTCCAAAAACGGTATTTTCGATATGTTCCACATATTGGAGATCTCGAAATTAAGGAACATTATCATATGCGCTTCAAAAATGGCTTTCCCTGGTATCCAAATAATTGTTTCTCATGCATTGGTTTTACGGGTGATAGCGTCTGTGCCGGACAAAAAGAACGTTTTGGAAAGTGACAGCAGAGTACGGGTGAACGCCCTTACAAATTTCTCTGTGTATGGATTCATAGCACTAATCATCTCGAATATTCTCTTTCTACTAATGTGCTCAGCAACATTCAATTTTTAGCAATGAATAGAAGATGAACATTTATTTGGATCAAGAGCTCCCAAACAGTTGCTAAGTAATCGTACTGTGGAAATACAGTACATAACCTATTCAGAATTTTATCAAATTCACAGTGAAAAGCTAATTTTCATGATGTGAAAAAAACTCTATTTTCGGCATTTATTTTACAACTAACTCTATTTAATATGAGTAGAAAGAAAATTCTGTCTTTCTTCTATTGAGAGAAGCTGGTGTTCTCTTATAAGCAATTCTTCATGAATTCATGACTATTTTAGTGCTCTTGTTGTTAGACAATAATATAGGTTATAAAAACGCTCTTTTTAGTGAACAACTTTCAGAAATCATATCCTGATATATTATATATGTGTTTAACATTTAGGGAATATTGCGCCTCTTACCTTACGGTAATTTGTGAATAAAATTTAATACAACCTGTTAAACGTAAATGATTCTGGTGGTCCATGACAATCTGTTTTTACATTGTTTACGTGAGAAGTCCCTGACTTACAAATTGAAACTTTCATTTTTGCTCTGTGTACGTGAGCCATCGCTTACTTGCAAATTTTTGACGCAGCCGTTTGTGAAAGTAACACTGTAGGTAGTCCTCCTGGGAGAATTTCACTGTTCATTTGCCTATCGGTAGGGATATATCACTTTTACCCCACCTTTCTGGACGCAGGAGTACTTGTATAATAGATAGTCATCTTCATGGAAATGTTTTAATACAAGAAGAATATATGATGCCATGGACCGAATTCAATGACTTTTCACGAGAATAATATACAAAAATGGGCTTTTCATCATTAGGTGCAGTAGCTTCATGATCGCTGTATGCAGCATTGGGACACTGAAGAGTATTTTTAATAAAGCGAAGATTAGTTAATTCATAAGTATGAGAACATTTTTACTGGCATTATTATCATTACTCATAAATTGTACAGTGAGGATACTCGTACACGAAATGTGGTAGAGAAGAAGTACTCGTTTGTGCATTGCGCACGCGCAGGCCCATAAATCTGTAGAGTTCAAGGTTAACCAGTCGGAGTCACTTGTTGGTCATACGTCGTGAATTTCATCGAGTTTATAGAGCTTTGTTGTTTTTGTGCGTGTTTAAAATTAGGAAGAAAGACTTTAATCTCACCAAGTGTAAAGTGAGATCTGTGATTTAATTTATTAACCCGAAACATACCCGATTATGTGAGATAAATCGTAAACCATCGTCAAATTGTAGAAGTGATAAAGTGTGCATTCAGCAGCGTCCGGGTGGGTGAACGTTGTAGTCCGAGAAATGATGCAACAACCGGAAAATATTAGTAGTGGCTTCGGGTAATGTCTGGGGAATAGTCTGGGTGCGGTGGCAGACTCCAGCTCAGGTCCCGTATCTTGTGGTAGGTCACCTGCGGTGTGTGAGGTCTCGCCTCATCCCACTGTACAAGGATGAACGTCAGTTTAGGCAGTGCTGGTCGTTTCGACGTGAGAAATGCGTGCAGATCGTCGAGATACCTGTAGTGCACATCGTCGGTGATAGTTGTGTAGTTTGGCAGCAACTCAAAACCACGACACCAAACACATCCCAGCAAAGAGAAAAAAATAATTTACGCGGGTTTGAGCAAGGTCTTGGGGCCGGCATCACGTCGGCGTTTTTGCATACAACCACTACTTCCAGGCGCCGACATTTTCATACTGCACCCATTTCTCGTCACCTGTCACATTGCGGTACCCTAACTGTTCCACTTGGTCACGTGTAAACAGGGAAACACATGCACTCATGCGATTTGCCTTCTGCTCAACTATGAGTTGATGGGGCACACGAATTTCCCTCTTGTGCACCTTCCCAATTTAACGCAGGTGCGTGATAATATTCGTGTGTGTAGATCCCAGCTGATCGACCAAATCCTGCGAGGTCACACGTGGGCAGGTCTCGACTACGGTCTTAGAATATCCATATCCTCTGGTGTGCTTCTTCCGCTATTGGGACTGTCTGGCAGATCAAAATTTCCATCTCGAAACCGTTGAAACCTACGACAGCACTAACGAAGCGGTATGATATTAGGGTACACACTGGTAATGCTCTGTACAGCACTTGCGGCGTGCTACCACAAGATGACACATATAGCATGAAATAGAGGGTCTGCTTCTTGTCCGCTACCATGTTGGCTGGCGCTTACACTCTTCCAGTTCTGACGGCTAACTACCACTAATTTAAGCCCCCAACCTGTTGATGTGGCGCCAGTGTGCACCGAAGTCTCAGTAGCCAATGTGCACCGAAGACTCTGTTGCCAATGTGCACCGTGGTCTCGACTTTAACGTCGGGTACCTCGTCATCGGACATTAATTTCTTTCCAACCCAATATTCAGCCAGTTCTACATTGTTGTAAATGTTTTACTTTCTCATTGCCGTATGTACAAGAACTTTGTTTACAAATAAACACAGAATCTGAAATTCATTAGTGTTTAAAATAATCATTTTTTTGTCAACGATAAGGACGCAAATAACTTGAAGCAGATAGACTTACCGAATTGAATATCTGCACGAAGTCGTGCACATTTAGTGAAATTTTACTTTTTCACTCGATGTATTTTCTTTTTTTTACAAAAGCTAATCAAATAATGAGTACTCGACAAAGAACAAATACTTTAGAAGTAAAGAATATGTGACAAAAACATATAGGAAATCTCTTTTTCGGAAATCCATGTCGAAATTTTGAAAATAAATTGTGAAGTGCGTTGAATTTTGTTTTTTCGAAACAAACCATTATTACTGTTGCTGCCTTGAAAAAGAAGATTGTATTGTTGTAATTATACATAAAACACTCTTGCTTAGTTGAGTCGTATTCAATCCATTTTAGTACTACAGTTTTTTTCCGAGATATTATTAAATAAGCAAATTCTGGTTTCCAAGAAGCCCCTCTTTCATTCTGGTTTCACTGCTCGTTTAATATTTATTTCAGTATGAGGGTACCGAGTGTGTCTAATTATTGAAGATGGGATCGGTTGCCACCGGTTTCAGAAATAATTTGTTATGTTAATCAAATTTCTTTACCTTATGAGAAATAGAAATTTAAAAAATAAAAAATTAAACGTCTTGCATTAGGAATATTTGTGATTTTAAATCCAGATCATCAAACAATTGAATTGGCAGATACTTTAGGTAAAACTTGCAGTTAAAACCGTGCATTGCATTACATATTTTGTACAATTATACAATAACAACCTGAAGAAGTATTTTCCGTTGGGCTACTCCGACTAAGCAGGAGCTGTAATACTTCCATAAAACATGTGACTGCTCCAACTGAATTAGTCAGAAAATTTTATATTTTATTTATTTTTCTGGTATTTTTCAGTGCTTGACTCCTCTGCGTGGTTGGAACTGGGACACAATTTGGACGAATAATCAGTAGCTATGCTTCACTTCACTGTGGGTCTCCATCCTGCAACCAACTCCGATGAGCTATTAGCATGCAGCGCTTCTATTAATTCCAAACACGAGTCCAGCTAAATTGGAGCGAATGATCAGATTCAAGCCCTTCATTTCACCCAGGAATTCGAAAAATAGCTCAACACTGCGAAAGGATTTGATTCAAGTGTCTGAATTAAATCCGGTGCACGAGGACAGGAGTAACTAAGATGAATAATCATTAGCCATCGCTGCAGTACATCACGCTACTCTAACTGTGGAACAATTCGAGAAATGGTCATAATTCAAAGCCTTACAGCACTGGGTAACAGGGTAGTTTGAATAACCACACAATATTTAAAAAAATAATTAATATTTAGATCTATTTCAGGAGTCATGCTGCCTTCACAATTTGCGAAGGAAATGTTATGGCGATGGATTAAAAGTGTGGGCGAAAATATTGGCGATTATTTGTTTTAATGACACCTGAACAAAAACAATCTTTAATTTTTTTTCGATTTAGTACGTGAAAAACGAACTTTGAATGATAGCTACTTTTCCTTTGTTTACATTGCACAAGAGACAGAAAGCGATTACGTGAAGTGAGTGATGTCATTGCTGCCGTGAGACCCTTCTGAACTATACTCCAGCCTGTCCAATCTCTCGTTGTCCCAACTCTGTCGTGGCCAGCATTTCGTCTTCGCTTCTCTTGAGCTTTACAAGCAGTTCTTTTATCGTGATGTCATTGACGATATTATACCTTTTATCTTGATAAGTCCTTGAAGCTTTTCACTGCGATAAGGCTTCTATTAAAGACGTTTCTAATAAGAAGGTTTTTCATACAAGTATTCCTGCTTCCAGAAAAGTGGGGCAATCGTGATGTATCCCTACTGCTAGGCAGACAAACAGTGAAATCGTTCCAGTAAGACTAATTTCTATTTGCAAGTAAGCGATATCTCACGCAAGCAGAGCAAAAATGGAAGTTTCAATGTGCAAGTGAGCGACTGCTCACGTTTACAGCGTAAAAATGACGAGACACTGCCCACCGGACAGCTTTACATTTAAATTATTATATTAAATTTTATTTACAAATTACCGTAACATAAGAGACGCAATATTCCTTAGGCGTTAAACACATATATAATACAGCAAGAGCTAATTTATGAAATATGTTCAATAAAAAAGAGCATTTTTTATCAACTAGATTGTTGACTAACAAGAAAAGCATTAAAATGGTCACGAATTCTTCAAGAAGGGCTAATAAGAGAAAAGTAGTTTTTCTTAATAGAAGATGAATGACACAATTTTTATTCTACGCATATTAAACAGAATTAGGCAGCGCCGCTGGCTAAGTGATCTAAGATGTGGCTTATGACCATTCTTCCAAGATGGACCCGGGTTCGAATTCTTGATGCATGGATGTTGTGTTTTTCTTACCACACTAGATCTCACTGTTCACTGGTGTCAGAAGCCATAAAGTAGAGACGGGTGACTCCTTATGGCCCATTGAGTTACTCACGGTAGTTGTTTAACCTCCAATCATTAAAAAAATAGAATTAATTGGAAAATAAGTGCCTAAAATAGAAGGTTTCCTTTACATCATGAAAATTAGCTTTTCTCTGTGGATTTGATTAAATTCTGAACGGAATAAGTATCGTATTTTTACAATGCGATGATTGAACAATTTTTTGAGAGCGCTTCATTGAAATAGTTTTTCCTCTTCTATTCATTGATAAAAATTGAATGTAACTGAACTCATCAACAGAAATAGAATATCATATATGATTACTTTTATGAATCGAAACATAGTGAAACTTCTGAAGGTTCTCACCCGTACTCCTCGGTCACCAACCAAGACGGTCAGTTTGTCTGGGACAGATGCTATCACACACAAAAACAATGCATAAGAGACTATTATTTGTCGGCCACGGAAAGCCATTTTTGAAAAACATATGAAAATATACTTGCATTTCGAGGTCGGAAATGTGTGGAACGTATTGAAAATTCTTGTTGCTAAGTTTCTGAAAAGATAAGGAAAATACCTTGAACATAAAACATGGCGACGCCTGTGACTTTTCCTCTGTCTGTCACCACACCTCACGAGATTGCGAATGGTGGATGGTCCTTGGTGGAGTCTAACAAGTTCTTAGTATTTTGTGAGAGACAATACTGTTTTCCTTTACTGGGGTACCGATTTTCGATCATTTATTGTCCAAAATGATACCGTAAAGCTCAGGGAGCAGTTAGTCACCCTCATCCTGACGAACGAAGCCTTCTCACGCTCAGGCCTTAGTGTTTGAGTAGAATGATGATGCACTTCAGAAGGAAAAATAGCCCATCGCTTATTTGAAGGAATACCATGGATAGGAGGGAGTTGAATTTGCCTCACGTTCTAACTGCAGCAGTGCTGCTATTATGCTTGGCACCTTACTTCTCAGTTCCTCCGGGGACGCATTTGGTAAGAGCGCACAATTTGCAGCAACGTGCATGCGTTCCTAAATTACAAAATGAAAAGGAGAATAAGAGATTGAAAGTTCAGCATTAGAAAAACGGACAGAAGTTTTAAAAGGTTCTACTGGTTATCGTAGAGACAGTTGGACGCAAGTTCAATTGTGGATGAACACAAGTATGAAACATTATGCAAAAGAAAAAATGAAATGCTGAACGACTGGGAATGAAATAAAAACAGTAGAAGGAAAAGGTAGCGCCAAGTAACTTATGAAGATGAAAACAGCATGAATGTGAAATGGATTGAAAATGTGAGGCAAAAATTATTCCTGAAAGATGCTCTTTTCTTAAAAAAAAACAAAGAGAAAAAGCCAATTTTCGAAGTAGTTTGGAACTGCAAATTCTGTCAGTGCAAGCAATGGCTTACTGAAAAGTTTCCGAAAAGATAAAAATATCATTTGCAAAGCAATGAGTGGTGAAAAGGAACATGTGAATATGGAAACAGTTGAAGAATAGAAAGATATATAATGAGCGGTTATAACTATTGCGACATTTTGAATGATGACGAAACTGGCATATATTTATTTTATTTTTAACGATAGCAGGTAAAATTTTAACTAAGTAAGAAAAATCATGCTCAGGAGGAAGGTAAGCTGAAAACAAAAGTGCATCACGAGGACAGTTAGTTGAACTATCAAAGAGCTACGCTTTAACAACTTAAGCAGCGATGGTGCACAATCAGAATCGATTCTGCAAAAAGACGATTTTCTCAAATAATCGATGGAGATAACATTTCACTAGACATCAAATGTTTACCAACGAACAAAGATGAGTGTTATGTGCCGGGCACGAAAGAATATGTTATTTATAAAGGCAGAAATGCTCTAAGTGTTTTATCATTGTTTTGGTGCATTGTAATGGGAATATGTAGGTCACATAATTTCAATAGACGGCGACATCGATGTTACAGTTCATATCACAGTTCCGGGTGATCTTCTCCATCCCCTGCTACAAAATTAACTTTTGAAAGTAGATGGGTAATTTTCTTCCCAAGTACTGTACACGAGACACATTACAAGGGCGACCGGTTATACACTGGCGTGTTAAAATTAAGGACGAAGAGAAGAACTTAGCATAACAGCGAAACGAGCAGGCAGAACTGAACGAAAGACCACTCAGGAGATAGACTAGGATCCGGTACGGTAGGTCATGTGCATATATGCAGCATGATGTGGGGGGGGGTCGGAAAGGTATAAAGCACACGGGCGGAGTACTCTCAGCTATTCGGGGAAAGCTATTGCACGGTGTACATCGGTTTGAGCGACGTCGAGTTGCTGCCACCGTGTGATATGGGCAACAGGCAATCAAGTAGACGACATCTGGGTGACTTTACCCGAGGTCGCGTCATTGGGAAGTTGGAAAAAGTTCGAAGTGTGACTAGTGTGGCCGAGGAGTCCGGAATCGCTCGCAGCATCGTTTCAGGAGCTTGGGGATCATTTCAAACGACAGGAACAACTGTCCGAGAGTTTAGCAGAGGTCGTCCACTAGCAACCACGGCGGCGAACGACCGGTATTTTGCCCTACAGGCGAGAAGAGACAGACGGCAGACAGCAGGATAAATCACAAGGCACACTGAACAGGCAACTGGACATCCGTTATCGCGTTTTACCGTGGCCATGAAGCTGCCCAAACGTGGTCAGTTTGCACGCCAACCAGTACGGTGTGTGCCATTAACGCTTGCTCATCGGAGACGGCGGTTTCTGTGGTGGCAGAAACACAAAAACTGAACACATCAGTAATGGGGTCGAGTTCTCTTTACGGATGAGAGCCGATTTAGTCTGACGAGCGATTCTGGACGTATAAACATCTGCAGAGAGCAGGGAACACGCAATCACACCTCCAACATCATAGAAAGGGACCGGTTTGGCGGTGGCGGGTTCTAGTTTGGGGCGGTATCATGCTTGATAGCCATACTGACCTTCACTTCTTCCAAGGAGGTTCAGTCACTGGTGTCCGCTATTGTACCGAGGTTCTCCTTCCTCACGTGCGTCTGTGTAGAGGTGCTGTGGGTCCCGAGTTCCTCTTCATGGACGACAACGCAACACCTCATTGTACAGTGGCTATCGCAGAGCTGTTGGAGAGTGAAGCTAATCAACGCATGGATTTCCCGGCAAAGTCTCCGGACCTAAATCCAATCGAATACGTGTGGGACCTTCTCGGGAAACGCTTGGCAGCACATCACCAGCCGCCAGCAGGTGATGTGCGATGCCTCAACAGCTCCTTGACAATTTTTTGAAGATGACAATCCGATTTTTGGCCTAAATGTGACAAAGATGGTAAGTAAGATAATAGCCGAAAACTTGAAAATTTTCATTGTCCTGGAGCGGGACTCGAGTCCGCGTCCCCAGATAGTGCCCGGGTACGCAATGTGTAATGGTTAGCATACCCGGGCGCTATCTGGAAGACGTGGACTCGAGTCCCGCTCCAGGACGATGAAAATTTTCAAGTTTTCTGCTATTATCTTACTCACCATTGTTGTCACATTTAGGCCAAAAATCGGATTGTCAATTTCAAAATATTTTTATTACATGGCTTAATCCCGTATTTCTTTCATGAACTCCTTGACAACCTCGTCCTCAGCATGGATAGACGTTGTAAATCCTGCAACGCAGTCAGGGGTATCATATCCCCTACTAAAGACTGGATTTTTCTTGGCAGCCGCCTGTCACATGGTCGTTTCTGTCTTCTGTCCAGTTGTGCTCGAAGCTACCTTTTCAATAAAGTGCCTTTGTATCCCTTGTTTGAACGGTTTTGCTGACTTGTCCCCTATTCTTTCATCTTGGGGATTTTATGGTATGATTTGAGTCGATGTGGAGCACTTCTGCAAGACGTTACATTCGAAAAACCTTCTCGTCCTTAATTTTTGCACGCCAGTGTATTTTAAATATACGCTTTTAAATAGTTTCTAATTCGTATTACGGACAATGAAATAAAACATGTAAAGTTAAAGGCTGCTGATAGATAGGGCAGTAATGCTACGGAAAAGTAAAATGTCATGATTGCTGTAATTCACATGGAATAAATTCAATCTTCCTTCATGAAATCTTAAAAAATATAATATATATTTAACAGTACGAACTCATTATTTTTCCTCGTTGCGGTGAAATCAAATATTATATTAGAAACTCAGGTAAAGCAAGTAACATAAATTGCAAATGTATTCACCAAAAAAATATGTTTATTTTCTCAGCCATGGAGTCTGTTTACTTAAAGAATTACGGAATAGCATGTTAACATAAAACTGTCAATTAAGGTCCCTAGAGTTATCATCACTTCTTCGGTTGTGTGAACAATTTTTACACATTAAGGTATTTAAATATTTACGTCGCTTGAATGGAATGTATATATTTATGTCACGAAGTCAAATGGAATATTTATGTCACGAAGTCAAATGGAATATTTATATTTGTCATGAAGTCAAATGGAATATTTATATTTATGTCATGAAGTCAAATGGAATATTTATATTTATGTAACGAAGGCTTCACATATTTTTACTCAAACCTCAAAACGTACGAAAAGCTGATTCGCATTTTGTGCTCCTGTGCGGTTCCATATTCGGTCTACGAACAAAACGTTTCGCCGCACATTACCATTTAAAGAATTAACCGCTTGTATTTAAAATAAAAAAATCTGAGGAAATAATGACAGAAAATGAGTGTTACACCTACCTCCCCTCCAAGTTTGTACACGAAGTTCCGGGACACCCTGTAGTTTACTTTTCACTTCCACATATCTGTATTACTTACATTGTTTTCGGGTTCATTTCGGCTTTCTAATATTATTTCATTGTTACACTTTCAATTATATTTCATAACAATGGTAAGAAACGATACTTTAGTTGTTTCTAAACATCCTTTGCCTTAATAAAAAAACAACCCGTTACATCTATTGTGATTCATTTCTCTCGGGCATTTTCTTCCAAAAGAGCTTATTCATCTTCAATCAAAACTTTAAGTCGGTAAAAATGTTTTATTTACATCGAAGCCTTGATTTCCGCTACAATATCAACAACTACTTTTTACATGCGTTTTGGGATTCCCTATGCCCGATAACACATTATGAGAGCCAAATATTTTTTACGCTTATCGAACCAGTTCTGACTTGCTTAATATTCTTCAAATACGTTTTCAGTAAAACTATGTTACCCATCCACTAATACACTTATATACTGGGGGATTTAAAAGTATTTCGCACTTTGAAAAAGTAATAACTCGCGGAGTTTTGAGATTAGGGCAACGTGGTTTGCGTAGAAATTATCAGAATGACATCGGGTTTTTTGCGAAATCACATAAATTTTTACTCATTTTACTTACATTTTTTATCTCCAGATGGCGCCATAGGCGAACAGGTCTAGGATAGTGGGTATAAAAGCAGCAACCGTTTCAGCGGCAGGTGCACGTTATGCGAACATGTTACGAACGTACGTTATCCCTAGCTTGCAAGAGCGGGATGCAGTGAATCTGTGCACATTTATGCAGAATGGAGCACCACCCCACATCGCACGTTCCGTTAAGCAACTACTGCAAGGGACGTTTGGCGCAAATCGTATGTTGAGCCGACACTTTCCGAAGGCCTAGCCTCCTCGGTCACCAGACCTGACAGTCTGCGATTTCTGGCTCTGGGGTTACCTAAAATCACTATTGTACAGATGTTGCCCCACGTCATTGGCCATGCTGAAAGATTCGACACCATGTGGCAGCTATACCACCGGACATGCTCTTCAATGCCGTACATGGTGTTTCCTCTCATCTGCAGGCAGTGCTGGAAGAGGTGGCCATCAAATTGAAAACCTGGTACAATGAGGTGTATAATCTGGTACAACCAGGTGTCCATTTTTCTCGACGTTTCCAGCCTGTGGTTGCTGCGCCATCTGGCGATAAAAAATGTAAGTAATATGAGCAAAAATGTATGTGATTTCATAAAAACCGGGTGTCATTCTGATCATTTCTACGCAAACCCTGTTACCCTGCTCTCAAAACTCCGCGAGTTATTACATTGTCATAATGTGCAAGACTTTTGGATCACCCGGTATTTCCTGGACTTTCGAGAAATGATTTTAACGACGGTGAAAATGGAGTTTATTTTTTAATCATTAAAATAAATTAGAGGGAAACTCGCGGTTTCTGCGATGAACGATGAATTGTTAAGTTCTGAGGTACGCTTGTTTTTTACTGAAACTGATTAAAATTTGTCTTTATGTGCAATACCTGCATACAGAGTTAAAGAAAATATGATATACGCCCAACATTTGTTGTATTGCTTTCTTAGTATTTCTCAGTAATTTCTTGTTTAATTTGAAATAGTTTTAGAATCTCCAAAACAATTTAATGATATAAACGCGAAAATACCCTTTTGAAGTGCAAATCTTTGGCAGTGTTCCCCTTACTGTTTAATAAGCTGAAGTGAATTTGATGAAACATTAGAAAAAGAGGAAATTCTCCGAAGTGCGTGTGTGGGATGGGAAAGACACGTGTTGAACGAGTAACACCATGCATTCACAAGTCTATCCCCAATAGAATTTGTGTCCGTTAATAGAATTCAAGATACTTTGGGGGGCTATATAGTTTACTGAAAAAATGTAAGGTTCATTACATTTCAATCGAATGTGCGGTACCTTTTTTCGGAATGATGTCCATATGGTAGGCTGAGGGAGCAAAATAATATTATTCACAATAGAAAAGAAATTGACCTGAGGACTAAAATTTTAAAAGACCCCTAGCGATTGCTTCTTTTCGGAATTGTTCCATAAAATTAGGTAGTGAAGTTTGGAAAATTTGTTTTGATTTTGCATTTTATGTAATTAGAACTTATTTTTCAGAAAATATTATGTAAGCTACTTCCTCTAATATTGATTCTTTCAAATTTATAGGTCATTGGATTTGGCTGCATAAAAATGTATGCTAAAATTTAAGAATGAAAGGGATCCATTTTCAGTCACTTTTGGTTGTTGTATTGATTGCTAAGATTATGACGTTCGTCAGATTTGCTGGCTGGTTTCGCTTTTGCACTGTCCCCATTTACGTTTCTTTTTTGTGGTTCGAGATATCTGTATATCTAATAAAAGTGTAAATACCACTGGTGAAGTCATATTTACACTCCCTAATAATTCTGAGATTCTTCTATCTGCTGGCTTACACATACGGAATAGTTACCGCAAACCTTGAGAAAACTGAAGCAGTAGGTTTGGTTTTGCTGACAAAGCTACTGCTATTTAAGGCAATGCACAAGCATTACATAAAGAACCACAATTTAACTCACAGACAACATGCCGGGTCAAGGAAGACAATGATAATGCACATATTGACTTTCGGGAAGCAGAATAATATTCCACAACACAGACATTTTGGATATCCATGAAAAACATTTTAGCTATTGTAACGTATACTCCAGATTCACTTTCCTTTTGATTTTACTATCTCTGGTTATTTTATTTTACTATGTAAATTATCTTTTTACTAAACGAGATGTTATTTCTCCCGCTGAATGAGATCTGGCAATGAGTGTAAGTCATGACGTGGTGGTAGCCAGTATAAATAGGCGCGTTCAACGATACCGAAGAGAGCTTTTTGTTGATGTGCGTAGAGAGAGCTTTTGTTGATGTGCGTAGAGAGAGCTGCTGTTTATGTGCCAGAGAGCGTTTGTTTATGTGGAGGAGAGCTTTTGTTTGTGTTATGTGAGAGAGCTTTTATGTGTAAAGAGATCTTCGTTTATGTGAGTAGAGCTTCGTTGTATGTTGGATGATACCAGGACTTTCTCTGAATAAAGCTTTTGTTGTAAGTACGTTTTTCTCAGTTCATAGTTTCGTCAGATCTCTGTCTGGCTGTTAGGTTTATTTCATTAGTTGTTATTATTAACAACCAGCATAAGACTTTATTCATCTTAATTACTACTACAACATTACTAGCAGTTAAAAGCTTGTTCATTATTATTACTACACTACTAGCAGGAAAGTTTATTCATGATATAATTAACAAACTACAAGCATTTGAAGAAGCTATATTCATTATAATTTAGAAGAAGCGATATTCATTATAGTTGGCGCCCGAACTTTTCTCGAACACGAGGTCTTGACAATTATTACCCATGTCTTCCTTACCTGAGACAACTTCAATTTTTCATCCTAAATCAAATTTCGATGGTGATGGGATTAATTTCGAAGATCTTCAAGAAGCCTGTGGGGCTCACTTTGATATAAGTGATCTACACGTACCCAGGCATTCTTCACAATTTCGTAATGCACCAGCTTCCTATCACTCTGAGTCGCGGGTCGTACCTGAGGGAGTTCAATCCTCTCAGCGAAGCAGAATGCTTGCCCATTTCGTGCCGCATGCAGGAACAATTCATCTCAATGGTTTGGAGGGGTCCTTAAAATTCCTCGAAGATTTGGAAGGATCATTTTGATCTCTAAAATATTCCTCAAGACTGCAAAGTGCAAATAGCAGGCACTTGCTTGAAGGATACCGCTAAGACCTGGTATCGGCAGTGGAGAGTGTCGAACCCGGATTCTCATTATGAGAATTTCCGTGCAGAATTTTTGGAGGTCTTTCCTTTCGGCCTCAGTCGAGCTAGCCTTGCACAACAACTTTTTTCTCGTCAGCAAGGACCCAACGATAGCCCTGTTGCATTTGCTTTGGAAACAACACGCTTATATAACTTATTTGATCCACATGCCAGTCATGTCGACATGTTGGACACCCAATTGCAACAGCTCGATCCATTTCTACAGGAATTTTCTTGAGGTTCGACACCCTGCTACAATTCATGAATGCCTTCACCTCATACAAACGTATGAAGAGCGACACGGCAAACATGGTTCAACTCACCATGCTCGGGCACACCGCGAGGCTTATTACGAATATCCTCAGCGGCATAATAGGCCTAATAACTTTCAACGCGAGCGTACACAAGTGCACGCCCAAGCTTTATACGTTCCACCGCATAGAAGAGGGGTACACCAACCGCTTGTTTCTGAACAATTTTCTGGATATCGTACAAATGCACAGTATGATCGACCCCATTCCAATCCGCAGAATTCGGAACGTTTTCAGGCTCAGGGCAATGATGATTTTTCAGCCCGTTCTGAGGAAAGAAGTAATAGAAATGAAAATGTCAACAGACATGTGGAGTTCCCGCAGCAGTTTTCACGCAGTTTTCCTCATCGTGAAAATTTTCCCGATACCCGGCAGGGCCGAGGTTTCAGACCGCATGATAATCCAACCAGGAATCCTTTAAACTTCCAAAGGAAGTAGACCAAAGGTCAGTCCTGCTTCCTGATACCAAGCATTCTGACCCTAAAACAGTATTAGTGACTGTCCAAACTCCTCAGTTGCCTGATGTGTTCTTGACAATTGAAGATATTATTGTCGAGACAAAGTTCGACACTGGTTCTGAAATATCAGCCCTAAATACGAAGTTTTGCACTGACAATTTTCCTGCAATACACGTTCAGCCTGCAACGCAGTATTTGCGAGGTGCAAATAACGAAATCTTCAGTATCACAGGAACTGTCACATTATCTCTAGGGCTGGGAAAGGCTCGTTTTACGCATTCTTTCTTGCTTATAGACGAACTACCTCTTAAATGTCTAATGGGAATGGACTTTATCAATACTTTTCAAGTTACTCTGAATTTCGTACAACATGTGATTTCCTTTCCGGAACCTATCGAACTGATTCCTACGGTTCCTATAGATATAACGAGTTTGTTATTGAGTAACCAATTGAATGAGAGGCAACGAAACCAGCTTTCTCTACTTTTGCAGGAAAGCCCTGGTTTATTTTCTGATCAACCTGGTTTCACACAGGTGGTTTATCATGTCATTGACACTGAGGGTTCGAAACCGATAGCGACGAAGCCTTACCCTTGTGCTCCCCATAAGAAACAGGAAATGCAACGTCAAATTTCTGAGATGATTAAACAGGGCATAATAATGGAATCAACAAGCGCCTGGGCTGCTCCTGCCTTTTTGGTTCCAAAGAAACAACCCAATGAATTTCGTTTCATGACAGATTTCCGCAAGCTCAACCAAGTCACGAAAACGATCAATTATCCACTACCTGTCATGTCGCATATTTTGCATGACCTGTCATCAACTAAATGGATGTCAACCTTGGATTTGGCGAGTGGATATTGGCAGGTGGCGGTACATCCAGACTCCGTCGATAAAACTGGCTTTGTGACTCCTTTTGGGGCTCATGAATACCTGCGTATGCCCTTTGGACTAGCTTCTGCACCTGCTACTTTCCAAAAGCTTATGGATACGGTTCTCAGACCTGTTCTGGGTCCCCATGTGCATGTATATTTGGATGACATTATTATTACATCCGAGACTTTTGACGAGCACCTTCCTTTGCTCAAACAGGTGTTCCAACTCATATACAATGCTGGCTTGACGTTAAAACTTAGTAAATGCCAGATAGCGAGGGACGAGATTGTATATCTGGGGTTGAAAATCACTCCCCACGGCTTATTTACGGATAATGAAAAGATTAGGCCTATTGTTGACTTTCCTTGGCCTAAAACAGCAAAAGAACTATCACGCTTTCTCGGAATGACCGGATGGTATCAACAGTTCGTCCCCGCTTATGCTACAATCTGTGAGCCATTGTATGCTTTGAAATGTAAATACAAGAAGTTTGTTTGGACACCTGAGTCTAACGCTGCATTTGAAACACTGAAGTCTGCGTTGACTCAGCCTCGTGTGTTGGCTTTCCCGGATCATACTAAGGAATTTGATATTTATACTGACGCATCTGGAGTTGGTCTTGGTTGCGTTTTGTCACAAGCTGCGCATCCAATAGCTTTTGCGTCTCATACTTTA
The DNA here is from genome assembly GCA_039090855.1 of Macrothele yani. NCBI lineage: Eukaryota > Metazoa > Arthropoda > Arachnida > Araneae > Macrothelidae > Macrothele > Macrothele yani. Next base: position 17,599,966 of record CM077018.1, on the reverse strand, counting down.
GCCAAAGCTGAACGCAATTATTCAGCTACGGAACGTGAATGTCTTGCTGTTGTGTATGCTCTTGACAAATTCCAATGTTATCTTAACGAATTGACAGTTAACATAATTACGGATCATTCTGCCCTTCAGTATTTCAATTCTGCTAAGCATCTCTCTCAAAGACTTATGAAGTGGGCTCTGAAGTTACAAGAGAGCAATATCAAAATTTCGTATTAGCCAGGTCATAAGAATCAATTACCGGACGCATTGTCTCGCATTCCGATTAGTGGGGTCCCCATAGATACTACTCCTGGATGTCAGCCTTTACTTCTAATAGCTGATATAACACCCAGAGAGCAGATAATGGCAGAATTGATAAATGATCCAGATTTTGGGGATATCTATAATTTTTTACTTGCCGGGTTCGCCCCTACAAAGTGATCCTTCTCTGGCTGGGAGGTCACAGCATTTTGAAGTCATAGAGGGTCTTCTTTACTATACGAAATCTAGGACTACTAGGGCAGAGTTTCGTCCATGTATTCCGCGAACCCTTAGAATGGCCCTTTTAAACGAATTTCATGAAAAACCTCTTGCAGCCCATTTAGGTATTCGCAAGACCCGTTGTAAATTGCGGGATGTTGCCTATTGGCCTGGCATGTACCAAAGTGTGCTCGCATACGTTCAAACATGTCACTTGTGTCAGATCAATAATTACCGTAATGTAAGACCGGCCGGTCATTTGAAATCTAGTTCAAGTTCTCAAGTTTTTGACATTATTTCAATAGATTTATTGGGACCTTATCCTTTATCTGTTAAAAACAAAGGTCTTTACGTTTTAGTCTTAACGGATAATTTTTCTAAATGGGTTGAAGTTTTTCCCATTAAAGCCGCTACGGCAGAAGTTATTTGTAATGTATTAATTAATGAAGTATTCTCTAGATATGGTGCACCTAATAAAGTAGTTTCGGATAATGGTCCCCAATTTATTTCTGACATTTTTGAAAGAATGTGTGCGAGACTACACATTAGGCATAAATTCATTTCCCCATATCATCCCCAGAGTAATCCTGCGGAACGAGTAAACCGCACGCTAGTGAAAATGATTGCTACATTTGTCATGGATCATCACGAACGATGGGATGAACATCTTGAGCGTTTTTCGTTCGCCCTGCGCTCGTCTGTTCACGAATCTACTAAAATTACTCCTGCAGAACTTTTCTGGGTCGCAAAATTAAAACATCTTTTAAAAATTTAACGGGGATTATCGACGAACTAAACCAGCGACCAACTCCGCAATCAGTACGAATCATGGCAGAAGAGTCTCGTGTTGCAATGCTAGGAGCACAAGCGGCTCAAGCAAGATACTATAATACAAGGCGTAGGAAACCAGATCTTGTCGTTGGAGATCTCACTCTCGTGGAAACGCACTTCCAGTCTTCTGTTTCTCATACTTTAGTGAAGAAATTTGCACCCAGCTACGAAGGTCCATATCGGGTGGCAAATGTGTTTGAAAATAACATTGTTCTTGAAAAACCTGACAATCAATTTCAATACGTACACGTTGCTCAGTGGCGCAAGTATCATGAACGAAATATCGATTTTATAATCAACCCTACTCAACCTTCTGTTCCACAGACTCAAGAGTCTATATCTCACGATCAACCTCCAGAAATTTTGGAAGAACCGACAAACATTTTTGAAGAATCTCCAGTGATTTTTTCTTCACCCTCCCCTCCACCGGACGGGCTTCCAAACACGCAACCTGATTCTCCCATGAGACGAAGGCTCGAATCAAGTTCTTTAAATATTAGTATCGTTCCTTTCCCTTCAACCATTGCCAAGACTATTGCTGCACCGTTTCCTGATAACTCTGCACCAACACAAGCTCCTACTTCCTTGAATACCTCGTCAGAGAGTATTCCTATAGGCAGAAATAACCATCGCCCTGCACGACTACTAACTTACAGCAGCGACTCAGAGTCTTCAGATATTTCTGATTTATCAGTTATGGATAATAATTTGACTATTCCTAAACGTCAGACACAAATTACACACCGTCCAGCAACACCAAAAGCTGGTCGAAAACGTAACTTGTCTCCCCAATCTGCTTCGCCGCAACAGCGACGAAGGCAGAGATCCTTGCATCCGCCCGGGTTTTGCCCCTGGAACCTACGCTCAGGGCAAACAAGGCCGATGCCTGCTTCTACTCTCATGCCACGAGGTAGAAAGCGAAAACAAACGATGTGGCCGGAGCCACGTCCCTCCAAAAGAATGCTGGAAGGACAACACGGGCCCCAGCACAAAGGGACTACATATCAAAAGCCTGAGGAGCCCGTTCCTGTCAGCCGCAGGGATTTTCGGACCGACAGACTTCAGCCGTTCCTGACCGTTCCTGTCAGCCGCAGGGATTTCCGGACCGACAGACTTCAGCCGTTCCTGACAGTTCCTGTCAGCCGCAGGGATTTCCGGACCGACAGACTTCAGCCGTTCCTGACCGTTCCTGTCAGCCGCAGGAATTTCCTGACCGACAGACTTCAGCCGTTCCTGACCGACGAATTTCAGTCGTTTCTGACCGTTCCTTTCAGCCGCAGGGATTTCCTGACCAACGGACCTCAGCCGTTCCTGACCGTTCCTGTCAGCCGCCGGGATTTCTTGGCCGACAGACTACAGATGTTCCAGATCCATTCAAGTCCTTGAAACGCTCTACGCCACCTGAATTTACCAGTCCGATTAGGCCTGGAAAACGTTATCGTACTAGAGTTTTTATGCGTCCACGAGATAAGTAAATTCTCGTGGACAGGTTCTTTTCTCCGTTTGTTGTTTTTCCTGCACGACCAGTTGGCGTGTCAGAATTTTTTTTTTTCGTGTGGGCCTATGCATTCTTTTTGTGTATATATGTGTTGTTTCTTTATATTTCTTCTATGTCCATCTACTAATCCAATTTTTTATTATATATATGTGCTTAGGGGTGAAATAGTAAAAATTTTTACTGTTAGGCAGCTACAGGCAATCTTCGCTGCTGATACAGTTGGTTTGTATTCAACGATAATATGAGAACGTAATTTGAAATTAAAAAAAGTGATTCCTGCTAGGCAGAATAAAAGCAAGGTACGCCGATGTAGGTTTGTTTTGTTCAAGTATACAAAGTGTTTCACAGACGAATACAGATTTCTTGATTTTGTCATGCCAAGTTTGATATTGTACATACTGCTGCCACTAAAACAACAACAAAAAAGAGGTCGATAAACGTCAATCAACGAAGTGTAAGACTTACACTCCAAAATTGATAGGTTTTTCGAAAAAAGAAAAAAAGAAAACATTAAGGGGGAGATGATGTAACGTATACTCTAGATACACTTTCCTTTTGATTTTACTATATCTGGTTATTTTATTTTACTATGTAAATTATCTTTTTACTGAACGAGATGTTATTTCTCCCGCTGAATGAGATCTGGCAATGAGTGTAAGTCATGACGTGGTGGTAGCTAGTATAAATAGGCGCGTTCAACGATACCGAAGAGAGCTTTTTGTTGATGTGCGTAGAGAGAGCTGCTGTTTATGTGCCAGAGAGCGTTTGTTTATGTGGAGGAGAGCTTTTGTTTGTGTTATGTGAGAGAGCTTTTATGTGTAAAGAGATCTTCGTTTATGTGAGTAGAGCTTCGTTGTATGTTGGAGGATACCAGGACTTTCTCTGAATAAAGCTTTTGTTGTAAGTACGTTTTTCTCAGTTCATAGTTTCGTCAGATCTCTTTCAGGCTGTTAGGTTTATTTCATTAGTTGTTATTATTAACAACCAGCATAAGACTTTATTCATCTTAATTACTACTACAACATTACTAGCAGTTAAAAGCTTGTTCATTATTATTACTACACTACTAGCAGGAAAGTTTATTCATGATATAATTAACAAACAACAAGCATTAGAAGAAGCTATATTCATTATACTATCTATTTGGTAATCGAAGCTCATGTTTTTGATGTGATAGTACATTATCAATTCGAACTGCATGTTGATTTTTGAATAAGGGCCCTGTCCTCAGAAATCAAAAATGAACACTGGCAGACTGTTTCCTCTTTCCCACATTGTGTTGCCAGCTATTTAACTCTCGGCGAATATTTAATTGGAAGCAATATTTTACGCAGCCATGCTATATGATCGACCTATTTTAAATTCCTTTTTCAACACCTGAATAAAATTGCAAACAAGGGAACAAAAAGTTTGTAGTTCTGAAAATGTGGCATTAGTATGTTTTTTATTTTCTATTAAAGGTTGGTTCGTTGATTTTTATGCACAAGGGTCATGTTTGGCCAAAGATAGCATTCTATGAAATGTCATGTGGTAAGTAAAACGTTCCTATTAAAAAAGACGAACTTTCTCTGAAGTCCGTGCGATAACTCGTATTGACAGCAAAATTTGAGATCCTAACTCTATGTTTGGACAACACTACATTTGGAAGTTTTTACTTCATGTACAAGGAGCTTTCAGAAGTGTTGAGTTTGAAGTTCCGTTGACTTCTTTGGAAGCGACATTTTTCCGCCTTCCATTTTTATATACTGTAAGGTCGGAATGTGATACAATTCTTCATGACATATATTCACATATAGAAGGCTTCATAATATATTTTAGCACACAGAAGGCGTTACTTGAGAGTATATGGAAGTTTTACTGGTTTATTAGGAAGCAGAATTATTCATATTTGTAGGAAAAGAATTCATTCAACATGTATAAGGCTTCACTTGAGACGATATGGAAGTTTCATTGGCTTATTAGGAAGCAGAATCATTCATATTTGTAGGAAAGGAATTCATTCAGTATATATAAGGCTTCACTTGAGAGGATATGGCAGTTTCTTGGCTTATTCGGAAGCAGAATCATTCATATTTGTAGGAAAGGAATTCATTCAGTATATAAAAGGCTTCACATGAGAGGATATGGCAGTTTCTTGGCTTATTCGGAAGCAGAATCATTCATATTTGTAGGAAAGGAATTCATTCAGTATATAGAAGGCTTCACGTGAGAGGATATGGCAGTTTTTGGCTTATTCGGAAGCAGAATCATTCATATTTGTAGGAAAGGAATTCGTTCAATATATAGAAGGCTTGACATTAGAGGATATGGAAGTTTCATTGGCATATTCGGAAGCAGAATCATTGATATTTGTAGGTGCAATATGCAATCCCCAATATAATTTTGTTTAGTGCTAGAAATAAAAAAATTGGTTGGTGTTATTTTGATAGTTTTGTTATTCTGGTCTTCCTTACATTGCCGTGAGTTATTTCTTTGTTTGCAAAGGTCAGACGAGGTCACATATGCCTATTTTTGATGTCTATCAGGCTATTCCCCCCGTTAGCATTTCCCACTAGCATGCCACCAAAGAAAGAAGAGAGCGAACTGGTGTTGTATGTTGTAGTGGTCAGGGTGTCAGTTAAATGAATGGTGGGGGCTGAGGGAGGGTGGGATAGAACAACGTAGAATGAACATTACTTTGTAATTAACAGTATTTGAGAAAAAGAAAAATTCTGTTCTTATGCACATTTTTTCATCACTTTAGAAAGGAATGATATTGTAGCTGCAGTGATAGAACCAAGAGTATGAGAATTGTTCTTATGTTGACTTTGCATTATGTAAAATTTTATTTACTGATGCATAAAGCAGATGCAACTTGATGTAAATGCTATGTATAGTGCTTGAAAAGTCTGATGTAATTGCAAAAATAATTATTTGATCAAATTTAATTTTTAAATAACGATAATTCAAACTATAAAATTTCTCATTCGTGGTTTTGACATTGCGGCGATGATATACACCCCCCCCGCCCTAAATTAATTTCGGGATACGCCACTGTCTTTCAATATATGTGCTAGAATGAGAAGTGGTCGGAACTATATTTTAAAAAAATGATCAGAATCAGATAAAGATCATAAAAAGGTAACAATAGCCAAACCTACTTCAAGCGACGTGCTCAGCCTTACTGAAATAGTCAAATGCACGACATAATTAATGTAACCCGCGATGACAATTTTGGGACAATTTTTGATCATTTCGCATTCTTAAAAGCAAAGATAACCTCGCGTGTAATTGATTCGAACACAAAGAAATTGCGTTATAAAATTATTCGAATGAATAAACCCAAAGAGTAATTTCAAATATAATTTTTTGTATATTCTGAGAGAGTACTCAAGTATAGATCAAATTTTTTAGCCTAGTTTTAATTGAGGAGGATTTCGTGAGGGACACTTTTGCCAATCTGTGTTGCGATTGTTGCTGTGGGTTGCTAAGTAATTACAGGTTTGCTGCTATTTATTTTAATCTTAAAAATAGTACTGATGTGAAGAATAGAAACGAAAAAAGCGACAGTTGTCATAATAAATACTGTATTTTCACTTTAGTAGATATTCGCGCTTCAATGGATTGCCAAATTGGTATATTTATTTATGTTACGATGTTATGTTACTAACTTATGTATTTCTATTGCTTTTTTTGGTGAGGATTCACAAAAACATTTCCTGAATTGATAACAAAACATCCAAACCTTATTTTTCAAGGTGTTCAGTTTAATATTTGGAAATAAAACTAAGTTAACTTTAATTTTGAGAAAGTTGAAAATGTCAAAGACAATTTGTTATGAAAAATTATCATGGTACTGGGATGCGAAATGATTCTATAGAACAAACTGACTTCCCGATTTCATAAAGAATGTACATAGCTAAATTATTCAGACGTGCCGCCCGACTAGAAAAACTTGAGGTTTTCATTTCTTTATGCAAAAGAAAAAATTGAGGTTTTCATTGCTATGCAAAATACTCTAGAAGCAGCTTCTAGTAGACATCGTGAACACGAAAAACAAACGACGCCGATGATGTACATTTCTCACGTAGAAACATCGCGTTTTCAGTGGCGCAGACGATGGAGTCCGGTATTACGTGCTGCTCGGGTGCTAAACACGTCAGTTGTAGCAAAAGAAATTTTTAGGCTGAAGGCAAGGAAACAGCGGACAGTAACACTGAACGAAAGTCGCTGCAGTGTTTTAATTTTGGGGACACTAGTCTCGAAGATAAACCAAGACGTCTAAGACCACCGTGGCCTCCAAAAACATCGTCGATAGTCCAACAAGAAATACACTAGTTTTTGTCCTAACAGCAATCCCGTTACCAGCACATGACAACTGAAGACTGAGTTAGGATCTTTCCAGTCCACAATCTTCTCTCACCTGCACTAGGTTGGTTTCTTCTTCAGACTTCAACGAATGGTTCCCTGGTATAATAAGGATAAATAGATAAATCTTTATTCCATAGAAACTTATCTTCCACAGCTTTTCTTCTCCATCTGTAATATATCCCTTATTTTCGTTTTAGATATATCGAAACAATTCGCAAGACCTTCCTTTTAAGCCTAAACTTAGCATTATTTCTGGTTAGAAATGTTTAATTTAGAGGAAAATATCAAGGTTTACCTAAACTCTCATAATATATTTTTGGTAAACATTTATCTATGGCTTTTTATTTACGAATAAATAAATTTGACCCAAAGGGGTTTTGGTTCTTGACTTTCCATGTATTTCAAGAGAGAGTCAGTCATGTTCCACAAGGAAACAAAATAAACTTAGCCCGATAAAATGCAACTACCACAAACCAAGGTAGTTTCCAGTGAAAAAGTGACATATCATTTTATAACAAATGTAAATGGCTCTCGGTGCTATTTATAAAAATCGATATCTCTAACATAAAATCTGATTCGATTCCTTTAGAAAAGTATTTGTGCAAAAGGTTTTGAATTAAAGATTTCCTTATGGGATCACTAATGAAACCGTTTTTACTTCTGCACGTAAACTCGTGAGTTAAACTTCCTTCCAAGGATTTAAATATTTCGATTAAATTACTTTAGAAACTTTGAAGCAATGCTACTGTTGATCTTGACTCATTTAAGGGAAATGTTTGATGTAAGCAGTCAGGATGTTCCAGTCTGCAGATATTTTAGTTAGTATCCTTAAGAAATAAGTAAAGAACAAGTGACTCGAAATTGAATATTAAATTAAGGGTTTTAAAACCAGCTTTTCGTCACTTTCAGTTTCTACACCTTTCCGAATTTCACAGGTGGTATAGATTCCCTGGAAGGAGTTTTCTATTTCCTGTTTTGGGTAGATATATGGCGTTCGCTAGCGATTTGTTCGAAAAGGAAGAATCAGCAAACTTAGTGGTTAATATACATATTTCAAATACGTGGAGATTATATAAATTTGCGATGTCATCGATCTGTCCACGTTATTTTATAAACAATGAATAGCAACTGAAAAATTGTTCATCGACACCGCTGGGATCGAATCCCAGATCTCTCGATAGCTAGCAGAGGGTGTTCGCTTTACTCAACGGTGCCAACAATTCACAGCGCTATTCGTGGTTTATCAGTCGGCATCTGACTACACAAATCCATATTGATGGGCTCAGCAACTGATGTGTCGCCATCTAGCGGCATTCAACAGAGCTAGCTGTTTAATTACAGCTGACAAATCCAAAGGGCGATGGAAATGGTGAATATATTTCTAATACGTGGTGATAATATAAATAAACGATGTCGCCGCTCTGTCCATGATATTTTTTAAAGAACGGATAGCAAATGATAAAATGTTCATCGACACCGCTGGAATCGAATCCCAGATCTTTCGATAATTAGCCGAGTGCGTTCGCTTTACGCTACGGTGCCAACATTTCCCACCCTATTCGTGGTTTATCAGTCAGGATCTGACTAAACAAATCCGTATTGATGAGCTCAGCAACTGATCTGATGCCATCTAACAGCTTGTTCTGTTCAATGCAACTAGATGGCGACACATCAGTTGCTGAGCCCATCAATACGAATTTGTGTAGTCAGATGCTGACGGATAAACCACAAATAGCGTTGTGAATTGTTGGCACCGTAGCGTAAAGCGAACGCACTCGGCTATTTATCGAGAGATCTAGGATTCGATCCGGGCGGTGTCGATGAACAATTTTTCAGTTGCTATTAATTGTTTATAAAATAATAATATGGACAGAGCGGAGACATTGAATATATAAACTTTGTCGTTGTTGAACAAATCTTTTCCTAAAGAAAGAAATGGAACTGATTCCATTAAAGAGCTAGTTCATGAATACATCAGTCAGAATTAATTTTTACTAGACATCTAAATTTCATCACGGTGTTTCGGTAAGGTTCGTGTTCTGGTCAGAAAAACTTTCCTACTCCCAAGTGTAGAAATGTAATAAATTGCGTGAACGTTTCGAAATAACCTTTAAAGAAAACCAGGGAACAAATTTAATTTTACTAAAGAATTCAAAAACACCTTAAAAATCGTCCATTAAAGCGGAAACTGTTAACCAAAAAAATGATCTGACTCAGAATTGTTTCCCAAGGTACAAATTGTTCTTTAAAAAAGAAGAGTTACAGACCGAAACGAACGAAAGGATCAGACTCAGAATCAATTCCTTTGACACAAATTGTTCCCTAATCCCGAAGAATCACCGTCCGAAAGAACCGGACTGATTTGACTCCATACATACCGATAGAATCCTTCTAATTGTCAAATCGAAAGAATCGATTCCTTCAAAAGGATAGATTTTATTGTCCTCTAAACCGGAAGAATTACCGGCCGAACCGAAGGAAGGTAATTTTATTTAGTCCAGTGTAAAAAATCCTTTTTTCAAAAGAATCGCTTTTTCAATCTCTAACAACTCAGTAGAGCCAAAGAAAATATTTTTGACGAATAAATCAGAAAGCAAGCTCCGCAAAACCACGCAAAATCTTTTAAAAACTATAAACCCAATCAAAGAATTAAGAGTTAGCAGTTTAATTACAATTTGAATAACCTTTGGAAAAATGAATATATAGATATATTTAATTAAACTGCAAGGTATATAATGCTCTGAAGTGAAAGTACATTTCACTTCGCTTAATGCTTTGAAAAAAGAATCTGAACTCCCACATTTATTTTAACCTTGAACCTATGTTGTATTTTCAGATAAAAAAAAAGAAAGAAACGAGCACCGGATTTTATACCAAAAACCTTGCACAGACCTCAGAAACACCATCCTCCAACACCAGAAATATAAGAAGTGTGGTTTTAACAAAACGTAAGGAAGACGCAGTGGAGAAACAACCACAGAACGACGTTGCAACTCCTGAGACAGATGAGGCCATTAAATCTAAACGTAACGTGCACCGTGATATCGGTAATTATTACTGTGGCAACCAACATAACAAATATGTGGTTGTTTTCTGATGAGCGTAGTTAACTAAGAACATAATGAGAAATAATGGGCCTGTTATGGAAGAAAGTATTACAATTGATAGGCTAAAGAAATATGCCGGAAGAAAAGTGCTTCAGAAATACTATAAAATTATGAAATAAAGACGGTTCTTACGGAAAAAAGACGGAGTATTTCCTTTTTACAAAGCAACTTTTAAGAAATAAGACGGAAGATAATTTTTTTTAAGTATATCTGCAAATGAGGAAAAAAAGTCAATAACACACAAACCCTTAGTACAGAAGAAAAAAACAAGAATATGTTGAATAAGGTAACGTTGATTCAGAGACAAATAACAAAGGAATACAAATGAGAATTGAAAACAGAGACTCATGAGTAACAACTTTATGTAACAATGGAAATTATTGCTGCAATGACACAATGTACGAAATAAAACGGAAAACTCAGACCTAGATTCTAGAAAATTGAAAGAAAAACTAAACGATATGGTAAAGAATAAGAAAAGATGATTCCACTTATTAGGATGTTAAACAAAACACATTAACTGAAAACTGATACTGCTGTAAATATTCGTTTTTGCTCTATGCGTTCAAAAATTGGAATGGAAAGGTGGCCATTAATGTAAGCAATTATAACCGTATGACATCTTGCGGTTCCATGGAAACTACAGCTGTCAATCAACGGCTATTTCGGTGGCCTTACGATGATGAGCTGCAGGCGTTTTCATGACGCTATGGTTTCATCGTAGTACAAGTTGTGGCCGTTCTCTACCTTCCCTACTTTATAAGTTTTAAATCGGAATATTTTTGAAAGGCAAAAGTGTGGATTTATAAAGTATCTTTCGATCCGCTAAGGAGTTATATGAAGCTAACTTCGTTGCGAGCAGGATTTTTTTAAAATTAATTTTTTAATCCATTTCTCAAAAAAATAGTACTTAAAAATGATTTATTGAATTTTCTTTCATGTAATGAAATAAAATATAAATGAACATATGTACGAAAATAAAGGGAAAGGTTTACCAGAATATGGAATTCCACTCAAACACAATACCGGATGTTATCTTAATTTTTGGACATTCGAAATGTTCAGACCGTAATCCTGAAAAGCATCCCTGCTAATTGATAAGAACATATAATGCATCTGGTCACACACCTCTAACGGCCTATCAACAGCTGAAACAGGCGTTTATACACGTCTCTGCTTAATATACCAGACTTTACTTAATATATGCCGCGCAAATAAATTAATGTGTTAGCAGTTACCGGAAACAGATTACCTACACGAGAAGCTTGATTTGTTTATTTCATTAGTTCCCCAAGTTTTGTTATTTTTCCTAAGGTTTTTTTCTAATCATGTATGGAACAGAAACTTATCAACTCTGTGCCTTTTCAGTTCCGGCATCGTTTTTTCCCTAAATTGTTTCAAACAGTAAATGTTCTTTTATGCGTTACCTGAATCTTAAGCACATTTTGTAAAAAGTGGTTTTCGAAATGCGCGAAGCATCATACGGTATATTTCGTTTTTGAGCCATTTCAAAGTCTAAATTCTAAAAGCTGATTTTCAATAAATAAGCGCAAAAATTAACCTTATCAAATTTATATAATACTAAATTTATTATACAGAACTGAAGGCTTTATAAACCATGTTTTTAATACATTTTCAGATTATTATTAGAGAAATTTAACTTTTAGAACATATATAATGTCAGAGAATGTATAACACTTTATCGTGTGAGAAAGTAAAGAAAAGAATGTACTGTAAATATGCAAAACATATCCTTGTTTTTTGGTGACTTAAAAAAACGAAATAGGGCAGAGTTTGATGGTACTTAAATAATATAAATCTTGTGGTACAACCGATATTAAAGAGGATGGTACGCTTTCAGTATAATTGTAACCACTTGATTAATTATTTTTAAATTTTCGCCATAAAAATTCGAATATTGTAAGCGGAATAAACAAATGCGTTTGGGGCATCGTGAAACCTTTCAATCATATTTTTCTTTCAATTATTCAAATGCTTTTTAGACGATAATATTGCACAGAACCCAACGTTTAACAACAATTAATTTTATTCCCTTGCCTACAGTATTTTTTTTTTTTTTTTTTTTTTTTTTATTGGAGGTTTAACGACCACCGTGAGCAACTCAATGGGCTATAAGCAGTCGCCCGTCCCTAATTTAGGGTCACTGGTTCCAGGGAAGGGAGAGAGCCAGTGCCGTAAGACAAACACAACATCCATGCCTAATCGGGATTCGAACCCGGACCCTTTACTGACGAATGATCAGAGGCCAACGCCTTAGACCACTGCGCCACCGGGGCGGCCCTACAGTAGTTACGCTGTTATTTGTCCCAGCTTCATCGGTATGGATGACACCTAAATATTCAAATTCTTGTGACATAATTAATCGTGTCGACGGTCATGAATTATTGTAAGTGCCTCAATCCGCTAAGTAATTTTGAAGCGTGAAGGTGTTGAAAGTGGCCAAGAACTCAGATATACTATGTCGACAGCTTGCACTACTAAAAGCTTTACGTCTAAGCCTTATTTGTCGATAAACGTAGCTGCTTCACGTAGAAATGCATGAAGATGTACACTAAGAACGAAAGAAATCCTCGTTGGCTAAACCCAAAGAACCAATCTTAAAAAAAATACCAACATTTTTCATAAAAATACCCGAATTCACACTAAAGAATTATGCATATAAAAATGCAAATGTGTAAATAAAAATTGTTTTACCGAATCTTGAAATGCATTCAAGAAAGTGTTAAGTACCTCCACACCAGCGGTGCTCAATCAGTTTTATTGTAACTGATATATCACTAATAGCGAAACCTCGATAAATGAACCGTTATGGACAAGACTAATTTCCAAGCAACAGCAAGTTTCCGTTGGTAGAAACAGTTGTGGTAAGAAAAACATAGGCCTCCAAATAACAGAACCAGCTGGTAACAGACAACAAACAACATAGTCAGTCTAGAAAAGGTACTAGTGGAAATCTTGTTCGTTAAAATTTTAGTGAGCTCCTTATGTACTTCGGCAAGTGAAGAAGAAATTGAAAAAAACCGCTACTAAAGAAGGTGTGCCTCCTACAGAATGTGTTGCATAGTGATGAGCACAGTAATGTTCTTAAATGCAAAAAAAATGGTGGAATGGCAAATGTTTAATTTGACCAGAAACGAAACTGTAATTAATTGAGTTGAACTGCAACTCTCATTTATGTTTCAATCCCATACAGAGACCGGCGAGATTAGGTTCAGGTTCTGCGAATATTTTCCTGGGGTGTCCCTTGCTTTGGTCCCGATGATTTCTGTAATTGCCTACCCGCTCTCAGACGGAAAACAGCGCCGTTACACCTTATGGTCTTCCTTGTTTTTCATGCGGTTCATCTGTCTTCAGTTCGAGATTATATTATAGGATTTGGTCGCACAAACACCTGAAAGTCAATATTATCTTAACCTAACCGCTGAACAACAGTCACTTCCAATCAATACTCACGTTTTTTCTACTCGGGTACTGAATCATATTCAGAGACTACACCGCAATAAACTAGATACATCAGGATGGACCATGAAGATTGCGTGCATTTGCCCGCCAATGAACGAAGGCGGTTTAAAGAGACACATTGTAAGATAATTAGTACTGATAACCTTAAACTGAAGCGTATCCTTTGTAATGCATTGATTGCTCAGTTAAACTCCATATGCTGTCAGAGGGAAATTCCGTGATGACTTTTACTTCAGTTTACATTTTGCATTTATTTTTGACCACAGGAATGACACGGCGGAGTTTAGATTTGAACACCTTTGTCTCACGTGCCTGTGATCAATGCAGGTTATATTTTCTAAATATTAAGGATCAGCAATATTGCTTCTAATTATTCGGTGAAGCAAGGCCGAAGGCCGAGCGGAGCTCTCTTTAAGAGACTCGAGACATAATTGTTTGGCCATAGGTACGAGATGACACATCCGCTCAACGTGAATTTTTGCAGGATATTGGACATCATCCATGGTCAGGTTTTGGTGTCTTACAATTCCGAAAAATCCGTGTCACTGAGGAATAATCGCCCAAAAATCTGCATTTTAGGGGTTTTTCTGGGTTTTGAGAAGGGGTCATTTGTTACCTATCTCCTAAACATATCTTCAGCCGATCGTAGTGACACTTGCCACAGAGAAAAGTAAGGACTTGGTGACTGACATGGGGTTGTTATCATGGTCATTGGTCGTGTCGTGTAAAAATAATGACCATTAAAAACTAACCAATTTTAATAGTAATTGAAACAATCCGCTCTCTAAATGAGACTCGGGACAATCAGTTCTTTGGGTATAGCTACGACACGACACACCTGATTACTGTGATTTTTGGCATGAGATGGAACATCGTCCATGCACAGGTTTTGACGTCTTCCGATTCCCGAAATTCTGTGTCATTGAGGTATTTCAATTAAAACCAAATGGACTTTTACTTGAACAGTTTCACAAAAGTCGGCTCACTTAATTATTCTAAAAAAATAGTTTGAATCGAAAAGCGAAGAAATGCAAAGAGTCATTTCGTTAGCTCAACACTTGGTTAACCTATAATAATACAAGGAAGTTTGTATATGAGGGTGGGCGTGTTTTTCTTTTGCGATTCAAATGAAAAACGATTTGAGTGTGTCTTTCCGCTTTGTTTACATGCGAGCTGATCACAACGAAGTGAAGGCGTGAAGGAAGGTAGTTCATGATAAATTTTAGGCATTTCTTCTTTAGAATGTTTCGTATTTTTGTTTTGAAAGTCATAAATTTTACACGTTCGTTTTTTAGAATTTGTTATAATAGACGCTTTAATGATCTTAGATTTTGCAATTGCTTCGCTAAAAATTTGCCAACTGTACCCAAGTTACCTGTTACCGTTAGTGGCTTGTCCTAGTATTACAGCATCCATGTCTTATTTTTTGCTCTTTCGGTGTTTCGCGGTTTAGCGACTATTGTGATATAGTGAAAGGGTTAAAAGCGGTTTCTCCTTGTTAATCCTTTTACCGGCTGGACCAAATTAACCCGTATTTAGTAAAAAGGGACGAAATCATATCGAACGAATATATTCGCTGCCTAAGAAGTGGGCAGTACTTTGCCGAGACGAATGAACATGCGCATCAGAAAGACTTGCATTCCCTTAAAATGTATTCAAAGTTCCGTATCCTTCATCGTATAATTCCAAGATTGTCGTATTTAGGAAAACAAAATTCTTCGTACAATCCACAGGCCATAAAATTCAAATAATTTCGAACCGAACCGGCGATGTTACTCTGGAACAATAATTTCGAACAGAAAATAAGCGATTCAAGAAGAAAGTGGTGGATAAAAATGATCTTTGCATAAATAATTATCAATTTTAAAAGTTTTTCCGTTATTTTCAAATAAATAGAAAGCAAAACGTAAAAGTTTTTTCAGCGTTAATATAGTTCCATGGTCAGATTCTTGTTGCCTTCTGGGAGTGACAATTGAGTAGTCAACTAGACATATGTATATGTGTGTGTGTAGCAAGTAATCAGTTCTAGGTAACTGTTGTGGTTGAAATTTTCAGAACAAGTCCGGAAGACAGAAGCTTAGCATACCACAAAAGAGAAGCTTTCAGTGATAGCATTGCTAATCGAAATTGTGAGATAGAATATGAAATAAAAATTCTGAAAGAGGAAAAGACAGATTTAATAATAATAATAATTTTTCTGAACGTAAAACGGATATTTTTTTGAAACTATACCTTTTGCTTTAATGATTGAGCATTTTATCGATAATATATCATTATCTTTACTTTTCATGAAACGCGAAGCTGTTCTATTTAATTGCATATCTCAAGTTTAATTTTTTTGTTTGTTTTGAGATTTCACGACCACAATTATAAACTCGCATGGAACAAATTGTAAAACGATGCCTCGGCGAAGAGTCAGAATCACTGGAAAAACGAACGTCACACTGATGACATCCGGGATTGTAACCTGATTCTAGTTTGGATAAAAGACAAAGCTTTAAGCTACTAGGCAACAATGAAGAGTATTAGATTTTATTTTAATCTCAAACGAAATGCACCCGCCAATTGCATAGTATATCTTTTATGCAAAGTTCTTACGCGGATGACAACAATATCCTCTTCTTAATTACGCATTTTTAGTAAGTTATTACCTTTAAAGGCAGAACGATGTAGCTTCTCATGTGGGAGTTACGGGAAGTACAGAGCATGTGCATTAATATTTATTTTTGTTCAAGTTTTTTGTGTTTCCTTTTTAATCGAAATGTTCTCTGTTTTCATTAAAACGTTCTCCTATTTCAAAATGTTACCTGACCACTATCGGTACAAGGCATACCATTCGAATAAATGTAGTAGTATAATCTTCTTTAAGGAAGGATTTTTCAGTCTAGCAAGAAATTTTGCTATTCGCCGGAATAAAATATTCTCTTCCATATAAAGAAAAAACCTTATTAGAGTAGAGCTTTTGAGGACCAATCCCAAGCCAAAGTCTTCTTAAGGCCGACCTACGAAAAGTCAATAAAAAAAGACGAAACAACTGCCCGATCTGTCGGCGCTGAAGGCAGATGCTAATTTGACACGTATCGGAGCGAGTGAGATGACGGCTAACGTTTAGCGTTTTAAATTTATTCGAAATGTTTTCCGGTATATTCACAGTTGATACATTACGTATCAAGGTGACATTGGGGCATTATATTATACATTACTAAAAATACGTCTTACGTTCTCTCTGGGTTTTAGCACGCAAGGCGGGTTCCCATGAATACGTAGGACGACAGTTGCATATTTCTTATAAGTCGTTTCGAGATTCCACTGGTTTAATACCCTTTTAAAATACCCTTTTAAGTATTCTGCAAAATACCCTTTTAAGAACCATATCTAAAACCATCATGAAAACATACAACTGTATGTAAAAGTCTTTAGGTTTTAAACAACTGGGTTTGCGACTAAGTATCTTATAATTTAGAGAAGTAGTAGATAATTCGTTGATTTATTACTAAATACCTTTATTTGAAAACACCGAATAGAATAAAATCAATTTTCTCTTATGTACCGGACATTCGAAATTTATTTTTCCTAGGGATGTAATTTCTTTTTATCTGAGGAAAAACGTTCTAAAAGTTCAGAGTGAAGTTATTCTCTCAGTCCTTCAGAAGGCTTTTTGTAATTTTCCTTCATTGCTACCAGACTAAATGAACAGGAACTTTTCCAGCTTGGAAGTCCACAAAAGAGTTTTTATGATTCAAACTTATGTGACTTTATCACATTAATTTTCTTCATAGAAAATTGATTACCTTTCAACCCATCATTAAAAAAAGTTTAGTTAATTCATTTACTTTGTCTTTGTTTCTTATAAGCTGTATCTTTAATCGTATGCATTTCTAAGATTATTTAATCTGTGTAATAAGTGAGGTGTTCGTGCAAGAAAGGCTGGTCTACGTTGATATGAAATCACACATACCAAAAGTCAGAAAGAGAACGTCTGACAAGCATTTCTTCCTAAAATTACCAATCTGGTATAATAACTAGGATTTGTTGAGTGTGATTTGTCACGTTGTGAAACTGAAAATTATTTCAATGACGCACTACTCTGAATTTCCGTATGAAGTTTTCTCCTTACTGTAGAAAATGAGCATAAAAATACCTGAAAACATTGCCTGAAGTCCTGCGTTTTTTATGTAATCAGCATAACAGTGCAAACGTCGCTAAGCTTTGTATCTAAACATATTTGCCGATTCTAAGAACGAGCCAAGGACTTTAACAGTTCTGTCATTTCAATAACAAAAGGAACAGTTGAATTGAATGATTTTCGATTTCCGTAAAAAAATGATGTACACACCTAACGTAGATATTCAAAGTCGAATCACATTGTTCTGACCACCTCCTACCTTTGATGTCAACAGCGCGTAGCCAATGAAAGTAGGTATGTGTCGTGAGCTGGGTTGGAGAGAATATGAGGTGTGCCGTATGCATTCTGAAAACGTATCACACGTTGCTGTCATGGATAAAAGGAACGTTTATCAGATTTGCAAAAAGGGATGAGCATCGGCTTTCGGACCAAAGGTAGCAGTATTTCTGAAACAGCACAGTTTCTGAACTGCTCGCGCGCAGCTATGGTTAAAGTATATCCTGATTGGAGAAACGGTACAATTGCGAATCAGCAACTTGGGAACTGCGGAACACCACGTGACGTTGATGTGAGAGGTGAACGTCGGCTGAGAACCAGTATGAGGGCCGATAGACGAGCTACAGAGGAGCAACTCACTGGCTGAATGAACCAGGGGGCTACAAGAAGTGTGTCTAAAACGACTGTTCAGGTAACCTTGCTGCGTATGGGGCTCGGATGCAGACGAATGGCGACTGCACATATGCTAACGTAGGTGCACCCGGCAGAAAAGGCTTACATTTGCACGGCCATATCGGAATTGTAACTCTGCTGATTGGAAAAAGGATTACTTTCTCCGATGAGTCACGGTTTCTCCTTCATTGAACGGATAAACGTTGGCTCATAAAGCCAGAAACATCGGATAACAAACACTCTTCAACCATTGCTGGGAGAAACAAGCTTGTTTGGGTAGCGCTATGGTCTGGGAAATGTTTTCCTACCATTTTCTGGTTCCACTCATACATATGGAAGGCACTATGGACCGAATTCGTTATGAATTCATCCTTGCAGAAAACATACACCTATAAAATGCTGATTGTCTTTCTTGGGCTGATGGTATTTTCCAGCGCGACAATGTGGTGCTTTCAGTGTTAACAAATCTTTGTTCTCACAATATTTCGTATATATATGGAAATTGCGTTCTGTCACATTTCAACAATCTATTTATTTGCCCGATTCATATAGTTTTCCAGTAAAATATATGCAAAATAAACTACATTAAATTTATTATTGGAATTTCTTAGATTTTTTTGTTGAAGTGAAAGAAAAGAATTTGCAACCTTTCAATAAGGTTCATTGTTTAGCTGTACGTCAGGTAGGTAGGTGTATGAAAGGAGTTTTCACAGCAAAAACTGTAGCTGTCCATAAGTTATAATTGGGCGAATTCGATAAGAATAATAATCTTAGCAACATTATGCAAGCATATAGCATGAAGAATAAACAAAGCCTTTTCTAATTGCTCTCAGATCTTCAAAGTATTTCAACGATGTCAAGAAACTAAGTATAAATTTCTGCTTCTGAAAATTAGGTTTCCGTAGTTGTCTTAACGTAGATAACATAGGCAACGAACGCATTGATAATTCGGCACCATGATTCAACGGGTCCATGCCATATGCAACGGAATTCTTCTGCTTGAAAGGTGGTTTGAAAGTATTTCACTGCGATGTAGGAATTAAGTCACCTAGATACATCTGAGACACAATCATACGCAATGGTCTCCAGCCTATTGCATCTTAAGCTGCTGGAGTGTACTCCATCCTCATATTGTATCCTGGTGGATACAAGAATCTCTACATGGGAATGCCGAGATGTTGTTTTAGTACAAGGTTTGAAGAACATACTGTAAATCGGATGTCAAATATGTAAGGGATACCATCACATAATGAAGCAATCCCATCTGGAGCGGAATCAAGGTTATTGTTCTCTTAAACCACCGCAAAGAAATTTTACGTAGGGAGACCATAGGATTTCTCTGTCACGAGAGGCATTCTACGATTTTGTATCGAATGTTCTGCCACGTGCACGGGCCTTTCTGTTGGGCAAAACACGGCTGTACTTAAAAAATGTAACTATATCAGACGCGCAACGCGAGCTATCAATCTAATGTTGCCTTACGTGAACACTGCTTATTTTGTTGAAACATCTCTGTTCTATTTATGATTGCCAGTTTTTAGTCTATGTTGTTCTAGTGACTTGAAAAAACCGCCCTTTGATCACCAAAGGTTTGGCAGATTTTGTGTGATCATTTTATGTCTATGAAAAACGGATTATTTTTAATGGTTCTTCTACTTATTTATTTTATAGTTGACTCTGGCATATCAACAGTACTTTATTCACTGAAGGTTTGAAACGGATACGTTCCTTGAGGGAAAATTTTAGGCTTCAGAATAAAGTTGAGTATCGGTATTAGATAAGTCGACGAAGGCAGAAGCTATATTCAAGAAATTAAAATCGCAGTTCCTCATTTTGATTATGACGAAATCTCTGCCTACGATAATAAACCGTTTTTCAAAGCTGAAGATAAAGAAGTTGAGATTACTGAACAACTTAAATTTCTTACTTCGATGCAAGAGCTACCTCGCGTTACCAAATTTTTTCAGTGAAGTACAACTGAATACCTTCAAAAAACGTCAACAAAGCGATACCCAATGCTTCGGTTGCACTTTTAAGAGCTATTACTGGGGATACGAGAAAGAATATAAGTGATTTTTTGATCGAACTGTATGAGTTACATCTTTTACTGACAAAAATGTTATAAGATGTTTCTGACCTTCACGGCAAAACTTGACCTAGCAGTTCCAATATCTAGTTTGCACATAAAGTGACATTAGAACGAAAATTCCAGAAAATATAAAATATTAGTAGCAATAAAGAAAATTATACTTCGCAAGCTGAGGAAATCTTTATGGATAATGAAATAGTTCCTGACATTTTTTGTTTTAACCCAATTGAAATTCAAAAGCGAAATTTATCTTACAATTTGAATTTTGCAATTTCATATACTCGGTAACAACTCTATAACCGTATCCAGTCTTAGATATGGTTATGAAGAAAACCCAGCAATTGATGTCTGGTCTGATGCAGCAGAAATGTGTACAGGTAATTTATCAAGTTCAACATTTTGTGGCGCTATGTAATGAGATAACATATGTTGAACAGCAAAGGAAATTCATGATATTTACGTTATCGTATTAATAATCCTGAAATTTTTCAGAAGTTTTGGTAGAAATACTTTTTCCATAATTACTATACCTCGCAACGACCCTGTTTTGGGTAATTAGAAACTTTTAGGATATAAATTCAAAAAAAGAAAATTACCACGTATTTCTATCAGATTGTTAATTTATATTTGAAATTCTGAAAGAAGTTAAAAACGGCTCTATATTTACACGGTTGAGTATCATTATTGTGACCACCAGCTAATACCCAGAATAATCGCCGTGTGCAGCGCCGGCATCAGCTAGACGGCATGGGAGTGACTCAATAACATGCTGGAAGGTGTTCACAGGTATGTGGAGCCGTGCTGACGGCAATGCATCTGACAGCTCTTGGAGGGTTCATGGTGGAGGATTGTTAGAGCGAACAACACGATCGAGGTGGTCCCATATATGCTCAATTGGATTTACGTCTGGTGAATTAGGGGGCCAGAGAAGTACTTTGAAGTCTTCATCGTGCTCTTCCAACCACACTTGGACATTTCTAGCTGTCTGACATGTCGCATTGTCGTGCTGGAAGGTCCCATACTCCCCAGGGAAGACAATCAGCATGTATGGGTGTACCTGGTCTGCAAGGATGAATTCATAACGAAATCGGTCGTAGTGCCTTCCACAGGAATGAGTGGACACAGATAATGCCACGAAAACATTCCACTGACCAAAATGATGTCCCCGTCAGCTTG
This sequence comes from Macrothele yani, assembly GCA_039090855.1. Taxonomy (NCBI): domain Eukaryota; kingdom Metazoa; phylum Arthropoda; class Arachnida; order Araneae; family Macrothelidae; genus Macrothele; species Macrothele yani. The sequence continues at coordinate 17,578,178 of CM077018.1, read as the reverse complement.
TCTTCTTCCAGCAATAATTGAAGCGTGTTTGTTCTCCGATGTTTCTCGCCTTATACGCTAACGTCCATCCGTCCGATGACGCTGAAAACCTGACTCATCGGATTAGGCAATCATTTGCCAATCAGCGGAAGCCCAATTCCGGTACGGCCGTGCAAATGTGAGCATTTTCTGGCGATGCAGCTTCGTTTGCATCGGAGCCCAGTACGCAGAAGGTTTATCTGAATTGTCGTTTTAGACACCTTTTCCGGTAGCCGCCAGGCTTATTCGGCCATTGAGTTGCTCAACTCTAGCGTTTCGATCGGCCCTCACGCACCTTCGCAGCCGACATTCACTTCTCACATCAGTGGCACGTGGTGCTCTGCAGTTTCTACATCGCTTATTCGCCGTTGTGCCATTTCTCAAATCACGGTACGCTTTAACCAGAACAGCACGGGAACAGCTCACAAACGGCGGCGTTCCAGCAAGCCGATAAAAATCCCTTCTTGCAAATCTGATAAATCGCTCTTTATATCCATCACAGCTACGAATGGGATGTTTTCAGAATGCCGACAGCATACCTTATACACCATGCATGCCAGCTCAGGACATGTGCTTTCTTTCATTAACTACGTGCTGTTGACCTCAAAACTAGGTGGTCACAGTAATGTGACTCGACTGTTTATAATTAGGGCGTTATGTGCGGATATCACGTGGTCACTGAACAGGTAAGGTACCGTCAAGAACAAATGGATACAGATCTGTACAGCAAGTTTCCGAGACACAGTCTCACATCTTGTATGGTATTTTCACATGCATAGACTAAAATAAATTAAAACTTTGCACCTAGTTAAAGGTTTTTTTTTTTTTTGCTTTGTCATAGCGTTCTTGTACTTAAACTTTTGTCCATTATTTTCTTATTATAAATAATTTTACAAATACTGTACTAAAAACTTTTGCTGTCACTTTTACAAATTCATTCATTTCATTGTGAATATTAGAATTTAGATAAAAATACCTGTATTAAGTAAACAAAATTAATGAGAAGAAATACTTTAGTAAATATCTCATATGAACGCAACTATTGTTTCCGGATCAAACGAAAAGCTTTAACGAGAGTTTCGTGGGAGTTTCATGGTGAAACAGTGGTGATCATTAGCATGGATTAATTCTTTAAACTTTTTATTCGATTTTAATAGTAGAAACTGTTTAAACTTCAAAGTTAACTGGTTGTACGACAAGTGCATGTAAACATCAATGGATTAAGAAATTTAAACCACATGTACATAGTGATTTTAAAATTTAGAGTGTTGGAACCAAAGTGCAATAATGTAGATGAATGAGAGAATAAAGCTAGATGTATCACCTACCAATATAGTTATAGTTGGAAGAATCGCGACAGGGTTGGGACTCGTTAGTGTGTCCACAAAGAAACTGAATTGACACACCAACAATGTGCTTTGTAACGGATATTAATTATAAGATACGTAGTGGTATTTCGATACAGAAGTAGATATTTATTTGTAAATATGGAAATATTTTAAGACAAAAAGGGAATATACATGAAATCCAAAAATTAGGTGTAGATAACATACAGTGAAGTGCCATAAAAACTGGTACACCAAATTAATACTTGGTAGGTCCCCAACGGGAGCGCAGGACTGAAGAAATACGACGGAGCATGGACACCACTAGCTTCTGGAAATATGCTGTAGGCAATGCACACCATACTTCCTGCAGGGCGTACCACAATTTGGGTGTATTCCGAGGTCTCGGATTCCTGTGTTCGATAGCGCGTTGCATGGCATCCCAAATGTGTTCTATCACGTCCAGATCTGGGGACTTGGGTGAGATGGCAACACTCCAAACTCAGATGAATGCTCTTCTAACCATAATGTGGCGTCCCGCCACTTGTGTGCAGGTGCATTGTGGTGTTGGAACAGGCCCAACCCATCAGCATGAATGCAGGACATGAACGGGTATACCTCGTCAGAAACAATGCGCACATAACGTTGGCCGGTCACAGATCTTTTCAGACGTACCAGGGGGTCCGAAAAGTCCAGCTAAACACACCCCATACCATTACGGACCCCCCACCAGCCGGTATAGTTCCCTATTGTCAGGCGGGATCCATGGCTTTATGGGGTTTGCGCCGCACACGAATCCTTCCATCTGCCCGCAGACCAGGCTACATGTTTCCAGTCATCAAGTGTCTAGTGGCGGTAATGCCGTGCCCAAGCGAGGCGCATAGCCCTGTGTTGGGCACCCATCAACGGGATTCAAGTTGGGCGTCGGCTCCCAAAGCCCATATCGTGCAGGGTACGTTGCACAGTCCGGGCGATGATGCTTGTTGAGGCTCCGGCATTGAATTCCGATCTTACCTTCCAGAGTGTTGCATGCCTAACGCGTGAAACGATTCTTCAAAGCCTGACAATGGTCACGTTCACCCAATGTTTCTATACGGACTAACTGGTATCGTAGGTTGGAGGTTTTGACGGAATTCTTGAAGTCACCGTCACCCTTGCAATGGTCGCCGGTGAAAATCCGAACTTAGTCTGTACCTCCGAAATACTATGGCCCATCTCAATTGAGCCAACTATGACACCGCGTTGAAAATCGCTTAAATCATTATTACTTGTCATTCACATGCCGAAAACAGCTCTGACAGCTGGCAAGGATCTCTATCGTTTTATATACGCACTGGCGGACGCAACCCAGTGCGCGCATAGGTGACGCTGCCATGTATTTTGTATAAGCTCGTCTATACCCTTTTTTTCTGGCACTTCAGTGTATTTCTAATTATTTCCTAAAATCGAATATTTAGCTATGTTTTGTCTTAAATTTAAAATTCTTTTGCGCTATTAGAAAGAATACCCTCACTTCGAGAGGAATCAAGTATCCATTTATCGGTATTTCGACTGCAGAGTGAAATAGGTGAAGTAAAACATTAATGTTCGTCTTTGTGCGAGTGTTGCTTTTTTCTACTTTAGGAGGAACTCACTTATCTCCGGATGATAGCGTAGTAGTCTAAGCGCTGCTTTCTGACAATTTCTACGAGAGGGTCCGGGCTCGAATTCCGGTGACGATGGGTGATCTGTTTGTTTGACGACACTCGCTATCAACACTCTTTGGGAACCAGTTGTCTTAAATTCGGAACTGGCGACTTCTTATGGCACGTCAAAATGCTCAAACTGCTAGTTGAATCCCCGGGTAAAAAAAATCTTACTTATTATGAATTCAAAATTTAATGTATTGTCGATTTAGAAACACAGATTGTCGTTGAAATAATAAAATCCTGAAATAATAAATATCAGCCTATGTGTAGGTCACTCGATTGCAGTTAATAAATATTACCACGTGCCTGGTCGGCTTCACTCAATCTCCTGTCTGGAAATAGAAGCGAAATAGGAGAAGGCCCAAAATGTCCCTCAAGGAATATCAGAATGAAAAGCAGCAATGAAGATCTATGATTGGCAATATTCAGCCTCGGCTAATTCCCACTTGGTAGGACAAACTCCCCGGCTTTCTTGATACAGATATAGGCGATGAGACGCCAATGTCAGTGTACGAGTTTGCATAAGATTTCAGTAAAATTTATAACTGAAGTGTATGATATTTTCTGTGGTACCTAAGACAATTTCTGTGGTACCAGGTGGAATATTATTATTGAACAATAGATAGTCTTCCTCATAAACTACCTCTACTTGAAAGGATACGTTGCCGCCAAATACTCTGGTTTACATACAGTAAATATTTTAACAGCAGCGACAAGAATTGATTCGTATCCTTTATGCCTAAAGGCGTGTTAAAGAGAAATTCACTAAATATAATAAAACAAAACGTGCTTTGTCATCTAATTGCTTGCATTACATTTAACAGAAGAAAATAATTAATTCAACTTTTGACACTTAACTTCAGGTAATGACATTATTGCTTGATTTTCATAAGACATACACTATGAAAAGGGATGCTGACATACCTTGCTAAGTTACTTTAACGTAATTTAATTTCAAAAACATTGGCATGTTGTTCGTTAAAACATAATGCATTTTGTCCGATGAAAATATTTTGTCGGATTTGCTTAGGATGCAATAATTTATACATAACCTTTCTTTTTTTATATGTTTGAGATTAAACTACTTTGAATATACCATATGAACAATTCTGTCAAGGCAGTCTTATTTCAACATTGCAGTCGATAACCTTTTCGTAATCAAAATATAACCCTTACATATAAAGTTTTGATGTAAGGTATCAGAAATGTTACTTGATTCCTGTTGTATTAAGAGCAATCTAGATAGGCACTAGAGGAAACGCTTCCTCCACGAAAAAGAGAATCAGTTATAGTATGAGCACAGAAGTCTCCTAAAGATAAATTTGTGAAAATCTAGAAAAACACAAGCCAAAGTACTAGAAACCTACTTAATAATGTTTTCCTAACCAAGTTTTGCACGCGATTGGAAAACAAAGCAAATGCGAACTTATCATGGCTCCCACTTCCTACCCTAATCACCGAAGGATAGTGACGCCAAGAGCCAGAATCAGGATTATTGTGCGAATGCGTGAACGAAAAAGTATGGAAAGAGTGTAAGTGTACTTCTGCTTGTACTTATTATTAAAAAATGGTGCATTTAAATAATGAATGAGCAGCTCATTGGAGAAGAACCCCATTAAAATGGGAAAAACTCCATAAAAATAAAATAAAACGATCCTACAATTCAGGAGAAATTACGTCGTACATTTTGACATGTGAGGATATTATTCCAATGTAAAAGAAAATTATTATTCATTTATTTTTATTGATTTGCTCAAATACTGAGGAAATCCAAAATAATGTTTGAACTACGACATTTTACAGTAAACAACTGGTACGACTGGGTTTTTTATAGATGAATGAAGGATCAGGAACTACTTTTAGATGAAAACAAAGAAAACTTTAAAGTAATTTCGATTGCCCATTTCACAGCCCTTTCACACAATCTAGGTCCCCGAAGCACTTTTACTCTCAATTCGATCTGACCTTTCCTTCGAAATATTCCCACAATGTCCAGGACACTTTTCAGAGGAATATATTTCCTGTCAGTTTTTCCTTTTAAAAACCGAATACTAATTTGCTTTAAAAATAAACATTATTTTGTGACAACAAAAGGATTTCCATCTTTAAATCTGAGTCGCGAATTATGAGTATCGGCATTTTAGCAATTTATCGTCATATATGTTTTTACGAAACGTATAATAAATCATTTTGAAGCAGTCCATCAGTGGTATCCGTGACTTTAATATGCACACACTCATGTTATCGACGAGGTATTAGTTTCTTTAACTCACAAATCGTGTTAGTTACTCAGGAAACCTAAATAAAAATGATTATTCAGAACGCGCGCCTTGTAGAGAAGGATAACTACACAACTTCGTAACTCGTAGGTCTGAATCTTCATTAAACAAAACCATTCCACGATTCAAATTGCTAAGTAGTCTACGTCAGGAGGGCAAAGTATCTGTTCAGAAGGAGAAGCCCTCTCTTTTCAGCGCAGAAAAACACATTTTTACGCAGATTCTCTATAAATTTGCCACTTTCCGCTTTACAAATTTTGATTATTTACTCTAATGACGTGTACTATTTAATTTTTACATGATATTTGTCGGGAAATACCATTACAAAATGTTTGGTACTAATGGGAAGAAAACTTTTAAACTTTGTTTTATATTTGAAAAAAATGATTATATATACATATATGTATTTTTAAGCTCACCTTTGTTTCCAACATTCGTGCCACGTATTTTAGCATTTCGCCTTTTAGTAGGCATCAGTATGAAAGTGCATCTGAAATATTAACTAAGGCCATCTGTAGAACCCAAGCTACGGCATTCCAGAGTGATTTCCTTCTTTTAATGACGTCGTACGGAAACCAAGGCTTCCATTGCTTTCCAACGCTGTTGTATGTGACTTTAAACATGAAACCACGAATCAGTCCGTGTAAAATCAGAGTGGAGTCTAAAATGACGGAACTCATCTGCGTAATGCCATGTCCTTGTGTTTTCTACAAGGTTTTGGACTCAACTCTATGCAGCTGTACAGTGAGATTATGCTAAAAGAATCCGACAGACGATATGCATTGGTTTCCATAAATTAAGCAACAAATGGAAAAAATCGTGTTAACCCAAAACGTATGTGACTGATGCAGATGAAATTAGGTGGTAAACTTTATTATAGAATAATAATATCTGCTTTATATTTGCCACGCTCAAGTGCTGCAACAAACAAGACAAATACAACAACAACAACAACAAAACATAAGAACATGTGATTATGTGCTCGTTTTCTAGCAAGAAACCGTAATTTCTTTCTGCGAAGTTTTTAACTCAGCTTGCAGGTACTCTTTTGGGTTGGAGATTTGGAACAGGAACGGGTTTTGGATGGCATTACTTTGGATAAGGACGCGTGAATTTTGTGTGGTAAACGATTCGGATAGTTTTCCTTGCCTAAATGTCCCGAGGGTCACCGAATGTCTTCCCGAGTGGATTTGTCTCATTCTTTTTACAACTGAGATGCCAGTAGACGAACATTTCACAAGATTGTTTTCTGGTATACTTTGGGGTGGTTCCATTATTCTCAATACCACTGATGTTGTCACGATGTGGGCAAGCAACTTCAACAGCAATTTCACTTATTTACTTTTCTCTGTTTGGAACCGAAAACTGTCACCTCTCCCTAATTTACGGACATTTCTTACCATAAAATGACAGCGCCAGTGCCATAAGAGAAACCCACCACATACACCTTTCTCTCGCCCTCTCGATCGAACGGTCAGAGGCTAGCGATCATTGCATGCACCACGAAACAGTCTCCAAGAAAAAGTGTAATGTCATCTTAAGCACCAAGAGAACCAAAAGTCTTATTAAAATTGTATCTGTTAACTGTCTGATTCGAAATATCATTTAAAATTTTACTTAGTAATAACACACCGCTAAGTGTTTTGAAAGTGCTAAATGGATTCAATAGTGCTTTTTATGAAACAAATATATTGGTACTGAACATGAAATACTGTATATACCATTTATACAATTGGGAAACTAATTTCCCCGAAGAAATATTTCTTTATAAATACATGGTAAGCATTACAATGATATCATTAGCAGATTTTCACTGTATTCCATGTGACCACTTCTTTCAGAAAATTTGAAACTTCACATCAAGGACGATGTTTCCCGCTCCAGGACGATGAAAGTTTTAAAGTTTTCTGAGGGAAGTGGTTATATGGAATACAATGCAAATAAGCCAATAATAGCGTTACAATGCCTACCACGCATTTGTGAAGAAATATAACTTAATGGAAATTCGTTTCCCATTTGTACATGACGTACTTTCATTACTAAAATTTGTGACCTACATCCGACCCTGGATGTGAGGAAAGGTCGTGAGACGCTGCGATGAGGCAGGAATATCCGCGACTAGCGCAAATCTGATGGTTCTCAGATATCTACGTTCAGTTTGCTTGGAATTTCCTTGTCTTGGGTAGTAAAATGACTAGCATGTAGTTCAAAATGATAACATTTTTTGTGTTCAATTACTTTAAAAAACGAGTATATTTGCTTTTCTAAGCGTAAAGTTCATCCGAACAACTTTATTCCTTTAATCCCATTAAAGCATATTATTAAGTCAGGAATTAGGGAAATACAACAAGCGCACTTTAGTGCGCTTGTTGTATAGAGCAATCCACGAAAACTTAATATCTGTCTGACCATTTGCGTTTATTTATTTATTGGCATGAAATGTTTCTCGGTAACATTATTATTGCTAGTTTTTTTTCCTGGCAATAAACGTACATTAAATTATTCGGCAATTCCATTGTTTTAGATATAGCAAATTATTTTAGGACGCATCTGCTTTTTTTGGGGGAAGGGGGGTTAATGCAACTTGTCGTAAGCTAATAACACTAAAGGCACAATATAAAATGCTCTTGTTACAGAGTATGTGATATATAGTTTTCCTGGGACACTAATTTACCACTACATACGTTGTGACAAATTTCTGCACAGCCTTATCAACAAGCAGGTGCTTCATTGGAAATGTGTGCATATTGATATCTAATTCCTTATTGATGGAAACATTTTATTTTCGGAATTATTATTTTAAATATTTTTATGCAAACTAATGTTTTCGCCTTATTGCCTGTTCAAACAGCTATGTAATCGTCAATTCTGTCTGATGAATATTTCTTCATTTTAATATCCCTGTCATTTTACGCAGCTCCAGACACAGAAAAAATAAAAATGAGAGAAATAGCATCCTGTGTTTAGTCTCCTAAAATGAATGATGAAATTATAACGCAAAACAATTAGTAATATACAGCGGAAGGAGAATATGTAATGTATATATGAATAATGCTATATGAAAATCATCTTGATCAATGATAATTTTCCGTCATGGTATCAAATTACGGTAGTCATTTAATTATTAAATTTGTTTTTGTTTTTTTTGCAAAATAAAGTATTTATACTATTTTGTAATACTTTTAATTTTACTATAACTTTGAAGACACATGCTGGCGCCGTTGAATAGGCCTCAATCCAAAAGAGGAATAACAGCGTTCCATCACATAGCTTCATGCGTTGCATTTGAGAAATTAAAGTTCGCCCACAAAAATTTATCTCTAGATGGAACCATATTATGTGTGAATGAAAAAATTGGAATAAGGAACACACCTACCAGCACAAGATTACTGTCGTTAAACCCGAAAACCAGTTTAAAAGAGCGCATATCACATTTTAACAAGATGCATATTTAGGGTGTTTTCACCTTGTTATATTCACTTTAATATGAGAAAACTAAATTTTCTCACCGCTGTGCGAAAATTATTATACTTTCTCATGTGTGCAATTAGAGATAAATCATATTTTAACTGTTGATGTTTTCTTTTTACACTTTACACTAAAATGACTAAGGAACTTTTCTCTTTATGTTATCATTTAGCAAAATGTCTGAAAAAGTTTTTCAAGCGTATATTTTGTACCACGGAAGTGCTAAGATTTCGACTGCTGATGACTTGCTACTAGTCGTGCATGAATTTAGGAGAAATCAAGTAGTGCTGCTCAAACCCCGCTGTGATTAATAAACTTTTTTTTTCTAAATGTCGTATAACGAAATTGTTTGATCATAATTTATAAAGCGTAATCAATTACGAACACCATATTAATTCCGAAATACATCGCTGTCACAGAGAAGAAAAAGGTAAGAACTTCCCCAGATGAAACTGCGCAGATGCTAAAACTTTGATAACATAATAAATTCATCATTGTACAAATGCTTTTTTTCTTAATACTTTTAATATACTCTTTCACTACGGTATGGAATGAACCGAATGTGGGCATGGAAACCTAGATATAAAGTTCTTAGTTTAATGTCAAGAAAAATAATTTACTAAATGAATAGCTCTCTGAAACGACTTGCGGTTCAGGATGTTGAAACTACAAAACATTTTTAAAAGAGGCAGTAATGTTAAAGGTGTTGTTTCTTTGTTTTCGTTTACTGTGATTAAGTACTTTTTGACATTTACTGAGAAATATATTTTAGAAACATGATTCCAAAATTTAGATTCAGTTTTTTGTCAGCTCGTTCTAGTCACAATTTCGACTTACGTACATCGTGCCTATTAGGTGGCCCAAAACATGTTCTGCTAAAGAAGGTTGATTTTGTATCTTGCAGTAACTAGTGTTTTGCATCTTCAATTTTGATGGCGATAAAGAACATTTAACAAAATGACATCTCAACCACGTATTGTGAAAATAAATGGCTTTTATTATCACATAATAAGTCCCTATCGCTCTACTGCGAAAAAGGTGTCACATTCTGATACAATTACTTGTAACTTGTGTCGACTAAAGCAATACTATTCAAGAATAAATGTTACATGGAAACACTGCTTTTGATATATCGTTCATTTAGACAGGAGAGATGTTCTTCAAATATTATCATTGTGGTGTTTTAATGCTGTAATCAGAACCAACAAGCAAAATCAAATAAATGGCATTTTCCAGTTATCCGACTTCACATACCTTTGTGAGTCATATACGTGTTGTTATGGTCCTTTAATAACAATATTGTGTGCATAACTTTCTTCAAATATAATGTGCGTTTCTCATGATCTCCTGAAATCGAGATTTCGCATAGAACGTGGAAGACACTAAAATGAAAGTAATACATTTAAGAAACAGCCTGGATAGTAACGAACATAAAGATATGTACGAGTATTTGTTCACGAATACAGATGTTTATACGAAGACACTTTTGCTTATGAAGACAATATATTTAACAGTGAAGGATAGAGATAGCGATGTGCTACCTTTCTGAGTGTATATATCATCGTACATCGATAATTATATCACCTTTGTAATGTGTGTTACAATGTATTTCCACCTATGAATTAAACTCACAGTAAGAATGTAGATATTTAGATGTATTCTAAAGTCATAAGAACAAGAGCCGAAACGTCACACATCGATTCCGAAGCAAGGACATTATAGGGAGTTCATATTATCATAATTGGAAGAAAGGTAACGATTCCTCGACCAACAAATGTCCAACATTCATTAATTGCTCACAACTGTGGTCAACTAAGAAAGTGCCATGAAAGGAAATCTGCTTAAGACGCAAAGTCTCTCGGAAGAATTAAACTTCTCCATTCCACCATCGTTAGAGACGAATGCAAGGATGTCCTTACAGTATCAAAACATATAACGACAGACATACATGCCAGTAACATTAGTAATTAGTTTTTACCTAATCTCGTGCTGTAAGAAAAGCATCCTGTTTTCTGCTCTTGCAAAATATAAAACAGATTTGGGTTTAAGGAGCCATAGTCGGGTGCTATTATACATTCATTCAGTGGTGCTGTGAATTTTATACCCAGCATTCATGTGTCAGCGATGCTCCAATGTGCACCTCAATCATAGTGAAATGACCACCAGTAACTCCACTAAAGAATGGTTGTCTCGCACAGTCGCCCAGTCTACTGGCAGCTTAGGGGCTTACTGCAGCGAATAGGAAATACATGTTACTCCAAAAATGTTTAAAAACCATCTGCCGTTGGTGTGTTTTGTATATTGAATATGGATTGGGATCTCCAAGAAGATTTATATCAACAATGTGCGAATCATCATACCGTTCATTTGCCATCGTGTTCCGCAATTACCTCAGCCAAAAGTTCCGTTTTGTCTGTCAGAGTAGAAACTTATTTATTAGACCGGGTAGAAATTCTACGAGCCATGGCAATTGCTGTGCCGATACCACTGTGTCATCTTCGCCCGAAACTGCATTAGGAGCTACCACACAGTCAAGGCAACTTTCTGTAATTTCTTTTTTCGAAACGAATTTACTACTACAATTTTTATGTTACATTGTATTTTATTTCTTGAAAGAAGCATAACATTTCACTATAATTTTGCCAAAAGGAAAATATTATCGTATTGCCATCTTATACTGGATTTAATTATAGTCTGCAGTATACACTGACGAAAAAAAAAATCCCAACACCACGAAAAAATAGTTGTAGAGGAATGAAATGGCAGCAATACATTTGTATAGGTAACATATTTAATCGATTGAGGTTTCAAGATCACAGCTTATTGTAAGCGCGAGAAGAGCCATTTTAAATGTGAATCGCTGGTACATTAATAACCGGTGTAACCGCCAGAATGTTGATTGCAAGCACACAAATGTTCATGCATTGTGTCGTACAGATGCTGGATGTCAGTTTGTGGAATGGAGTTCCATGCCTGTTGCACTTGGTCGGTAAATACAGGGACGGTTAATGCTGGTTGGGGTTGACGCTGGAGTTTTCGTCCAATGATGTCCCATATGTGCTCGATTGGTGAAAGATCTGGTGATCTAGCAGGCCACGGCAACATGTCGACACACTGTAGAGCATGTTGGGTTACAACAGAGGTATGCGGGCGATTGTTATCCTGTTGGAAAACACCCCCTGGAATGCTGTTCATGAATGGCAGCAGAACAGGTTGAATCACCAGACCGACGTACAACTGTGCCGTCAGGGTGCGTGGGATAACCACGTGAGTGCTCCTGCTGTCATAGGAAATTGCTCCCCAGACCATAATTCTAGGTGTAGGTCCCGTGTGTCTCGGCCGCAGACAGGTTGGTTGCAGGCGCTCACCTGGCCTCCTTCTAACCAACACACGGCCATCACTGGCACCCAGGCAGAACCGGCTTTCATCAGAAAGCACAACAGATCTCCACTCCGTCCTTTAATGAGCTCTAGCTTGACACCACTGACGTCGCAAACGGCAATGGTTTGGAGTAAGTGGAATGCACGCTACAGGACGTCTGGTTCAGAGCTGTCCTTCAAGTAACCGATTTTTAACAGTTCGTTGTGTCACTGTGGTGGCAACTGCAGCTCCAATTGCTGCCGCAGACACGGTACGATGAGCCACGGCCATACGCCGTACACGGCGGTCTTCCCTCTCAGTAGTGCCACGTGACCAGCCGGAACCCGGTCTTCTTGAGGCAGTACCTTCCCTTGACTACCGGTACCAACAATCATGCACAGTGGCTACATACCTGCCAAGTCGTTCTGCAATATTGCGGAAAGAAAATCCAGCTTCTCATAGCCCTATTACACGACCTCGTTCAAACTCCGTGAGCTGTTGATAATGGCTTCTTCGTCTTCTTAAAGGCATTCTTGACTAACATTAACACACTACGTCGAATCTCAACGATAACTATCGCTCACGAACGTTACAGCGCGTATTTACAGCAAACCTGCTTTGCATATTCCGAGGGGCGCTACTAGCGCCACACGTATGCGCCGAGCGCGAAATTTGCATAGACGTCATCATACAGATGTACTCTCACCGCCTACCAACTGTCATTAATCTAACACAACCCCTTCTTGGTGTTGGGATTTTTTTTTCCGTCAGTGTATTTTAGAAAAAATATTTTATAAAACGATTAAATTGGAATGTTAGGTTTATCAGTTTCATGGTTCAGCTTGACTAAACATGAAAAAGCCTTTTGTAAGGCTCATTCATATTAAGATATCCGAATTTGACAGAAGGGATGGATCCCGTCGATTTGCTAGAACACAACTACTCTTTTTGTCTTTCTTTCTAGGAACATTATCGTCATTTTATTTACGCTTTCCAACCGTAGGTAGCAGAAGCCCATATGCTACAGCTTTGTCCGTCCGTCCGTCTTTCCGCACGATAACTGGCGTAAAAATGGTTTGATTTCGATGAAATTTTAGAATGTGGTAAGTGACCAACTGAGGACGAATCCTATTGAAAATGGCACTAATGGGGTCAAAGCTCACGACGTGGGAACGGGGTCATTCCATACTCCTTATGCGTCATAACTTGCGTAAATATGGTTCGATTTCCATGAAATTTTACTAGGTGGCAATCGACCGCCTGGGGACGAACCCTGTTCAAAATGGATGAAGTGGTGTCAAAGTTCAGGACATAAGAGTAGGATGCATTCCATTGCCCTTATGCGTCATAACGTGCGTAAAAATGGTTCTATGTCGATGAAATTTTAGTATGTGGTAGGGAACCACCTTGGGACGAACCCTATTGAAAATGGACGAAATGAGGTCACAGGTCAAGACATAGGATTGCCATTCAGTCCATCGCCTTTTTCCCATATTATTAAGCTGGACGTCAAGTAATTTTGCTCCCTATACTTCCAATGGAAAAACTTTTGTAACAATTCCTTCACAATTAATGTGTTCCCAAGGATGAAAATTTGAAAATCGATTAAAATAACTTCCTATTATAACTTGGATTACTTAATATTTTCTAAAACATAACCATAATTATAATAAAAATCAATTCCTTTTCCTTTGGTGGTGTCGAAACCAGAAAGAGGATGGCGCGACCTGTACTTTGATGACGTCAGTAAACAAACAAATGTTGCATTGCATAATTATGGTTATGTTTTAGAAAATATTAAGTATTCCAAGTTATAAAATGAAGCTATTTTAATCGATGTTCAAATTTCCATCCTTGTGAACGCATTAATTATCCAGAGAAACGATGGCGTGACCTGTATTTTCATGACATCAGTAGACAAACAAATGTTGGATTGCATAATTATGATTATGTTTTAAAAAAATTAAGTATTCCAGGTTATTAAATTAAGCTATTTTAATCGATGTTCACATTTTCATCCTTGTGAACGCATTAATTGTCCAGAGAAACGATGGCGTGACCTGTATTTTCATGACGTCAGTAGACAAACAAATGTTGGATTGCATAACTATGATTATGTTTAGAAAATATTAGAAAATATTAGAAAATATTAAGTATTCCAAGTTATAAAATAAAGATATTTTAATCGATGTTAAAATTTTCATCCTTTGTAACGCGTTAATTGGGAAGAAAATGTGTACAGAAATGTTTCCCTTCGAATTACAGGAAGCAAAATTACTTGACGTTTACCTTAAAGGAGCAGTTCTTGTATGTAGGTAAATTTTATTTTGAAAACGGCTCTAAGGATTTTGATAAAAGTCGTTAACATACCGTTTTCTGGTACTTGAAATCGATTTAGCTTGATCTCGACTTTAGGAAAATTCGTTTAGTGGGTTAAATAACCATCCAGAATTACCACGTTTTTAGTGTAGTGTCATGGCGTCATCCCATTAGATGTTGGCTAGCGGTCACGCCATCTGTCTCATTACGTCACGCGTTGTTTGTGGATCCTATTAAAGTTTTATGACGTCACACTCTTGCGAGCAGATGGTTGCAATTCCCATCTGCCTCATTACATCACGCGTTGTGTGCGCATGTTCGTATAACTCGCGTAAAAAACGTTCGATTTCGAGGAAATTTTATTATGTGGTATGGGAACACCTGGGAAGGAACCCTATTGAAAGTGAACGAAATGGGGTCAAAGGTCAGGACATAGGAGCGGAATCCGTTCCACAGCTCGTCATAACTAACGTAAAAAAGGGTCGATTTCGATTACATTTTAGTATGTGGTACGGGACCACCTGGGAACAAACTCTATTGCAAATTGGCGAAATGGGGGTCAAAGATCAGGACATAGGAGCGGAATCACTTCCATCGCCATTTTGCGTCATAACTTACGTAAAAATGCTTCGATTTGGATGAAGTGTTAGTATGTTGTAGGGACCTGCCTGGGGACGAATCATATTGAAAATGGGCGAAATGGCGTCAAAGGTTAGGACACAGGAGCGGGATCTATTCCATAGCTCTTATGCATTAATAATTACGTAAAATTGCTTCGATTTCAACAAAACTTTATCATGTTATTTCGGAGGTATGCTGAGCCAGTTCTGTTAAATATTATCGAAATGGGATCAAAGGTCGCGGAAGAGGGTTGAGATTTATTCCACAGCCATTTTCCTCATAACTTGAGTAATAACTTGAGTAATGATTTCTAGTATGTTGGAAAGCGTATCATAATCAATGCATTGCATGATTTTACTAACTTGTTTTAATGGCAAAGAATTTCGTTTTAATGCATGGAAACTATATTTACGAATATCATAATAAGTGTCACTGCATCCTTAAGCAGCACATCAATTTTTCTTCCTTCAGATAGATGAAACCTTTTTCTTACAAACCGTAATAATTCACGGTCCCAAATACTCAACTTAAAAAACTTCTGCTCAGCTGTGAGATTTAAAATAATCCAACTGAAACCTTTGCTATTTAAAATGGGCAACTAGAGTATAACTTCAGAAAAGTAACACCGAAGCAAACTTTTATTTTTGTGAAAATTCCGAAAATGATACCAAATCCAAGAAGAGGGTGAATTAAAACGTGCAGAATAAGTTAGATCCAAAACCAGGGCAGTAATCCCTCGGTGCACGTTAATGAATCCAATACTAGTGAAACACTAAAACTCGCAAGAGCTTCAATGATTTTAATAGTACACGAATTCAATGAAATCAGAACAGATAACCTCATGATATCTTTCGAGTTTCGTAAAACTCATCTTCAGATGAAAAAACAAATTAAACCCTAAGTTCGGGTAATGATGGTATATATATACATATGTAACAACAACGTCAGAGTGCAACAGGTGACGTAGAAAAGCCATCGCCCCATTGGTTGGGAGAATACTCATGTAGAAGTTTGAGAGCCGTGAGGAAAACTATACAGAAAGGGTGAAAAACCTAAGTGGGTGCGATGTGGGGATCCCACCCTAAACTTATAACTTTAACAAGAAGTTAATTGTATTATATAATAGATCCAACTACCACATCATATTATTCAAAAAATAGCAATACGCCAGAAATGAAAATAAAAATACTTACACATGATGCTAGGCAGTTTGTAGCTTTCAATATAGCCATTAAAAATAAAAATAAATATTTCATTAACAGTAGTGTTCCAAATTTCAAGTAAAAAAGTTAAAGTGCACTCAAGTATGTTCCATATTAAGTTGTTCATCAGTCAAAACCTAATGTGTTCCCAAGGGCTTGGTAAGAGTTCTGGTAAGTTGTCATTACAAAACTTGGGTCCTTTTAACACAATCACCATAATTTCTGTGAGTAACATGGGCGAGACAGAACCTG
Organism: Macrothele yani; assembly: GCA_039090855.1. Taxonomy (NCBI): domain Eukaryota; kingdom Metazoa; phylum Arthropoda; class Arachnida; order Araneae; family Macrothelidae; genus Macrothele; species Macrothele yani. The sequence goes on along the minus strand of CM077018.1, from coordinate 17,561,646 downwards.
GAGTGATAGTAACACGCGCGTCAAACCACATAGTTGAGTGTAACCCCTCAGATACAAGTCGTGCCAGGGCTGTGTTTCGGAGTTCATTCTTGATGGCATACTTATGTCTTTTCAGTCTAGCTCCCAATGTTCTTTTAGTAGAGCCCACATAAATACTATCTAGGGTATCACTATCACAACTTTTTGAACATACAACGTAGAATTTCGTTACAACTGTTTGTACATTGGAACAGCGTTTTCGAAAAGACTGAAAATGAAGTTTTTCAATCCGGAATTTTGTCCTACAGTTGTTGATGTGAATATTTTCTAAATGTGAAAATTATATTACGCCCTCTAGTGGCACACTTTTACGTAAAGAAATATTGACATAGTTTGAGAAACATTAGACACCGGTAACGCTCTCCGACAAATATTTTTTTCTCAAATCTTAGAAGTAGAGATAACGAAACAAATAAGTTATAAATCTACGCGTCATAGCGGAAACACTGTGCACTATTTTAAGCAAAGGGTTACAACCATGAATAGTCTTTAGGCCCGCTTGTGACCAAATCACTTTCTACAAAAAATTAGAAATTACATGTGAGTTGATGAATCTGTCAACCTGCACCATCCAAATGCGGACATCACAAGGTTCAGCGGATCTCGCAAGGCATGTTTGTTTTGCCGTAAACATTACGATACCAGTCCCATTGGTATATCGCAAAAAGAACCACAGACCCGGACACCACGACGGGAGGCGCGAATGGGAGTGTACCCGGATGAACCATGTGCCCATTGCAACATCCCTGGGAGATTTGACCGCCACACGAACTGTGGGCCGTTGGCCTTTAATTAACAATAAACAGATGCAGACACAAATACAAGCACAGTAGAATAGAAACGCACCTTTGACGTCGGAGCGCATGCCCAGAAGCGTTTATTATTACATCGAAATAATTTTATTACAGGCACATTTTTCGGGTGTTCAACCTCTTTACAATCAGCGGTCCGGAGATCAACCGCAATCGACCCTTCTCTTTTGCTGCTCAATTTCTCGCTGGAAACTAGGGTAAGTAGTTTCCAGGATGGAGTGGTTGGTCGCGAGACTCAGGTGGTAGCTCTCATTTGCATTATTTTAGTTGGGACAGTGAGCTTCATTGGGGCATTCTCTGTGTCGGTGACCTGCCTGGCCGCAACGCGCACACTCTCGACCACCTCTGGGCACTTGGCTTTATGGTGCTCGAACCCGTTGCCGCGGAAGCAACTGGTTTCCCTAAGAAATCCTCGACCCCCGAGAATTATCCAGCCAAGCGGAACCTTGGCTTCTTTCAGGCACGATTTTAAGTCCTCTGTAGTCCTCTCAATACTCCTAGTAACTGTTTTGAAAGAGGTAGGGTTAGAAAAGCATTTCTAACTTTTTCTTAATTAAACGCTTCCGCCATTTTAACGTAACACATTTTTACACATTCTCCGTCATTAAGTGGTTTATCTGCTCTTGAAACTTGGCAACTGATCACACGGAATGCCAGGAGGGATGATTCTTGTATTTTGGTCACATTAACAAATATATCTCTTTGTTTCATTTTCTTTCTTTATCGTTCAACAGCAATTTTTCGTGACTCGCAGGAAAGCTTGTCGTAGTTCTTCGAATGATTTGTTATGAGTATCTTTTAAGACTATATTCTTTCAATATGCCTAGCACATGAAGGCAAACTAACCATTTAGGTCTGCTATCTTTATTCAGCATGAACAAATCCTCGAGCACCGATTTTGTTTCTAAAGTAGGATTTTCTCTGTCTAACTTTTCTAAATTTTCAAAACATCTTCGTTGCAAACACGCACAAAACGAACAACAAACGATTTAACACCTGTTCGCAGTTCCAAAGCCGGCAGTGAGTCACGCAAAAAAAATGGAGGAAATACTTGGTGGGCATAACTCTTGCGCATTTGAGAACTTCCCGGCTCAAGATAGTGGTGTTATTACCTGAGCACTTGAATAGCGTCTTCTATGTGACGTCACAAAGTCAGCAGCATCTTTATACTGGTCAGAGCCAGCTAAAGGGAAAGTGTAAGATGTGAAATTCCCCTACTGTTCCTAATCAGTTGGTATGGCGATTAACAAAAAGGAAGAATAAATTAGTTTAACGTTTGTGGTGATAATTGTGGAATGCAAGTAAGTGACTCAAGTTCTAAATCTTACTTTGGCCGAATGTGAGAGGGATTAAGAGGACATGGTCAACTATTCAAGCCATAGTGCCTACTCCGGCAATGTAACATTTATTGAATAAAATAAGAGTAATACGCGGACTGTAATAAATAGACTGGTGGGCCACCATTTGGTCATCGCTGACTTACATTTTAATTCAATCCGTTTCTTGAAAGCTTTCGTCATAATATCCATAAAATAAATCTGATTTTGAAATCAATCACTTTTTAAGAAACTTCTCTTTGGATTTGAACAAATTCAAATCCATTATCTCCAGAGTTGATAGTTTCAGTGGAAACTGGCGTACATTGATACAATGCACAGCTAGGTCTTCCAAGAAAGTGGTAATAGCTCCACATTAAAACCTACACATTCTACTGTAGTTATATAAACATCCTAGTTCTTGGAAGAAAATGGAAATAGATCCTATACAAATGCTGTATTTCGTAGTGCAGTTAAAGAACGATACGGAATATCAAACACTAATAGCTTCAGTATATCACTTTCGAAAACGGATGATAGAAAGTATTCTTCCCGCTTTTTTTACACTTTCCTACCGTAGGTTGAAGAAGCGTATATGCTCCAGCTTTGTCCGCCCGTCCGCCTGTCCGCACGATAACTCGTGTAAAAGTAGTTCGATTTCGATGACATTTTAGTATGTGGTAGAGGACCAACTGGGGACAAACCCTATTGAAAATGGGACAAATGGCGACAAAGGTCACGACATAGGAGCGGGATCCATTCCATAGCCTTATGCGCCATAACGTTCGTAAATATGGTTCGATTTCAATGACTATTTAGTATGTCGTAGGAGACCACCTGGGGACGACCTCTTTTGAAAGTGGGTGAAGTGGGGTCAAAGGCTGGGACATAGAAGCGGGATGCATTCCTTTGCCCTTATGCGTAATAATTAGCGTAAATATGGTTCGATTTCTATGAGATTTTAGTATGTCGTAGGGGATTAGCTGAGGACGAACCCTATTGAAAATGGGTGAAGTGGGGTCAAAGGTCAGTACATAGGAGCGGGATGCATTACATTGCCCTTATGCGTCAAACCCTATTGAAAATGGACGAAATGGGGTCAAAGGTCAGGACATATGAGCGGGATGCATTCCATTGCCCTTATGCGTCAGACCCTTTTGAAAATGGACGAATGGGGTCAAAGGTCAGGACATGGGATCAGGATCCATTCCATTGCTCTTAGGCGTTATAACTTACCTAAACATGCTTCGATTGAGACAAAACTTTATCATGTTGTTCCGCAACTATACGTTCCCCATTCTGTTGAATATCATCGAAATGGGATCAAAGGTCAGGTCATAGGAGTGAGATTTATTATACAGCCATTATCCTCGTATCTTGAGTAATAACTTGAGTAATGATTTCTGGTATGTTGGAAAACGTATCATAAACAATGCATTGCATGATTTTACTAACTTGTTTAAACTAAAGGTTAAACGTCTTTCTAAGGACGAGCACAGTATGCGGATTTTGTATTAGATGCCCTAAGGCCGGGGTCGGCAACATATGGCTCGAGAGTCAGATATGACCTCTTGGAATTCTAACTATGGCTCTTCTGATACTTGAAGCAATGGAAAAATTGGCAGAGTTTCAGCTTCTATTTCGACGTAATTCTACTTCAACGAATAATCCCACCATTTACTCTCCAACGTGAGAGACAGGACCTAAATACATTAAAACCTTGACGATGAGCGAAAACCTTATTTTCTAATGTCTGTGTATGTATTTGTGAGAGATTGCGAGCTGCACGGCCGTTCGCTCTATCTTATTGCTGCTGACGGCTGTGCACCTGTTACCCATCTGCACAAACCCATATCTTGGTTCAAAGTTAAGTTCGGCTAATGAGTCATCGCTCGGTATCAAAATTCCACATTCGGAAAGAAAGTCGAGTGCAGATGCACGGACAGAATTTTTTATCATGCTTCGAGTCACAAGTTCATCGGTGGCAGTCGATCTTCAGCAGTATTAATTGTAAAATCTCCTTCGTGGCACACATGTTCTCGGGAAAAGTGCTATATTACTTTCCTTAAATATCAAAACCAAAATGTTTTCAAAGTGCAAGGTCAGAAAAACTGAGGACAACTATAGGGATTTTAAAAAGTTGATGCATTTGTTTGCTTCTGTCAAACACTCCGATGTGTTGCCGTTCTGTTTAATTTGTAAAGACAAACTTTCTAACAACAAAAAAATCACATTTAGAAAGACATTTCAATATAAAACATAAAAAGTTTGAGCATGACTATCCGGTGGGGAGTCCAGAAGCAAAGCAGTTGAAAAACAGCAGAGAAAAAATAAACAGAGACGTCGATGCTAGACAACTGGGTAAAAACTGTCATTAACATTACATCTGCGAGTTTTATAATCGCTCAGAAGATTCTGAAACGAGGTTAGACTTTTACGGACTGTGTATAGAAACGAGGTTAGACTTTTACGGACTGTGTATAGAAACGAGGTTAGACTTTTACGGACTGTGTATAGAAAGGAGGTTAGACTTTTACGGACGGACGGTGTATATAAAAGAGTATTTTTGTATACTTCAAATTATCTCTTTCGCGTTTTAAAAATTGTGCAGATTTTACAAAGAAAATACATTATGTGCCCCTTTTTGCGAAAACGATTAAGTACTGGACATCTACAATGTCAAATCAAAGTTCTAACCAACAACTCAACGATATAAAGGTTGCAACCGCATTTTCTCTGGGATTGGATGGATTCTGCGATTTAAGTGAAACCGCAGAAGTAACATTATTTGCTAGATATGTAACAAATATTGGCCCTAAGAAAGAATTACTTGCACTCCTACCACTCAACGGACAGACAACATGGGAGAATATAACAAAACAGTGTTAGACTTTCTCGGAAAAAATCAAATAAATATCAATAACTTATTTTCTATTGCCACAGATGACACACCGCGCATGTTTGGAGTTAATAAAGGGTTTGTGGCTTTGGTGCGCAAAGAAATGCAACACAACATTTTGGGTATTCACTGTATTAATTATCAACAATTTTATGTGCAAAACCCTTGCTCGATGAAATCTGCAAAGTGATGAGACTCGTTATTAAGATTATCAGCACAACAATGGAAGAACGCTTATATCATCAACAATTTCAAGAACTATAACATGAAGTAGATAATGCGTATTCTCACCTGCTATACACAATAAAGTCAGACGGCTAGCGCAAAGGCAAAGTTTTGAAATGATTCTCACTATGTCTTAATGAAATAAATATTTTCTTAGCTGATAAGAACATTGATAATCCTGAACTGTCTGATGCTAATCGGCTGTTCAAGTTCTACTTCTTAGTAGTCATAACATCGCATTTAATAGAGTGGATTTCAAGCCTCAAGGAAAACGAAACTTTCCTGTTCTCATGCTGGAAGAAATTCATAGTTTCGAACAAAAACTATTTTTGTTTGCCTGTGACTAGCAACGGGACACCTGCTTGCATTTCAATTCCTTGAGGAAACATCACGAGCCTGGAGTTTCGATAGATTTCATATACTGTACTTCAAAGGTTGTGTCGGCCGCCCCGATGGCGCAGTGGTCTAAGCGATGGCCTCTGATCATTCGTCCGAAAGGTGTCCGGGTTGGTTCGAATTCCGTTGAGGCATGGATTTTGTGTTTGCATTACGGTACTGGCTCCCTTCCTTCCCTGGAACTAGTGACCCTAAGTTAGGGACGGTCGACTGCTTATAGCTCATTGAGTTGCTCACGGTGGTCGTTAAACCTCGAAAAAGGAAAAAAAACAAAAAATGATTGTGTCGATAGAATGCGGAACGCCTTCCTCACAAGGTTCCGAGGGTTCAGGAATTACAAAGACGAATTTTCATTTTAGACAAAATCGCTGGCAAGCGATTTAGAAGCTTTAGCTTTTCAACATTTGCTAATTTATATCGTGCCGCTTTTGAATTTCAATTTATTGATCTGAAATCTAAGGAAATATGGGCATCATAATGTTCTGATTTGGGACGCAAATTGGAAGAACATGATCAAGAACGATATAAATTAATTTCAGATCACAGGTGTACTGAACTTATGAACATTACTCCTATCGACGAAATTGTTTTCCAGATATGCAAGCCTTCCTGAATCATATTTTACTTTGAGGAAGTACGCACATATCATATTGACTACATTTGGTTGAAGTTATTGCTATGAGCAAACGCTTTCATTTATAAATGTGATGAAAAGCAAATTGAGAAGTTCACTCACAGATGAGAGTCACCAAGCTTGTCTGAAAATGAAAATAACGCTGTACCAACCGGTCACTGAAAACTTAAAAAGCGAGATGCGGAAATAAATTAGCAGTAGTAATTGAAACTAAAGTTTCTTAAAATTGTAACATTTTTTTTTTCATTTTTGACTTCGAATGTGTTTGTGACGAACGAACTGAATAACCGGCGTCAGCAAAAGACCAAACTCTAAATAAATATTTTTTCTCCTCTTTGTTTTTGCTTGCTCTGTAACTATTTTTTTAAAAAGACAGGTGCTATGGGCACTCTGTTAACAACTCGTGTCTGTTTCATTGGGCTTTAAAGTGGAGATTATGTGAAACTCCGATTCCTCTATATATTTTAATTCGGAGCGAAATAATATTAAATACGTACAATCAAGTTCTTTATACGATTACAGTGAGAACAAAACCTACAGAAATCGTAATTTTTAGTTATAAAGGCTTCTGTTTTCTTGAAATTGGCAGTGTTCTCTCTAAGGAATTGTGCACGAATAGCAGGAATTCAAATGTGTGATTTATCACACACGAATGGGGAATATATGAACTATACTACTAAAATTTATAACATCGGTACAATCACTGAAATTTATAGCGAAAGTTTCCTATGCCTACATTAATATAACAATTACCACTTCCTCTCTTTCGTTGTCTTAGAAATATTATAATTGATGCACGTTATATTTCCGGAAGAGTCAATGAAGAATGTGGTACGCGATTAATGAATAATTTCGGGAATCTTTAAAAGTATTCAGGTAAGAGTAACTTTCGTAGCAGATAGTGTTATCGTTTATTCTGTGAGTGTATATTGTCGCAAAGTGAACAGTATTTTTAGACACAGGCTAGGGCACGTTCAACCACATTCGATTCACTGGAATACAGAAAACCTACAAATGGGAAATTACTAGGTCATTTTTCGATATCAAAAATGCATGTGCTTTGAGTGTGAGCGTCTGTGTTCGCAGAAAACGAGCAGTTATCAATGAATGGTGTCACTGAGTTGATAGCAACATCAGAGTGTAACCGGCTGTTGACGTTCAGAATCGTCCATCGTCAGAAACCTTACTCCCAAATTGTATTTTTCCCCATGTGGCTTCTGCCTCTGATGCCTTTACCAATCCTAGATACAACAGCTGAAATCCTTTCAAATTGACAAGAATATTATGTAAACTTTCTGCTCTTAGTGAAAGTGATGGGTGAAAATGTTCCTGCCTCTCCTAGAAGAAATGCGCTACTGCTGTGAAAAACTATTTGAAATTCAACATAATCTCCGTTTAAAATACTAAACTACTGATGTAATTCAGTGGTTTTCATTTCTCGTTGGAATAATTTTTAGAAAAATTTTCGCCCAAATCGTTCAATCACACTGTGATATGGTGCATTATCTACATGAAAGACGTATCACTTAGTCCATTTCTTCCTATAGATTATTGTTGTGCATTCACAATTGCACCTCATTTTATGTAATCAATCTGATCACTAATTCTGGCTTCCTTAAGACGGACACGAAGGCATAAGCATTTTCTGTCAGCGAGCATATTAAAAGAGGCAGAAGAGAAATGCTGATAATTCTTAGATTGTTCTTTTGTGTAACAGTTGCAGTGGTGCAGCCACATTTCTTTTGTCCAAACTTCTGCTCCATCATGTTTAAATTACCGCTAATCTTTTAACAACACATAAATCCTTCCGTTTCTGATTTACATTTAGGGATTTAAGAACATAGTACGATGAAAAATACTTCTTTGTCAAAACATACACAAGAAAATTGTCAACTCCTGCATAAAAGATGATTGAACGTGGTCGGACTGTTCTTAAGTGTTAATCTGCTGTCTTTTTGATCAGTTTATGCATTCCATCCACATTTGCAAATGTCATCCCTGCAAGTGATGACATTTGGATGACATTTGGACACTGTGGGATAATTTAATTTCACGTTTATTCTCAGCAATTCAGTTTTTAACTATATCGAAAACACAACAATAATCCCATTGCAATTGCTACATGTTCTCACGAATTTATAAATGTTTTTTAAGTAAAGGAACACAGTGAATGTTTACGCAATCATATTCTTTGAAACAGCCTCAATCATTTTTGACCTTCTCTGATTCAACGTACTCTATAGAAAGAATTTCAGTCACAAGCCTGAGTTCCTTTTTGGCTGAACGCACATGTGGAGTAATAGCGCAGACGGGCAGTATTATTTTGAATGAATGCATTAGCAATGCGTGTTTAGAAATATCTTTTCAAACAACAGTGGTAATTCTTCTGTTATTATTATTTATTTATTTCTGTTCATATGCTTCTAAGAAGTACTTAATCGTTTAGCGGGAAGACCATTGTATATATGCTTTATCTGAAAATTATTTTAGTATATTGAACGTAATTCTGATAGTAGTTGATTCTGTAGGGTACAATTGAATGTCAAAAATAATTCAACAGAATACATGGGATTCTGTTTAGTTCATTGAAAAACTGTCCGTCCAGGAAACGCATTGTAAGTGTGAGAAAACAGTGCAGAAGTACTAATAACAGATGTTTTCATATATTACTCAGTTCACAAGGGTAACAAATTCAAACGTCAGCCATGTATTCAAATAAGATGTGGAAGATATGTGTTATTTTACACTGTATTAGTCTCCTTAAATTATTGAACGTTACGTACAGGCCAAACTTTTGGAACATTAATACGTACAGGCCAAACTTTTGGAACCTTAATACGTACAGGCCAAACTTTTGGAACCTTAATAAGCGAAAGATCGTTTCCAACCTCACTCGGTTGTACACGGAAATCGGAATAATATTTCTTTACATAAAAGAAATTTGAAAATCAGGAGTTTTCTAGAATTAGAATTGCTGCTTTATTCAACAGGCTATCACAACTTTTATGGGCTTATCATTAAGTTTTGTATGCTTTGTAGCAAGATGTTCTCGCAATCGACTTGGCTTCATTGCTTCATTGGATATTGTCTTGCGGCACAGTAAACGCACTGAAAGCTGTTTATTTGTAAGAGATTCGATGAAACCCATCTTCTGATATTAAAGTAAATAGCCAGGAGCGTATTTCTTTTTTTTGAGACATGGGTTCGCAGTTTTTTTGCACAATTTATCAGCTCGTTCCAAGCCTTGGACGCGTGCTTACCCTCACAAATCTAACACGTATTGACCCCACCATAAAAGTGGTACAGCTCGAATACTGGGGGATAGCCGTTGGTATGTCGCCCCTCGTTATGCATACTAAATATTAAAAAAATATATATATTAAGAGCACGTTGAACAGAAGTCGCCGTCATTAATATTGTGTGAGAAGGAAGCAGTTCCAACACTTCACAGATGTGATTTTCTTATATAAACCACCAGAACCTCAATTTAGCTTTTTTGAAAGTGTCACTTGACTGTAACGGGGGGGGGGGGGGAAGGCGATTGCTTGAACCATTTTATTTACACGTGTACTAGGTTGTCAAAGGGAAGACACTTTTATGCCTTTGCTGTTCTGTAGCGATAAAAATCGCACAGGAATTATTATGTGTTTCTTTAAATGCTTTCATACAGGTGTTTGTGTCGACTTTAAATTGGTGTTCTTATAGCTCTGCATATAACATTCTCTGCAAAAGGAGAAAAACATTTCCGCTTTTAATATCTTCTGAAGAAAAAGTTTTTCCGCTTTTAATATCTTCTTATATTTTGTGCGTGATTTACATCATTAACAAAACAAGTTTTTGAGTTATCTTCAACACTCTGTATTTGCCGATTACCTTGTTTTAACTATTACACAGCCGAGTCACATTATTTTGACCACCTCCTACTTTTGAGGTCAACAGTGCGAAGCCAACGAAATAAGGCACGTGTCGTGAGGCGGCTTGAATAACGTGTGCTGTAGGCAATTTGTAAACATATCACACATTGCTGTCATGGATAAAAGGAGCGTTTTATATGATTTGGAAAAATGGATGATTATCGGCTTGGAAAATGGATGATTATCGTGATTTGAGGAACGGCACCACTGCGAATGAGCGATGTGGAAACTGCGGAGCACCACGTGCCACTGATATGATAGGTGAACGTAGGTTTCGAAGGTGCGTGAGGGCCGATTGACACGCTACAGGGGAGCAACTCATTGGCCGAATGAAAAAAGTGTACACCGGAAGTGTGTCTAAAACTGCAGTTCAGCGAACCCTGCTGCGTATTGGGCTCCGATGCCGACGGATGGTTACTGCACCTATGCTAAAGAACGTGCGTCGGCAGAAAAAAGCTTATATTTGCTATAGGAATTTGACTTCCCCTAATTGTCAAAGGATCGCCTTCTCAGATGAGTAACGTTTTCTGCTTCATCGAACGGATGTACGTTGGCGTATAAGGCGAGAAACATCGGAGAGCAAACACTCTTCAACCATTGCTGGAAGATCACAAATTGGTGGGGACAGCATTATGATCTGGTGAATGTTTTCGTGGAATTCTCTGGATCCGCTCATACCTGTGGAAGTCATTATGGACCGAATTCGTTATGAATCCATCCAAACAGCACGTACACCCATAAATGTTATTATCTGAAGATGGGATCTTCCAGCCCTACAATGCGACGTGTCACGCAGCTTGAAATATCCGAGAGTGGTTGGAAAAGCACGATGAAGACTTCAAGGTATTTCTGTGGCCCTCTAATTCTCCAGACTTAAACCCAATTGAGCTTCTATGGGACCACTTCGATCCTGTTGTTCGCTCTATGGATCCTCCACCACACACCCTCCGGCAGCTGTCAGATGCAATGCAGTCAGCATGGCTCCACATAATTGTGAACACCTTCCAGCACTTTATTAAGTCACCTACGCACGTCTACTGCTGTCCGCGCTGCACACGACAGTTACTCTGGATACTAGCTGGTGGTCATAATAATGTGACTTGACCGTGTATCTATATTCGAAGTTTAGAGATAGAATTCAAAGTAAATTGAAACAGCATATTTTACAAAGTTAAACTCGCGAAGGTGTTTACCAATACATTCGATATATGGCAGAAGAACATAATTTGTTACAGTGGACAAAAACCCCACCGTGCACCACGAAAACTTGGGTCCCTCACTTCGGGGCGGCAGGAAACAGGTTGATGACCACTGATATGAAATATACCAGACAAATTGGATTTTTCAACAACAAAATTACGAATACAAATGATACACTTTTGTTGCAACAAAGAAATTAATTGCACAATTTAACTGAAATTAATATAGGTACTGAGTCAGTATTAATCGACGTACTTTTATTTAATTTATTAAGTATACTCTATGTACTACTTGCAGTTATTACGATCTATTAAGGCACAGGAATATCGTATCTAGAATCAGGTTAAAAATATAGAAAGATGTTTATGATTACAACATAGAAAATTTAAAATTATGCTTCAGAAAGCCAATATAACTTTCTCTGTGCTTCAGTTTCTTTCTATTTATTTAATAGTGTTCATTCGATGGCTAAAGAATTGAATAATTCAAATGCATGTATTGTTTTAATTTAAAGCGTTTTATTTTTTTCTTTACATTGCCAAAACATTTTTCAGTTTATTACTCATAAATATTATTACGTATAAAACCTTGCCTTTAAAGCAGAGTTAAAATGAGCATAAAATAGGTTTTAGCAAATCGCCTGTAGGCTAGGCTTAGAAATGAATACCTTAAAGAATCATAATATACTGGTCATACAGACCAGATTATAATGAAATCAGATGAGTGAATCCTTCGATTTAAGTATATCACATGGCTCTTCCAACGCTACAGCTCTTTTTCGTAAATTGTTCAAAAGAGCTGGATCTCTTCAAACATTCACCTCTGACACGAATGATTGGCATTTCGTATGCCTCCCATTCTCATGTTTCTCCAGATTTACCTAGATTGCTGCTGAATATTCACTTATATAACGGGTGCACAATACTTTATTCTGGACATTGCTTCTCTCATTGGGAATTCATGTATAGCTAAATCGGACAAGAGGAACAAAACCTTTTACCAATTTTCTGTGTGTGTGTGTGTGTGTGTGTGTCTGTGTGGTCTAATGGCGGATTGAACTTACGATTTACATCAGTGTAAGGGAGCTAATCACGATTCATGGTGAAGAGGTTTCCGTTGTGAACAAGTCGTTTACAAAAGAGGTGTGCACAAGCCTTATCATTATCAGTACTTTGTAGAAATCATGAATATTAAAAAATATTAATTATTTGTCACGTGACAAATAACGAATTTATAGATGCTTAGCGTCTTTTATATGTAACGACGTCGAAGGTTTGATAAACAATTATAACGTGTAAAAATGTATTGAATACGCTTCACAATCTGCAAAAGGAATTTCTGTTTATTAAATGGTAAACGCATATTTTTCACATCGGCTTCATTTTTTTGAGGAAAAAAATGAAACGTCAGTTTTATTCTGCTTAAATACAAATATCATACATCTCATCTTCTTTATTAATCTGTGAAATGTGCTAACAGGTTGAAATATTTAAAAATATTGCAGCCCTTTCAAGAAGAACATAATGTTTGTGGAATATTAGGCATAAGATTTCAGGTATATGTCTTGCCAAAATTCAGATGATTAGTTTCTGCATTCCGTTTACATTTACTATATGGTTCTGATATTTTGCAGAGTATGATATAGAAACTGACTGAAAATAGTATATAGTGGAATTAAAAATGTGATTTTAGAAAACAAAATTGGTGTAGAGTGCTTTTCTAAGAAATAAAGATTTAGCGATTTGTGACAAAAAAAGCTAGGGCTAACGGATACCTACATTTACCTTCGACAATTCATATCAAACGTTTCCCGCATTGATTGATGAAAAAATTAATTGGCGTTTTTAACTTTGTCGGAGAGCATTTGGAAGAAATGGTACAATTTTCAAGAAAAAATCACGATTATGTCTCAGAATAAAAGTAATTAATCAATAGATTCCTCCCATTGTTAAGTATTTAGCCAAAATATGGATTTAAAAAATACCGTCGTTGAAGACATCTAGAAGAATAGTGAAGAGATGCATCCTTAGTATAACTCGGAAAGATGAGAAGAGGTACTTGTGGTTCTGAAAATGTCAGGCGTAGCATACATTATGATCTAAATGAAATCCCTGAAATTGCCATGGTTTGAACATATTGATAGGAGAACCGACCCCCGATGGACAACTGAAATAATAAACTGAATTCCAAGGGGCAGAAAGAGACCCAGTAGCATACGAAAAAAGTGGCAGAATGAAATTCGAAAGCCTGCCAGAGTTACATAAAGGACGATGTCTCACAACAGACATTTGTGGAACTATTGTGGAGACACTTTCACCAGCAGTGGGTTACGGTTGACAGTGATGAATGATGATGATTGACACTTCACTTTCAAGTCAAAATTCTGCCCTTCCCGAAAATACATATCTAAACAAAATAGTGAATTAATTCATCGTGTTCCTTGTTTGACAAATAAAGCTTAAACCGGAGTTCATTAAAAGTTTAACCTCAGTTGCATTAAAAAACAGTGTTTTATTTACCTTTGAAGTTTCTCACGATGTAAAGATTTTTTTAATTTTTGTTTATGATCATCACATCGCGAAATGTTCCAGAAGTTTTGTACTAAATACAAAAAAATATCTGAATATTTAAAATTAAACTAATCTTTCCTTTTATTGAGGCGACGTAAAAATAACTTTAGAAATGAAAAATAAGTTCCTTATTTAAGGTATACAAGTACTCTGGAAGCCCTGATGCCCCAGTTGTCTAACAGCTGTCATTTTACTATTCGTCCTAGATGGATTTTGATTCCAATGATGCACGGATATTGTATTTGTCTTACGGTGCTGACTCTCCCCTTCCCCAGAATCAGTGTCTTTTAAAAAGGAACGGACGAATGTTTATTTCTAGAGGAATAAGCAATCACCCGTACCTGATTTAGGTTTCGTTAAACTCCCAATCAAAAGAGAAAAACAAAAACAGAGAAAGAATAAACTCTGTGTTTTACTAAGTTCCATTACTTCGGGGAAACTGGAGAAAAAGTGAATCTGTTATAACTGGATATCATGTTGTATTCAGCAAATTAATAAAATGTAGTTTGTATTGATAAACTGTGTATTAAGTATTCCGAAAGTGATTACGGAATCTTACGAAAACTAAAATCCGCATCACGCCTGTCTGCAGACATTTACAGAGACCGAAAACGAAATCTACAAAGCCACCGCCCTTCTGAGAAATAAAATTACTCTGTATCTCTTCTTATCGATGGGACAAATCACACAAAACAGTTCTGTGACACCGCCCTGTATATGTATTGTAACCTAGCTGAAATCAGTTCTGATAGATGAGCTTTTACTACGCACAGCAGCTAATGGGATAGAGCATCCCGCAATTTTGTTTAAAATAAAAACTTGTTAGAATATAAAACTTTATTTTTCAAAATTTTACTGATCACTGTATCAAATCTTTTAATTTCGTGGTTTATTGGGCATAAAGAAAATTATATAGCTACAATGGTTTACTATGAAAAAGGAAACTTTAAACAGTCACATATGTTATTGGGAAAAAGAAGGATGTGGTTTCATAGAACCGCGTTTGAAAATCAAATTGTCTATGACATTAAGAGATATTTGTAATAATATTGTGATATGTTACTACTTTGACAATACTGATTTGAAAATACTTAATGAAATCAGGCATCGGATCCATATTTAGTACTTTATTTTCAGCGTTACAAGAGTAACTAGAAAACTTCCCTAAACATATTGAACTGCCTTTTGGGATTTTTAGAAACCAGAGTTCTAAGTGATAACAACTTTAAAAGAGTACATTCAAGGAAATGAATTTCAAACTCGAAATTTCACCGAAGTTTACACATTTTTAGGTGTATCAAAATAAAATATTTGTGTCTTCAGAAGATTTCAGGATCATTCACGGATAATTAGTGGTACATACATAGGGATGTAAGGTCAGGTGATGCGTAACATCACAGCCTCTCCTTGACAAATGTCAACCCCGCCTTCTCGTGGTGCATCCTGTTCCCACTAAAGGGGCTCTGACGACCGCCAATAGCGGTATAACTATACCATCGGGATTAGAGGAAATTCTATCCCACACTCATAAACCCGCTTGGCCAGCGTGGTGAGTTATGGCCAAACCCCTCGAAAATGACTCCACAACTTAAATCTTGGCCCTCAGTCTCCGGCAGCTGGAATGTACCTGGCCAAGGCAGCGGCCAGTGCGACATGAAGGCAGAGGGTGCTAAGAATCCCCGGAGGACCGGACTAGGCTGCCATCTGATGCTGACCTTGGCAACGTACAATGGACGCTCCCTATCTTCTGATTCAAGGCTTCTTGAATTGGAAGAGGAACTACAAAGGATCAAGTGGGACATCGTGGGGCTAAGTGAGGTAAGGAGAAAAGAAGAAGATCTCATCGAACTGAAAAGTGGACATCTCTTCTACTATCGTGGGACAGATACTGGCAGAACTAGTGGTGTTGGATTTATAATAAACAAGAAACTGAAGGATAAAGTGGTAGAAGTTGAAAGTTCCTCTGACAGAGCTGCACGACTCGTTATCCAACTATCGAGAAGATACCAGGCTCAGATTATTCAAACTTATGCACCCACCACAAGTCATCCTGAAGAAGAAATTGAAGAATTTTATGAGGAAATTTGTCATCTAAATAATAAAGGTAAGCAGCACTTGAAAATAATTATGGGAGATTTCAGTGCAAAAATAGGGCAACGGCAACAGAATGAAACTTCAGTAGGTAAATTCGGTCACGGCAACAGGAACCAGCGTGGAAATACTCTCGTTGAGTTTGCAGAGGCAGAAGGGTTTTTCACCTTGAACTCCTTCTTCAAGAAAAAGCCACACAGGAAATGGACATGGAGACATCCAAATGGGACGACAAGTGAAATTGATTTTATTATGTGTAACAAAAAATTCGTCATAGAAGACTGTAGTGTGCTAAACAAGTTCAACACAGGTAGTGACCATAGATTGGTGAGATGTAAGATGCACCTCAACACTAAACGTGAACGTGGCAAGCTCATAAGACAAACAAAATCTATTGACATAACCAACCTTAAAAAACACCATAATACCTTCAAGTTGGAACTGAAGAACAGGTTCTCAGCTTTAGAAGGCCTAACATCGGAAGAAGTGGACATCTCTGAAGTTAACAGAAAAGTAACCAAAGCTCTTATGGAAACAGCAACAAAATTAGCTGGGTCTAAGAACAAGTTGCATGTAAATAAATTATCAGGAAAAACGAAAATGTTGATGCAAAAAAGAAGAGAGATGAGGACAACTAAAGAAGATGTGACTTCCAAAGTGGAATATATAGAGCTATGCAAGACAGTACGAAAAAGTATCACTGAAGACGTAAGAAAATTCAACTGTGAACTAGTGAGGAAAGCAATTGAGAACAACCAAAGCCTAAAGATAGCAAAGGGACATCTCAGTAAGGGAAGAAAACAGATTATGGCACTGAGAAAAGAAGATGGTTCTGTAACAAGAAATAGAGGCAGAAATTTTGACAAGAGTGAAAGATTTCTATTCCAAATTATATGAAAGGGATGATACATGCACTCCAGACATCATGAAAGATACCAGTACCAGAGTTCCTCCAGTCCTTCCAGCAGAAGTTGCACATGCAATCAAGAACATGAAGCGGGGAAAAGCTCCAGGAGAAGATGGAATTACTGTAGACATCATACAAGAAGCAAGTGGAGAAATCGAAACAGTACTCGCCCAAATTTTCACTCGATGCCTTAATGAAGGAAAGATTCCTGAGGATTGGAACACCGCTACAATGATCCTACTACATAAGAAAGGTGACATTGAGGATCTCGGAAACTACAGACCTATCAGCCTCCTATCAGTAGTTTATAAAATCTTCACTAAAGTTCTTTCACACCGCTTGAAGGTAACACTGGACATGGCTCAACCGAGAGAACAAGCTGGATTCAGGAGTGGCTACAGCACAATAGATCATATCCATGTGCTGAGAGAACTAATTGAAAGAGCGAGGGAATATGAACTTCCATTGTGCATGGCTTTTATCGATTCTGAAAAAGCCTTTGATTCGGTGAAACCATCAGCAGTTACAATGGCTCTGAAAACCTGCGGTATTGAAGATGCATACATTAATATTATTAATAACATCTATGAAAATGCAAGTGCAAAGATTAGGCTGTTTGAAAATACAACACACATAAAAATTGGAAAGGGAGTGAGACAAGGTGACACCATATCTCCGAAGCTCTTTAATGCCACATTGGAGGGTGTTTTTCAGTCACTGAGCTGGGAAAACAAAAGGATAAAGATTAATGGAGATTATCTAACCCACCTTCGTTTTGCTGATGACGTAGTCATTTTTGCAACTAGCCCATCAGAGCTGCAGAGTATGATCCAGGAACTTGCTGACAAGAGTAAAGAAGTGGGATTAAAAATGAACTTTCAGAAGACAAAAGTGATGTTCAATGCTTTTACACGAAATGAAGATTTATCGATTGATGGAGAAAAGCTGGAGATAACAGACACGTACGTTTATCTTGGACAGCAGATATCAAGTGAGGGTCACATTGATGAAGAAATTAATCGGCGTACAAAACTTGCCTGGAGAGCTTTTGGAAGAAACAGCATAATTTTCAAGAGCAATATGCCATTATGTCTTAAAAGAAAAGTGTTTGATCAATGCATCCTTCCAGTGCTTACGTATGGTGCAGAGACGTGGACCTTAACTAAAAGAGACATACAAAGGCTGCAGACAACTCAAAAAAGCATGGAGAGGTGCATGCTTGGTGTAACCAGGAGAGATAAGAAGAGGAACTCGTGGATCGGAAAAATGACAAGAGTGGAAGACATCATGATCAGAGTTAAATCCCTGAAATGGCAATGGGCTGGACATACTGCCAGAAGGACAGATCATCGATGGACAGCCGAAATTTTAGATTGGATTCCAAGGGACAGGAAAAGACCCAGAAGAAGACCACATGGGAGATGGGTGGATGAAATTCGAAAGTATGCAGGGGTGACATGGAGGAGACTGGCACAAGACAAACCGTTGTGGAGGAAACTTGGGGAGACCTTCGTCCAGCAGTGGATTGATAATGGTTCACAATGATGATGATGATGATGATGACATAGGACTTCACATTAGAAAATAATTCACAAACATACGAAGATGTAACAATTTTTTTAATTCTAACGATTTTTTGAATTCTAATAGTATTTGAACAGCGAAAGAAATTATAAACTTAAACTACACTGCTGGCCATCAAAAATACAACACCAAGAAGGAAGCATCCGATTGGCCTGAAAGTCGCAGCATGCGTCGCCCGCGAGAGGACATGCAAACGATTAGCATTGCTGGGCATATGCAAACCATGTGCGCCCGGCCCACCACCGAGAAGCACTACAAAAAGGGTGCACAGAAGGCTGGGTGTGAGTAGTGGAAGAATGTTGTGCTGCCGGACCTGTGTGTGGGAAGCTTCTTGATGCCTCGTCGCAGAATACGGCAGTCATTCCAGCACGTTTCGGAGTTCAAGAGAGGACAAATAGTGGCTTATCGCGACAGCGGTTTATCGTACAGAGACATCGGTGCCCGTGTGGGAAGACAATCAGCCACAGTGAGGCGAGTATGGATTCGGTGGGAGCCGGAGGGATGGACGGACCTACGTGAGTGATTGCCGCACCGCGGTACACAATCGAACGAGAGGACCGGCATGTTGTGCGACGGGCATTGTCGGCTCGCACAGCCACATCACGAACGTTAGCGCAAGAATTAGTGTGCGTTGCACAACAACCTGTGTCAGCACGTACCGTTCGACGTCGTTTGCAGGAGCTCGGACTTGTCGCACGGCGCCCGTTTCTCCAAATACAATTGACGTTGCACCCCCGGCGAGTGCGGCGGCAGTGGGCCATTGAATACCACACCTGAACTACGGAATGGCACGACATTGTCTTCTCCGACGAATCCCGCTTCTGCCTGCAACACCACGATGGTTGGATCCGCGTGTGGCGGCACCGCGGCGAGAGACTGTATGACGCCTGCATTATGCATCGCCATACCGGTCAGTCGCCTGGCGTTATGGTTTGGGGGCGCAATTGTATATGACACCCGAACGCTTCTGGTACGCATCGCCGGTACACTCAACAGCCACCGCTACATCTCCGACGTTTTGGAGCCTACAGAACTCCCTTTCCTGCAGGACCTGCCAGAGGCCACGTTTCGACAGGACAATACTCACCCGCACGTGGCACGCATCCTGCAAAAATTATTCACGGCCCACCAGGTGTGACTGCTGCCGTGTACCAGCTGTTCTCCCAATATGTCGCCCATCGAACACGTCTGGTCGCTGATCGGCAACCAAGTGGCCCAGAAAGCTGCACCCGCGGCTACCCCTGATGAACTGTGGCAACGTGTGGATGCAACCTGGACCAACTTACCCCAAGCCCACATTCAAAGCCTTTTTTGTTTGATGCCGCAGCGTGTAGCGGCCGTTATTGCCAGCCCTAGGGGCCACACGAACTATTGATGTCTGCGTGTTCCCCAAGTCGCACGGGTCTCTAAGCTCAATCGTTTCATCTTTGCATCTGTTGTTATGTGGTCAGTAAATCTGGCTTTGCTATCTCGTGTCCTTCTTCGTGTTGCATTTTGGGTGGCCAGCAGTGTATACCAGAACCAATAAAAATCGCTGATATGAAAATTAAATTTTAAATCCCGATTAATGAACCCAGACGCCATGGAACATATTGCAAATAACGAAACTTTCTCAGAGTGTCAAAAGAAGAGTAGAAACAATACATCATTGTTCTGTTTCAAAATTTCAGGTTGATTTTCTTCGATACAAGAACTGGACTTGTGCTTTGAACAAACTTCCAACATTAAACAGAAATATATGCTTATTCTAAAATTTTAAAACAAATATTCAAATATCAAATTCCAAAAGAGTGTTGCATTTGAGTACATAATTTGGAAAGGAAGAGAAAGGAATAGAAAAGTGAAAAAAATGGAGTAAAAATAATTTTGTGACAGTAAAACCAAAATTATGTGGTGGTGAACTCAAATAAATTCACTATTGTATGCGCTAAGAGGCAGTTCAGCAGTAAAAAAAAACGTCTTGGAGAGTCTCGTGGCTTCAGAACTAAACGTTCGGGTTGCATTCGCTAATTTAAGATGGAGGTTCGTGTTACGTTCATGAGTTCTGGTTAATATACTGGTGTTAGAACTCTGGACGGTTGAGAGCTGAAGTGCCCTCATGGGGATGGTACAAATGCCACATATTTTTCAGAGCTTAATAGAAAGCCTGCGCTTAGACTCTTTGGATATGAATGTAAAAATAACATGATTCATTATATTCCCGGACTTCCTGGTGCCCGGATGGACTGTGATCTGGCTTCTAATCATTTGTGCGAGACAGCTTGGGTTCATTTCACTAAAAAGGTAAGGGTGGTGCTGTTGTTTCATGGCTCCTGCCCTATTCTATTCCTAGAAATAACGTAAATGAATAAAAACATCGCTCTTTCCACTTTCCAGAAACAAATAGCAACCGATTAACTATTTTGTTTTGTTTATTACTATGTGTTTCTGGAACGTGGAAAGAGCGATGTATTTATTTATTTACTGACGCCACGTATTTAGAGGTTTTTCACCCAGAAATAACGGCTGCGTTTAAGGGGAGACGATTTCTTTGGCCGCATAAGTCTTCATGGTGATCTTTAAACTCGAAGAAAATTTACATTTTTTATTTCATTGCTGTGAGTTTTACAACCTAATCCACAGTAGCGTTCTCTTTTGTTCATATGTCTTTTTGAATCAATGATTTTTTATGTTTATTTCCAGCACATACAGCAAAGAGGACTGCAATTTTGTTTCTTAAATTAAAAAAATTCTACAAGAAACAACAATAGAAAGCAGTAACCAATTGTTTTTCAAACCAGAAAAAATTAACCTGCCTTGATACTGATATTAGAAATATTTAAAATATATTCGTTTATAGCTATAGAGGAGAAAACAGCTTCCATGCTTAACACAGACACTCGACGTGGACTAGGGACATAATATCCAGCATTGTGCGGAGCTCCAAGAAACAACCTGACAAATTGGCGTGGCAGTTAGTGTGTGTGAGTCTGATTGAATTCGAAGCCGCTGTTCTGTAGTGGAAGCATATCCGGTGCGTAATTGGAAGACCCTGGGTTCGTTTCCCATTGGCGGCCAATGATATTTTTCCGTGACTCACTTATAAATGTGGAAAGAGCGATGATCTCTATTTGATGTTCCTAGTCCACGGCAAGTGTCTGTGTTAATTATTCATTCGCCTTCTAATTATTTGTTCAGTTGCTGCTTACCATCTTTGGTGAATCCCCAGCATTGTGCGGGGCTCCAAGAAGACTCTTGCCAAATTGGCTCGGCAGTTAGTGTGTGTGAGTCTGGAGAAATTCGAGACCGCTGTGGTGCAGTGGAAGCATATCTGGCGCGTAAATGGAAGACCCTGGGTTCGTTTCCCGGTTATGGCCAATGAGAATCTTTCCGTGACTCACTTATAAATTTTAAAAGAGTGATGACCTCTGTTTGATGAGCTTCCATGCTATTTTAAGCGCTTTAAAGAAAATGGAAGATCCACAGCTCTCTTATTTCATCGTCATGCACTGTCATGGGCTTAACAGGAAATTTAAACAATTTTGAATAACATGATGTCAGATGAGGTCAGATCATATGAAGAAGATTTTAGGAAGGGAGTGTCTGACCCAAGGTTTTAAACAACCCTGAGAAATAGGAAGCTAGGAGATTTGAGTTAGTAGAGTGTATGATAGGAAAATGAAACAGAAGTGAGGTAGAAAGGGTGAGGAACACGCCATGTTTCATCACCGTGAGGCCAGTATCAGAGGTCTTACGTCTTAACGTGCCCATCAGACGCAAGGTGGATACTTAGTGGTGCAAGCGTTCGTACCTGCGTGAGATCGAACCAGAGGCTTCTCCGTGGTAGTCACGAACGCTGACCACTAGGCCATCTGCTGCCCTTAACATGATATGATGTCTCTAAAGCCTTAGAATAATATAAAGGGTGAAAGTCAGCAAGCTAATTGAGTTCAGGTGTTCTCCAGGGCCATTTGCTACACAAATGCGCATGTGTACGAAGTCTACATTGCAAAACATAATAAAGCCCATGGAACTACATAAAAAGCAAATATGAACAGAAAAAAGATAATGAGGAAAAAAAAGTTAAAGGAAAAACTTGTGTTACTTTTTGAAGGAAGGTTTACCTTTACTCTAAAAAATAGAGGTACAGATATAGGTAATCCGTCATTATATAAGTATAGAAAATTTCAATAAAATATTTCGTGTAATTGTTTAAACACGCGGTAATGACTCAAAACAAATCGTACTGTCCCATTGACTTAGTGGTCTGAGCACTGGTTTCTGACTTTTCGTCCGAGACGAGTACGTGTGCAAATCCCAGTGAAGCGTGGATTTTGTGTTTGACTTACGGCTCTGGCTCTAAATTTGGAACCTCGCCCTAATTAGGGATAGCGAAGAGCTTTTACCCAATCGAAGCTTCTCATGGTGGTCGTTAATTCCCCTCTTCACCGTCAAAAAAAGCAATGAATAGTTATAAATCCACAGAAATGTTTAGCTAAGGCACTTGGTAAAGAAATTTGCAGGAAGAATAATAACTGTAAGAAGTACGTTCCTGTTATTCTCGCGGTTATGCGACTATCGTGAAGTTTGACAATTTGTTTTTATATCCGAAGGAGAATATTAGAATGAGGGATATGGAAATTATTCCTATCCGGTCAAGTTGCACAGGAAAAAAGGGCCATTCCATATTTTTGTAACCAAATGACCATGGCTTTGTTGCCGATGCGTTCAAAGTTGCGGCTTCTCCAAAAATGGTACTTGATGATGCGATTTCGCTTTTCTGAATAACCGTCAGCGTTACCATACCGTACATACTGGTCAAGGAACCAATGTGGCAAACTGCCAGGATATTTATAATAGGGAATTGCTGAAGATTTACATAAGAAAACAGATGCTCATAAAGAAAGTTACATAGAGGAATACGCCTCAATAATCATAATGAAACAAGCAGCTGAAAAAAATAAGAGCAGATAGTAGAGAATGCAAAATGTGCTTAAGAGCCATGCTTCTAATTTATAGCTTTTGAGTTAAATCTAAATAGATATGAGAGAAAAATATGCGCATGTTAAGGGTTATATTGCTCAATTTTTGTTCCTGGCAAACATCTGAATTCATGTTAAAAATATTAAACGTGATTAAAAGTTTCTCTTTGTTTATTGAGGATGTCGTCTTTTTTATACACACTTCGATCAGAAATACACCATGGCAAAATTTCGCGCATTCAATATCTAGTCAGCATATATGTTCAGCAATGAAATACGTATACCTCATGGTTTAAGAGAGCAGTGAGAAATTTATTTAGTCACTTATTATGGTTACAACTTCAAAACTAGTTTTTGTCACCCTGGATATTTGTTAAGCTGTAATACAAAATAAATATTCAAATAACATTTTCAAATTTTGAAGATGACAATCCGATTTTTGGCGTAAATGTGACAAGGATGGTAAGTCAGATAATATTTGAAAACTTGAAAATTTTCATCGTACTGGATTCAAATTGATCGGAAACTTGAAACTTGGTCGTTCTGGGTGGTGTAGTGGTTAGCATACCTAGGCGTTTTCTGGGAGACGCGGGTTCGATTCCCGCTCCAGTACGATGAAAATTTTCAAGTTTTCAAATATTATCTGACTTACCATCCTTGTCACATTTACGCCAAAAATCGGATTGTCATCTTCAAAATTTGTATTATATGGCGTAATCCCGTATTTCTTCCATGATTTATCTGCTTCTCCGGGCAAACACGGGATAAGATTCTTAACCTCCAGATTCGCTAAACATGAATGCCGGTTGCTTCGACTAGCGAATCCTGTGATGGTTAAATTCAAATTGATCGGAAACTTGAAACTTGGTCGTTCTGGGTGGTGTAGTGGTTAGCATACCTAGGCGTTTTTCTGGGAGACGCGGGTTCGATTCCCGCTCCAGTACGATGAAAATTTTCAAGTTTTCAAATATTATCTGACTTACCATCCTTGTCACATTTACGCCAAAAATCGGATTGTCATCTTCAAAATTTGTATTATATGGCGTAATCCCGTATTTCTTCCATGATTTATCTGCTTCTCCGGGCAAACACGGGATAAGATTCTTAACCTCCAGATTCGCTAAACATGAATGCCGGTTGCTTCGACTAGCGAATCCTGTGATGGTTAAATTCAAATTGATCGGAAACTTGAAACTTGGTCGTTCTGGGTGGTGTAGTGGTTAGCATACCTAGGCGTTTTCTGGGAGACGCGGGTTCGATTCCCGCTCCAGTACGATGAAAAAAAATTTCAAGTTTTCAAATATTATCTGACTTACCATCCTTGTCACATTTACGCCAAAAATCGGATTGTCATCTTCAAAATTTGTATTATATGGCGTAATCCCGTATTTCTTCCATGATTTATCTGCTTCTCCGGGCAAACACGGGATAAGATTCTTAACCTCCAGATTCGCTAAACATGAATGCCGGTTGCTTCGACTAGCGAATCCTGTGATGGTTAAATTCAAATTGATCGGAAACTTGAAACTTGGTCGTTCTGGGTGGTGTAGTGGTTAGCATACCTAGGCGTTTTCTGGGAGACGCGGGTTCGATTCCCGCTCCAGTACGATGAAAATTTTCAAGTTTTCAAATATTATCTGACTTACCATCCTTGTCACATTTACGCCAAAAATCGGATTGTCATCTTCAAAATTTGTATTATATGGCGTAATCCCGTATTTCTTCCATGATTTATCTGCTTCTCCGGGCAAACACGGGATAAGATTCTTAACCTCCAGATTCGCTAAACATGAATGCCGGTTGCTTCGACTAGCGAATCCTGTGATGGTTAAATTTAAATTGATCGGAAACTTGAAACTTGGTCGTTCTGGGTGGTGTAGTGGTTAGCATACCTAGGCGTTTTCTGGGAGACGCGGGTTCGATTCCCGCTCCAGTACGATGAAAATTTTCAAGTTTTCAAATATTATCTGACTTACCATCCTTGTCACATTTACGCCAAAAATCGGATTGTCATCTTCAAAATTTGTATTATATGGCGTAATCCCGTATTTCTTCCATGATTTATCTGCTTCTCCGGGCAAACACGGGATAAGATTCTTAACCTCCAGATTCGCTAAACATGAATGCCGGTTGCTTCGACTAGCGAATCCTGTGATGGTTAAATTCAAATTGATCGGAAACTTGAAACTTGGTCGTTCTGGGTGGTGTAGTGGTTAGCATACCTAGGCGTTTTCTGGGAGACGCGGGTTCGATTCCCGCTCCAGTACGATGAAAATTTTCAAGTTTTCAAATATTATCTGACTTACCATCCTTGTCACATTTACGCCAAAAATCGGATTGTCATCTTCAAAATTTGTATTATATGGCGTAATCCCGTATTTCTTCCATGATTTATCTGCTTCTCCGGGCAAACACGGGATAAGATTCTTAAAATCCAGATTCGCTAAACATGAATGCCGGTTGCTTCGACTAGCGAATCCTGTGATGGTTAAATTCAAATTGATCGGAAACTTGAAACTTGGTCGTTCTGGGTGGTGTAGTGGTTAGCATACCTAGGCGTTTTCTGGGAGACGCGGGTTCGATTCCCGCTCCAGTACGATGAAAATTTTCAAGTTTTCAAATATTATCTGACTTACCATCCTTGTCACATTTACGCCAAAAATCGGATTGTCATCTTCAAAATTTGTATTATATGGCGTAATCCCGTATTTCTTCCATGATTTATCTGCTTCTCCGGGCAAACACGGGATAAGATTCTTAACCTCCAGATTCGCTAAACATGAATGCCGGTTGCTTCGACTAGCGAATCCTGTGATGGTTAAATTCAAATTGATCGGAAACTTGAAACTTGGTCGTTCTGGGTGGTGTAGTGGTTAGCATACCTAGGCGTTTTCTGGGAGACGCGGGTTCGATTCCCGCTCCAGTACGATGAAAATTTTCAAGTTTTCAAATATTATCTGACTTACCATCCTTGTCACATTTACGCCAAAAATCGGATTGTCATCTTCAAAATTTGTATTATATGGCGTAATCCCGTATTTCTTCCATAACATTTTCAATTTATTCTGCAACGTACGCCCACAATTATTGGCATTTGTTTAACTACGATTGCTTGCCTAGTTAAAGGCTCAAAATGTTTCGACATCAAGGATTGAATCTAGTAAAGGCAGCTAGAACGGATTTCTAAATCTTATTTATTTTGTGGATATGATACTGGGACTTGTTATGTAAACCAAACTTCAGGAATATTTATTTAGTATAAAACGACACTTTAATGAAATCGTACCGATAGGTGAAATATGTGTTTCAAATAATCAGTACAACTATTTCAGGTATTCTATAATGATAGCACCGTGTTTTTCAATATTTTAAGGAATACTTTTCCAATTAGTCATATTTCCTAAATTTCCTAAACAATAGGATATCATAAACATAAAAAAATACAAATAGCCATATCAATAGCATTTTAACAACAGGTAGGTACGCAAATAAAAGTGCAAGATGTACGATAAATAATTTCGCGAAACGTAAATTACAAACGTCCTGAGAAACTTGAGTACCAAAGAAGAAAAACGTGTTGCACTGATTGTACACTAATTCGTGAAGGAACCATAATATTTCTGTTTCTTTATTTATTACTACGTTTCTTCTCATTAAGTTTTATTTCAATTCGCCACTTCTCATCACAATTTTTGTTCTCAATTTTCTGCTTTAGACGAATTACGTGCGTCACCATAAGATATTTTCTTAGTGCTGTGTATTTGAAAAACTTCTTTGAACCGTGTTCTTGTAATAGAGAACACACCAAGTTTATTCGGCAAATTAATATTAATAATACTATTTCCATGAAGTTCATTCACTTATACTTAAGATTATAGATTTTAGCAACAATTTTACACCTAAATACAAAAATCACAACAAATATTCCTTAATAGCAAAGTAACCTGATTCAAGGGATATGTGATAAATAAGATCCTGTGCTATAATCTAATCTTTTCTTAAGACATTCGTTTAGAATTTGATACCGTACTGAAGAAAAGAATCAATAATTAGATAAGTATATGACAAAAACAGTGAAACATTAGTTTCTTAATGTTACAATGATCTTCGAATTGAGATATAAAAGCCTTAAAGATCAAACAAGGCTTTATACGTAGATAAAGCCTTTTTGATTACATACTACTGATGGCATACATCACTTCTTGGGTGTTCCTTAATAATTCATCATTCGTGCAAAAGTGTCATTTAGAATGTTTATTCAAATGAATGGTCATTCAATCACAACAGGCAGTCATTCCTCTGCAAACAGTGAGTAATTAATAAGACAGGGATTCCGCGTTAAGTCCTCAACGAAAATGGGCCAATTGCGCAAAATTGAACAACCTTGATTGAAACCCATTTCCAGTTTACGAATGAATCTTCGCTTGCTTCGAATGCACTATTAGCATTGATTGGCAGAATGGAAAGTGGCACACACCCAAAGAGAGAAAGAGAGAGCTTATACTAACGCATTCACCATGCACGAATGAACTATCGCTCGACGTGAGCACGGTACTTTGGGGAATAGCATTTGTATTTTATTTCCATTTCTAAATTTGATTGTATTTAATAA
This sequence comes from Macrothele yani, assembly GCA_039090855.1. NCBI lineage: Eukaryota > Metazoa > Arthropoda > Arachnida > Araneae > Macrothelidae > Macrothele > Macrothele yani. The sequence continues at coordinate 17,533,486 of CM077018.1, read as the reverse complement.
CGGTTTCAAAGATATTGACATAATATTTTGAGAAAAATGAACAAGCCTAACTTATTTTAAAACAAAATAAAATTCATTAAGACCAAATGTCCGGACCAGAAAAATGGGGGTACCAACAGACGACTTACGTGGAATGTGCTCACGAAACTTGTAAGGCTTGGTCTCAAAAACAAAATACATAACCATTCTAAAGTGAACAGTTGGTCGAAGGTAATTTAAAATTTCTCCCTACAAAAGTAATAGTAAATTGAATAATACTTTACGGTGGTGAGAGCGAACCATTCAATTTGCAGATTATTTTTTACGCTTTCTAACCGTAGGTTGAAGAAGCGTATATGCTCCAGCTTTGTCCGTCCGTCCGTCTGTCCGCACGATAACTGGCGTAAAAATGGTTCGATTTCAATGACAGTTTACTATGTGGTAGGAGACCGCCTGGGGATGAGCCCTATTCAAAATCGATGAAGTGGGGTCAAAGGTCAGGACATAAGATCGGGATGCATTCCATTGCCCATATGCGTCATAACGTGCGTAAAAATGGTTCGATTTCGATGAAATTTCAGTATGTAGTAGGGGACCACCTGGGGACGAACCCTATTGAAAATGGACGAAATGTGGTCAAAGGTCAGGACATAGGATTGCGATCCATTCCATTGCCCTTATTCCATATTATTAAGGTGGACGTCAAGTAATTTTGCTCCCTATACTTCCACTGGAAAAACTTTTGTAAACAGTTCCTTTACAATTAATGTGTTCCCAAGGATGAAAATTTGAACATCGATTAAAATAACTTCATATTATAACTTGCAAAACTTAATATTTTCTAAAACATAACCATAATTATATTAAAAATCAATCACTTTTCCTTTGGTGGTGTTGAAACGAGAGAAAAGTTGGCGCGACCTGTGCTTTGATGACGTCAGTGGACAAAAAAATATTGGATTGCATAATTACGGTTATGGTTTAGAAAATATTAAGTATTCGAGGTTATGAAATGAAGCTATTTTAATCGATTTTAAAATTTTCATCCTTGTGAACGCATTAATTGTCCATAAAAAAGATGGTGCGACCTGTATTTTCTTGACGTCAGTAGACAAACAAATGTTGAATTGCATAAATATGGTTATGTTTTAGAAAATATTAAGTATTTCAAGTTATGAAATGAAGATATTTTAATCGATGTTCAAATTTTCATCCTTGGGAACGCATTAATTGTGAAGAAAATGTGTACAGAAGTTTTTCCATTGGAAGTGTAGGAAGCAAAATTACTTGACGTCCAACTTAAAGTAGCAATTTTTGTATGTATGTATGTACATTTTATTTTGAAAACGGCTCTAAGAATTTTGATGAAAGTCGTTAACCTACCGTTTTCTGGTACTAGAATTCGATTCAGCTTGATCTCGACTTTAGGAGAATTCGTTTAGTGGGTTAAATAACCTCCCCGAATTATAACGTTTTTGGTGATGGCGTTGTTCCATTAATGTTACCAATGCTTAGAAATCTTATGACGTCATAATCTTGCATTTGAGAATGTTGGCGCGCGGTCACGCCATCTGTCTCATTACGTCACGCATTGTGTGTGGATCCTATTAAAGTTTTATGACGTCACACTTGCAGCCAGCAGATGGTCGCGATTCCCATCTGCCTCATTACGTCATGTCTTGTTTGCGTATGTCGGTCCGCAAGATAACTCGCGTAACAATCGTTCGATTTCGATGAAAGTTTGGTATCTGGTAGGGGATCACCTGGGAAGGAACCATATTTAAAGTGAACGAAATGGGGTCAAAGGTCAGTACATAGGAGCGGGATTCATTTCACTGCTGTTATGCGTCATAACTAACGTAAAAAAGTTCCGATTTCAATGAACTTTTAGCATGTGGTAGGGGACCACCTGGCGACAAACCTTTTTGAAAATGGGAGAAATGGGGTCAAAGGTCAGGACACAGAAGCGGAATCACTTCCATCGCCATTATTATCATAACTTACGTAAAATGCTTCGATTTGGATGAAATGTTAGTATGTTGCAGGGTCTTGCCTGGGGACGAATTCCGTTGAAAATGGGCGAAATTGGGTCAAAGGTTAGGACACAGGAGCGGGGTCTATTCTATAGCCCTTATGCATCGTAACTTACGTAAAAATGCTTTGTTTGCGACAAAATTTTATCATGTTATTTCGGAGGTATACCAAACCGGTTCTGTTGAATATCATCGAAATGGGATCAAACGTCAGGGCACAGGACCGAGATTTATTCCACAGCCATTATTCTCATAACTTGAGTATTAACTTGAGTAATGATTTCTGGTATGTTGGAAAGCGTATAATAATCAATGCATTGCATGATTTTACTAACTTGTTTGGACACAAATCGTTCACGAATATTCCATCAGTACTGCATTTGTTCAAAAAAGTGCACATGTATTATGTCTTAAAGAAGCGCTTAAGGATTTATATGAGAAGTTCTCTAGAAATTAATCATTCATTCTAAAAAGGAAAGATAATTTCTGATAAACGTGTAACGTTTATAGTGAGACACGCGCAATGTGTTCATGAAAGCTAGTGCTTTGAAATTTTGTTTTAAGTTGATCAATTTCAGGACGCGATTCATAGTGCATTTTATCGACTGATGATTTTTATATATCGATACTCTTGCGTTTCTGTAAAACCTCGTGGGGTTTTCACACAAATACGAAAAATATTGACAAACATTTTTTCTGTATTTTCTACGTACCGCTGCTTGCATTTGCCCATGTGTGCTGTGTGAAATATGTATGCCCTTGTTTGTTTTGAAGTACATGCTTAATGGGTAAGTTACCTTTTTATATATACAGTGGGACTAGAAAAATTATTAGTTATCTTACGGAATGAAATACGGGTAACATCATCATTGCGGAACACGTAAGCAACTCAGTATCCAGTTGATCTATACCACGTAGGAAATTTTCGCTGGGTGCGTTTGCCTAACGTTTATTTAGCAGACGAACCCGGTTTTTGTGTGAGAGTGGTGTGTCAGAAATATATGATGGATCTAAACTCCGCGATAAGCTTTTTATTTCGTTTCGAAAAGCGTACAAAAATTTATGATGTCCGTCTTCAGCGTAAAATTGGTTCAAAGGTTTTCCGGATGATCCATAAACTTTGTAATACGACGAAATGAGAAGATGCCATTTAACGAGTAGAAACGATGACACGCCGCTGTTCAGCGATGGATTTCATATACCGAAACATTCTGTTGTGTTTGGTATGCTATAGGATTTCTTTTTCGTTTAAATTTGCGTGTGACAGATTTTATGTGAATATTACGACACTTTGTAGGAATGTCACTTGAGGAACCTGTGTTTTAGAGGGGAGGATTGATTTTGAAATCAGCATGCCTTAGATAGTATAGACAAACATGGCTTCCAACAGAGTCTCATAAATCTAGTGACATAATCCAAACAAAAAGAAGTATGTCATGGAAATACTAAAAGAATTCACGGTAATCATAATTGAAGTGTATCTTTCTGTACATGATATTGTTTCCCCCATTTCTCCTTTAGTTTAAAAAAAATTGATCGAAGGTTATATTGCTGGGGAAAACCAAACTACTTGTTTCGAATCTTCGGAAATTTGCAGTTTGCTTGCTTCACATCTGTAACGAAAAGAAGGCATTTCTATATGAAGGCAACACATACGTGACCCGGTGGGTACTGCAGCTTAGAGAAATGATCCAATCACCAGAGGAATCAGACAGCGTGAGTTTCTTTTTTTGTTTTCCGTTCAATATTCGAAATCCCTATAATTGAACGTTTAGAATTGTTCTTTACATTAATTTCCTGGATAATATATTAATCAGCTGTATATGTTTTTTAGAGTCCCTCAAAAATACATGACAACTGATTAAATAGGTTTTGCGGGACCGTATCTATAAACACGAATGCTGGAATATGTCCTTCGTCTTGTTCGTATGCTACAATAAACTACGCGACTAGTTCTCTGCAAGACTGATAGTAGTCACTGACTGTCGCAGAGGATGTGGAAACCCCACATTGGGAAGATTCCTAAATTTCATCATCGTAGGACAATCCTTTGGCGAAACAATATAAAAGAGTCATCACTTTATCAAGAGGAATACAAGCAGCTTCAAACCACGCCCCAAGTAAACGGGAACACTGCTCACTTTTCCCTGTAACGTGATTCTTCCTACACCTGAATTGCCCTAAACGATGACACATATTCACTCGAAAACTCATTGGATGACTTGCGGAACATCCTCGTTCGGTTGGAAGCAATCCTTTTCGCTCACACCATGCAATGCATGTTTCTTCATCCTTCCCAACTTCGTCGAAGAAACGCCTTCAGTTCCACATGACTACGGACAGAGCTACAATGCACGCTGAAAAAAAACACAAGCCACGTATCGCTTAGAACATGGCGATATATATACACGGGTGTGCAAAAATTAAGGTCGAAGAGGAGAAATTAGCATAACAGCGGAACCAGCAGGCAGAACAAACCGAAAGACCACTCAGAAGATAGACTAGGGTCCGGTACGTTAGGGCCTGTGCATATATGCAGCATGACGAAGGGGAAGGGGGAGTGTCGGAAGGGTATAAAGCACACGGGCGGTACACGCTCAGCAATTCGGTGAAAGCTATTTCACGGTGTACATCGGTTTGAGCTACGTCGAGTTGCTGCCACCGTGTGATATGGCAAACAGGCAATACAATAGACGACATCTGGATGACTTTACCCGAGGTCGTGCCATTGGGAAGTTGGAAGAAGGTCGAAGTGTGACTAGTGTGGCCTAGGAGTTCGGGATCGCTCATAGCATCGTTTCACGAGCTTGCAGAGCATTTCAAAGAACAGGCACAACTGTCAGAGAGTTTAGCAATGGTCATCCACTAGCAACCACCGCGGCGGAAGACCGGTATATTGTCCTACAGTTGAGGAGAGACAGACCACAGACAGCTGGAGAAATCGCAAGGCACGTGCAACAGACAACTGGACGTCCGTTATCGCGTTTTACCGTGGCCAGGAGGCTGCACAAAGGTGGTCTATTTGCACGACGACCGGTACGGTGTGTGCCATTAACGCCTGCTCATCGGAAACGGCGGTTTCTGCGGTGACAGGAACACAAGAACTGGACACATCAGCAATGGGGTTGAGTTCTCTTTACGGATGAGAGCTGATTTTGTCTGACGAGCGATTCTGGACGTATACACATCTGGAGAGAGTAGGGAACACGCAATCACACCTCCAACATCATCAAAAGGGGCCGGTTTGGAGGTGGCGGAGTTCTCGTTTGGGGCGGTATCATGCTTGGTAGCCGTACCGACCTCCATATCTCCCAAGCAGGTTCAGTCACTGGCGTCCGCTATTGTACCGAGGTTCTCCTGCTTCACGTGCGTCTGTTGAGAGGTGCTGTGGGTCCTGAGTTCCCCTTCATGGACGACAACGCTACACCTCATCACACAGTGGCTGTCATGGAGCTGTTGGAGAGCGAAGATATTCAACGTATGGATTTTACCGCAAGGTCCCCGGTCCTACATCCAATCGAACACACGTGGGACCTATTTGGGAGACGCTTGGCAGCACGTAACCAGCCGCCAGCAACGATTCCGGAGCTGCGATTGGCGCTACAAGAGGAATGGGCCGCGATGCCTCAACAGCTCCTTGACAACTTCGTACTCAGCATGGACAGACGCTGTAAATCCTGCAACGCAGTCAGGGGTGATAATATCCCCTACTAAAGACTGGATTCTTCTTGGCAGCCGCCTTTGACATGGATGTTTCTGTCTTCTGTCCAGTTGTGCTCGAAGCTTCCTTTTCAATAAAGTGCCTTTTGTATCCTTATGATTCCTTGTTTGGACGGTTTTGCTCACTTGTCCCATATTCTTACATCTTGGGGATCTCATGGTATGATTTGAGTCGATGTGGAGCACTTTTGGACGACGTTACATTCGAAAAACCGTCTCGTCCTGCATTTTTGCACTCCAGTGTATATAGGGATTCACGGCTCACGCACTCAGCAAATAACTATTACGTAACACAAACAACGCGGGAGAAAACTCCGACGCAGCTGCAGCGCCACCTATCGCGAAACGTTTCTCTCGGCATTCCATTGGCGCGATAGCTGAAGCTGACGACGGGGGCCGAAGTCTAAAGTGTAGCCTAAATTTATTAGGCATTTTAGTAGGATCGTACCAAGATCGTAATTTACAAGATCATAGCTGGCGTAGTTCATCTTTTGAGTCCTTTGGAACTCGCGATATTACGCTTTCGAATTCGGAAACAACGCTGTTTGGGTTCGATCTGGTTCGGAAGCAGACTTTTGGTCCAAGCTCCAAAACATTTGCTTCATCTTGGGAAAGGATCCGGCTGGAAATATTGATGAATGGAATGTCCCAATTGAACGGAATGTTTCCAGTATTACCCCACGGCCTACCTGCGTTACGCAGACGACGTCATTTTTGTATGGCCTCACGGAAAAGAGACTCTTCCGACCTTGACAATGATATGCAGCCTACGATCAATTTCATGATGGAGCTTGAACACTGAACACAACAACGCTTTACCTTATCTGGATGTTCTATTGAGAAAATAGCCTGACAACCACCTCGGTACACAAGTCTACTACAAACCCACGTCCTTTCACAACCTGATGCTCCGCAGCTCTTTCAGTCCCGCAGAATACAGAGGAGCTATCTTCCGTTCTCGAATTCGAAGAGCCTTTGCTGTTTCCACCAATACCCAATCTAAACAACATTGAAAGCTTCATCAAGTTAGCAACTGATGCAAGGTATTCGTTGAATCAGATACGTAAATTTGTTCAAAAAGCCAGGGTCAAACATTCTAATCTTACTGTGCCGCAGATACGTTATTTAGGCTTAATTCCGTACATACCAAATGTGTCTAACACACTAAAAAACGGCCTGAAGTAGATGAACTGCGGCGTCGGCATAAGGTCTCCTGCATCATTATGCACTACCGGTCAATTGCTAAGGACGGATGACAATAGCAACGATAGCAACCATAAAATGGAAGGCAGGAAAATGCGAAAATTAGCATAAGTGCGGGTAACAGTAAGACGTGTTGTGCGTATGCAAATTTTGTATTGCCGAACTTGTTCGTGACGTCATAGCGCTGATAAGAGATATAAAGGATTTGACGCGTATTGACCGTTGTTGTTCAAACGCAAAGTTGAAAGGGAAAGAATCAATTGACGAACTTGCAATTTTCAGTATGTCTTCCCGACATCACCTCGATGATTTTACGCGTGGCCGTATTATTGGCAAGATTGAAGAAGGGCAAAAAATAACAGATGTTGCCAGGGAGTTCGACGTCAGCCACAGTGTTGTTTAAAGGCTTTGGAAATCATTTCAAACAAATGGAGAGTGTAGCAAACGTCACGGGGGAGGTCGTGTTCGCAGTACGACACCTGCAGAAGATCGGTACATAGTGCTATCAACAAAAATACACCGGCGCAGCACAGCTAGTGAGGTATGAAATCAGTTTATGGCTGCTACTGGCAAGCGGATCTCCCGAAAAACTGTCACCAGACGTTTGCATGAAGGAGGACTATACGCCCGCCGTCCTGTTGTGTGCATATCATTGTCCAGACGTCACCGTACCGCCCGTTTGCAGTGGTGCCATCAACATCACAATTGGACTGATAACGACTGGTCTGCTGTCCTCTTCTCAGATGAGAGTAGATACGGTCTATCGTCTGATTGTCGACGACAACTGATCTGGCGTGATAGTGGTACTGCATATTGTCCAGCAAACATACAGGAAAGGGACCGATATCCGACATGTAGTGTCATGGTATGGGCTGGCATCATGATCAATGGCCGTACGTCCCTCTATGTGCTTCCAACTGGGACTATGACTGGCCAACGATACATTAATGATGTTCTGCTACCTCATGTTTGCATGTTCCGTGGTGCTGTCGGTGATAGATTCATTTTCATGGACGACTACGCAACATGTCATCGAACAGTCGCTGTCCAGGAGTGTCTTGAGAGCGAGGATATTCAACGCCTCGTATGGCCAGCACGTTCTCCAGATCTGAATTCCATTGAAAATGTGTGGGATGCTTTGGGGAGGAGTCTTGCTTGTCGCCAATGCCCTCCAATAAACAAGGACACCCTCATCCGTGCACTGACAGAGAAATGGGATAAATTACCCCAACAGCTGCTTGATAATGTTGTGCAAAGCATGACACGACGTGTGAAATCTTGCATCGCCCTCCGTGGTGGACATGTCCCGTATTGACATCTTACGCCGGAACGCCTGCGGACGGTAATTGCATGTTTTTCACGTTTACGTATTCTGCACAAAATGGCATGTTTGTCCCTTGAACACGTTCCAAAGCCTTCGGGATTTCAGAGCACAATAAATTGTCTTTCTTTTAATGTCCTGGCATTCTGACATTATTTTATTTCCCTTGGCATCCAACCACACTTACTTTTTTATGCACTATATAGCCGTTTATGATCCGTCCTTAGCAACTGTCCAGCAGTGTATAATATGTTAAAGGGAAGTAGTGAAAACCACCTCTCTTCTGCGAACAGGTGTTTGTGCGATCCCATTACAGTATCAGGACGGCTGTTAACGATACTACATTGGAATGACCATGCGTTCATTTGGAATCCGAGTCAACGAACATGAAACAGACACAAAATACGGCAAAGTAGCCACGGCACTATCCAGAGAAATGAAATTCAAGTCCGCTACTCCTATATGGGTCGATACAAAGAAATTATCTACCTACTCTATCTCTAAAGGTACAGCCATTCGGGAAACCTTGGAGATCATTACCAACAGCGTTACTTGCAATGATTGCGTATCACTCGAGTTGCCACTAATTTGGAACCAATTCTTCAAGTAAAGCCTTCTGCCTACCAGGATACCGCACGTGCAAGCAACGTGATGCGTCATACCATTAAAGTGAAAATGACGTCTTATCTATTGTTGTCAAATCAAGTTCCCGCGTCCAAATTGTTAATGCGTTCTATTTATCAGTTACAGTTTCTGTCTAACTTCCTTCAAAAAGCCATCTGGTTGATGTGCAAAAGCTTGGAAACGCTAATGTGTCTACTTCCTACGCCAATAAATCGGATCTCTGGTACAGTGTTACTATTTACTAAGAAACTGTAAAAGATGCAAAATAAAAAAGAGGTTGTATCATAAATATCACCCTATAGATTAAATGGACTGTGAAGAAGATCAAGCAAAATTCACTTCTGAAAATGGACAAATACATTTCGCAGCTTTTGTCATACACTTTACTTCTAAATTTCTTAAAAACTGTAGTATTGCCTATAAAATGATCTTATGCAAATGTAGAAAGAAATCGTGATAGACGAATTTTTTTACCTCTTTTTCTGTAAACTTTCCGAAAGACTTTAAGGTGTAAATAAAAACCATTCAAGTATAATGTTAATATTTCAACCGACCCGTGTTTTTCTAGAAATTGTTCATAATCATGTTGTGTTCATTGTGTTCAACCTGGAAATGGCAATACATATTCGTTAAAAAGGTTTTCATGTGATGCCGTTATTGATTTGTCACACAAAATGTTATACACTGCTGGACAATTGCTAAGGACGGATCATAAACAGCTATATAGCGCATAAAAAAGTAAGTGTGGTTGGATGCCAAGTGAAATAAAATAATGTCAGAATGCCAGGACATTACAAGAAAGACAATTTATTGTGCTCTGAAGTCCAGAAGGCTTTGGAACGTGTTCAAGGGACAAACAGGCCATTTTGTGCAGAATACGTAAACGTGAAAAAAATGCAATTACCGTCAGCAGGCGTTCCGGCGTAAGATGTCAATACGGAATATGTCCACCATGGTGGGCGATGCAAGATTCCACACGTCGTGTCATGCTTTACACAACATTATCAAGCAGCTGTTGGAGTAATTTATTCCATTCCTCTGTCAGTGCACGGATGAGGGTGTCCTTGTTTATTGGAAGGCATTGGCGACCAGCAAAACTCCTCCCCAAGGCATCCCACACATTTTCAATGGAATTCAGATCTAGAGAACATGCTGGCTATAGGAGGCATTGAATATCCTCGCTCTCAAGACACTCCTGGACAGCGACTGTTCGATGACATGTTGCGTTGTCGTCCATGAAAATGAATCTATCACCGACAGCACCACGGAACATGCGAACATGAGGTAGCAGAACATCATTAATGTATCGTTGGCCAGTCATAGTCCCAGTTGGAAGCACATAGAGGGAAGTACGGCCATTGTTCATGATGCCAGCCCATACCATGACACTACATGTCGGATATCAGTCCCTTTCCTGTATGTTTGCTGGACAATATGCAGTATAACTATCATGCCAGATCAGTTGTCGTCGACAATCAGACGATAGACTGTATCTACTCTCATCTGAGAAGAGGACAGCAGACCAGTCGTTATCAGTCCAATTGCGATGTTGATGGCACCATTGCAAACGGGCGGTACGGTGACGTCTGGACAATGATATGCACACAACAGGAAGGCGGGCGTATAGTCCTCCTTAATGCAAACGTCTGGCGACAGTTTTTCGGGAGATCCGCTTGCCAGTAGCAGCCATAAACTGATTTGCTACCTCACTAGCTGTGCTGCGCCGGTGTATTTTTGTTGATAGCACTATGTACCGATCTTCTGCAGGTGTCGTACTGCAAACACGACCTCCCTCGTGACGTTTGCTACAATCTCCATTTGTTTGAAATGATTTCTAAAGCCTTTAAACAACACTGTGGCTGACGTCGAACTCCCTGGCAACATCTGTTGATTTTCGCCCTTTTTCAATCTTGCCAATAATACGGCCACGCGTAAAATCATCTAGGTCATGTCGGGAAGACATACTGAAAATTGCAAGTTCGACAATTGATTCTTTCCCTTTCAACTTTGCATTTGAATAACAACGGTCAATACACGTCAAATCCTTTATATCTCTTATCAGCGCTATGACGTCACGAACAAGTTCGGCGATTCAAAATTTGCATACGCACAACATGTCTTACTCTATCCCGCACTTATGTTAATTTTCACATTTTCCTGCCTTCCATTTTATGGTTGCTATCGTTGCTGTTGTCATCCGTCCTTAGCAATTGTCCGGCAGTGTATAATTTACTTTCTAATGCAAGAAAAGTAATTAAAGCTTACAAGTTCAGGTGAAAATGTATACGAAGTTCTTTTGCATCGCCGTGGTTTTACTGTTTGATCAAACAAAGATCTTCGCTCTTTCCACGTTTGCAAGTGAGTCAGGGAAAATTTCTCTTTGGCCACCACCGGGAGTCGAATCCAGGGTCTTGTAGTTACGCGCCGGATATACTTCCGCTACACCACAGCAGCCTCGAATTCCCCCGTACTCACACACGCTACCTGCCAAACGAATTTGGCAGGTTGGTTGTTGGAGCCCCGCACAATGATGGGGATTCACCAAAGATGGCAAGCAGCTACTGAAGAAATAATTAGAAAGGGAATCAATAATTTATACAGACATTTAACGTGGACCAGGAACATTAAACAAAGATCTTCGCTACTTATACGTTTGTAAGTGAGGCACGGAAAAATTCTCACTGGCCGCCACCGGGAGTCGAACCCAGGGTCCTCCAGTTACGCGCCAGGTCCACGTTAAATGTCTGTATTAATTATTCATTCGCCTTCTAATTATTTCTTCAGTTGCTGCTTACCATCTTTGGTGAATCCCCAGTATTGTGCGGGGATCCAACAAAGAACCTGCCAAATTCGTTTGGCAGTTAGCGTGTGTGAGTCCATGGGAATTCGAGGCCGCTGTTGTGTAGCGGAAACATATCTGGCGCGTAACTGGAAGACCCTGGGTTCGACTCCCGGTGGCGGCCAATGAGAATTTTTCCGTGACTCACTTATAAACGGGGAAAAAGCGAAGATCTTTGTTTTGATGTTCCTGGTCCACGTTAAATGTCTGTATTAATTATTCATTCGCCTTCTAATTATTTCTTCAGTTGCTGCTTACCATCTTTGGTGAATCCCCAGTATTGTGCGGGGCTCCAACAAGCAACCTGCCAAATTCGTTTGGCAGTTAGCGTGTGTGAGTCTGGGGGAATTCGAGGCCGCTGTGGTGTAGCGGAAGTATATCCGGCGCGTAAGTGGAAGACCCTGGGTTCGACTCCCGATGGCGGCCAATGAGAATTTTTCCGTGACTCACTTGTAAACGTGGAAAGAGCGAAGATCTTTGTTTGATGTCTGTACGTCTCACTTTTTTCTAAATATTTAAACATTTAGGGCAAAATAATTTAGGACGCTAAACTACACATTTATCCTAGGAATTAGCCACACTGAGGGAATATTAGTTGCATTTTTTTAACGTAATATATATGTAGTTATTCACAATGAATATCTGGAATCCTGTAGAAGGAGAGAGAAGTACTTAAATAAAAATTTAGTATTCTTAGCATAAGACTACCACACATATTCTTTCTTTTACTTAAAATTGCTCAAATTGTGCTATTTTAATATGAATCGACAAAAGTAACTATTAATGAAAATTTAATAAAAATTACTAAATATAATAATTAAACAAAACCAGATTTCGCAGGGCATTTGAAACTTTCTGGAGGGTATCCTTACCGGGTTGCCATAATAATTCGTTCGGCGCTAAGGTACCTCTTTACTTTGAACTCCTTTGTTATCGCGCTTTAATGAAATTACTTTAATCTAAGGGTGCTGATAATCGTTTGTGGTTTTAAATTCGATTTTTTTTTGTTCAACCCATCCTACTTTAAGCGTAGGAAGGCTGCAGAAAATATTTCGACCGGTAATCACCGAGACTCAAAACAAGTGTTTTATTTTGTATTTATAATTTATTATTTGAATACATTACCGCTATTTTCGTTTATCTGTTGTTCATAGGCTGCTTTCAGAAATGTTCGCTTTACTCTAGTGAAATTGCGCTGCTAAGGCTGCTAAAAACTGCGTCAATTAAGAATTATTGACTTCACGAACTCCATGAGAAACTTTTAAGGTCACTATGTGGTACATTAATGTTTTTAAATGTAACCTACGATCAGTGGCGTGCCGTGAACGTTATGTGTAGGCATGCAAAAATAAAAAACAAAAAGCATACGTCATTTGTAGTGGTATTCCATACTGCGATTTTTTTTATTTTTCCTTTGTTTTGTCTTAAAATATAGGCTTTGACATCACTAACCTGAAAAGTTAACATTTCTTTCACTATCGCAGGACTAATACTGCGGAACTAGTGTCGTTGAGTTTGTAATAAAAAAGAAACTGAAAGTTGATGTTCTAGATGCTGAAATCTTGGTACAGAACTTTCCGACTAGTTATCCGCCTCTCAAAAGATACTAGACTCAGATGATTCGAACTTACGCACTGTGGTGCTTGGGCCACATTCAGAAAGTCATTCCAAGAAAGGAATTGAAGAATTTTACGACGAAATTCGGCTTCTAAATGGCAAGAGCAAGCAGCACTTAAATACCGTTGTAGGTGATTTCAATGTGAAAATAAGGCAATGGAATGAAACTTCAGTAGATCTTTCGGTCACGACAACAAAAACAGGCGCGAAATACTCTTGTAGAGTTTGCAGAGGTAGAAAAGTGTTTCATGAACTCCATTTTCCAGAAAATGCCACGTACGAAATGGACGTGAGGCATGACAAGTGAAACTGATTTTAATAACTGTAAAACGAAATTGTCATAGAAGACTAGAGTGTGCTAAACAGATTGAAAACAGGTAAAGACCTTAGAATGGTGAAATGAAATTTGCACTTCAACCCTAAACTCGAACGTTGCAAGATCATGAAGCAAAAATGTACTAACACGAACCACTTTAAAAAAGCATCATAACAGCTTCACATTTTAACTGAGGAACCTATTGTCTGTTCTAGAAAGTCTACCATTTTAAGACGTGGACAGCTTTGAAGTCAGATAACAAGAGTGAAAGGCTTTTACACAAAATAAAAGCGAAAGTGTATTTTTTACAGATGTTAAGAAAGGTAAAAGTACCGAAGTTTCTCCAGTCCTTCCGGCAAAAGTTGTAAATGCATTTCAGACAATAAAAAAAGTGGAAGAGCTCCAGGAAAATATGGAATTACCAAGGACATTATAAAATAAGTCGATGGAGCAAAAGTAACTACCTTTGTCCACCATTCCATTAGATGTCTCTATGATGGGGAGACTCTTTATATACGGGTCGTTTAATAAGTAGTGAGATTTTCTGCCTGAACGATCCAAAACATTACATAATTAAAAATTGTCGCCGCCAGTATTTAGACAGCGGTTCCATTTTTGCACAAGTCCTTGTGTTCCTACGGCATAGGAGGAAGTAAGCTGCTGCTGCAAACAGTTATATAAAGTATCACGCATCTGATCATTTAAAGCAAAACTTTTGCCTTTGAGAAATTTCTTCATAGTGCCAAATATGTGAATATGGCAGGGTAATAGGTCAGGACTATAGACCGGATGTTGAAGGACTTTCCTGCGAAAGCGCTGTAATGTATTTTGCGTGGTAACTGCCGTATGCTGCCGGGCTTTATCATGCAGAAGCAAAATACCCTGAGTGAAGTTGAGAGGCCTCTTCTTTTTGATGGCTTGCGGTGCTTCATTAAAGTTTTACAATATCGTTCCGAATTGATCACTGGTCGTTTTATTAGCCACTCAAGAAGCAATGCAATCCCATATCCTCGATGGTCAAAGAACTGGTTTAACATCACCTTACCTGCGGAAATGATTGACCGCAATTTTCCTCGGCGTTGGAGATGATGCATGCTTCCACTGCATACTCTTGAGTTTCTACTCTGCCTCGAAATGATGACACCAGCCTTTGTCCCCAAAAATAATGCGTAGAAGGAAAGCTTCACCTTCTTCATGTTAGTGGAACAAATGCTGTAACGATATCCCCATTCCTTGACTTATCTCTTTTTCAGACAGATGTTTTGGTATTCACGTGGCGCCGACCTTACGATATTAAAATAGGGAATGCATGATCGTATTGACAGTTCCGATGCTCACACCCGCGCTGTTCGCCAGTTCTTAGATCGTGATTCTTCGGTTGGTCTTTACTGCAGCATCCACACGTGCAATTATTGTCACTGAAAGAGCACGACGTAGTGTTCCTGATCTTGGCTGGTCTGCTGTGCTTTTTCGTGCACTAACAAAGAGCTGCCACCATCGCAGTACAGTTCTGCGGAAAAGACAAGCTGGCCCATACACCGCTTTCATTCGTCTGTGAATTTCTCTTCGTGGCGTTTTCTCCGCAGAAACTGAATTACAGCTCGTTACGAAACTTTGGACGCATCCATCTCCTACGAGAGAATAATAAAATTAGTATATTTCGTTACACGACTTCCGTGATAAACAAGCTGCAATCAAGTTGCATTGCCTTTAAATCGCCTGTACTCTAGCGCCAGCCATTGATAAAATTAGCAAGCGTAAACGCACACCAGCCGAAGAATCTCACTATATGTGGTTGGGTAACCAGAAATTACTCAGCTTCATCAGTGTCAACAAAATAAAGCAGTTCGGAGTAATACATATTTAAGAGAGCAATTACATAAAATATATCAATTTAATACACAGTATCTACCAACAAGTAATTGGACACCTGTGATAGCAAAGGAAAACGAAGTTTATTCAACTTCAATAGTCGGTGGAGCCTCCACGAGCGGCCACTACACCTGCGACCCTTCGGGGCATACTCTAAACCAGGCGTTGTACGACGGCTAGCGGTATTTTCTTCCACTCGGCTTGGAGAAGACAGGTCAGTTCCTTCACCGATTTCTGACGTTCGGGACACCCCTTAAGTTGACACTCCAACTCGTCCCAGAAGTGCTCGATAGGGTTAAGGTCCGGGCTCTGCGCAGGCCAGTCCATTCGGTTAACCCCAGTGTCACCATACCAAGCCATGGTGGACCTCGCAATATGGCAGGTGGCATTTTCATCCTAAAAGTAACATAGGTCCACCCCGTAAAACTGTCACAACGTACGAAGCGCATGGTCATCCAAAATGGTGCAGTAGGTCTCGGCGTTGAGTCTACCAGGAGTTGAGATCAAGGGTCCCGTGCCATACCAGGAGATACACCCCCATAGCATAATTCCACCGCCGCCGAACTTCACAGTTGGCACATTACGTTCCGGCAGGAGGCGTTCTCCAGGCAGACGCCAAACCCAGACCCTGCTATCCGAACGTAGAGGGTGAACCTTGATTCGTCCCTCCAGAAAACCTGTTTCCACTGTTAAACGGTCCACTGTCGACGTTCTTTGCACCTCGTTAGCCGAGCAGCGCTATTGGACTTGGTGATCAAAGGCTTGTGGGCGGCAGCACGTCCATGATAACCGAGCAGATGGGCTTCCTTACGGATGGTATTCATGGAAAGAACACTCCCGGATACCTGTTGAAACTATTCGCGGATGTGGCCCATCGATTTGGTCCAGTTCTTCCGAATTTCTCTGGCCAGCACCCGTTTGTCTCTAACTCCCAGTCTTGTGTGTCTTCCGGGTCGGGGCACATTCCGACAGTCATCTCTCATCTTCCACTTGCCAATCACGTAGGCCACTATCGATTTTGGGTACTTCAACTCGCTGGGTATGTCACGTATGGATCGGCCATTTCTGTGACACCCGACTATTACACTTTTCTCGAAATCAGAGAGCTCCCAACTGCGTGGCATCTTTCATGCGACTGGTTGCGTTTTTGTTTCCCACACGATATTTAACGGCGGCGGCCGTGACGTGTAACAGACCGCAGATATCGTCGATTGCAGGGGTGTCCAATTACTTGTTGGTAGATAGTGTATAATTGCTCATAAGAGAGCAATTATATATTAATAAAGCAATTTGGAGTAATACAATTTTAAGAGAGTAATTACATAAAATAAAGCAATTCGGAGTAGTACATATGTGTTCGTATTTATATTAACAAATTGACACAACTCAGCGATTTACCGGTTGTGTGTGTATCTATGGAAATTTTTATTCTCAAAAATTTTACTCTTCAACAATATTACGTACTGGGCCAACACTCCTTCATTTCAAAGTAACGAAGAAAGTTTCTTCTTTAAGCTTCTGCTGAACCATTTTCAGGCATTTCAGGTTCTTCTAACCTTCTGAAAATAAATGCAATAATTTTAGCACTTTAGCGCAGAATTCCCGAATGCATTAAGTTTTACTGTGACTACTGTTTGGATATGAATAATGTTATCGAAATACGTACATCACTTATTCCAATTCTTCGACGCATGCTTTAATGCTCTCAATTTCTGCTAAGATACGTTATAACTCCAGTCGATGGGAAAAATATCTTCGCTCGTGTTAGGACTAATTTGTAAGATTTTGTAATGGCTCGTAAGAAACGTATTACTTCTAAGTGTTGTTATAAACAGTTCATTGCCTCTTGGTCATGATTGTCTTTCTCTTTGTTACGTATCTTTCCATGAAATCTCACGCATTTTGAATTGCATAATCCTGATTTCTGCTAAGGGAACCAACGTCGGAGCGGTATATGACACCATCAATGAAACACAGTACTGTAATTGCAACTTTCAGATTACTGTATCCTATTTATCGTGTTAGAAGGCACTTTCTATGTTTTCTGTATCGCAGTAATCCTTCAGACTTGGAATTCCCAAACTTAAGAGAGCAATTACATTTTCCGTTGAGAAATTTCAGTTAACATATTTAATGCGTTTCCTAGACTCATTAGGAAATACCCGTTCACTGATTATATAAGTTCCAAACGGTGTCAAGTTTACTTATTTTCCTGTGCTAACAGAGTTCACTGAATCGTTGCTGTTTCCTTCTTCTGTTTCCGCGAAAAGCATGGTAATACGGACCTTAATTATTTTTCAGCAAAGCAATTGGCCCAACATATGAAGTTTTCAACGTTTTTTTTGTTTTTTTTATTTCCAACAGAAAGGAGTTTTTTTGTGTGTGTTTCACATAAAATTTCAAAACTCTTTTTCGAAAAAGGACTTCTTTCCGCAAAATTCTTTACAGTTCTGTTGCCAAAACGACTTTGCATAACACTACCGATGTTATTTTCCAGAACTTGCATAAAAAAAGCAACATTGGCGTATGCGTATTTAATTGCGCAGAAAGAGGAAATTGTTTTGTAAGGCCTAAATCATCTTTCGTATCTTTCCACGAAAACTCACACATTTTAAATTGCAGGCATGAGTTTTGAAAGTTTTGAAAACAGACATGTCGAACTCGCGGACCCAGCCTCCTCAGTACAGCCCCCGTTCATGTCATGAAATTTTTGTTTTTATATTTCAATGAATTTTCTATTATAAGGGTAACAGATCTGACAAAACCCTAAGTTTTATTTACGTCAGAGAATTACACGTTTCATTTAAAATTCAGACAGGATGGTGGAGATCTCTAGTGGAGATATTAAAAATAACATCAAAAGTAAAGCTACGTGGAAGCTAACGTAACACGCAGTAGAGCTGAAAAATACTAGTGCCACACTGTACGCTAGCGTGCCCTAAAACAATTTACCTCATTGGAGGCAGCTGTCACGTGGGAAACCAAATCCCTCCAGTTGGCGTCGTCCTCTAGGATACGATACGAATCGCCAATGTGATCGATGAAATCCATCGCATTTAAACATTTAAGGAAGTTGAGGTGAATAACAATAATGTGTCTTATCTTCTTTGTAAAGCTAAAAAAGCGGTTTGTATTGACTTTTCGCAACATGCGTGTTCATTTTTAGAGCTTTATTTACCAGAAATTCGGATAGAAATCAAAATAAAACGGTTTGAATTGACATTTCGCTACTTAAATGTTAACAGGTGTTCATTCTTAGAGCTCTAGTTACTAGAAATTCGGACAGAAATAATGCTTGAGATTTATATAGAAAAATGTTAGTTGAAAACGTAATGCTGTAATTTTTTTTGCTTAGAACGGTTTGTATTGACTTTTCGCTACTTACCGTTTTTATTCATAGGTATTGTGTTAAATGTATAGTTTGCAAGGACCATGAATACTTAAAACAAATACTAATCGCTTTTGCCACAAATACTTATCACTTTTATTCAGCAGGAACTTACCACGAATACTTACAGCTTTTATTCAGAGGAATTGTGTTAAACTCAGCAGTACACGTGTTAAACTTATTCAAGTTCTTGCTGTTTCATCATCAGGATTGATTCCATCGATAATATTAGCGATTCGGGATTTCATCCATAGCTTTAGCGATTCGTTTATTATTCTAGATTACGAAACCGATTGGAGGGATTCGGTTTCCCACGTGACGTTCTCCTTCCAGTGAGGTAACGCTTTTGAGGACATACTAGTGTGCAATGAGACACCAGTCTGAACAATGCCTCGGCACAACGCGGCGTGGCTCTGCTGGGAACAATTGCTATGGACATCGACTATTGGCGCTGGGGAATGTGAGTAAGCTTATTCCCGCAGTTCGCCTTTTCTGTACTGACTGTAATGTTTGTATTAAGCAGAGTTATTGTGTCATTGTAACGTTATCTTCTTTACAGTCAGTTATTCTCGGTTTACAGTCCTAATTTTGAATAACAATATCTCTTTTTAAGTCTTGCAACAGCAAGAACAGATAGATTGAAGAAGATTGTATATCATTATTTCATAATTTTAACATTTTTAGTTTGAAGTCTGTCATTAGGTCAAACACAGTTCTTGTTGTTGTTGTTTTTTTTGGGTGGGGGGTGGATCTTATAAATCAGGTATGTTCTTAAAAAGATCGTTTACACGTTACTGATATTTCTTATATGATTTCAGTAATCTCTCCAAAAAATAAAATTAAAATATGAAAGTTTATCTTGCCTTTCTTTAACATTAGCTTGGCGAATTGGGCTGGAACTAGAGGTGGAGAACTATCGATAGTTTCCGGTAGTCAAAAGATAACTATTGATAGTGCGTTGGAAAAGTTTCTCGGGAGAAAATTTGTTTTCCGGGATGAGAAATTATTTCTGACAAGACTTTTTCTTACTTTATTATATTGTCAAAAAACTGAGCTCTGATAAACTTTGAAACTAAACTTTTGTTTGGGGGGAGCATCCTTGATTTAGGGCCACTGATTTCAGGGAAAGGCGAAGCAAGTGCTTTGAGAGAAACTCAACCACAACATCTATTCCTCACGGGTTTCGAATCCGGGCCCATCTCGGACGAATTATCAGAAGCCAGCCCCTAGACAACTGCGCCACCGGGTCGTGGAGTCTATATTTTGACCAAATTCTCCCTACGTGAGTGAGCAAAAATCACGAAAAAAATGTTTTGCCTATAGAACGAGCTAATTCGTGGCTC
The DNA here is from genome assembly GCA_039090855.1 of Macrothele yani. Lineage (NCBI taxonomy): Eukaryota > Metazoa > Arthropoda > Arachnida > Araneae > Macrothelidae > Macrothele > Macrothele yani. Next base: position 17,513,231 of record CM077018.1, on the reverse strand, counting down.
CTTAATTCTCATTTTCCATTTGTACTGTATGATTTTTCTTATGTTTCCGTTCACAAGCTAAAGAAGAAAATTCTGCAGTTTTGTATGTAAAAATAATTTTTTCTATAATGTTTAGCAAAGGCCTGATAATAATTCGTGAGAAATTCAATAAATAAAGTTTTGGGTGGGGCTGTCCCTCAATTGTTTTTTTTTTTTTCTGGCATTATTTAAAACGACCGCTGCTGGATGCTGTCGTTTTAAATTATATATAAGATTTGACTTATTGCCCGATGTTTTGTAATTCTTTCCACAAAGGCTACATTTTGCGTAGACCTTATCCTTACCAAAAGAAAATAAAAGTTTCAGAAAAGATATTTTACATTTACTCATTATTACTGGTTACTTATTATCAACAAATAACTGTTTCAGCAACTGACGCACCTTTAAACTTCCAGTACAAACAACAAGAACAATGCTTTTGATTTCGTCTTTATCCGACTGCAACGCCCCGCACGGGGATAACTGGTTTTCCAATTATTTGGGGAGCGGCGGCCCCACGGCCCGAGCTGACCTTGTGACTGGTCAACATCTGATGTCATGCCACCGCTTGTTTTTTATTTTGGTGCTGATGGTGTTTGCAGGGACGGCTGTTCATCCAGCTGTTGGGGAGTCGCGGCCCCACGATCCCGAGCTGGTCTTGTGTCTCGCTTTTTCGTTTTTATTTATTTTCTCCACTGGCTAGTTACCCGTGTTGTATACTTTACCTAATCGCTACCACGTTATGTACTAACACCCCGGTCTTGTGGTTTTGTTACCCTCCACCACTAACTGTTTTATATTAACCGCTCAGTTCGTAGGTTGCTGAGATTCCGTTTAGGTTCCCTTCCAGGATTTGTCTTTTTTGGCTTTCTTTTCTCCTTTTAACTGGTTTGGGTGCTAGACCTACCTGCATGTTTGCCGCGTGCGGAGACCCGTGAGGCGGAAATGGGATGTCTGGCGGCTGAGGTCGCAGGAGACCGGATAAGTGCCTCCTGTGTACCAACACTCCTCTTCGACCCCGGCTTCGCTGTAAACGGGAGGCTAGAGACTAACCCACCTCTAGTCAGAAGTCTTGTACCAAGTTGTGTACAGGGCTTTAGCGGCTTTTTTGTCTTATAGCACGGCAGGGTGAGCCCGGGGGCTGTGGGATCATGCCAAAGGCGTTGGCATGACGGTACCCGGAGGCCGAAGTGTCCGCCGAGTGCGTGTGATCACAGCCAACGGACTATATCTGCAACGTATAAGCTCCAGAACTGTGTCCAGCGTCATTTTCTTGGCTTGCAGACCTCCAGTTCTCCCTTGTAGGGCTCGGTGGTGGGTGGAGTAGTCTGCAGACGAATCTTCCTCCTTTTTTCCATGGGTAAAAACAAGAACAAAAACTCCAAATTTAAGTCACCTGAGAAAATGATAGTTGACAACGACTCTATTTCGTCTTCTCAACCTACCAAGTCTCATACCCTTAAACGGTCTTTAGACCATGACCTGGACCAAGAATGTGGAACCTCTTCTTCGGCGGCTGTACCAGTCGCTCCGAAGCGTCGTCTCCCCTCGATTGCTGTGACTACGCATGCTACTCACTTGCTTGTAGAATCCATCGATCCGCATGAGAGACTGTCCACCAGATCTCCCTTTTTCATTTCTAAAGCTTTGGACGCTGCGGTTGGCCCCTTGAAGTCTGTGAGGAAGCTTCGCTCTGGGGACCTGCTTGTCCAAACTTGCAGTGTTTCTCAGAGTAACACTTTTCTGAACCTCACGAGTCTTCAAGGCATTTCTGTAAAAGTGACACCTCACCCGTTTCTTAACACCTCTCGGGGTGTTATTTCGGAGTTTGATCTCTTGCCATGCAGTGAAGACGAATTCGTGACTGAACTTGCTGATCAAGGTGTTATTGCTGCACGTCGTATGATGTTCCGGCGTGATGGTTCCATGATTAAGTCAAAAAATGTCATCTTGACTTTTAACTCCCCGAAAGTTCCGACCGAAATCAAGGCTGGCTACTTGGTCTGTGGAGTTCGCCCGTACACTCCCAGTCCTCTGCGCTGTTTCAGGTGCCAGAGGTACGGGCATTCACAACGTTTCTGTAAGAGTTCCGCTCGTTGCGCAAATTGTGGCTCCAGTGAACATGACGGGGAAGGTTGCACTTCTGCGGCCTGCTGTATTAACTGCGGTGAGGCCCATGCAGCTTACTCCCGCAACTGTATGAAATGGAAGGACGAGATGGCGATCCAGCGCCTCAAGACCCTGGAAGGCCTCTCGTACCCTGCTGCCAAGGCCAAGTTGGGTATTCCCAACCAACCGACAGCGTACTTTTGCCGCAGTAGTTCAGTCTCTGCCACAACCCGTGCAGCCCTTTGTTCCGCGCCCTGTAGCTCTCGCCGCACTTGCCAGGCGATCTACAGCTGAACAAGCGACACAGGTGGATTTCCCCGAGCTCCAGCCTTTTCGAATAGCTGAGTCTGCGCCTTCTCTTTCGAAGACGACCGACTCTTCCAGTTCTCAGCAGAAAGCCTGCACGTGCGGAAGACCCGGCCCTCAATCCGCAAAGGTGTGCAGTGCCCATCCAACTGTCGCGGTCCAACTGCCCACCATTGCAACTGTCTCGGACTCAGCGAGGTCCCCACCCTCACCCAACATTATAGAGGAACATCGGGGGAGGAGAGTGACAGTTCGTCCCCAGCCTCAACTAACATTGCAGAGGAACATGAGGGGGAGAATAGTGACAGTTCGTCCTCGCCCTCGGCCAGCATTATATTGGAGTGTGTGGGGGAGGAGAGTGACTCATCCTATGTGTAGTTGTGTTCGATTTCGTAATGTGTTTTATCATTCTCATTCCTCAGTTTTACTTAATCGGCTTGTTTCTCACCATTGTACCATGTTTTTCATACTGTTTGTTTCATTGTCTTTTTTGGCCCTTCCTTTGTACTCATCGTTCGGTTTTACTTGGTCAGCCAGATTTTGCGATTTATGCCCCGTTTTTCAATTTTGTCTGTTTGTCTTGTATCTGGCGCTCTTTGGCCAACCATGGCCCTTGCGCCAATAAAATCTAATAACCAACCAACCAACCGACTGCAACGTGCAACAGACTTCAAAAACCACATAACTTCTCCGTTTATTCTTTTGATTACAGTTAACTTTAGTTTCACATTGTCATCATGTATTAATAAAGCTGGGCTCAATGTTTTCGACACCAGTATAAATGAGGTGAAAATGAGCGTTTCAGTCATCAAAGCAATCGGTGGAAGCTGAATAGTTTACAACATCGTGATTTACACTTGCAGCATTGAAAAACGTAAAAATATCGATAGTTACAAAAAAACTATCGATAGTTACAAAAAAACTATCGATTTACTGAGTAGGACAAATCTATCGATAGCGTCATCGAGAGTACCTCCACCTCTAGCTGGAACGAAACATTAGGTTCCAAGGAATTTTTATATCAGATTCCGTCATTTCTTTCGTTAGATGTGTTTTCTAAATTCGTTTGATTGGAGCTTTAAAGTAATTCGTAAACGATTTGAAATTTCATTCTGTATCCACCGTGTCCAAATTAGGTCGCTCCTGTTCGCTCTCGTATTTAAAGAGCACATTCCGTTGAAATAGAAATGAAAAAACTATAGCATCTTAATCATATTGTGTGGTATTTAAAATTATCCCGGCCGCCTGAACCGGGATAATTTTGCCTTTAATAAGAATTTCCATTCACATTCAGTTAATTCTCCTAGCCGAATAAATTATGCCATTGTCTGGCTAAACTACTTTGATCATTAGAAATTTTGTGAAATATAATTTCTCTTTCTGAAAGTAAAGGTATTCTATGTACGAATCTTTGTAATTTGCCAATCAGAGAAAAATACTTAGATTACAAAGTTTTCACTATGACGTTGGAGGAAAATTCTAAAAGAATTGACAAAAAATGTTTTAATGTTTCTGCTTATAGTATGAGTGGCACCATAATTATTCTTTCCCCAGTTATCATTTTTTATTTTATACGTAATTCTGTGCTAGTCCCGATATCTTACTGTAGTTTATATGGCCGTTTCAATTCGGTATACGTCATTCATTCATACATTTTTGCGATCATTCGTGAAATTTCGAAGTTCAGATTATGAAAGAATCAGGGTTCATTCATTCTTTTATATGTAATCCAACATATTAGACTGCTGAGAGAATTGAGACTGCGTTTCCTTTTTTTTTTCTTTTTTAGCCATGAAATAGATTATTCAACTAAAACTTAAGTACATAACGTTCATAATTGTTTTTCCTCCGAGTTCAAGAAATTTGAAACCAGCAATAGCCAATAAATATTTTACACGGCATTACAGCTAAAACAGTGCACAAACTGCTTTGAAAGAAAAACGATGCTTATACAGTCATTTGCAAAAGTTTAAGACCACCTGTTGGTATTAGGAGATTTTTTTCCGAGTACGTCAGCTATTGCCTGTATTACTCAACTTCCTGTCGGTATTGCATCATCCTACAGCGTCAGATGTTTCTACAGTTGTGAGAAGCGTCAGAGCGTTTGTTTGCATCTGGGTTTCATGCTGAGAGGTTTTGTGCATATTTCTATATAGCGAAAAATGGGAAATACAGCGCCATTAAGTGTTACTAAGGAAGCACGAATATTGACTTTATCAGGTAAGATACTCCGAATGTTACGTAAGTAGAAATGTGAATGTTAGCAAGACTGTTATTCACAATACGATCATGAAATATCGATATGCAGGTGCATTTAGTGACCGAAGGAGAAGTGGACGCCCTGCGCACCCTAGAAAATCGACCCCGCTTGATGAAAATACCATAAGGCGAATAGTTATGTGTTCTCCGAGGAGTTCGTGCAATAAAATTAAGGCCTTTCTACATTCAATGGGTCTGATATTAATATCAGCACTCTTGCCTGACGTCTTAGCAAACTTAAAAAACTCCAATTTATTTTAGAATAAAGTCTTATAAACCTGCACTAAACTCTGTCATGAGAAACAAGAGACTCCAGTTTGCGAATTTTATCAAATTCGAAAATTGATCAGAGTGAACTTGTTCTTCAATAAACTATAATTTGTGCAGATGAATTTTATTTCATTTATTCCTTCAAATATTGAAAGAATGTTTTTCTTCAAAGAAATGTCTACTTTCAGTATTTAATTTGCAAAATAAATATTAATACCATAATACTTCTATAAAGCTTATTCCATAAAGTTTCATCAAGATGATTTTGGAAACGCAGATATGCGTTTGTTGTTAAACTGTGTTCGTCTGTTCACGTGTGTGTTGCTTGTTGCTGCGGCATGCATAGACGTGGAATTTACGCACCTTCGACGGTTGGTGATCATTGAAGTGGCACTAAGCCGTCGTCGGGAGGGCAATGTCTGGCTACTCCACCCTGGACTATGGTGCCGACCATGTACACGGATTTGCATGTGCTTGAATTTCTTCCACTAATTACAACTACACGCTCATAAAGTTATGCTGATTTTAACCAGATTCAGTGCTGACTTAGTATATGAAATGAATGGTAGTATCATGAGGACTGAAGATTTTTTCCGCCGCCCCGGTGGCGCAGTGGTCTAAGGCGCTAGCCTCTGATCATTCGTCCGTGAGGGGTCCGGGTTCGAATCCCGGTGAGGCATGGATGTTGTGTTTGTCTTACGGCACTGGCTCTCTCCCTTCCCTGGAACCAGTGACTCTAAATTAGAGACGGGCGACTGCTTATAGCCCATTGAGTTGCTCACGGTGGTCGTTAAACCTCCAATCCAAAAAAAAAAAAAAAAAAAAAGATTTTTTCCGTTATTTAAACTTAGCGAAATTTGAATATGAGGCACTTCTTTTTAAGCGTCATGAGAGAAACGAATAGCACTGAAATTCCTTGTGAAGAAAGGACATGTTTTAAATGAAAAAAAAAATTGCAGTTTTTATAAGATTGAGAAGGGTTTTTTAACATTTGCATTGTTGAACCGTATTGTACCAAGAAGAAGACCTAAAATCTTTTCAGATCAAAACTTCTGGGTGGAAGAGTATCCCAATGTTTCAAACAAATCGCTGCATCTGCATTTGACTGGATAAGGATTTCAGAAATACTGCTGCTGATTGTTATCTAAATACTACAAATTTTCCTGAACTGACTGATTTCTACGACTTCTAAAAGACAATTTCTGGGGAGGGGGGGTGAAATAAAATGCACCAGTGCTCAAATTGTTAAGAGTACTCCATATCTCAGCTGTGCCGATAATAGCTGGGAATCATTTCTTTCGAATAAATATTGAACAGAATTTTCATGACCTAAGTTTAATATCTCAGCTCTGAAAAGATACAAGTTTCTTTTTTCATAAAAACCGGAATAATATTCATATGTTACATCACTTCATTCGTTGATAAAAATGATGGAATAAACTTACAAGTGAATATAGGAAATTATAAGAAAAAACGGCATTATAAAATATTTTCTGATATCATTCACGTTAAGGCGTTCTGCTGTGCTTTCATTCCGTTTTAGTATGATGGCGGGAACGATTGCGTTCAGAGTGAGCGCATTTCTCAATAACATATTTTAAATAGCAGATTGATTAATACCGTTTGACATTTTAACGGAACGTCCACCTTAAATGTTAAAGCTTTTAGTAAGCTCTTCATACTTTAACAAGGGTGTGAAGTTCTCGAATAGAATAAAAACTGTTTATGGAAGTGCATTTCTACAATTTACTTTAATGCATACGGAGTGGTTATACAAACAGTATTTCTATTCCCAGGTCTTCAGAAAAGCCAGAAAGGATGATGTCATGACGAAGCTTAGTTTTTAGCTTATTGAGGGTATGGGAAAAATGATTTTACAGAAAAAACCTTTCAGTTAAAAATTTTCACATGGAAAGTTTTGTATGCAAGTTTTCACGTGTAAATTTAGCATGATGCTTCTGGCAGGATGAAAGCGGCAATTATTAAGCTGCTTGCAGTCATTAAGGCTCTTACATGGAAGGCATGCACGCTAGTGGTTCATTATCAAAATCAGAATAATACCAATAGTGCACTATGCCAGTATCGACGAATCAAAGGATAACGGAAAAGAGGACCCCTTACGCACGTGTTGTGTTAACGGGTAACTTTGGTAATTTTAAGAGCATCTGGGAATATTCCTGTATTTATTATTGCGCTGTAAATGTGCAGTAATGGTACTGCAAGAGGACTAGCCACAGGTTTTACGACCCTTGGTAAGAATTCATCATTACCCGGTCCTGTATTTATGTTGATTTGCTCTCTAGTTCATGAAGTAATTGTGTTTGGGCGATTTTCAGCATATACAGGGTGATCAGAATCGACCGCACAATAAAGCACGCGGACGATTCTTCGTGGAGAAAGTAGCCGAAACCCGATGTGCGTTGTCCGATTGAACGTAGCATTCCGGATATATACGCGCTAAAAGTTCGTGAAGTCACATCCGGTAAGAATGCAGACATTGGCAATAACTTACATAATCACTTTGACATAAAACATGTAATTTATTGATGTGTACCACTACAACACAAATGATAAAACACGTGGATTCGTGTCAGATTACAACATGTGTTCCAAATGACCACCTTGTATTGCTGAACAGGCGGCAGCCCACCGAGGAATAGACATATACACGCATTGCAGCGTAGCAGGGGATGCAGTTGTGAGGGCCGCATATAAGGTGGCTACTAGGTCGTGCAGGCTGTTGAGAGGCCGTCGATATACCAGTTCCTTTAGATGACCCCAGAGGAAGAAGTCCAATGGGTTAAGATCCGGCGATCCAGCGGGCCATGCGACAGGACCACCACAGCCAAGCCATCGACCTGGATATTCCGTATACCGCCACTTTCGAACATTTGCAGCGAAATGCGCCGTTGCTCCATCATGCTGAAGCCATAGATTGCTGAGAACAGCCAATGGTACGTTTTCCAGTAAGTCCGGCAGAACATCACGTAGGACAACCATGTAGTTGGCAGCTGTGACACGGACGGGAAGAAGATATGGTCCCACTAGCATATCGCCCACAATACCACACCAGATATTAACACCCCACCGGACCTGGCGAGCGTGTTCACGTTTTGCGTGAGGATTGTCTAATGCCTTAACATGACCATTATGGGTGTTTAAGATGCCCTGCCGTGTAAACCTTCCTTCATCAGTCCACAAGATCCGGCGGATGAAACTATTATCGGCAACATGTTGCTGTAGCAGCCACTCATAGTGTGCCTGTCTTCGAGGATAATCCTGTGGTAATAGGTCTTGCGCCCGTGATTGTGATATGGATTCAGGCCTTCGTCGTATAGAACGGCAAGTACTGAACTTTGGTGCACACCGAACTGTCGCGCGGTCGCACCTCTGCTGGTCGTTGGCTTCTCCCCTATAAATTCTAGCCCTTTAACGACCATTACCCCAAAATAGTGCATCAATTTAAATAACATAACGCCGGATCAACCGTCACAACATTTGCATAAAGTCCACGGAAACCCACATGCAGTAATTGAAATTGAGCGCGATTTTAACGAACATCGGTTAGAAAACCGCGTTACCTCAACGAACAGCTTCCTAACTGCTGAATTGGTCGCTGTGGACACGACGACAAGGCGCTTTAGAGGTGGCCTGCCTGATCACCGAACCAGATCCGTTGCGACTCTTTTTTATGGGGGTACGTTCAGGAGAATGCGTATGTGACACTGTTGCCCACAACGCTAGATGAACTCAAAGGTAGCATTCATAATGCTGTGCAATCGTCGAAAATATGCATGCTTTATCACGCATGGGAGGAATTTGATTGTCGCCTCGACGTAGTTCGCGTGACCAACGGAAGTCACATAGAATATTTGTAAGATATGAAAACAAATTTGGACAGTTTTTCTTTATCCTATGTTGATTTAATCGCAGTATAGTTAGAAACATATAAAATACAGTCATTTGAAATCAGATAAATCATTTTGAATTACCCTGTGCATTAAATTTCTTTCCGTTTCTAGTGAAATGGTAAAAATTTTATTGCAAACATACATCACTTGCTCTTCAACATTTTATTGGGCTCTCTCGTTTTTGGATCGAATGTAATACTTTCCCGGAAATTTGAGGAAAATCTTCTATATTTATTTTTACCAGAAACTTAGGAGTCTCACTGCTTCACAATATTCACCGCATTCCTATTAAAAAGTACTTTAGATTTCCCGTTTTTTCTCACGAAAAGTTTCAGAAATGCTTTTTACGTTACTCTCCGCTTTTGAGTGTTTGTTATTTAATCGTATGCGCGGATTTTTTTTTAAGAATACCGATATAATAAGGCTTAAAATTCCTAATGGCGCTTCTTCTGGGAAGTTTGTGCTTGGTAAAGTGACACGAGTTGTAAAGACGATCATACTGCCCGATCTAGAAACAAGCATTTATTGTTTTTATGATAATTCTGCTGTATTATAGGTTTTTCTTACATATCATTTGAACTAAAAACATACCAATATGGGAAGTGCCTACTACTGATCAGAATGTGGAGTTTTTATCTTACCTGGGTATTGTGTTGAGCTTCGGGTACGAAACACTAAGCGTAGCGGATGGATACATGCGCCTTGCGCAGTGGCTCAAAGTGGTCCATTTTGAGCACTATCGGCGTGAAGTAAGACAGTTAGCAAACCAAAACAGGCAAGCATGAACCATATATAACACAGACAAGCCAAACGTTAAGTTTTCTCAGGTTCCCAAAGCTTTTTGGTTGGTATTTATGAAGGACTACTTTTCGGATACGGGAAACTTTAGTGAGTAATTCAGGAATTTTTCCAGGCAATAAAAACGGGGGAAGATGAAGCACAATTTTTTATGGCTAAACTGTCTTACATGGATTTTTCGGGCCTGAGCTTCGGGTACGAAGCACTAAGCAGTGCAAATGGATATACGCACCTTAAACAGTAGTTCAAGGTGATCCATTTCGAGCCCCATAGGTATCAAGGAAGTTAATTATCGAACAAAAACACGCAAACACGAGCCATCTCTTAGTGTAGGTAAGCCAAACGATAAATTTTCTGAGGTTCTCTGAGTGTTTGGATTTGAATTTTTGATGGACTACGTTTCGGTTAAGAGAAACTTAAGTGAGTAATTCAATCCCTTATCAACGAATTTAAAACGAGTGGCGGGTCGAAAGAACTGTTTTTGATGGCTAAAATGTCTTACGGGGAACTATTTGGGATTGAAACCTAAGATTATGTGGAGGATTTGCTCACCAGGGCAGTGGTGACCCGAAGATTAATTAATATGGGTGGTCCAAAATATTGGAGATGCAATTAAAAATACCTCGGAGAAAACATCAGAAATACTGAGAAGCGTTAAAAGCATCCCCTCCGTATTAAATTGATTTCCAATGATTCGTGAAATATATATTTAAAAACTCACACAGATATATTTAAAGATAAGTAGTCAATAACAAAGAGAGAAGCTCTAAAGTGCTACCTCATGATGAAGGCACGAATCCTGGGCCACTTCTGTTTCTTTAATTTGTACCTCATGTCCGACTCTTACAAAAGGCCGACGCATGAGAGACTATTAAAGAATTGTATAGGATGTTATTAATTTTTTACCTAACATTTACATTCACACAAGTTTCATATAATCTTTTATTAAATGAGAGGAAAAATTAATACTAGGTAGTATAGAAGTTAAGATTCTCTAAAAAGATGGATCCTATTATGATTTAAATAATTATATACTTCCATACAAGAGCAGGCAACCAACTGAGAGGGTGGGAGCATGCACGAGAGTTTTCGCTTGTAACAGGTATTATACATTTTATCTTGAAATGCCTCTGAAGGACACTCTACAAAGAGGTTCTCGCCCAAGGCCTTTCCAAGGAAAAAAAACGACAAAAAAATAGAGAAACCAAAAAAAAACATTTTTGAAAGATAAAAAGATTAAAAAGTGGTGAATAACAATAGTACAGCAAATTCTAAAGTTTTATTTAGAAGAAACAAAGCATCAAAGGATCCTGTTATACATTAATTTTGTTATAAGTAATATATTTGTATGCTGGATTTAAATAGTTTCCATTTCAGAATGAGAAGGGAAAATATTTAAGTAGTTCTCAGTAAATTATTGGAATTTTGGCAATATAGTCAAAATCGAATTAAAGATATGTTTAAGTTTTTTAACAATTTACTAAAACTAAGTCGGAATTCTAAATAAATGTATTTAACAAAGTGAAAAATAATTACATGATACATGTTTATACCATTAGCTCTAATTTTTCCAATTTCAAATAGTTATTCTATAATTTTATTTAATACTTTCAAGCACTTCTTATATATAACTGCAGCCAAAGATTTCCATTTATTAAAGGTTTTTGAGATGCGTATTTTATGGTTTCGAGATCTAAAAATCTTCTAACATCACATTTAATTGCTAATTTAATCTGCTCAGAATTTTTAGATTTCTGTTCAAAAGATGAAGCATTTCTATTTTTCCATAGATTATATTTTCTAATTGCAATAATGTGATGCATAACTAAATTTTTTGGTTCAGAACAACTAAGTGCAAGATGGTATAAAATTTGGTGGGCGGAAAATTCATCTCTATAGTTTAAATATTGCCGCAACCAATCCCAAATGTGTCTGGAGAAGCTGCAGTCTACAAAGATGTGTTGCAGTGTTGCCACAGACCCGCGTTGAATAAAATTTGGATGTGATATTAACTTTATTTTAAACAGCCATCTTCTCGTCGGAATAATATCATGTGAAATTTTAAAGAGCAAATCTCAAATATGCATACCAAATTTTAATTTTTGATTGAAAACTCCAGAGATTATTAACTAGATTAGATTGTAATAAATTATCTAATTTTGTTGGGTGTTTGGCATTAAGTGCCACATAAATCCTATTTAGCTTATCATCTTGAGTGATGTTTTTCAAAATGGAATATTCTTCTATATCCTGCCATATTTTTTTCATTGTTGCAAATTTCTTCCCTGTGAAAAAAACAAAAGGTTTCTGGGGCCTGGCAGAGCAAAAGAATTGTGAATCTCTGCCGACTTGAGAACTGAGCAATTTTGTGGCAGGATGCTTTTCATTGTGAAAGAGTTTCCTTAGAGTCGTAAAATGAAGGAGATTGCATTTCAAAGTAAGATGGACAATGCCCAAACCACCATACTCTATATTGTTATGTAGAACATTTCTTTTTATCTTATCACCCCTTCCATCCCATATAAAACGAAATGCTAGCTGCTCAGCTTTTTTCATGAGGTTTTTTGGAATTTCGAATGTTCTAGCATCGTAAACAAAACTTGAAAAATGCAATGACTTAATTATTTTGGCCTTTGTAAAAAACGAGAAGTTTTTAGTACTAAAGTTCTCATTATATATCTCCATTTTTGTGATGCAGTCCGACCACTTGACGATTAAATCTGGGCCTGATTTCGCAAAGAGAATTCCGAGAATTTTAATTTTTTGATTTGTGATTTTAAATAGATTTTGGTTAATATTTTTCCATCTACCAAATAGAAAGCCTTGGCTTTTTCTGTATTAAATTCAGATCCAAATATGTTACTAAAATTTCTATGAGCTTTTTCTATCTGTAAAATAGAATTTTCGTCATTAGCAAATAGCACAAGGTCGTCCGCATATGACAAAGATTTTAATGAGTCATTTTGTCCAGGTACTGTAAAACCCTTGATGCTTGGGTTGTCCCTAAGTGATATAAAAAATAGTTAATAAGTATTGAATATAAAATTGGAGAAAGCGGACATCCTTGTCTAACTCCACGTTAAACCTTAACTTTGCGTGAAAGTCCATCTGGGAAAATGAATTTTGTGTCGGTATTAGAATACACATTTTTAATAATATCTACAAACGATTCAGGAATGCCATAAGCAATAAGTAATTTATACAATTATTCTCTTTTAACCAAATCGAAAGCCTTTTTTTGGTCCAAAGACATTACAGCCAATTTAATTTTCCTATTATTTAAATACTCAAATAACTCTTTAAGTGCTATGATGTTTAAACTGGATCTCCCCACCTTGAGCAGAACACATTTGACCATGATCAACACAAGAGTAGCAGCTTTTTTTGGTCTATTGGTTAAGATATTTTAAAATCAACATTTAAAATCGCAATGGGTCTCCAGTCAGCAGGGGATGACAAATTTCCACCTTTGAAAATTAGTTTAGTAATACCTCCCTGAAACAAGGGAGGAACATTCTTTCCATTTAATAGATTATTGTATATAATTTTAAGCTTAGGTATTGATATTTTTTCATATTTTTTGGGAAATTAAGTTGACAATCTATCCAAACCTGGAGAGGAACCATTCGGGAGAGAGGAAAGCGCGTTTCTGATTTCGGTATAGGTTATGGTTGACAAAATTTTATGGTGTCTTCACTTTCAAATTGGCAATTCAAATTTACATCTCCTGAGCCTAAACGTAAAGCTGGATTAAAGACCTCTTCAAACGCTGAATAAAATTTCCCGAGATTTGATTTTTTTGGAGGAAGGAGATCCAAAGGATCTGTCTACAATATGATTCTTAACATTCCTCTCTTTCTTTAACAAGAAATTAATATCAGTTTCGCCCACTCTTTTTGAATCAAATACTTCAATCATGACATCTCTAGCTCTGTCTTGCAAAGCTGAGTCTAATTCATTTGTATACATTAAAGTACGATTTTTGACAATGGGTTTGTTTTATTTTGTTCCTTTAATTGTTTTATCAAATTCTGATATCTAATAATGTTTGTAAGTCCTTTCTTAATTAGTTTTCCCCTTACACTTATTGCTTTATATTTAATTTGTAGCTTAATTTCGTCCCAACTCTCCAAAATATCTTCTGTATCTAAAACTTTGAATAAATATTCGTAAATTTCTGTAGTTGAATTTAAGTCTTCTAGTAAAGCATTTGAAAATTTCCAGTATATTGGTTTAATTTTTTAAAATTTCATCTGTATTTCAATCTGAACAAGTGCATGATCCGAAACATGATTTGGGTGATTTAAAAATTGTTTTTCTATATTTATGTGTGATTTTAAGGAATCTGGGAAAAAAATATAGTCTAGTCTGGATTCACAACCACTATTGCCGATGCGGGTAATTCCATTCTCGGTCGGCTCTCTACAAGACCAAGTGTCAAATAAAGCCTGGGAATTAGGAAAGTTTTGTAAGGTTTTATGAGTGGTTTCTTCATTAGTTCGGCCAGGCAATAGATGATCTGGTAGTCTAGTGTTAAAATCACCAGATATTATGTGATAAGAGTTGTGTTTATACAAATATTTAGATAATTGTCTGAAAAAACATTGTCCAAATGTGTGTGGATGAGGAGCACATATATTATGTATGTTAATATTTTTTCCTTGAATTTCCAATTCGATTCTTAAATATCTTCCATTCAAATCAGATTCAAAATTTTTAACTTTGCACTTCAACTTCGGATTGATTATAAAACTCACACCAGCTGTTCTTTCTGTTCCTTGGGAATGCCAACTAGGAATATTAAATCTATTACGACAAATTAAAATTTCATTAAATTGAGCAAAATGAGTTTCTTTAATACAAAGGATATCGATGTTGGAATTCAGAAAAAACTTTTAACTGTTTGTTTTGATTTTTAAAACCTTGGACTTTTCAAGTGGCAATTTAGGGATCGACCCGAAGAAGTCATACTAAGCTGTGATTGGTTGATAGAGAAAGCGAAACAGAATCAAAATATATATTTTTATTTTCCCGAGAATTTACCGAGCACTAATGCAATAACGGTAAATCTGAAGAAAGCAACGTAGATGCTAAGATTCAATGTTTCTATTACTTAGGAAATTGGAAGTAATTCTTAATTCTCCTAATAGTCTTTAGAATATCTCTTTCTGTTTCTTTTGGAAGAATTTTTGAGGGAAGATGAATGCAACTGATCCTTTTTTTTTGTCTTCTTAGGAGTAGACGTAGGGAAGCGGGGATCTGTAGGGCTTGAGCTTGCACTTGAGATTGAAGCCATCACCTTTCTCTTTTAGGGAAGCACCTGAAAGGAGAATGACAACCCAAATTTGGTATACTATCTCATGGTACTATAACTTAGACAGTAGACCGATTCTGGAACGGGTCAAGGCCCGGGGGTCAGAGCCCCCCACATACAAAACTTTCTTAAAAACTACAGTTTTCAATTCAGAACCACCTAATCTGGTATACAATCTCATGGGACTCTAACTTAGACGCTAGACGGTTTTTGGAAGGGGTTGGAGCCCGGGGGGTCAGACACCCCTAATAAAAAAAATTTCGTAAAATCTACAGTTTCAATTTAGAACCACCAAATTTGGTATACTATCTCATGGTACTCTAACTTAGACTGTAGACCGTTTTGGAACGGTTCAAGGCCCGGGGAGTCAGAGCCCCCCACATACAAAATTTTCTTAAAAACTACAGTTTTCAATTCAGAACCACCTAATCTGGTATACTATCTCATGGTACTCTAACTTAGACGCTAGACGGTTTTTGAAAGGTTGAAGCCCGGGGGTCAGACCCCCCTAATAAATTTTTTCCTAAAATCTACAGTTTCAATTTAGAACCACCAAATTTGGTATACTATCTCATGGTACTCTAACTTAGACTGTAGACCGTTTTGGAACGGGCCAAGGCCCGGGGAGTCAGAGCCCCTACATACAAAATTTTCTTAAAAACAACAGTTTTCAATTCAGAACCACCTAATCTGGTATACTATCTCATGGTACTCTAACTTAGACGCTAGACGGTTTTTGAAGGGGTTGAAGCCCGGGGGTCAGACCCCCTAATAAATTTTTTTCCTAAAATCTACAGTTTCAATTTAGAACCACCAAATTTGGTATACTTTCGCATGGTACTCTAACTTAACCTGTACACCGTTTTGGAACGGTTGAAGGCCCGGGGGTCAGAGCCCCCCACATACAAAATATTCGTAAAATCTACAGTTTTCAATTCAGAACCACCAAATCAGGTATCCTATCTCATGGTACTCTAACTTAGACGGTTGTCGGTTTTTGGAACGGGTCAAGGCCCGGGGAGTCAGAGCCCCCAGCCTAACCCCCACATACATAAAATTTTCGAGAAATCTAGTTTTCATTTCAGAACCATCAAATTTGGTATCATGAAACTCTAACTTAGACACTAGACTGTTTCTGGAAGGGGTTGGAGCCTGGGGAGTCGGAGCCCCTTCCTTCATAAAAAATTTCGTAAAATCTACAGTTTTCATCTTAGAACCACCAAATTTGGTATACTATCTCATGGTACTATAACTTAGACAGTAGACCGATTTTGGAACGGGTCAAGGCCCGGGGGTCAGAGCCCCCCTCATACAAAATTTCCTTAAAAACTACAGTTTTCAATTCAGAACCAACAAATCTGGATACTGTCTCATGGCACTCTTAACTTAGACGCTAGACGATTTTTTGAAGGGGTTGCAGCCCGGGGGTAACGCCCCCCTCATAAAAAAATTCGCAAAATCTACAGTTTTTAATTTAGAACCACCAAATTTGGTATACTATCTCATGGTACTCTAACTTAGACGGCAGACTGTTTTTGGAACGGGTCAAGACCCGGGGTAGGTCAGAGCACCCCAGATACAAAATTTTCTTAAAAACTACAGTTTTCATTTCCGAACCACCAAATCGAGTATACTATCTCATGGTACTCTAACTTAGACGCTAGATGATTTTTTGAAGGGGTGGCAGCCCGGGGGGTAAGGGCCCCCTCATAAAAAAATTCGCAAAATCTACAGTGTTCAATTTAGAACCACCTAAATTTGGTATACTATCTCATGGTACTCTAACTTAGACGGCAGACCGTTTTTGGAACGGGTCAAGGCCCGGGGGTCAGAGCCCCCACACAAAATGTTTTCTTAAAAACTACAGTTTTCAATTCAGAACCACCTAATCTGGTATACAATCTCATGGGACTCTAACTTAGACGCTAGACGGTTTTTGGAAGAGGTTGGAGCCCGGGGGTCAGACCCCCTAATAAAATTGTTTTCGTAAAATCTACAGTTTCAATTTAGAACCACCAAATTTGGTATACTATCTCATGGTACTCTAACTTAGACGGCAGACCGTTTTTGGAACGGGTCAAGGCCCGGGGGTCAGAGCCCCCACATAAAATGTTTTCTTAAAAACTACAGTTTTCAATTCAGAACCACCTAATCTGGTGTACAATCTCATGGGACTCTAACTTAGACGCTAGACGGTTTTTGGAAGGGGTTGGAGCCCGGGGGTCAGACCCCCTAATAAAATTGTTTTCGTAAAATCTACAGTTTCAATTTAGAACCACCAAATTTGGTATACTATCTCATGGTACTCTAACTTAGACTGTAGACCGTTTTGGAACGGTTCAAGGCCCGGGGGTCAGAGCCCCCCACATACAAAATTTTCTTAAAAACTACAGTTTTAAATTCAGAACCATCTAATCTGGTATACTCTCTCATGGTACTCTAACTTAGACGCTTGACGATTTTTGAAGGGGTTGCAGCCCGGTGGGTAAGGGCCCCCTCATAAAAAATTTGCAAAATCTACAGTTTTCAATTCAGAACCACGAAATTTGGTATACTATCTCATTGTACTCTAAATTAGACGGCAGAACGTTTTTGGAACGGGTCAAGGCCCAAGGGGGTTAGAGCCCCCTACATACAAAATTTTCTTTGAAACTACAATTTTCAATTCAGAACCACCTAATCTGGTATACTATCTCATGGTACTCTAACTTAGACGCTAAACGGGTTTTGGAAGGGGTTGGAGCCCGGGGGGTAGGAGCCCCTCGTCATAAAAATGCCGTAAAATCTACAGTTTTCAATTTAGAACCACAAAATTTAATATACTATCTCATGGTACTCTAACTTAGACGGTAGACCGTTTTTGGTACGCGTCAAGGCCCGGGGGTCAGAGCCGCCCCCCCCATAATTTTTTTTGTAAAATCTACAGTTATCAATTCAGAACCATTAAGTACGGTATCATGAAACTCTAACTTAGACGCTAGACGGTTTTTGGAAAGGGTTGGGGCCCGGGGGTGAGAGCCCCTCCCTCATACAAATTTCGTAAAATCTACAGTTTTCAATTTAGAACCACCAAATCTGGTATACTATCTTATGGTACTCTAACTTAGACGCTAGACGGTTTTTGAAAGGGGGAGCACAGTGGTAAGAGCCCCTCCCCCAATAAAAAAATATCGTAAAATCTACAGTTTCCCATTTAGAATCACCAAATTTGGTATACTATCTCATGGTACTCTAACTTAGACGGTCGACGGTTTTTGGAACGCGTCAAGGCCCGGGGGTCAGAGCCACCCCCCCCCCCTCGCACACACACACATACAACATTTTCTTAAAAACTACAGTTTTCAATACAGAACCACCAAATTTGGTATCATGAAACTCTAACTTAGACGCTAGACGGTTTTTAAAAGGGGTCAAGGCGCGGGGGGTCAGAGCACCCCCTCCCCACACACACATACAACATTTTCTTAAAAACTACAGTTTTCTATTTAGACCCACCAAATTTGGTATCATGAAACTCTAACTTTGACGGTCGACGGTTTTTGGAACGCGTCAAGGCCCGGGGGTCAGAGCCACACCCCGCCCCTCGCACACACACACATACAACATTTTCTTAAAAACTACAGTTTTCAATTCAGAACCACCAAATTTGGTATCATGAAACTCTAACTTATACGCTAGACGGTTTTTGGAAGGGGTCAAGGCGCGGGGGTCAGAGCACCCCCTCCCCACACACACATACAACATTTTCTTAAAAACTACAGTTTTCTATTTAGACCCACCAAATTTGGTATCATGAAACTCTAACTTAGACGCTAGACGGTTTTTGGAAGGGGTTGGAACCCGGGGGTGAGTGCCCCCTCATAAAAATTCCTTTGTAAAATATACAGTTTTCAATTCAGAACCATTAAGTATGGTATCATGAAACTCTAACTTAGACGCTAGACGGTTTTTGGAAAAGGTTGGGGCCCAGGGGTGAGAGCCTCATACAAATTTCGTAAAATCTATAGTTTTCAATTTAGAACCACCAAATCTGGTATACTATCTTATGGTACTCTAACTTAGACGCTAGACGGTTTTTGAAAGGGGGGACAGGGGTAAGAGCCCCTTCCCCAATAAAAAAATTCGTAAAATCTACAGTTTCCAATTTAGAATCACCAAATTTGGTATACTATCTCCAGGTACTCTAACTTAGACGGTCGACGGTTTTTGGAACGGGTCAAGGCCAGGGGGTCATAGCCCCCCCCCCCCGCAGTCATACCCCCCGCCGCACACACATACATAAAACATTTCCTTAAAAACTACTATTTTTAAATCAGAACCACCAAATTTGGTATCATGAAACTCTAACTTAGACGATAGACAGTTTTGGGAAGGGGTTGGAACCCGGGGGTGAGAGCCCCTCCCCTCATAAAAATTTCGTCAAATCTACAGTTTTCAATTTAGAACAACCAAATTGGGTATACTACTCATGGTTAACTAACTTAGACGGTAGACGGTTTTTGGAAGGGGTCGGGGCCCGTTTCAAGGGAGCCCCATACAAAATTTTCGTAAGAAGTTCCATTTTTTACTCTTAAGAATACCCTGTCTACGTTCTAAGGTGCTCTTTGGCCATTTGAGGGCCTTGCACCATAAACCATCAACCAACCAACTAACCAACCTACGGTCTAATTTAGGGACTGTAGATAACAATAAAGTTCAAAAATATGCGTTTAATGGTGTATTAAAAACACAAATCAATATAGTTTAGGTTTCACTATCAACGAGCGGCTTATCAGAAAGAAATATAATGTAATGTAAATAGAGAGTTCCAGGTATTCAAAATTCAAAACGGTAAGAAAAAGATGATCAATGCCAATGTGAAGTCGTACGCATGCAACATCAAATAGGTACATTGCATTTCTGTGTCGCGGGATTCACAGACGCACACGCCAGATGTACGGCAGTTCTATAGATGTCTCCTGGAGGTAAGTATTCCCATTCATTTTTCTTTCTTTTTTGTTTCGCAAAATTGAAATAAGTAAACCAAAAAATTTAAAATAAGTTTACTGGAAAATTGCAGGAATATCTTTTTCATTCATTAACTTTCACCCGCTGAACTTGGTGATTCCACAAATAGTAATATGTACTTGGCAAATAACTGGTATCCCTGCTATTACAAATTATATTAATGATTTATTTGCGTCCAGGTCAATCTAGTATGTCCATAAGAGCGTTTGGGGCCGTATGAAAAATACATTTCAACGTGTGCCGCTACGGCGGCGGAGTGATCTAGGCGCCGGCTTTTGACCACTTGTCGAGAAGGATCCTGGTTCAAATCTCGGTGAGTCATGGACGTTGTGATTGACTTCTGGCACTGGCTGTGCCCTTTCCCAGGAACCAGTGGCCCAAAATTGGGAACGTCCAACTGCTTATAGCCCACTGAATTGATCATGGTGGTCGTTAAACCCCAACAAAAAAAATGCGACGTGTCCATTGCTATTTGTTATGGACCGTACAAAAAGTATGTTTTTGATATCAGCGTGTCCACTTCCATGTAGGCTGGCCATAAAATGTTAGGGGACCGTACAAAATGGCACTTTTGTTTTTACCTTGTCAGCGCTTCGGTACATGGTTGAAGTATGCGTATATATATTTGAGCCATTTCAGCACGTAGTTTGGTTTATATAGAAAATAAAGATAATGTTACATTTTTACTCAGCTACAACACATTAATCCCAAAGGCTCTTTGTTGAAATCTTTAATCCGCCGTGCTCATATTCACAACGTTAACATAACATGTGAAGTTATTAATATTGCAGCTTTACCCTGTCACAAAACTTTAGTTACAAGACCTTAAGCGTAACCTCTTTTTAGGAATTTTTAGTCCAACGTATTCATAAAGTTTCGGTAACATGCCAAGGTTATGGTACTGCGTTTTGACTGAGGCACAAAAATTAATAAACAGGCCTTAAGCCTTTTTATCAGTTTTCAATCAACCGTACTCATATACATACAATTTTCAGAGAAAGTCAAGTTTATTGTGTTGCGCATTTACTCGAGTACAAAACTATAAACAGCCAATAACTTTCACCCGCTGAACTTGGTGATTCCTCAATTCATCTATTACCAAATCTTTTAAGTGATTGTATGCTATGATCATATTGATAATGTTTGATGACAAGTCAGGTTAATGATGTTGCACTTATTAAAGACTTAAAAAGGTGTAGAGGCTAGTAATTATTATTTGAAGTCTAAGTAAAAGCTCATTTTTAACTTGACTTGTCATGAAATCCTTATGAATATGGCATTTATTTTATTTTGTACATTTTACAAAGCGTATGCATTTTTGTTTTGTTTTGGCATTTATTTTATTTTGTGTTGTACTTGTTACATAGCGTTTCGCATTTTTGTAATGCTTGTGACTTGTGATTGCATTTTGAATTTTTATTTGTTTCACATTTTGGATTACTTCTTGACATTTTATGTTTTTGACATGCTATTTTGAAAATTTTGTCTTTTTTAATTTTGCGTTGTGTTTTACATTCTTGCATCTTCGGCGGAATTACATTCTTGAAAAATTCAGATGCAAGTTAGTAAAAGGTATAATTCAATTAGTGAGGAATACCAGCACATTTTAGGTAAAGGGTAGAATTATATGAAATTCCTCTTAAAAAGTCCAGCATGTTACCATTGTCTCTGTGCGCCAAAGAAGTTCGAATTCCTTTTTATCTTGCCAGTGTTTCTCTTCTATGTGGATTTGTTGGAATCTGTGCTATCACTCTTTCGATTTTAGCCATAGTGGTTCTCTGCTCTTTCGCAATTTCACTGATTATTTTGTACAGTCACAGTTTTTTCTTTCCCAGAATTGTATTCCAGCGTCTGTCCAATCTTTCAAGTTTGTTTTGTGTTCTGGGAAAGCCAAATAAATTGTTTTCACTTACTGACCAAATTGTTGGTGGGAAAAGCGGAGGACTTCTGCTCAGATTGTTTCTTCTGCTTCCACGAAATTTTCCAAGAACATAATTTTCCTGAAACCACTGAACTACAGAATTCTAGTAAAATTGATTTCACTTCTTCAAAAGCAGCTGGAATTTCATCATATGAAAAAATGCGAGTGCTTGCAAATGTCTGACTTTGAGAGAAAACTCACTGTTTTCCCTATATTCCAAGGCTATGCCAGAGGATGGATATTCCTCAGCACATTTTTTCCGAGATGAAACCAACAACATTTGTGTGTGCTGCTTCCAAATTCCTTTTTAGTAGCATTATAACGGTAGCTATTTCAAAATCTATTATTATGCGTATATTGTGGTGCAAGCTGAATATCATAGTCTGATGCATAGTCTTGTAAATCCTGCAAAAATACTGTATAATAGTATTATATTCCTTATACTTGCTGGAAAGTAACCCATAAACTAGTGGGACAAGTCTGTGCATCTCTGGATTCGTTTCAACCATAGCATGAATGGTACATAATTGCCTAAAAAGGGTTTGACAAGTTTCAAATGTCCCATCCATAATCCAGAGGGGTGCTTCTTTAAGCTTTCGTAAATTATTCTCTGTTAAAAATAAAATGATTCTTTGATGTCCAAATGCACGATCTCTGCCAAGAAATTTTGCACCATCTCCTCCTGTAAATTTATTGGGGCATTAATCCGTTCTAAAATTTTAGGCTCCGCAGGCATGTCTTCTCTTCGTATTCGTTTTACAACTTGCCTTAGTGCATCCATATTAGCCATGTAAGCTGCATTTACTGTAGACATTGACGTTGTCACGGTTTGAATAATTTGTGCAGAGGCTTCGTCTGTATTTCTCGCTCGTTCTTTTATTTGCGCTCTTGCAACAGCAACATCACTTTTCTCCGATCTTGGAGCATGATTATGTGGTTTCTCATTGCGCATCCTGTGTTCATCTCCAATAAGAATAGTACTAGCAAAGCCAGTACAATTTCCATAATTTATTTCAATACAGTGCCAATACCGTAAATCACCTCGCACTCTGTTATGGCAAAATCAATACCCTTTCCATTTCAGCAAATCATTTTCTTTTTGTGAGTTAACTATTTATGTTGCATTCTTTATCTGCATAGTGCCTTCGGAAAACAATGCACTTTCTCTTTCCAAAATATTTAGAATGCTATATTTCCACTATTATCACTTGACAACGCACAACAAAGGTTTCAATAAGCACGTTCCCTGTTCTCCAGTCAACTACGAACTGATGAGCAACCATTCAATAAAACACTCAGAATACAGACAATCGCGTGAAGCTTGTTCCTCCAGTTGGGGTTTAAGCGAAGTTCAAGATTTTCGTACCTGCGGTCACAAGAAGTGGTTAAGTTTAAGGATCGGCATCTTATCTTTTGTTTTTCCAAAACGCAGAGGTACATGTGTTTTACAGCAGGGACGCTCCAGGCGGGGATCATCAGATGCGAAGAACCCGGGAGCCAGGTTCCGGAGGCGGCAGCAGGCGTGCACTGGGCAGCTGTACTGTCTGCAGGTAGGCGTCATGCTAATTCTAAAAATTAAATTCAAAATTTTCTGTGCTGCACCATGCGTATGAAAGAAAATTGTTATACTGAAAGACAATTTGTTTACCCCGTAACGTATTAAACAAAACCTACGTCCCTACGTGCCCAATGGTCTGTAAGCAAAACACAGTTTTTCATGCAACACCTTCCCCCGACTTTCTAAGTTCAGATCTTTCTCATTCGACTTATTTCCTGTACCGCTCCTCTCTTTCGCTAATTGCAATTAATTGTCGTGAAATTGGTGTTTTACGTTGTGGTGTATTGCCGTGTGTCCTGAAGACTACACTGAAAGCGGTGAACCCCAGGGGAAAAGTATTCCATCAAAAGCAACAGAAATCCAACACCAGAGCAAAACTTTGTTCGTTGGCATTACATCCAAGCAATTTAGGCGAAGTAGGAAGTGTTTTTTTCTACTACGACACCAGAAGAATGTCGCGAATGCTCAGGCAATTACGATACAGATGTGTCCTCAAGACTTCTCTTTCAAGACGTCCAAAGGCCGGCACTAGGGGATGGGGAGGGATACAGTGCGGATGATCTTTTTTGTTGCAGATAGAAATTCCTAAGCTCATTTTTCCTTAAAACTTTGCCTGGTTAATAGTAAGTACTGTCTCATGCCTCAATCATTGCACAGATTTGTTGTTTTTGTTTTCATTCTTTGAGTTAAGAGCGGGAAAATATCTGAACTGCGTTCTTTCAGTTGGAAATATTTTTTTTACTTCAGCAACAGGGCTTCACGTATAATTGCAAAATACTTCGATAGAATAAACATACCTTACATAAAGAGTTTGCATGAGAAAATAGATTAATAATAAGGAAAATATTCTAAAACTAAAAAAAGAAATTGCGGAGCCGAAAAAGCTAGGCAGAGGAAACAAAAGGCTCTAAGAAAAAGTTCATATTTAAAGAAACCTGTAGTCGCTTAATGAGTAAGTGGTATAAATCAATACAAAACCATGTGCTGTATTTGAAAAAAATTATAAGCAAGTAGGCATCGTGACTGTCCACAGTTTCTCCTTTTCATCCTGTCGTCATTACAACCACCACTGAAAAGAAAATAACAAAATCATAACAAAAACACCTATACAAAGTAAAATGCCCAAAACATAAAAACAAGTAACCACACAAAATGAAATGCCCAAAACATAAAAAACAAGTAACCACACAAAATGAAATGCCCAAGACATAAAAAACAAGTAACCACACAAAATGAAATGCCCAATACATTAAAAAACTGCAGCCACACAAAATAAAATACCCAAAACATGGTAAGAAATTCTGTTAAAAGCACATTGAAGGTAAACGATAGGAGAATTATATGCTTTTAAAACTTAATACAAGTGTCAAAACTGAAGTAAAAAGAAAGAAAAAAGAAATATTCCAAATTTCATTGTTACTTTAGATATTTTGACCTGTTGACATTTCGTAAATTGCACTTGCACTCGGGCAAAAAAATATTACTTACAAGGACTCTTTAGTAACTTTTAATCACTGTGGTCATATTTATAAGGTTTGCATAACAAATCAAGTTCATAATGTTGCGCTTTCACTTAGGCACCAAATACTAATTATTGGCCGCTAGGCCTAGGCCTTTTAAATAATTTTTGATAAGTGTAACACTCTTAAATTGATTTGTCATGCAAACCTCATATGATCACAGCATTATAAAAATTACTATGAATGCATATGCCTAGGTCTCGGGCGTATCTATTAATGCTTTGTGCTCGAGTAACATTTAAACAGAATTCATTTTATTTTCTATGAAAACTACATAAATATCAGCTCGGAGGACTGAAAACTATCAAAAAGCCCTAGGCCTAGGGTCTGCCTAATAGTTCCAACCTCAGAAAAGCGCATTGCTAAAATCTTGGACTTCTATGCAAACCTTATGAAAATTAGCACGGCAGACTGAAAATTGCTAAACAGGCCCAGTCCTAGGGCTTACTAATTATGTTTTTGTACCTGACTAAAAGGGTAACATTATCTTTAGTTCTTACTAGCGGGAGTATCCGGTATTTCCCGAATAAATATTATTATTTGTAAAATCACCAAGTTCAGCGGGTGAATTTTAATGAATGAAAAAGGTATTTCCGTAAATTTCCAGTAAACTTATTTTTAATTTTTTGATTTAGTTAGTTTAATTATACGAAGCAAAAAAGAATTTCTATTATTTACATTACATTGTATTTCTGCCTGATAAGGCAACCGTTGGTGGTGAAAGCTAACGTTTATTAATTTGTGTTTTTAATACACCATTAACCGGATATTTTTTCACTTTATTGTTATCTACGGCCTCTAACCTAGACCGTAGGTGGGGTAATAGAGTGCTGTGTTGGGATGCAGTTCTTAAGAGTAAAAATTGTAATTTTTACGAAAATTTTGAATAGCCCCCTTCACACCGGGCACCGACCCTTTCCATCTACGGTGTAAGTTAGAATACAATGAGGTAGAGTACCAAATTCGGTCGTTCCAAATTGGAAACTGTAGGTTTTACAAAAATTGGTATAGGGGGCTCTGACTCCCTGGCTCCAACCGTTTCCAAAAACCGTCTACATTCTAAGTTAGAGTACCATGAGATAGTATACCAAATTTGGTGGTTCTAAACTGAAAACTGTAGATTTTACGAATTTTTTTATGGAGAGAGGCTCTGACCCCGTGACCGACACATTACCAAAACCGTCTACCGTCTAAGTTAGAGTACCATGAGATAAGATACCAAATTTGGTGGTTCTAAATTAAAAACTCTAGATTTTACAAAAATTTTGTATCGGGGGGGGGGGGGTGCTGACACCCGGGCCCTGACACGTTCCGAAAATCGTCTACCGTCTAAGTTAGAATACCATGCTATAGTATACCAAACCTGGTGGTTCTAAATTGATAACTGTATATTTCAAGAAATTCTTTATGGGGGGAGGGCTCTAAACCCCGGGCTCCGACCCTTTCCAAAAAACCATCTACCGTCTAAGTTAGATTACCATGAGATAATATGCCAAATTTGGTGGTTCTAAATTCAAAACTAGATTTTACGGATATTTTGTAGGGGGGGGAGGGTTCAGACACACCGGACTCCAACCGCTTCCAAAAACCGTCTACACTTTAAGTTAGAGTACCACGTGGTCTAAGTTAGGATACCAGATTTGGTGGTTCTGAATTGAAATCTGTAGGTTTTGCGAAAATTTAAAATTTTGTACGAGGGGGGTACTCTGACCCCCGGGCCCCGATCCGTTCCTAAAACCATCTCCCGATAAGTTAGAGTTTCATGACACAAAATTTGGTGGTTCTGAATTGAAAATTATTGATTTTAAGAAAATTTTGTATGGGGGCGGGCTCTTATTCCCGTTCTTGACCCGTTCTGAAAACCATCTACCGCCTAAGTTAGAGTGCCATAATATAGTATACCATATTTGGTGGTTCTAAATTGAAAACTGCAGTTTTCAAGAAATTCTTTACGGGGGGGCTCTATACTCCGGGCTCCGACCCTTTCCAAAAAACCATCTAGAGTATAAGTTAGAATACCATGAGATAGTATACCAAATTTGGTGGTTCTAAATTGAAAACTGTAGATTTTACGAAAAGTTTGTGTGTGTGTGAGGGGGGGTTAACCCCCGAGACCCGAACTGTTCGGAAAACCGTCTACCGCCTAAGTTAGAGTACCATGTTATAGTATACCAAATTTGGTGGTTCTAAATTGAAAACTGTAGATTTCAAGAAATTCTTAATGGGGCAGGGGGCTCTGAACCACGGGCTCCGACCCTTTCCAAATATCGTCTACCGTCTAAGTTAGAGTACCATGAGATAGTATACCAAATTTAGAGGTTCTAAATTAAAAACGGTATATTTTCCAAAAATTTTGTGTGTAGGTGGGGGTGCTCTGGCCCCCAGGGCTCCGACCCGTTCCAAAATCCGTCTCCCGCTAAGTTAGAGTTTCATGACACAAAATTTGGTGGTTCAGAATTGAAAAATATAGATTTTCAGAAAATTTTGTATGGGGGGCCTTAACCCCGCGCCCCTACCGGTATTGAAACCCGTCTACCGTCTAAGTTAGAGTACCATGAGATAGTATACCAAATTTGGTGGTTCTAAATAGAAAACTGTAGATTTCACGAATTTTTTATGGGGGAGGGATCTGAACCCCTGGCTCCGACCATTTACAAAAAACGGTCTACAGTCTAAGTTAGAACACCATGAGATAGTATACCAAATTTGGTGGTTCTAAATTGAAAACGGTATGTGTTACGAAAAATTTTGTACGGGGGTGCTCTAACCCCCAGGCCCCGACCTGTTCTAAAAACCGTCTACCGTCTAAGGTAGAGTGCCATGATATAGTATACCCAATTTGGTGATTCTAAATTGAAAACTAGATTTTACGAAATATCGTATGGGGGGCTCTTAACCCCGGGCTTCCACCCTTTCGCCAAACCGTCTACAGTCTAAGTTAGAGTACCATGAGATAGTTTACTAAATTTGGTGGTTCTAAATTGAAAACTCTAGATTTTACGAAACTTTTGTATGGGGGTGGCTGACACCCGGGCCCCGACCCGTTCCGAAAACCGTCTACCGTCTAAGTTAGAATACCATGATATAGTATACCAAATTTGGTGGTTCTAAATTGATAACTGTATATTTCAAGAAATTCTTTATGGGGGGGGGTGGGGGCTCTTAACACCGGGCTCCGACCCTTTCCAAAAAACCATCTACCGTCTAAGTTAGATTACCATGAGATAATATGCCAAATTTGGTGGTTCTAAATTCAAAACTAGATTTTACGGCAATTTTGTAGGGAGGGGGAGGGCTCAGACACACCGGGCTCCAACCGCTTCCAAAAACCGTCTACAGTTTAAGTTGGAATACCACGAGGTCTAAGTTAGGATACCAGAGTTTGTGGTTCTGAATTGAAATCTGTAGGTTTTACGAAAATTTAAAATTTTGTACGAGGGCGCTGCTGTGATCCCGCAGGTCCCGATCCTTTCTTAAAACCGTCTCCCGCTAAGTTAGAGTTTCATGACACAAAATTTGGTGGTTCTGAATTGAAAAATATTGATTTTAAGAAAATTTGGTATGGGGGAGCTCTTAACCCCGCGCCCCTACCCGTTCGGAAACCCGTCTACCGTCTAAGTTAGAGTGCCATGATATAGTATACCCAATTTGGTGATTCTAAATTGAAAACTAGATTTTACGAAATATCGTATGAGGGGGTGGTGGCTCTGAACCCCGGGCTCCAACCCTTTCCCAAAACCGTCTACAGTCTAAGTTAGAATACCATGAGATAGTATTCCAAATTTAGTGGTTCTAAATTGAAAACTGTAGATTTTACGAAAATTAAAAATTTGGTACGGGGGTGCTCCGACCCCCGAGCCCCGACCCGTTCCAAAAACCGTCTCCTGCTAAGTTAGAGTTTCATGACACAAAAATTGGTGGTTCTGAATTGAAAAATATAGATTTTAAGAAAATTTTGTATGTGATGGGGAGGGGGCTCACCCCCGGGCCTTGACCCGTTCCAAAAACTTTCTACCGTCTAAGTTAGAGTACTATGAGATAGCATACCAAATTTGGTGGTTCTAAATTGAAAACTATAGATTTTTCGAAAATTTACTGTGTAGGGGGTGGGCTAACCCCCTTGCGTCGACACGTTCTGAAAACCGTCTACCGTCTAAGTTAGAGTACCATAATATAGTATACCAAATTTGGTGGTTCTCAATTGAAAACTCTAGTTTTTACGAAAAAAAAATCATGGGGGGGCTCTGACCCCGCTCCCGGCCCGTTCCAAAAACCTTCTACCGTCTAAGTTAGAGTACCATGAGAGAGTATACCAAATTTGGTGGTTCTATATTGAAAACTGTAGATTTTACGAAAATTTTGTATGGGGGCTCTAAACCCCTGAGGCCCCGACCCGTTCCGAAAACCGTCTACCGTCTATTATAGAGTACCATGATACCAAATTTGGTGGTTCTAAAGTGAAAACTATGGATTTTACGAACATTTTGTATGTGGGGGCTCTTACCCCCTTCCCCCACCCCCCGCGCCTTGATCTGTTCCAAAAACCGTCTACCGTCTAAGTTAGAGTACCATGAGATAGTGATGTGTTTTTTGAGCTCTGTCTTTTACGTGCTTTCGAGTAGTTACCCCAGTGGTGATCTTTTTCTTTTCGAGTGCATCTTCAAGTTGAAGATCAGTGCTTTCGTTTCGTTTGTCTCACGAGGTGGTGAGTGAATTACTTTATTCTTTATCGTTAGTTATATTTTTCGACCGAGTTGGTCTTGTTCTTCGGTAAGCCTCGCCATTGACATGGCGGCATTAGATAAGGGTGAAGCTCACGCCCTTATGTTGGAAGAGAAGCCGTCTTCCTCCTCTTCTTCCTACCCAGCTGCAGACACAGCTTCGTTGGTCGCAGAGATCTCTAACTGCCTTACTGACGTCATGAGTTCCTGCTCCTCTCCTGCGCCTACGGCCTGCCTTCCCACAGAGAGTACTACCGTTACAGGTCTACTTTCTGTCCCTGTAGCGGATGCTATGGAGGTGTCGGGTGCCGTCGCTTCTACGGCCACCACTTCATCTCAACTACCAGATTCGCCTGTAACAGCTGGAGTTTCGCCCTCTACATCTCGTAAAAGTACTGTTCCTCCATCATATGCGACTGCCATGTCTAGTGGCTCTACGTCACTCTTATCGTCTGACACTGTCCTTCCCGATTCGTATCTTCATGTCGTAGGATCCACAGCCACGATAGATATTCCCACAGACTCACCAGCCGGCCGTCAACTACAGTCAACGATGGAACTCGGCGTATGTTTTGATGCACTGCCGGATACAAATCCTCAGCTCTATAGCCGAGCTCTTAAATCCATCTTACCGGCGGATGCAATGGATTATGTTGCCCGAAAACCACGTTCAGTGCTGGTATACTTCAAGAAAAAGAAGCATGCAGACCTTGTCTTGACAGCAGGACTGACCATTAATGATGTACATCTACTACCACAACCAGTCGCGCACCGCCCTGTGCAGGTGACTTTCTACCCTGTCCCGCCAGAGTTTTCTGATACTATTCTTTGCACGTTACTCAGTAAGTTCGGCCGAGTGGGGGACCCCATAACAACCATCTCGGTGGCACCCAGAGACTTAGAAGACAAAGCCATCCGTGGCTTCTGTAGCACCGCTCGTGTGCTCTTTCCGTCCGATACTCATCTTCAGGCCTGTCCAAATGTCCTTCACGTGCGCTGTGTGCAACAGCGACGTTGCATCGAGATCATCACTTCTCAGCATTGCACCCTTTGTCAAAGTGAGAGTCATGTGCAAGCCAATTGCACTCGTACTGTTTCCGTAACAGTGCCAAGTGCTGTGGCACCTTCTGCCCCTCCTGTTACTGCCGTGTCAACGTCTCCACACGAGTGGAATATAGCAGGACCCAGATCTTCCCGACGTCGGCCTACAGACGTTGGTCGACAAACGTCTTTGGCAGACTCACTTTCAGTTACAGACCGGAATTTTCCAACGCTTCCTACGGCGCCCTCGCAGCGTATACTTTCTGCTCCTACAGATTTACCTGCTCATCTGTCGTCGGTGTTTACCGTTGGCACTGCAGATCCAGCAGTCGATACCCTTTCCAGCACAGAAACTTCTATACCAGCTGGTTCCTCCACGATTTTTGGCAAACGCAGTGTCTCCTCACGGAAGAAGTTAAAGAAGTCTAAGACGTCCTCATCCCCGCACTTGTTCACAAGGCGGTCTAATCGCCCGGTTACTCGCGCAATCTTCTCTCGGCGTGGCATTTCGTCTTCGCAAGTACAAGCCTGGACTGAACCAGAGACGGAGGATGTTTCTCTCTCGTTAGAGGACTTCACTAATCTCCTTCAAGAGAATGCTTTTCCCGCTGAGCCGCTGTCTTACGTAGATCTTCTTGAATATTTAGTGAGTCCCACCAGCACGGCCACTGCCCATGTTTTTTTACTAAAGTATGAAGCTGTCCTACCTCGGGTTCTCAGTCAACTTGATTCTCTTATGTACACTCTTCGGCGGAACGTCGATGACATTCCGTGGGGTCTGGGTTTTATTCAGCGCTTTCATGTTCTCGCCACTGCAAGCCAACATATCTTACATTCGCCGACGGACCTAAAAGTTCAAGGTCACGTCACTTAATTGTCGCGGTTTTGCGACACCACTTGCGAACGCCTTAGACTATGAGGACTTTTCCACACTGGGTGCTGACTTGCTACTTTTACAAGAGACGAACTGTCATCCTACCACTTTGTTTACCCGTTGGCGATCATGGAATTTCACTTTCCACCACGCATTCAGCTGTTCATCATATGGTGGAATTGCCGTCAGGGTACGCTCGACTTTTCGCTCTACGATGACTCTCTTCTCTGTAAAAAATCTCTGTCGTGATCTATTACAAGTCAAGTTCACTATTCAAACGGAGAGGTTTCATATCTTCAACATCTACGTGCCAAACACCTCCACTTATGTGTCGGAGCTTTTTCTGTGCTTTCACGGTGCTCTCTCTGGTATACCTGCCACCGACCGAGTTCTCGTTGGTGGCGACTTTAATTGTACTCTACACTCTCAACTTGATCGTTCCCCGCCATCACGCGAACATCGTTCAGACCTTGTACAGCAGCTACAGTCCCTCGTTTTTGATTTCTCACTGATAGATGTCCATCGACACTTATATCCGACTACACCCTCCCATACCTGGCGTGCAGCTGGTGCGATAAACCCGGCCACGGCCAGACTTGACAGATTTTATACCACGTCCATACTTCATCCAGCGATCTCTGCATCCTGTTGTCAGCCCACTGCGTCGTCAGACCATTGTGCCATCACTCTCACGGTGTTCCACACTCATGCACAGCCCAGGACAACCCGGCCGTGGACATTTGATGCCGCTCTTTTGGATGACGCCGGTTTTTAACTCTTCTGTCCGCCATTTTTCTCCGAATGGCGCACGCAACTGCGTGTGCCCTGACTTTCTGGCTGGAGGTAAAACATCGCCTCTTGCTCCATGTGCGAAATCAAGCTTTTACGATCACGACTCTACGCGCCGTTTGGATCACATCCGTACGGTGCTTTCTCTTGTAAATATGGCTGACCCTCTTTTTGCTGTGTATAAGGCTGAACTGAATTCTCTCCTAGTGCCACTTGCGCAACAGGTCTTTCGGCGGCTGAGATTACAGCATCTCGCGCCCGATGCTTGCACATATGAGTTTCTTTCCAATCTTGAATCTAAGCGTCATGCCTCTGCTTCAATTCGCCATCTGCACCTCTCTACCGGCGAGGTATCCTCTGACCCTGTTACTCATTGCTCTGTTGCCCGCAGCTATTTTACAACGAAGTTTTGTGAGACTCCTCCTTCTTCTAGCACTGCCTTATCTGGTCTACACTCTGCTTTACCTCAAGTCCCCTCATATTTTTCTGATTCTCCCCTCCGGCCTCCCACGCTAACAGAGATTTCCGAGACGTTTTCTTCTCTAAACTCCAAGGCTGCACCTGGCCCGGATGGACTTCCTTTCTGTTTCTACAAAGCTTTCCTCCCAGCCCTCCTCCCTTTTCTGCTTAGTGCTTTCTCCGCTGCTTTCCACCTATCCACCCTTCCGAGGAGTTGCACAATTGCCCATATAGTCCTCTTCCCAAAGAAGGGTGATCTCCTCGACTTGGGGAACTGGCGTCCCATCTCACTTCTGAATCTTGATTACAAACTTTATTCTAAACTACTCTCGCGCCGTATTAATCCAATCCTTCCCCCACATCCTGTCCTCTAACCAGACTTACACTGTCCCAGGGCACTCCATCCGGCATAACATTCAACTTCTCAGTGACCTAATCCATCTCGCTAGATCTCGCTCTGAACCTCTTGCTCTGCTGTCTCTCGATCAACAATCCGCTTTTGATAATATTTCTCATGCTTACCTCTCGTCTACACTTTATAGTTTCGGGTTTCCACCTCCTTTTGTTTCTGTTCTCCTTTCCCTCTATCAGGACGGCACTTTCCACGTCAGGTTGCCCACCCTTCTGACAGCGCCAATTCCTTTCCGTCGCGGCGTCCGGCAAGGCTGCCCCTTGTCCGGACAGCTCTTTGCTCTTGCAATCGAACCTTTTCTTCGCTCCGTTCACAGATCCTTCTATGCTTCTCTGCCTCCAGTGGTCGCCAGCACTCGCCATCAAATTGTCCCCTATGTTGCCTATGCTGATGACGTGACTTTTTGTGTTCGACAAGATGCACAATTCTGCAATCTTCGCCACCTCTACGCTCGGTATGCCTCTTGTTCTAGTGCCACGCTAAACGAGTCAAAACGCACTGGCTTGTGGTGTGGGTCGTGGGCTAGTCGAACCGACTCTCCATGGGGAGCCGAACGGTCCACATCCTCACAGCGTTTTCTAGGAGTGCACCTGGGCAAACCTCCTACAGCCTCGACGATAACGTGGAATGCAATGCACCCTCGCATGCTGCGTACGGCTGCCAACTGGAGACAAGCACAGTTCTGCACTTCTCTGTACCAGCGTGCCCAGATCACTCGAACATATTTAACATCCATGTGCACGTTCTCTTGGGGCTTGCGTCCAAACAACCTGTCTATCGTCTTCTTGCAATCACCAAATGCCAAACCAATATCGTGTGGGCTGGTCATCATTGGGTTAACGCTTCACTTCTCAGCTTGTCTCCTCAGAATGGCGGTATTGGACTGCTTGACGTGCGGTTATACTATCAGGCATTCCGAGTGTCTACGTTTCTTCGCCTTCTTGCTTCACCTGTTCTGCCTGCGGAGACAACCCGGGACGTCACTGTCTCCCCGCGTAATCCCCACCTTACTTTTCCTTCCTATCTTTTAATGGATCACTGGCCCCTCCTTTCCAACTTACCTCCTGTCTATCGGGAGGATATCACCTTGCTTCGCTCTTTCCCTCTGTCTCGTTCTCCACCAGCTACAACCTCCGAACTACTCTCAGAACCTCTATTTTTCTCCTCCGTCATTCATCCTCCGCACCTCCCATGTTTTGCTTTCCCCACCTGGCTCCGCGCCGGAGTAGTCACAGTCCGAGACCTTGTCACCCCTGATTTTCTCTGGCGCTCCTTCTCAGACTTTCCTCCTGCTATTCGTGCTCTACCCCATGCTCTTCCGGTTCACACCTCCTTACTCTCATCCCTTATTTCTCTCTTCCCCTATCTCGCTTCCCCCGCCGGGGTCGTTCCCTTTCTATCCACGTCTCTCCCCCTCCCCTTTTTCTTGTCGGCTCACAGCATAGATCTTCCGATTTTCTCCTTCTCCACATCCGCTCTTTACAGATTTATCTCTCTCTCCCGCTCTTCTACGCCTACACCTCTCCCTGATATCCCGTCTTCCGCTCTCTCTGCTGTGTGGTCTGCCACCCTCTCTCTTCCCCGCACGGGGATAACTGGTTTTCCAGTTATTTGGGGAGCGGCGCCCCCACGGCCCGAGCTGACCTTGTGACTGGTCAACATCTGATGTCATGCCACCGCTTGTTTTTTATTTTGGTGCTGATGGTGTATGCAGGGACGGCTGTTCATCCAGCTGTTGGGGAGTCGCGGCCCCGCGATCCCGAGCTGGTCTTGTGTCTCGCTTTTTCGTTTTTATTTATTTTCTCCACTGGCTAGTTGCCCGTGTTGTATACTTTACCTAATCGCTACCACGTTATGTACTAACACCCCGGTCTTGTGGTTTTGTTACCCTCCACCACTAACTGTTTTATATTAACCTCTCAGTTCGTAGGTTGCTGAGATTCCGTTTAGGTTCATTCCAGGATTTGTCTTCTTTGGATTTCTTTTTTTCCTTTTAGCTGGTTTGGGTGCTAGACCTACCTGCATGTTTGCCGCGTGCGGAGACCCGTGAGGCGGAAATGGGATATCTGGCGGCTGAGGTCGCAGGAGACCGGATAAGTGCCTCCTGTGTGCCAACACTCCTCTTCGACCCCGGCTTCGCTGTAAACGGGAGGCTAGAGACTAACCCACCTCTAGTCAGAAGTCTTGTACCAAGTTGTGTGCAGGGCTTTAGCGGCTTTTTTGTCGTATAGCACGGCAGGGTGAGCCCGGGGGCTGTGGGATCATGCCAAAGGCGTTGGCATGACGGTATCAGGAGGCCGAAGTGTCCGCCGAGTGCGTGTGATCACAGCCAACGGACTATATCTGCAACGTATAAGCTCCAGAACTGTGTCCAGCGTCATTTTCTTGGCTTGTGGACCTCCAGTTCTCCCTTGTAGGGCTCGGTGCTGGGTGGAGTAGTCTGCAGACGAATCTTCCTTCTTTTTTTCGATGGGTAGAACCAAACACAAAACCTCCAAATTTAAGTCACCTGAGAAAATGATAGTTGCCAACGACTTTACTTCGTCTTCTCAACCTGCCAAGTCTCATAACCTTAAACGATCTTTAGACCATGACCTGGACCCAGAATGTGGAACCTCTTCTTCGGCAGCTGTACCAGTCGCTCCGAAGCGTCGTCTTCCCTCGATTGCTGTGACTACGCATGCTACACACTTAGTTGTAGAATCCATCGATCCGAATGAGAGACTGTCCACCAGATCTCCATTTTTCATTTCTAAAGCTTTGGACGCTGCAGTTGGCCCCTTAAAGTCTGTGAGGAAGCTTCGCTCTGGGGACCTGCTTGTCCAGACTTGCAGTGTTTCTCAGAGTAACACTTTTCTGCACCTCACTAGTCTTCAAGGCATTATTGTCAAAGTGACACTTCACCCGTTTCTTAACACCTCTCGGGGTGTTATTTCGGAGTTTGATCTCTTGCCATGCAGTGAGGACGAATTGGTGACTGAACTTGCGGATCAGGGTGTTCTTGCTGCACGTCGTATGATGTTCCGGCGTGATGGCTCTTTGATTAAATCTAAAAATGTAATCTTGACTTTTAACTCCCCGAAAGTTCCGACCGAAATCAAGGCTGGCTACTTGGTCTGTGGAGTTCGCCCGTACATTCCCAGTCCTCTGCGCTGTTTCAGGTGCCAGAGGTACGGGCATTCCCAACGTTTCTGTAAGAGTTCCGCTCGTTGCGCAAATTGTGGCTCCAGTGAACATGACGGGGAAGGTTGCACTTCTGCGGCCTGCTGTGTTAACTGTGGTGAGGCCCATGCAGCTTACTCCCGCAACTGTATGAAATGGAAGGACGAGATGGCGATCCAGCGCCTCAAGACCCTGGAAGGCCTCTCGTACCCTGCTGCCAAGGCCAAGTTGGGTATACCCACCAACCGACAGCGTACTTTTGCCGCAGTTGTTCAGTCTCAGCCACAACCCGTGCAGCCTTTTGTTCCGCGCCCTGTAGCTCTGGCCGCACTTGCCAAGCGATCTGCAGCTGAACAAGCGGCACAGGTGGATTTCCCCGAGCTCCAGATTTTTCAAATAGCTGAGTCTGCGCCTTCTCTTTTGAAGACGGCCGACCCTTCCGGTTCCCAGCAGAAGGCCTGCACGTGCTGGAGACCCGGCCCTCAATCCGCAAAGGTGTGCAGTGTCCATCCAAATGTCGCGGTCTACATGGCCGACTTTGTAACTGTCTCGGACTCCGCGAGGTCCCCACCCTCAACCAACATTATAGAGGAACATGGGGGGAGGAGAGTGACAGTTCGTCCCCAACCTCACCCACCATTGCAGAGGAACATGGGGGGGGGGGGAGAGTGACATTTCGTCCCCGCCCTCGGCCAGCGTTGCAGAGGAGTGTGGGGGAGAGTGACAGTTCAGTCCCCTCCTGGTGACTCATCCTATGCGTAGTTGTGTTCGATTTCGTCATGTTTTTTCTCATTCTCATTCCTCAGTTTTACTTAATCGGCTTGTTTCTCACCATTGTACCATGTTTTTCATACTGTTTGTTTCATTGTCTTTTTTGGCCCTCCCTTCGTACTCATGATTCGGTTTTACTTGGTCAGCCAGATTTTGCGATTTTTGCCACGTTTTTTATTTCTGTCTGTTTGTCTTGTGTCTGGCGCTCTTTGGCCAACCATGACCCTTGCGCCAATAAAATCTAACCAACCAACCAACCAACCAACCAACCAACCAACCACCCTCTCTCCTCTATCTACACATCCAGAGATCAACACCCACTGGTTCTTCTTACATAACCGTCTTCCCGTACCCTCACTCTTGCACCTCATGACCCTTCTTTCGTCCCCACTCTGCCCTTTCTGCGCCGGGGAGGCAGATGTGAGTCATGTTTATCTATATTGCACTATACTGCTACCAATGCTAAATCTTGCCTTTTCGATTGCGCAAAGATCCTGTACAACTGATGTTTCCTTCAGTGCTTACCGAACGCTGTTGCTCAACCTTGCGCCTCCAATCAGACTCCCTGTAGTCTGCACCTACATTTTTGTGCTAGTGAAACACGTTATATACGTCTATCATCAACAGTGTCGTGCTCGGGAGGTGCCTCCTACGGTACCTCACGCAAGTGCCGCGTTGCTCAGTTTTTTTCGGGAATGTCTCATTTCTCGATTACGCCTTGAGTACCATACCGCCGTTGCTCGACTAATGAACCCAGCTTCTTCTCTGCATGGTCCCCAGTGGCCCCATGGTTCGCTGGTACACCGACTTTGCTGCATCTTACAGTTGGTGCTTATATGACTATTTAACAGTTAACTCAGTGGCTCTTTATCCGAACCTTCGTCACACCTGCTCAACAAGGTATGTCTTATCTCCACTAGATTCCTGAATATCTATTTCCATCTGAATGTCATGCAACTATATTGTCTCTTTGTTTCTACAGTCATCTGTATATATCCCATTTCTATGTCACAATTAGCGGGACATTCTACTTTTGCTCGTCTCATGTACATGTACTTATCTTGTTTTCATAACGGTGCCGTTGCGTCTTCATGTAAACCCAGCTTCTCTCCATGGTCCCCAGAGGCTTTGGGGTTGCTGGGACTCTACCTTCGCTGCACAGTACAGTTAGTGCTCATAAGACAATATTATAACATTTTACTCTGTGCCTCTCTACCTAAACTCTTGCCACATCTGCTCAACCTAGTGTGTATGACGTCCTCTAGACTTGTTTACATCTGAATGTCATGTATATTTTGTAAATAGGTATCTACTGTCATCTGTAATTAGTGCATTCATGTGTCACTGTTTTTTGAGACGTTTTTCTCTTGCTCGTCTCATGTACATTTCTTGAATAAATACTTTGTGAACACCATGAATAGTATACCAAATTTGGTGGTTCTAAATTGAAAACCGTAGATTTCACGTTTTTTTTTATGGGAGGGGGGCTGAACCCTGGGCTCCAACCCTACACAAAAAACCGTCCAAAGTCTAAGTAAGAACACCATGAGATAGTATACCAAATTTGGTGGTTCTAAATTGAAAACGGTATATTTTACGAAAATTTTGTACGAGGGGGACTGTAACCCCCCGGACCCCGACCCGTTCTAAAAACCGTCTACCGTCTAAGTTAGAGTGCAATGATACAGTATACCAAATTTGGTGGTTCTAAATTGAAAACTGTAGAATTTACGAAAATTTTGTATGGGGGGTTGGGGGTTGGCTCTGACCCACTTGGCTCCAACCGCTTCCAAAAACCGTCTACAGTCTAAGTTAGAATTTCGTGAGATAGTAT
This sequence comes from Macrothele yani, assembly GCA_039090855.1. Lineage (NCBI taxonomy): Eukaryota > Metazoa > Arthropoda > Arachnida > Araneae > Macrothelidae > Macrothele > Macrothele yani. Next base: position 17,474,177 of record CM077018.1, on the reverse strand, counting down.
ACCAAATTTGGTGGTTCTAAATTGAAAACTCTAGTTTTTACGAAAACAATTTAGGGGGAGGCGGTCTGACCCCGAGACCCTGACCCGTTCCAAAAACCGTCCACCGTCTAAGTTAGAGTACCATGAGATAATATACCAAATTTGGTAGTTCTAAATTGAAAACTAAATTTTACGGCAATTTGTAGGGGGGGCTCTGACCCCCCCCTCTTCCCGTCTCTAACCGCTTCCAAAAACCGTCTACAGTCTAAGTTAGAATACCACGAGATAGTATACCAGATTTGGTGGTTCTGAATTGACAACTGTAGATTTTACGAAATTTTTTATGTGGGGGGCTCTGACCAACCGGGCCCTGCCCCTTCCCAAAAACCGTCTACCGTCTAATATTTTTAGTGCCAAAGAAAAACGTAATATTCCTATCCTGTCTGCGTGTCCAAACTTTATAAATTTGATCAGGGAGGAAGACGTTCAAAATCGTACGTTTTCCTGCATTCGTTCTGTATGTAACCAAAATCTGCAGACGCGACGAATTGACGTAGTCGACGAATTTGTCCGCGACGAATTGACGCTCGACGAATCGTCGCGGTCGACGAATTGACGCGCGACGAATTGTCGTAGTCGACGATTTGACGCGCGACGAATTGACGAAGGCGACGAATTGATGTAGTCGACGAATTGACGCACGCGACGAATTGACGTGACACCGTTAAAATGCATGCCTGGTGTTATCTCGAGACCTATCATCACATGGGCATCTTTTGCAGATGTTTCCTCGCATAAACTTCCAGCTGTCTGTATCCCTCCGGCGCATAGTGGTGGAGTCGAATTGGGAAGCAACGACTATCGGCCGAATGTGGAGACAATTTTTATAACAAGCGTCACCTTAGAGGAACTGGCGCACGTTCGCTGAAGACCTAACAAATCCAACCTAGGATTCAGCGACAATCCGCGGCTAACCCCGATCCGTAGTGGACTAGTAATCTACCCTCCATTTTAGGAGAAATAATAATATTTCTTTATTTTCTTTATGTGCAGAATATTTCACGAATATCAGACTAAACTATGGCTTCGTGTTACTTTCATATATTAGTTGGCGTTACGCGTTGTAGAATCATGCTGAAATCCGCAGTTACGCCAATATGTATCTTAGTAAGAATTAAAACCAGATAGCATTAATAACGTTATTTCTAATGGCTAATACAGTTTATTTTATCTCTTGAAGAAATACAAATGATTCCGGGGATTTACATTTGTTTTATATTACAATGATCTAAACATTTAGATCCCTTCTCGAAGAAAAGTTTTTCATGAACGTGGTAAAATGTGACATGGCACTTGGTCCAAGCGTATTCCTTTGATTATAAGAATCTTATTCAAAACACTTTTGTTCGGATGCAGTGCACAAAGAAGGTCCTGTTGATTACGATTTGTTTTCACATGTCTAGTGGTTAGGATGCTATCCAGACTGGAAGAACCTATTTCAAATAAAAATTTGCTTGGAGATATTAGAACGCTCTTTAAATCCTCAGTGGGTTAACATGAGAAATTGTTTGGATGCCATTCAAACTGGAAATTTCTCAAATAAAATTTAGGACCGAGTGTTCAGACTGCTTTCTACCGTACCACTGTACTAAATTTGAGATATCAGTAAAATATGATAATTTTCGTTATTCTGTTCATACAAGTGACTCCAGTAACCGAAATATAATCTACTGCAAGATCCCGAAGTGCAAAAATCAAACAAAAAACATATAAAAACATATAGGGTAGAAATAATGTGAGAGCAAGAATATGATGAGGTATTTCGAATAATTTTGAACTGCCGATCATATTTTCGGAAATTAGAATAATTATTCTCACCCTGTTCTGTTCCGTACGCAGAGCACTTGAGCTGAGGTAGTAACGAATAAGCACGTGGCGAAGTGTAGTATTTCGTTGCGGGCATAATTACTTTCGCATTAGGCATTCAAAATGAAGTCCTACATTTTCTCTGTATATGTCAATTTTTACATTTGTACATGGTACATTAGTTTTGTTTTTGTTTTTATCGCTAGGTCTCTGCAATTCATACTTTCAGTAATGTGTGGCTTTGGGGTTTCAAAATTAATCCGTTATCCCGCCAATCCAGTACGGCAACTTGCCCTGAGTATCTTGCTCTAATACTACCTGCGAGACATCTACGATGGCGTTGCTTCTATACATCATTTGCATGTGCACTGCAGTTGTGCTCCTTTGCACCTGCTCAAGTGGCCTATGCATTCTGAGGTTTACTATCCGACCACACACAATATTCCTGGTGCTGCTATTTCAACAAACACTAGAGTGTATATGAGTAATACACGCTTTCTGATGTCTCAAAGTAAATTCTTGCCTGAAATTTACTTCAATAGTATTTTCCTACGGATTCTTATAATAAATCTAACAAGTATACCTTGTGGTTTGAATCACGGTATTCAACAAATGAAATTCTCATAAACAAAGGAAACCCTAAATCTTCACCGAAAGTATTGCTAAAAAATATAAACTATTACCAAAAAGACAAATAGTCAAACAATTAAGCAAGTTTTACCTTCTTAAGATATACTTATGATTCTCGTGAGTTATTTTATTACATCCGTTCTCCGTGTTATGAAGCTGGTACGAAGCCTTACATCTGCGCATGCTTCTTATTAATCACAGTAATAACTCAGATGTAATACAGTTGATAGATGGAGAGGGGGAGAGAGTTACATATCACACTTTGTAAAGCAAATTCTTATGGGAAAAGCATTAGGGGGTGAGTTGAACGCGGCTTAACTCTCCCTCTCTCTCTCTCACGTGCGACTATTTAAAAATTTACTTTTTTTTCTCTATTTCTCTCGAATTCTAAAAGTTCACATTTTCCTCGGTATTTCTTTTCCATATGCATTTCCGGGTACCCTTGGACAACAGTTGCAGTTATTCAAGTGAAATGCATTCCGTACATTTATTATACATTATTAAAAATTAAAAACAAATAGCAAACGAAATAAAAACCTAAATTTACTGGGGAATTTAATGATTTCTAATATTGCGTCGTTAGAAAGTCAGCAAAAAAAAATGCAAGTATCTCCAATGATCGCAGAAAACCAAGTATATCGCCGCTATTGGGAATAAAACTTATGTTTCATTAAAATTAGCCAACTTTATCTTTGATGCGAAGTAGGAATTTTTTCAATTCAAAACAATATTTGGAACACATATCTTACATTTTTTGGCCTGTGGATCCTTTTTCCACAATCGGGAGACAATGTGAAAACACAAGGTAGATGTGTTTTTCGACAAATGTGTGATGTTTGTTCCCCATAATGTTTGGAATTAATGAAAATTCCTAATTGGCTTGAAAGACAAAAAACATTTAAGAAGGAGTTGCCGACTTTGATTTTATATCAGTTGTTATTTTATCTGAGTCGGCACCTTTTTCAAGAGTGTTATAATTCCAATGGAGCAGCGTTATCACTGAGTAGGGAAACCTTATTTTATTCTCTTTCACTAGAACCAAAAAACATAGTACCTAATTTTGTGTCTTTACGGTTATGATTCCCTCGGAAATATTTCTTCTATTTGACGTATCGCTTATGCTGATCTGAAGCTGTGCCACGAATCTCTGTAAATTTGAATGTAAAAATGTAATGAAAACATGGAAATTTACCATTTGTTAACAAACTTGAACAGAAGAATAAGTTCTAGTAAACAAGAAATTATTTTCAGTCCTTTCTCACAGCTGTTGAACATTTATGTAAATCTGATTTCTATGGTAAGCCACATGAGGACGTTTGTTTGTCTGTTTGGAGGTTAAGGAAAACAATGAGTAACACAAAGAAATTCTGTTTAAACAGTGTTTAATCATTAAGAATTAGAAGAGTCTGCAGTTTAATACTGAAAAAAATGATAAATATGATTTTTCTGGCTAAAATGCCTTTAAACATTTTTTGTGTAACTTTAGAATAACGCTTTTAACTAGGCTTCAGGAAAACAGATGCTCTCAATTTGGGAAGTTGCTGTTAATGTATTTTGCTGGTCTTCCATAAAGTTTGATCGAAAAAAACAATTATTATGATTTCTTATTTGTTTACAGGATTTTTCAACTTACCCTCAGCACATTAAACTGCGACATGCAGCGTGTTATGAACAGCCTTTTCATGAAAACAAGAGACTGAATCTTAAAATTTTTATCTGATATTAGTACCTAAACCTTCCATTTCTTCACGATGCACAGTAAACTTTGGGTCAAACGTTTGCGTTAAGGAACATGACCAGTGCATTTTTTCAGATCTACTAAATGAAGAATGGTTTTAAGTTCGATGATAAATTATATTCCTTTCTACTTCTGGGAAAACATTTTATGTTTTTGATTTAATGATTTATTTAAATGAAAAAAAAGGAACGTTTGATGAGATAGTAAACATGATTAGAGACCAGGCTTTTAAAATGTTGAACTACCGTTCCCTTCTTCCGATTAAAAGTGTGATTATTTCTACAAACGACATTACACGTAATTTATAGAAATTCATTGAGTGCTAGAATTTCAGAACCAAAAATAGAACATCCAGTTCAATATTACTGAAATTCCACAGAAACTCAAAACACTGTTGTTAATCAATACGACACTATCAATGACATGTGAATTTTTAAAATATTGACAGAACGTTGCATTGTTCTTTGAGTAGAAGAAACAACTGAGGACGTTCCGCGTACTTAAGGCGTTTGAAATCAAGGTTCTTCAGCTTAGTGTTCCTTTTTATGAACGAAACACACAGTCAAGGGTTGGCATTATCGTGTGCAATACTCCAGTGCGATGGAAATTATCTGTGGATGAAAAACAGAAATGTTTCAAAACGATGATTACGTGTAGAAAATATACGTCAATAAAACCAAACCGTCGATACACGATTAAACTCATAGTTACAGAAAAAATTCCCTACAAGTACATGACAAACTTTACTAAAAGCTAAAAGAAGTATATACAAGTTAAAAATGTTGTAAGATCTTTCGGGAACGCAATATGGTCCCATCCTCAGACTAAACTTGTATAATACGTTGTGCTAACCCCCTTATATACCCAATGCGCAGAATGGGAATGACGTAAGTAGACATTAAATAATTTGTTTTAGTGCCTGCGCAACCCAACAGGAGGCAGGTCTACAGGAGGAAAAAGTTGCTGTTAATGTATTTTGCTGGTCTTCCATAAAGTTTGATCGAAAAAAACAATTATTATGATTTCTTATTTGTTTACAGGATTTTTCAACTTACCCTCAGCACATTAAACTGCGACATGCAGCGTGTTATGAACAGAGTTTATAGGAAGCCTACAGCGAATTCTTCTATTATCCCCAGCAACTCAGCTCATCCAATGAGTTATAAACTCTCGGCTATTAGGTTTTTGGTAAAAAGAGCTACGACACATTCATCTAGCCTGAGACTTCGCACGACGGAACTTACAAAAATAAAAGAGATCACCAGATTACATGGCTATGATGACATTATTGATGACCGTCTTTTGAGAAACCTACTTAACTCTTCTGCATCTACCCTCCAACGGGAGCATCGTATACCCACCTTTATTGGGTCCATCTGTTACTATCCTGCACTAACGTCTATCTTGTCTAATATATGCAAGCGTTATGAACTGGCATTCGGTATTAAAACTTCGAACATCCTATCAATCACTAAAAACGATAGAGATTCCATTAACCCTAGTGAACGACATGGAATTTATTGTATTCCCATGCGAGCCGTGGACAACAATGTTTCATCTAAACAGTATATTGGCTCCACTTGCCGCTCCTTGCAGTTTCGCTTGTCGGAGCACGTTTACAGTGTGCGGATGGGGGCTATGAACACAGTCCTAGCCCGTTTAACCCACAGTGGGACTCATTATCCCGTATGGGATGAAGCTCGTATATTAACAACCCCAACAAGCAAGTTATCACTACTCCTGGCGGAGAGCTTATGCATTTACTCTCAAATACATCTCTGCTGTAATGACTATTTACCTTGTGATATTCCACAAGCTTGGAAATATTTATTTCCAAGTGATTTAACACAACAGCCAGAGTGACACTTCTCAAGAGGAACTGTATTCACTATTTTTGCAATCGCTATTTTATCCTCCTGTAGACCTGCCTCCCGTTGGGTTGCGCAGGCACTAAAACAAATTCTTTAATGTCTACTTACGTCATTCCCATTCTGCGCATTGGGTATATAAGAGGGTTAGCACAACGTATTATACAAGTTTAGTCTGAGGATGGGGCCATAGTGCGTTCCCGAAAGATCTTACAACATTTTTAACTTGTATATACTTCTTTTAGCTTTTAGTAAAGTTTGTCATGTACTTGTAGGGAGTTTTTATTGTAACTATGAGTTTAATCGTGTATCGACGGTTTGGTTTTATTGACGAACAAAAATGTTGCTGCCGTTTCATTTTCCTACCTTTCCGAATGTGCATTAAAAGTTATATCGCTTTCTAAACTAAGGTAGGAATTTGTAAAGATAGATTTTCTGTCCTCTAGTTTCTGCATGAAATGGAAAAGACTGTAACAAGTACGGGATAAATAGAAACTTGATTATGTTGGTTGCTTCATCTACTATGATAGAACTTTCCTAACCGCTAAAAATACTGACACGCCTCATGTTCATATTTATGCATTTTTAATTAACCGCTTAATAGTAAACCTCGCAGAAGTTTGTGAAACATATGTTTCCTTCCAGCAATTTGTAGGAAGGCGAAGGTAAGAATCATTACACATTATCTTGAAAGCAGTAACTCGGAAGATGAAGCCAAGGGTAAGTGATGCTGCATCAAAACATTTTAAGTTCAAAAAGTCTGGCACTTCCCTGTATGGACAATTTGTATATTTATAATCTGATATGGAACAAATGAATTTTAACTGAGACATCAGTAGTATAATTTTCTTAGAAAGTCAGCTAAGTTAATCGTAAACGCGTAAGCTAATGCACAAGAGCACATATGAATGAAATAATTTTGGTTGCAAAATGAGCTGTGTTCCAGTAAATGTATGACGTGGTTCCATAATGCTGATATTCTTCTTCATATCGTTATTTTAGCAACATATATTTCGCAGTGTCAATGGCAAGGTTTTTTACCGACTTCAAAAAGATGTTCAAGGGATACCCAATTATTCTCTGAGTGGACACGTCTCATTTTTTTGTAAAACCCAGGTGTCGGAAGAAGAACGTTTCATTGAAGAAAGATCTGCGTTCCCGTACACTAGGGACGTGCTTCCATAATGCGCATATTCCACTTGATATCGTGTACCTCGGGTGAGAACGGCAAGGATTGCTACCAACTTCAAGAACATTTCAAGGGTCATCCAATGACTCTCAGAGCGGATATGTCTCCTCGATTTGGACATGTCATGCGTTGGAAGAATTAGGTGTCCTAAAATATTACCTCTCTTCCCGTACACTTGGTTCGTGGTTGAACAATTCTCATATTTTTCTGTTTATCCTGTCATGACATGGAGAGTAGTAGACGCCCACGCAAACGGAAGCTAACAAAGGGAAACAAAGTTTTCATTGGGCGCACAACACTCTGCCATATTTATCCCGTGGGAAATGTCGTTTCCCAAAACATTACTTCGATGTGCTGATTTGCATCTTCAGACAGATCTTCACCTTGGCAGGTAATCAGTGTGCTTGATGTATGCTGCTAGATAGAGAGGTTTCGATTTATGAGGATACCAAATTTAACGTTCAGAATAAATAATTTCGATTAAATTCAAATACCTAACTGTTCGTTTAAGGAAAAACCGAAATAGTAATGATTCGATCCATAAAGAAGATATGTGATTTTATGTTTCACATTGGCCGAGAGAGGGTAGCACTTCAGTGCCAACATTTCGATTGTTCAGACAAGTCCCAAGATGGAAGCGTAACCTTAACAGAACCAATTTTATAGAATGATGGCTCTTGAAAGGCAAAATCCGAATGTCTTATGTTAATACTGGTATATTTGAATTTGAAGTAGAAATAAACAACGAATAAATTTCAAACTAATTGTATTAATAAATACCTGAAAGCATCAAAAATACTCCAATATATTTAACGACGAGAGATCAACAAAAGAAACTAATTTTGAATAAGTACCTTTAGAAAATTGAAACATATGTTAAAATGGGATATATATTAAAAACGTGTATTGAATAATGAAAAAAATATACGAGAGAATAAAAAATTAGAACGAAATTGCGTACAGATTTAAATTACCAAACAATGTGACTCAACTAGTATCTGCAATCAACCTGTGTGAGTAAAATATTGCACTACTGTTTAGAAGTCTTAAACTCAACGGAAATATATCTCGCTCTGCATTTTCTTCTACATACAGATAGCATTTTTCTCTCGACATTTGTTCAAATGGTTGTGTTTTGATATTTTTGAAAGGTAAGTACAAAATAAAATATTTACTTCTGACGTGCCTTAACTTCCAAACGATATGAGATAAAATTTATTCAGACACATAAATAATTTTTATTACATATTATCGTATTCTTCTATTACACATTCTCAAGTACACAAGAATGTTCATTAAGTAATGAAAAATTATCAGCCGTTTGTACTTCGGAGATTTCATTACAAATGGATGTATCTACGAATTAAACTTAAATTTCATTTAAAACATTCAGAATGTGAGTAGACTCTGATTACCTACGAAAATGACAAGAGTAGCAAAATATGTCTCCACGTAATACAGTAAAATCCCTTATATCGAGGAGCTCGGGACTGATAGTAGCACTCTTTAAAATTGCGTGCTCGCTAAATCTTAAATCTGTTTTAGTGTGGAAATTCTCAACAGGTAAAACTATGCATACGCTATAATATGCATACACGTTTATGTTATGTATACATACAACGAAGAGGCAAAAAGCCATGACCAGCGTTCCTCTGCGCAAATCAAAGGAACTGCAGGTAAACGAAGTTCCGTGTGAAGGTCATGAAATGTTATAAACAATATCTGATACTGAGATCTAGTATTCTTGTTCAGTAGATGAGAAACGCAGCGGGCTGAACTGAATGCGACAAAGGCCAAATTGTAACTCCATACCAACGGGTCAGAACATTTATTAGACGGCAAGGCATTTGGAGTGCTTACTGTCACAGCTGTGGTTAGTAGATTTATAAAGTAATCCGAGGGGAACAAGGCAACACACTGCTGAAAATGTTTGGGGCGGCTAAGTCTCACCGATACTAGATATGAGTGAAAGCTATCGTGTGTGGTACGAGCATAGAGACGGGATACTATGACGCAAATCGCTTAGAATTGTATTGATATTGTGCATCAACTAGCTAGTAAGGAAACGGCAGTAAGATTTCACAACACAGAGTACACCGAACCATATCGAAAATGGTGTTGCGCAGTAGTAGGCCTCACCGATTCCCATCCTAACCTCGATTTATCCTTGTAGCAAATGAAGTGCTGCTGTATTATGTGAAAATTTTAAAAACAAAATACACCAATGGGCCATTATATTATGACCACCCACAGCCTAGAGAAATCCGCACCTGAAGACCAAACGGTGGCATAGGTGAAGTTCACATTGCAGTATATGTACAAACCGAAGACCGGCTTTCAGTAAGTGGAGTGCTCGGAGTCATAATGGGAAAAGCTGCCCATTTATTTGAGTTTGATAAAAGACAAATTGTGATGGCAAGACGCCTCAGAACTACGAAATCTGAAATGGAGCGGCTTGTGGCTCTTTCACGTGCCGCTGTAGTGAGTACGTATGAACTGTGGTGCACAGATGGTCAATCGACGATCTGTTGTCCAGCCGTGCGTCGTCAGCAGCTCATTGATATCAGTGGAGAGCGGAGATTGTCGCGCATTGTTCACAGAGACCTATGGGCTACAATGTGACAAATTACCCACAGCTTCAACAGTGGTTGTCAGGGCAATGGGTCACAGCACATAATTCATCGCAGCCTTCTGCGCTCTGGCCTGCGTAGATAAAAACCCAGCCAGGTCCCCAAGCTCACTGTATGTCATCGCCAACAACGCATGAAAGGGGCACAAGATCATCGAGAGCCGCCCCGGTGGCGCAGTGGTCTAAGGCGCTGGCCTCTGATCATTCGTCCGTAAGGGGTCCGGGTTCGAATCCCGGTCAGGCATGGATGTTGTGTTTGTCTTACGGCACTGGCTCTCTCCCTTCCCTGGAACCAGTGACCCTAAATTAGGGACGGGCGACTGCTTATAGCCCATTGAGTTGCTCACGGTGGTCGTTAAACCTCCAATAAAAAAAAAAAAAAAAGATCATCGAGATTTGACTAGAGGTGATTGCAAGAAAGTAACCTGTTCTGACGAATCAAGACTTCAGGTGCATCACGTAGACGGTCGAGTGCGGATTTGCAGATTTCCAATGGAAGATATGGCACCTGGATGCACTGTTGGGAGGAAATAGGCCGAGGACTGCGGTGTTAATCTGTTGGCGATGCTTTCTTGGGACGCTTTAGGCCCCATTATCCCAATAGCACAATCCCTGAGAGCTGTCAAGTATCTGAACACCGTTGCGAACCAGGTTCACCCTTTCATGGCAACTGTGTTCCGTGCTGGTAATGCCACACGGATAGAATCGTCAAGGAGTGATTCATGGAACATGCTGGAGACTTTTTTTTGTTAATGCTCTCGCCTCCACATTCGCCCGACAAGAATAAATCGAACACCTGAGGTTCGACTTGGAAAGGCGGTTTCGCGCTAAATCACCGTGACCCCAAAATGTATGGGAGCTGGAGGACGCGCTGTTAACATTATGGTACCAGATACCCCAGGATACATTTCTCCACCTCATCGAGTTGATGCCTCGACTAGTGGCCGCTGTTTTGCGTGCTAAACAGAGTACAACAGCATATTAGGTATCTATCATGATGTAATGGCCCATGAGTGTGTGTTTTTAATCTAAAATCAGTAACCCTTTACGAAACCAGGAGAACAACCCGAAATAAAAACTTGGTAGAATTAACCGTTTATATAATTCTATAACCTGAAAAGTCAGATTTTACTTCAATTTGCAGTGAACGTCAATACCGAATAAGTGATACGCTGAAAAAGATTTTCACTGACTTTTTCTTTGGACATTTAGAACCAGAAGAATCGGTGAAAGTTCTTCTTTTTGGTAAATTCCTGTGCTGTTCCATACTAGGTATTTCCAACCGACGTTTGTGCGTGGTTAGATTAATACGTAAGTTACAGCTCCTGTTTGCAGTGCGTGCATTTCTTAACTGTCTGTTGTAATTTTTTGTAATAGATCAGGTGTTGTCAATGAGAATTTATGGCATTGGTCTTTCGATTTTAAGTGTACGGTTACTTCGTATATTAAGGCTTTTTCCACGCAAGGTGATCTTAAGAAATGATGTTAGATTACTTGGTTGTATGTGACGTAGGTAGGTTTTTCTATGATTTTTATGCAATAGCTTACATAATAATCCAAATTATCTTTAAACTTTTCTATTTTGTCTCTACGAGTAATATCAGAACACTTCGTAGTCACTATGGTCAGATGCCTTGCTTCCAGAAAAGCCACGACCATTCATGAGCTGATTTTTTCTCAGGAACGTCACAGTTCTTGGAGCTTTTTAAAGTATATACAAACACTGCCGTTTGTTGAAAATACAACACCAGGAAATACGAATGCGATTGGGCTGAATCTCTAAGTATAGGTAGGTCACGTGAGGAAGTGCGAATTATGTTATCAGCACACAAATTATTTGCGACTGCCATTCCACGTAGCTGCTTCTCAGTAAATATAACGGCAGAAAGCACTTCGGCCAATTGCCATATCGCAATATTTGTCTAAACATTTTCAAGAAGCCCAGTATGAGAGCTTGTTCTCTTGGTGAACAACATAAGCCAAATTCAATAACCTAAACCGTAATCTAGTTTTGGCATCGACTAGTTCACATATTGGAAGCATAGCATTTGTCCAATGTTGAACAGATTATATCTCTGTTCTTGGTATTTTTTTTCGGTTTCTTTTTGTTCCGACCATTGTGCATAAGTTGATGGACAATAAGCAGTCGCCGGTCCCTAAAATCGAGCCCACTCGTTGCAGACAAGAGAAAGAGCCAGAACCGTAAGGAAACCATACCATCCGTGCCTCCCCGGGGTTGGATCCAGTATCCCCTCACACGAACGATACGAAGCCGCGGCAGTCTGGGCGCACTTACAGAATATACAGGGTGCACAGGAAAGTCCCTTTAGCCTGGAATAACGTGCGAACGGAGAGAGGTACAGTTTTGCAAATGAGATAACGGTATAGTAAAGCAACTACGCACGATCGAATGCAACAGATAGCAGCGCCCCTAGTCGAGAAATGCGGACATTAGCCATTGCAAATCGAAAAAGAAAAGAGATAGAGCAAAATGTCCAATTACAACGTTGTAGAGTATCAATTAGTTAGAACAAAACGACATTTGTTTCACACGGATAAGATAAATTGTCGCTTGTTTAGGTATACGTACGCTGTGTGAGAACGGCGAACTTGGATTTCTGGGGATACGTAAAAAATCAGGTGTATGGAACAGCGCCTACACGTTTGCTGGATCTACGTCGTCGTGTTACAGATGCTTGCAATAGTGTGACACCTTCCATGCTGAGGAATGTGCATGCAGAGTTACTATCAGGAATACAAATGTGTATCGTGGGCAATGGCGAACTCTTCGAACATACTCGACATTAACTTTTTATCACTGTGCACCACTTTGCTGCCTGTTTTGTTTTTCTTTAGTCTGACGTCTTGAAACTGTATTGACATAAGTACGCATTTATGCAAAAAATTGCATGCATGTGCTCATACCTCTGCCAACTGCCTTCAAACGTTCAAACAAAAGGCCGCGCATCGATTTCCTACATTTTAGGGTATTCAGGCGACAATTTATCTTATCGGTGTGAAGAAAATGTCGTTTTGTACTAATTGATTAATACTCTACAACTTTGTATTTGGAAATTTTGCTCTATCTCTTTTCGTTTTCGATTTGCAATGGCTAACGTCCGCATTTCGCCACTAGGGCTGCTGCTATTGTTTGCATTCGATTGGGCGTAGTTCCTTTACTGTTCCATTATCTCACTTGCATAACTGTACCTCTCTCCGTTCGCAAGTTATTCCAGGCTGAAAAGACTTTATTAAGCACACTGTATAGCGAGTAGATTCCCCACGGGTAGGATTGAAATAATGCACAAGGACTAGTGTTTCTGTTTTTGTCTATATTTCACAAATCAAATTTAGCATCTACATTTCAGAGGCTACAGCGTAGTTATTTTCGTAGTTCAATGAAAGAAAAAATATGATACGTGCGTGCGTGTATCTGATACTGTAATGTTTGAGTATCAAATTCCATTTAATGTACTTGTTAATATTATAATACATTGGCGGAAACTGAAAAAAGAACACCAAGAAGAATTTGGCGGACGATCATGAAATTTACATATGATAATGGGGTCGAGTTTACGTAGATGTGATGTTAATTTCGGTACCAACCGGTGAGCGCTTACGCCACAGCACGGCATGATATGCAAATTATCGTCGGTGGTATTTGAGGAGTACGGCGAAGTGAATGTAAACAGTCGTCGGGGTACGGACACGTGCGAAGACCCTGAAGAAGCTGCAATGCCTGGAAATGGAAGACGTGTACGATTTCAACAGTTATCGGACTTTGAGCGAGGTCGTCTAGTCGGACTTCGCGAGGCCGGGTGGTCGTATCGCCGTATTGCGGAGCGAATTGGACGGGAAGTATCGGTGGTGGTACGATGGTGGCGTAGATTGTCCGAGAAACATTCCGACTCGATAAGACGTGGAACCAGGAGTCACAGACGGACTGATGAGCTGACCGATCGACGCATAAGAAGAGCGGCGTTGTCAAGCAGAACATCAACTGCGACGCAAATCCGAGCTGCCGTTGCACCTGAGGTGACTGTGCGAACAATCTGCAGCCGTCTTCCGGATGCAGGACTACGTGCACGTGTGCCTCTGGCATGTGTACCTAGTACTCCAGCCCACCGTCAGGAACGGCTGCAGTGGTGTCGCCAACGTCTGCACTGGAGAAGGTAATGGCGATATGTCGTGTTCAGCGATGAAAACAGATTCTGCTTGGGAACCTCCAATGGCCGTATGCGTGTTCGCAGACGCACAGGGGAGCGTCTCCACCCTTCTTGCATCCGCCAGCGACACATACGGCCTACATCTGGTCTCCTGGTGTGGGGAGCGATAAGCTATCACTCCCGTACACAACTAGTGTTTGTACCGGGTGCGTTAAACAGCACCTCCTACATCAACAACATCATTCAGCCCGTTGTTGTGCCATTTGTAAGGTCGGTCCATCATGGTGTTTTCCAGCTAGATAACCCATGCCGACACACGGCACGTGCAATGCAACATGCACTTCAGGGTGTGAGACAACTTCCACGGCTTGCACGTTCACCAGATTTGTCCCACATTGAGCACGTGTGGGATTTTATTCGACAACAACTTATCCGTTCTCCACGGCCAGCCACGACCATCCCCGATTTACGCGTCCGGGTTGAGGATGCTTGGAACTCAATACCCCAAATTTACATCCACTATCTGTACGACAGACTCCATGCCAGAATTGCACAGTGTGACACAGTTCATGGCGATTCAACCTCGTATTAACCATGTTACATGGAAATGTTATTTTTCAGTTTACCAACAAATACAGCTGTATTTAGCCATAATGTTTTGATCACGTTATCCTCTATATTCCGTTATTATGCTGTATAAATTTCGTTGGTATCAGACGTCTCCTTCTTGGTGTTCTTTTTCACTTTCCGCCAGTGAACAAGAAAAAATTCATTATTCGAACCGTTTTAGGATGTGCTATCCCTGTAAAGATATCAAGTCTAACTATGATAACTGTGTGGGTTTATAAATTTGTCACCAAGTCTAAAACAAAGGCGTATAATTCAGAATGGGCTGGTGAAATTGCGTTATCTGCCCCGATGGCGCCGTTGTCTATTCAATGGTTTCTGACCATTCGTCTGAGATGGGCCCTGTTTCTCATCCCGTTGAGGCATGGACGTGTATATCTTAAGGCACTGTATCTCCACCCTTCACTAAAACTACTGGCACTGAATTAGATACGAAAGACCGCTAAAAGCCCCCTGAATTGCTCACGGTGATCTTTAAACTCTCAATAAAAAAAGTGTAAGTTCTTTAATTTAGATATTTGCTAATACAGCGCACGACGTAAACAACTCTCAGTTTTTTTTACTGGAGACTTAACGACCACCGTGAGCAACTCAATGGGCTACGAGAAGTCGCCCGTACCTAATTTAGGGCCACTGGTTCCTGGAAAGGAAGAGAGCCGGTTCCGTAAGACTAACACAGCATCCATGCCTCACCGGGATTCGAACACGGACCCCTTTCAGACATATAGCCAGAAGCCGTCGTTTCTTCAAATTAATGACATCAGCACTTCTTTCTTCATTGTCAAGAACAATTACCTTCTCAGCATTACGAAATTTTTCAATCGTATTACGGTTGTTGCCACACAACTTGAAATTTGTAGCAAAGCCAGCTCGTGATTGCGCAGATATTGAAATCTTACCTCTTCAATTTTTGCATGCAGCTGTTTCACGCAGAGCATTCTGAAGAGACAGTATTGATAAAATTTCATTCCCGAAATCTTCAGAAAATTCTTTATATTATAACGTGGATGATAACAATTCTTCTGATGTAGAGCTCCATTGGTCATGATCTCTTGATGGATGGACCATTACTAGTATCACAAGCTTTAGGCTTTCCTACATCTTTACGTTTGTCAATAAATCTTTTGTATCACGGCTTTATGAAAAAAGTTATCAGCAGGCAGTAGAGAAACATATAGGCTAATCTGTGCAATAAACTGTAAAAATGAAGAATAAAAATAGAGCAAGCAAGCTTCAGCAGAACTGAGCAACCTGATGCAAAAAACAGAGACAGCGAAGATATAAGGTTACCAGTTGTCAGTTACAGTTGCAAAAGATGTTGCCACTCTCTTGACATGTGCTTCCAAAATTTACAAAAAAATTAGAGTGGATATAGAACTATAACTACAGTAGATAATGCTGTTTTTTACTTTGTTTACATTTAAAAGCCATTCAAATGCCTCAGACTAGATAAGTGGCATATGGAAACAAATGAAATTATTCAACTACTACTTTGCGGATTAACTAATGTCGGACATCGTTGGAAAAAATCAGATCAGATCAGATGTCGTACATTTCAGGAAGGGAATGTCTGGCATCAGGTCTTAAACAACCCTTTGAAATAGGAAGCTAGGAGATTTGGGCAAAAATGCCCGATAGAAAGTGGCAGGGAAGCAAGGTAGAAAGGGGAATGAAACGCCCAAATTTATTACCGGAGGGCCAGTACCCGGGGTCCAACGATTTGACGTGAAAATCCGACGCACGCCGGACATTTAGTGGTTCGAGTGTTCGTAAGTGCTGGGATCGAACCAGAGGTTTTCTCCGTGGTAGTCACGAACGCAGACCACTAGGCCGCCCGTGGTCCCCATTTCGTTGGAAAGATAACATTCTTAGCTATTTAAATCGCTAATAAAATATGCGAATTTTTTGACGAATTCTCCGGTTCTGGTCCCGTTAAAGATGTTTGTAGTGGATACCTCTGTGGAAGAACAATGGAATATATCAGTTGTTTATGCAAACAGAAGCAGAAAAGATAAAAAAACCCCGTTCAATTTTTACTTTGTATGCATTTCTACAGTATGAAAGTTCTTGATTAAAATTCATAGATGTTATACAGCATTTACAATAAACTGCGGAAACCGATGATGAACGCCATTCGTAGATATAATATTCAAAGGAGTAAGAAATATGTACTGAATTACCTGTGGGTTACTTTTGTTTCATGTAACGAATCCCCAGAAAGTTGAAAATAACATCGTCCTGGGGCGGAATCGAACCTCTATCTCCCAGCTTCCGTTCGAGTATGCTAACCGTTACATAAATTTTTCAAGTTAAATGCGCCGCCCCGGTGGCGCAGTGATCTAAGCGATGGCTTCTGATCATTCGTTAGATATGGGTCTGCGTTCGAATCGCGGTGAGGCATAGATGTTGTGTTTGTCTTGCGGCGCTGGCTTTCTCCCTTCTCTGGAACCAGTAGTCCTAAATTAGGGCCGGGCCAATTCTTATAGCTCACTGAGTTGCTCAAGATGGTCGTTAACCTCTAATAAACAAAAGGGAAATGCCCCAGGAGGGAAATAAATCGTCCCTTTCTCCGAACTAGGAAAAGGTAACACTACAAAAATCAATCGCTATAGGAATTAGTGACATGAGAAACAATCTCTTAAAAAGAATGTGCCATGGAAACGTGTTTCCATCTACATATAGTCCAAGTTCTTTGCATATCATATTCATTATCAAAATCAGCACCATAACGCCTATGTTATTATTGATGTTTTAGAGATATTTATTGTTGATGTCACACAGATATTTTTAGATGCTGTTTTTTACGGGCAGCTATCATTATTATCATACTAGGTGCTGATACCCGAAAACAGATTTCAAGTAATACGGGCGAAAGGTATTCCTTACCGTTGTATTACTTAGCTACTTCACATTGTTCATCGAATTTTCTAATGTGTTGAACCCGTTTACAATCCTGTAGACTATTACAAGTCACACGTATATCGTCAGAAGCCGGAATGAAGAAATTAATTAGTAAGTACAATGGAATCCTGTGAGTAGGCGTTCTGTTCTGATTACAGAACGAGAATGACAGTCAGCATTACATGTGTGTTGCATAGGGTGCGAGAGATTTCCGCTATATACCCAGAGCTGTAAAATGTTAAAGGATAAAGCATTAGTCTCCAGAACACAGGACGCGCAAATTTGTACTCATAGGAAGAGCTGCAAAAAATCAGAGTTCCAGTACTCGGAAATCGGTTTGCCAAGGAATGAGTGATACGCATTGCAGATGCATTCAATGACAATCGCTTCGCCACAAAGCTGATCCGTTAAATATCCTTGTTTATCGAAAGCAAAAATAGAAACGACCGAATACGCATTTACTATTCACTCGCATTTATGCATAAAGGTCTGTCTGGTTGTGGATGAATGTCTATTAAGACTAGGAATTGGAGAACAGAATTCATAATCTCGTGTAACACAGTTAGAAAGAGAAAGGATACCATGCTGAAAAAGGTGTTAGGGATAAAATCCAGCCTATGCCCCTGTGGTTCTACCGGGAATTCTTGGGTGTTAAGAAACGATTCGGAGTTAACGTTTTTCAAGATTAACGTATTTTGCGATTTATGCACTCTCCAATACTCCGTGGTGGGATAAAGTTTGAATCTTGTGAATGTGAACCCTGCCGCAGATTACACAGGTTCTACTTTTATTGGTCAGGGTTTCCCAATAAATCATTTTCACACTTAAGTTGTGTCGTATGGCTGAGGTGAAGTATAAATTAAAACTGAAAGTTATTCCAGCAAGCTTACCCGGTGTATTTCAGTTAGGAGAATATTTTGCACAGGAGGGTAAAGACTTCAGTTCTAACTCCACCAGTGGCAGAAGAGGGCTCCTTCACTGTATTGGCGCTCTACCGTACATACATGTATGAATCTCCTAGGTGTGAAGTTCGAAATAAGAATGTGTGATCATTCTTCCACACATCGTTTGGAATTAATGATAATTCCTTTTTCTACAGGGAGCTGTTTCATGTGTCGTTTGCCGTAGGACCCGTACTCAAATTTCGCCCAACTTGCCCTTCTCAAGGGAAGGATATATATAACGTTCCAATGAGGTGACGGATGAGTCAGAACGGCACTTTTTGGCAGAAATCCTTTCCCCCGTATTTAGGTTGGTAGAATATCCGAATTCGGTGAATTTGTGTTGGTAAAAAGATTTGGGTGTATTTACCGATGTTTGTATTCGATGAAGTTTCGAATCCCAACATCGTCCAAATACAACTCGTTTGCTATATGTGTAATGAAGATAGAGCGCCACTTTTCTTAAATATTTGACTGCTTTGAAATAGAAATATAAACAGTGTTGTTACTATCTTACTCTTTTAACGAGCACAACCTTGCTGACACTGATCTACATTCTGGTAAACAAGGGCGAAAATTTAAAATTTATTTGAAAATAAAACATTTACTTTAAAGAAAATACTGAAGAAAATATTTTATTTTGAAAACGTATTAAGTACATGTAGCATACTTTTCTCATTATATCGTCCAGAGCCTCACTAATGGAAAATAATTGCATACTAACTTCATTGATATCACTGTTTTCAAACATTTATGCGAAAGTGCCCTGACGGTATTGTGAAAATTTGTGAAACGTCGTACATATTGCATGCAAGAAAAATATTTTCGTGAGGGCATCAGTTTTGCTGTTCAAGCATCTTAATTCATAAACCAGTAAACATTAACTTCACGATATTTTACTTATATCAGCAAAATATCGTGAAGATTTTTTCATTTTACGATATTTTCCTGAAGAGCGCCCCGCAATTCCATAATATTTACCTGTGCAGAATTCTTAGGATTCGCGGCACGCTGAATAGCATCCTAAATTTGTTCAATGGCGTTTAAATCCGTCATTCGAGAGTGCCACATGAAAACATCGGGGGTGGGGGGAGTGAGATCCAGGGACTTTGCAAACCAAGGAAGATGGCCATCGCAGCAGTACCAGTTTGCATTGTATGTTTTGTTGAGGAAGTTCGTGACATCCTGTTACCAGTGGGGTGGGGTCGTCTTTCTGTAAAATGACATCGTTATCCAGTTGTGGTTCCAAGAAGATGTGTAGCATGTCCAGGTTTAGTCGTCATCGTACAGTGTCCTCAGAGAATAAGAAATGACTATACAGTTGGTGATGACTCACCCCTTACCACAGATGTTACAACACACGTGGCAAGAATTGGGCACCCGGTATAAAATCTGCCAATTCCGCAAAGGGGTTCGTTCAGAAGTTTAGGTAAACGCCCATCCATAAAGTTTATTTATGCCAAATACTGACTTATTATATGAGTTACAATCCATACCACAGCATTTATTCATTATCACTGCCCAAGCGAATCACCTGTACTACTGCCTCTCTGTTTCCTAATTTCCATGATTGTGTAGTACATCCGATATGAAAGGCAGACAAGGTTTAATATACCCAGTTTACAGAAAACTCATTCTTTTCTTACTTGTTTCAGTAGTTTTTCTTCCTCTGTCTTCTTAATTAAGGTGCACCTTCGCATATCTTACACCGAACTCTCTTTGTGGTGCTGGCTTCCGAGAGAAACCTACACATTCTTTACAGTAACAGCCATGAGCAATTCATATAGTTGTAATCACTTGAACGCCCTGATGTTTAGCAGCTGCTTTCTGCAAAGAGACAAATGCTGCATGATCAGACAAACATTCCACCCATTCCTTATCCAAAACACGAACACATATATACTGTGACGTACCTGCCAGCAGGACGCACACGACATAAAGGCAGATAGCAATCAAAATGAACGTCTGCGTAGCTCAGTTTATAGAACGACTTGTTCCGGAATAAGCGGACTCGGGTTCAAATCCCGGCGTAGACCAAAAATGACGGGGAAATTTACTTCCTTATAATACTTCAAATGAATGGCCGGAAACCACCTCTAGTGAGCACTCTACTACTGGCGCGGAACGGAAACCTAATCAAGGATTCGTGAAAGTAAAAATTTGTACCGCAGAGAAATATGCATAAGTCATATCAATAACCTTTATTTATTTCTTATAATGTATTTGACTTTCATACCACTTTTCAAACTTGTGATATAATTATTGTTTTATGTAGTATGGCAATGGATTGTCATCCGTGTTAATCCGTGGAAAACGAAAATGCTTACCTACCGGAGGCAGACTGATTTGGCTCATCTAAAAATTCAGACTTTTCTTGAAGCACGTGACCTATTTTTGTGACATTTTTTTTATAGATATTGCGTTCAGCCCGGTACGAATATTAAATAAGTTATAAAATGTGAGTTATATCAATAAACCGGAAATAAAATTGTTGTGAACGGGCATTAAAGAGCTCCATTATTCTGATGTAATTTTAAGAACATTTTATTACTCATATTTTCCCCTTTATTAGGTATGCAACTTAATTCTCGGCCCCAAACAGCAAGCGATCATAGAACGTCTGAAAATACAATAACTTGTGTGCGATAATGGATGATTGCAACGGCATTCAACAGCTTTCCAGGTAACCGTAACCTCTCACAGCTCTAGTGACTGAAGGAACGAAAGTTTTTTTTTTTGTCCCCATGCGGAAACTTGAACAATATTATGAGTCATGAAAGAAATACGGGATTACGCCATATAATACAAATTTTGAAGATGAAAATCCGATTTTTGGCGTAAATATGACAAGGATGGTAAGTCAGATAATATCCGAAAACTTGAAAATTTTCATCGTCCTGGAGCGGGACTCGAACCCGCGTCTCCCAGAAAACGCCTGAGTATGCTAACCACTACACCACCCAGAACGACCAAGTTTCAAGTTTCCGATCAATTTGAATTTAACCATCACAGGATTCGCTAGTCGAAGCAACCGGCATTCATGTTTAGCGAATCTGGAGGTTAAGAATCTTATCCCGTGTTTGCCCGGAGAAGCAGATAAATCATGAAAGAAATACGGGATTACGCCATATAATACAAATTTTGAAGATGAAAATCCGATTTTTGGCGTAAATATGACAAGGATGGTAAGTCAGATAATATCCGAAAACTTGAAAATTTTCATCGTCCTGGAGCGGGACTCGAACCCGCGTCTCCCAGAAAACGCCTGAGTATGCTAACCACTACACCACCCAGAACGACCAAGTTTCAAGTTTCCGATCAATTTGAATTTAACCATCACAGGATTCGCTAGTCGAAGCAACCGGCATTCATGTTTAGCGAATCTGGAGGTTAAGAATCTTATCCCGTGTTTGCCCGGAGAAGCAGATAAATCATGAAAGAAATACGGGATTACGCCATATAATACAAATTTTGAAGATGAAAATCCGATTTTTGGCGTAAATATGACAAGGATGGTAAGTCAGATAATATCCGAAAACTTGAAAATTTTCATCGTCCTGGAGCGGGACTCGAACCCGCGTCTCCCAGAAAACGCCTGAGTATGCTAACCACTACACCACCCAGAACGACCAAGTTTCAAGTTTCCGATCAATTTGAATTTAACCATCACAGGATTCGCTAGTCGAAGCAACCGGCATTCATGTTTAGCGAATCTGGAGGTTAAGAATCTTATCCCGTGTTTGCCCGGAGAAGCAGATAAATCATGAAAGAAATACGGGATTACGCCATATAATACAAATTTTGAAGATGAAAATCCGATTTTTGGCGTAAATATGACAAGGATGGTAAGTCAGATAATATCCGAAAACTTGAAAATTTTCATCGTCCTGGAGCGGGACTCGAACCCGCGTCTCCCAGAAAACGCCTGAGTATGCTAACCACTACACCACCCAGAACGACCAAGTTTCAAGTTTCCGATCAATTTGAATTTAACCATCACAGGATTCGCTAGTCGAAGCAACCGGCATTCATGTTTAGCGAATCTGGAAGTTAAGAATCTTATCCCGTGTTTGCCCGGAGAAGCAGATAAATCATGAAAGAAATACGGGACGATGAAAATTTTCAAGTTTTCGGATATTATCTGACTTACCATCCTTGTCATATTTACGCCAAAAATCGGATTTTCATCTTCAAAATTAATATTATGAGTGTTAATATTTAACAGATTCGTTCATGTTTCAGACACTATCATTAAAAATTAATCATGTAACAAACAGAAATTTAAGGAATATATTCTTGAAATAAATTTTCCAAACAAAATACTGAAAATTCATTGTTTAGATATAAATAGAACCAAAATGCATAGAATGCAAAAAATACATTTCGACCCCGGAGACCATGGTTTGTTACATTAAATAAGATGCTTATACAAACTATGCTGAGAAATTGCTTGAACATGGGTACCCATTCCTCATGAAATGCACAAAATGCATAATTTGCCATCAATATTCATGAAATGCATTAATTTCCCACCAATTTGCATTATATACATTATCCGCTCCAAAATATATAAGCTACATTTTTCCAAGCAATATCTGACGTTCAAAGTTTTTTTATTTGATAAAATGTGCTCTAGTAACAACGCCACCAGCAACGCGATGGTGCGCGGTGGATTTGACTCCGACGGTAGAATGCGGGGGAAGGGACATAGCTGAGCGGCGTTTTAGGTTTTATTTGATATGCTGTAGGAGTTTCGGCTGGGGATCAGCTGAGATGTCGCAACTCAGGTGCCAAATTACAAACTTCTCTGAGTTGTCTCCCTATCGCAGCTACGCCAGTCAACCTCCTGAAGGCAGAACATAAACACACTTTTTTCTGGCGGGGTGTCAAAGTTTAGTTTAAAAAGTTTAAGAAGCCGCCAAGAATGGGAAAAGACAAAGTTGCAGCGAGATCTCGTCTTCTACAGTTTCCAAGAACTGGACCTAAAGTGAAATCGAAATGTAATCTGTGGTGCAAATATTGTTAAGAAGTTGTAGATTTCACAAGAAAATATGTCGTGTCTGCCCGTGTCGCAAGTGGAAAACATTTGCGGTGCAAAGAAGGACGTATCCATCAACAGACTTTGGAATAAACCGTTGACCGCCAAAATAGCAGTAAACAAAAATGGGAGGAAATGGTGTCGGGTTTCGTTGGTTCCCAGATTCCGTTGCACGTGCTTCGGAACAAAACGTTTCGTCAGTGGATAATAAAAAAATGTCCTTAATGGCCAGAATCTCCCTTCTGAGACCACTCTTAGACAGATCCTTCTTTAAGTAAGCAACTCTGACCACCAAGAAACGAGGCGCCTTTACAAAGATCGCGATGTGTGTGCAATAGTCAAAAATCGCGATATAGGGTTTTCTTACTCGGAAAATAGTGAACGTATTGCTGAATTTACTGGGGAGCTACGCAAGGCCAAGTGTAGTCGTTTCAATAATCGCAGACACGTGCAACGCAGATACTGTCGTAGACGTCACCCTCACTGCTTTGGAAACAGCGGGCGTCAAAAGAATAAATTTAGTGGTGTATTCCACGGACAATACCCCCTATATGTGTGCTGCTGAAAATCGGTTGAAAGGCGTTTGCAGCAGACTTCTGCACAGCAGGTGTTAGACGCACGTTCTGCTCCTAGCCTACAAAGAAATACGATATTTGCACTAAATCCTTGATCAGTACGTCGCATGCGTCAAGTCTCCTTTGTCTAAGGCTCCAGCTAGATAGCAAGCCCTGTAAAACTGTCTACGCTCTGCCAGGAAAACCCGATACTTCTGCTACTTCCAGTACTATCCCGTTGGAGGACTTGGATTTGAACCGCAATGTATCATTCAGAGAAAAATGAGGTAGTCGTGCAGTGGGGAGAAGCTCTTGAAGACGACAGCCTGGCCGTAGAGGAACTGAAGGAACTGTTCTACAACCCCACCTTGGTTGAGCAAATGCATCAAGTTCCATTAGTTGACGTCGATTTGGACGTTGCAACGAAGAAGCTGGAAACTCGTAGAACCCATTTCTCGGAGATTTGGGTGCTGCTAGCATCGATCCGGAACCTCTTGCAACGAAGTGGCCTCCCGTGCTCTAATCTTCAGACCTACCTAGACGGCAGGCACTCTAGTGCTCAATTCTGGAAAGAAGTACAATTTTTTGATCCTCGCAAGTGTTGTGAAAGACAGAAGAACATCGCAGGAGAGATGAGGAGGATGCACAGCGAAGTCTGCTTTGTTTGCAGTAACTACAATTTATCGGAATCCTTTCGCTGTTTTCACCCCTGACATGAAAAGTCCTATCACGCTTCCCAACAGAAACTCAGTGGCCTTTACATTTACGTATATCGCGCAATGTATATATATGTTCGGTGAAAACACTTTTAAAAAAGAAATTGATTTCGTTAAACGTGTTGCATTACAGCGAGGATAAATCCTTCCCCTTATATACAAGTATCCCACAAATTTCAGGAAATTGAAACCTACCTCCACGTTCGTTTACGTGATGCGCCCATTACAAGAGAATTTTGTCAATTTTCCATTTTTCCGTGACTTTTCCTTCAAAATTTCAAAGATTCTCGAAACTTGTAATTTTAAAGAGATTACTGAAGCCACAACAAATTGAATTTTTTTGGATCAAAGGACTACATTGCAGTTGCAAATTCGTGGGTAGTTGATCAAATCCCATGTGAGTGTGACACTTCGAATATTGGAGAGATAAGTAGAGTCTTGCGTTTTCGATTGAAGAACACAAGCCCTCAATTCGGAACGGGGACCTAAAGAATCACGGATGGCGAAACACTGTTACGAAAATGCCCATAAATTTCTATTCGAAAAAGCGAAAGTAATCGACAAGCCAGATTCAACGACCAAACGATATTCTGGAAGCTTTCTCTATATATAAGAATTCGTAACTTGTTAAAAGACATGGCTTCCACACCATTAATATCAAGCGCGTGGAAACAACTAACTAAAATCCGTGGCTGTAAACACCGTTGCTAATGTCTTATACGATTTGAATATTTACGTGTCATTCGTCCTGATAGCAGCTAGGCGAGAAACAAGGGAAAACTTGGTTCACTTGAAGAATAGAATATTTGTGAGAAACGTTGTACACTGCCGGACAATTGCTAAGGACGGATGACAATAGCAACGATAGCAACCATAAAATGGAAGGCAGGAAAATGTGGAAATTAGCATAAGTGCGGGATACAGTAAGACGTGCTGTGCGTATGCAAATTTTGGATTGCCGAACTTGTTCGTGACGTCATAGCGCTGATAAGAGATATAAAGGATTTGACGCGTATTGACCGTTGTTGTTCAAACGCAAAATTGAAAAAGAAAGAATCAATTGACGAACTTTCAATTTTCAGTATGTCTTCCCGACATCACCTAGATGATTTTACGCGTGGCCGTATTATTGGCAAGATTGAAGAAGGGCGAAAAATATCAGATGTTGCCAGGGAGTTCGACGTCAGCCGCAGTGTTGTTTCAAGGCTTTGGAAATCATTTCAAACAAATGGAGAGTGTAGCAAACGTCACGGGGTAGGTCGTGTTCGCAGTACGACACCTGCAGAAGATCGGTGCATAGTGCTATCAACAAAAAGACACCGGCGCAGCACAGCTAGTGAGGTATGAAATCAGTTTATGGCTGCTACTGGCAAGCGGATCTCCCGAAAAACTGTCACCAGACGTTTGCATGAAGGAGGACTATACGCCCGCCGTCCTGTTGTGTGCATATCATTGTCCAGACGTCACCGTACCGCCCGTTTGCAATGGTGCCATCAACATCGCAATTGGACTGATAACGACTGGTCTGCTGTCCTCTTCTCAGATGAGAGTAGATACGGTCTATCGTCTGATTGTCGACGACAACTGATCTGGCGTGATAGTGGTACTGCATATTGTCCAGCAAACATACAGGAAAGGGACCGATATCCGACATGTAGTGTCATGGTATGGGCTGGCATCATGATCAATGGCCGTACGTCCCTCTATGTGCTTCCAACTGGGACTATGACTGGCCAACGATACATTAATGATGTTCTGCTACCTCATGTTTGCATGTTCCGTGGTGCTGTCGGTGATAGATTCATTTTCATGGACGACAACGCAACATGTCATCGAACAGTCGCTGTCCAGGAGTGTCTTGAGAGCGAGGATATTCAACGCCTCGTATGGCCAGCACGTTCTCCAGATCTGAATTCCATTGAAAATGTGTGGGATGCTTTGGGGAGGAGTCTTGCTTGTCGCCAATGCCCTCCAATAAACAAGGACACCCTCATCTGTGCACTGACAGAGAAATGGGATAAATTACCCCAACAGCTGCTTGATAATGTTGTGCAAAGCATGACACGACGTGTGAAATCTTGCATCGCCCTCCGTGGTGGACATATCCCGTATTGACATCTTACGCCGGAACGCCTGCGGACGGTAATTGCATGTTTTTCACGTTTACGTATTCTGCACAAAATGGCATGTTTGTCCCTTGAACACGTTCCAAAGCCTTCGGGATTTCAGAGCACAATAAATTGTCTTTCTTTTAATGTCCTGGCATTCTGACATTATTTTATTTCCCTTGGCATCCAACCACACTTACTTTTTTATGCGCTATATAGCCGTTTATGATCCGTCCTTAGCAATTGTCCAGCGGTGTATTTCCTTAATGTACACAATCATCACTAAGACAGTAGTCGCAGAGTTTGTGCTACTTTGTTTACCGTTTTCAGTAAAAAAATCTCTCAGACTATTGGTTTTTCGTCAGTGTAAAAGTTTATTGTTAGTCTTAATTTACGGCGATCTTATAGGCACCCTTTTAAAATCAAACATTTCCGCGCTGCGCGCTGGCAAAGTATAATCGAGTGTGTTCAATCCTGGATTAGATTGTCATGAATCTTTCGTGGCGCAGGAGTAGACAGCTACCTGTAACCACCATTTGACCAGTTCCCGTTGAAACATCTGGCCTTCTAATTATCATCTTTCCTTGGAGGGTAGTTAGGTTCTCATCAAACTGACTGATATATCTTATTATGGGGATTTCCTCCGCTATGAACATTATTACTGGACCAATTTTGCAAGAGATCTTCAAGTTCATCATTTGAGGTATATTACGAATAACCACTCTGGTTGGAAACTGTCTTGAAATTAACACATCTGAGTTCTAGTGATAGAAGAGAATAGGCACTCATATGTAGTTTAAGAAATATACAAAGAATGGAATTATATTCGATTTATATTTGTATTTTATATGTACATCTATCTTAGAGGTAAGGTTTTCCCAAATTAATTTCCTCTGTTCTAACGTACATTCTATAAATATTTTACATATAATTTTTAAATTAGAAGCGATTTCAAGAGGAGTTTGTCGAATCTTGTTTATGAGTTCTTGTAGTGGTAGGTTTTAGAGCAATTTCCCAGCTATGCATCTTCCAGTATTTAACTTGAATGTATTTAGGTAGCATGTCTGTTAAGAAAAAAATCAAGCAACTCTGACTACTAAAATACCCATTCATGTCTTTATGATACAGAAAATTAAACAGAGAAATAATTGTTCTTGTTGTAGTTCTCTCATGACATGGCTTGACGTCTTTCAGAGAAACATGTATGTCCTATTCGAAAACGATGTGCTTTCGTATGCGTTGAGGGTTCCTTTTGAGATGAAGTACATATGATTCCCTGAATAGCAATATATTATCGACTTGGTAGCTACTTTTTAAACTTTCTTACACTATTTTCCTCAAATTTTGTATAAGTTGATAAGGAAGTATTTATTAATAACAAATATGTATTTTTTCTGAGATTCTCTTCGTGCGAGTAGGCTTCTTATCTGAAAAAGTGATTTTATATTCAGGTAGAGAGAAACTTCAGCCGTTTGAAGCACCTGTGCAAGGAGAGAAACTTCAGCCTTTTGAAGCACCTATGCAAGGATGACCAAATTGACATTTAGTTCATCGCTATGAGCCATGATATCAGATAAAGGATCTCACACCCTTTTAGGTGCCCCAGTTGTTCTGTAGTTGAAAGTGGAGAAATATTTAAAACAGCTTTCCCCAGCAATGCACAATGTATCCGAAAGTAATGTGTCAGCTGCAAGGACATTAAAACGCAAGTGACTAATGCCTAGGTGTTAGCAACTATATCACCCGACTTGAAATGTTATGCAACATGAAATTTTTCAAATGGCACATGGGCCATTTGAGAAATTTCTAAATCTTAAACATGAATTTTAATAATGATAGAGTTTGCACACCAAAACATATTTAATTTTCAGACGATATTTGACTGTCCTAGAAGTAGATATGTTCGAAAACTGAATAATTAATTCATAAAAAACATATCGGGATATTTGATTCGTAATTGATATGTGTGGTAATAATGTTGCTAAAGTTGTTCCGTTTTGAATATACACTGAAGTTCCAAAACATGATGACCAGCGCATTTTCATGAAAATTTAAGAAACAGTCGATAGACCACGACGCGTGTGAAGGAGGTGAAATGAAAGAGGGTGAGTCGAAAGTTTTGCAATATTTGGATCACTTTATGTTTTCCTACGTACCTTTAACACGAGAGCTGACTAGCATTCAAAGTATAGGCCATTCTATTGCACCGCCTTTATCCATCTGTCTGCCAGTTCTTCGATTCCGCGGAGGTACCAGTTCTCTTCCTTCGAGGCAAAGACCTTCTTGTCCCCAGCTCCTACCTCCTCCTGATTGTAGTAGTGTCGCCGCGAATGAATTGTGCCATGCACCGGAAAAATTAATAATTCGTCGGGGTGACATCCAAAATATATGCTAGATGTAGCATCAGTTCGAAGTCCTTAAGTGCCCAGGTCCTTCGCTCGGTATGATGACGAGCGTTGTCCTTGTGTGGGAGAGCGCGACTTCTGTTTACGAGTGCCGGGTACTTCTCGTTCAAAACGGCATACATCTGCCCCATCTGTTATGATTGCAGGTTGGCGTTGATGTTCCGGCCGTCTGGTACAAATTTCTAATGGATTATCCTCTCGCAATTAAACCAGACGCAGGCATCACACTGTGCTCGCAGCACCCACGTTCAACAATAGCTTCTGGAAGATAGCCTGGGCCCGACTACTGCCGTTGTGTGTTAGGGGTACGGAAATGGATTAACTTTTCATCGCACGAAACAATTCTCTTGTGAAACGTACATCGCACGAGGTTTCTAGGACATTCGTGCACACACTTCCATTCGTCGGTTTGCTTCAGCTGGAGTTAGTTTGTGAGGGACAATGCGGCAGTTCCTGTAGGCCTTACCGAGTTCCTGAAGGTGACAAACCTCGGTGGTCTGTGATATGCCCAGGTCACCAGATAATCTCTGAGAGCTGGTTGTCGGATTTGCCTCTACAGACTGGCGCACATCCTCCGAATCCACGGTTCACGGTCTACATCAGCTTGGCTGATGGTCGAGTTGTCGTTCACCGTAGCGAAATTTCTTGAATTATCTAGTCCAGCCAGAAATAAGTAACAGTTTCGTTTTGAAGTTTATGCGGTAAATTTTGCATACACATGCTTAAGGTAAAAATTAGATTGTCTCCCTCTCCTGAGTGCTCGGCTGTGGAAATCTAAAGCGCTAGAATCAACACAGCCATTAGGACTTCCTTCGCACCCTTTGTATTTCATGACGAATCACACTAAAGTGAACCTCAGATTTTACGTGACAAAATATTTTATTTAACTATCATCCCAAGTCAGAGTATCGTGTGGACATGAAAGAGCGTAATGTCTTTGAATTGGGAACACGAGGAGAAGATATAATGTATATTTTATACATAAAAGAAACTATTGTATCTTCCGAATTTCCGGTAAAATGACTCGACATTTTATTAATCTTCAGAATTTGGAGACTCTCCGCTCTATGCAAGGTGTAACCTTTTGTAGGGTTCGTCGTATCTTATCAGGATTTGGGATATTATTTGCGCGACCGCGAAGCTCCCAAGATAACAATAAAGGGAGACAACACTCCTAATACTTTATCTCTCAATTTCTGCCATAAAGTATTAATGGAACACTATGTATTTATATATATCGTGCAATAAGGTCGGAATATTTCACGTTACTGAAAACTGTTAAATGCTGCAATTTTAACCAGTGAATTCCAGAACTTTTACCCCGTCAATTTAGTTTTACGCTCCTGTGATGTAATGGGAAAACACGATATATTGCCAAAGAGCTTTGTCCTTGTTACGGTAAAAAACACATGATAATTACAAGGCAATAAGTGAATTTTCACTTTTTTGGACTACATTTCATTTTAATTTCGTGTTTAGTAACAGAAAATTTTCATTATAATCACCGATGTAATTCAGACCTACACTTTTATTTGAATGAAAATAATGTTAAAATTTTCGTGCTTACACTTCGCTGTTTTGAGAGATCGAAAAAATGTTGAAAAACTCTTCGGATTTTGCTTTGAATGAATAATACGAGCACAAATATGCTCCAAACTTCCAGAGCGTAAAATTGCCACTCAAAATTCACGACAAATCGAGTACTGCATCACAAGACAAGATTACTAACTGAGTTGTAACGTATACTCTCGATTCACTTTCCTTTTGATTTTACCATCACTGGTTATTTTATTTTTCTATGTAAATTATCTTCTTACTGAACGAGATGTTATTTCTCCCGCTGAATGAGATCTGGCAATGAGTGTAAGTCATGACGTGGCGGTAGCCAGTATAAATAGGCGCGTTCAACGATACCTGAGGAGAGCGTTTGTTGTTGTACGGGAAGAGCGTTTGGTGCTGTATAAAGAGAGTTCGTTTATGTGAGAGCGGGAAGTCAATAATAAAGAATTTGTTGTAAGTACGTTTTTCTCAGTTCATAGTTACTGTCAGACCTCTGTCTGGCTGTTAGGTTTATTTCATTTAGTGTTATTAGTAACAACCAGCATAAAACTTTATTCATCTTAATTACTACTACAACATTACTACCAGTTATAAGTTTGTTCATTACTATTACTACACTACTAGCAGGAGACTTTATTCATGATCTTAATTAACTAGTAACAACAACCATTTGAATTCACTATTAGAAGCTTAGTACAAGCATTGAATTCATCATAATATTAGCTGAGTAGAAGCTTAGCTCAGCTGTAGTATTAGTGAAACCTATATTCACAATAATTAGCTTGGCTTAGTTAAAAGCCTTATTCATTATAATTGGCGCCCGAACTTTTCTCGAACACGAGGTCTTGACAATTATTACCCATGTCTTCACTACCTGAGACAACTTCACTATTTCACCCTAAGACAAGTTTCGGTGGTGATGGGATTAATCTCGACCATCTGCAAGAAGCCTGTGGGGCTCACTTTGATATGAATGATCTACACGTACCCAGGCATTCTTCACAATTTCGTAATTCACCAGCTTCCTATTACTCTGAGTCGCGGGTCGTACCTGAGGGAGTTCAATCCTCTCAGTGAAGCAGAATGCTTGCCCATTTCGTGCCGCATGCAGGAACAATCATTTCAATGGGTTGGAGGGATCCTTAAAGTTCCTCGAAGATTTGAAAGATCATTTTGATCTATACAATATTCCTGAAGACTGCAAAGTACAAATCGCAGGCACTTGCTTGAAGGATACCGCTAAGACCTGGTATCGGCAGTGGAGAGTGTCGAACCCGAATTCTCATTATGAGAATTTCCGTGCAGAATTTATGGAGGTTTTTCCTTTCGGCCTCAGTCGAGCTAGCCTTGCACAACAACTTTTTTCTCGTCAGCAAGGACCCGACGATAGCCCTGTTGCATTTGCGTTGGAAACAACACGCTTATATAATTTATGGGATCCACATGCCAGTCATGTTGACATGTTGGATACCCTATTGCAGCAGCTCGACCCATTTTTACAAGATTTTCTTGAGGCTCGACACCCTGCCACAATTCATGAATACCTTCGCCTCATACGAACGTATGAAGAGCGACATGGCAAACATGGTTCAACTCACCATGCTCGGGCACCCCGCGAGGCTTATTACGAAAACCCTCAGCGGCATAATAAGCCTAATAACTTTCAGCGCGAGCATACACAAGTGCACGCCCAAGCTTCGTACGTTCCACCACACAGAAGAGTGGCAAACCAACCGCGAGTTTCTGAACAATCTTCGGGATATCATACAAATGCACAGTATGCTCGACCCCGTTCCAAACCGCAGCATTCGGAACGTTTTCATGCTCAGAGCAATGATTATTTTTCTGCCCGTGCTGAGGGAAGAAGTAATAGATATGACAATGTCAACAGACATGCGGAGTTCCCGACGCAGGTTTCACGCAGTTTTCCTCATCGTGAAAATTTTCCCGATACCCGGCAGGGTCGAGGTTTCAGACCGCATGATAATCCAACCAGGAATCCTTTAAACTTCCAAAGGAAGTAGACCAAGGTTCGGTCCTGCTTCCTGATACCAAGCATTCTGACCCTAAAACAGTATTAGTGACTGTCCAAACTCCTCAGTTGCCTGATGTGTTCTTGACAATTGAAGATATTATTGTCGAGATAAAGTTCGACACTGGTTCTGAAATATCAGCCCTAAATACGAAGTTTTGCACTGACAATTTTCCTGCAATACACGTTCAGCCTGCGACGTAGTATTTGCGAGGTGCAAATAACGAAATCTTCAGTATCACAGGAACTGTCACATTATCTCTAGGGCTGGGAAAAGCTCGTTTTACGCATTCTTTCCTGCTTAGAGACGAACTACCTGTGAAATGTCTAATGGGCATGGACTTTATTCATACGTTTCCAATAACTTTGAATTTCGTACAACATGTGATTTCCTTTCCGGAACCTGTCGAAATGATTCCTACGGTTCCTATGGATATAACGAGTTTGTTATTGAGTAACCAATTGAATGAGAGGCAACGAAACCAGCTTTCTCTACTTTTACAGGAAAGCCCTGGTTTATTTTCTGATCAACCGGGTTTCACACAGGTGGTTTATTTTGTCCATTGACACTGAGGGTTCGAAACCGATAGCGACGAAACCTTACCCTTGTGCTCCCCATAAGAAACAGGAAATGCAACGTCAAATTGCTGAAATGATTAAACAGGGCATAATAAGGGAATCAACAAGCGCCTGGGCTGCTCCTGCCTTTTTGGTTCCAAAGAAACAACCCAATGAATTTCGTTTTGTGACAGATTTTCGCAAGCTCAACCAAGTCACAAAAACGATCAATTATCCACTACCTGTAATGTCACATATTTTGCATGACCTGTCGTCAACCAAATGGATGTCAACCTTGGATTTGGCGAGTGGATATTGTCAGGTAGCAGTACATCCGGATTCTGTCGATAAAACAGGCTTTGTGACTCCTTTTGGGGCTTATGAATACCTGCGTATGCCCTTTGGACTAGCTTCTGCACCTGCTACTTTCCAAAAGCTTATGGATACGGTTCTCAGACCTGTTATGGGACCCCATGTGCATGTATATTTGGATGACATTATTATTACATCCGAGACTTTTGACGAGCACCTTTCTCTGCTCAAACAGGTGTTCCAACTCATATACAATGCTGGCTTAACGTTAAAACCTAGTAAATGCCAGATAGCGAGAGACGAGATTGTATATCTGGGGTTGAAAATCAATCCCCACGGCTTATTTACGGATAATGAAAAAATTAGGCCTATTGTTGACTTTCCTCGGCCTAAAACAGCAAAAGAACTATCACGCTTTCTGGGAATGACCGGATAGTGTCAGCAGTTCGTCCCCGCTTATGCTACAATCTGTGAGCCATTGTATGCTTTGAAACGTAAATACAAGAAGTTTGTTTGGACACCTGAGGCTAACGCTGCTTTTGAAACACTGAAGTCTGCGTTGACTCAGCCTCCGGTGTTGGCTTTCCCGGATCATACTAAGGAATTTGATATTTATACTGACGCATCCGGAGTTGGTCTTGGTTGCGTTTTGTCACAAGCTGGGCATCCAATAGCTTTTGCGTCTCGTACTTTAGCCAAAGCTGAACGCAATTATTCAGCTACGGAACGTGAATGTCTTGCTGTTGTGTATGCTCTTGATAAATTTCAATGTTATCTTAACGAATTGACAGTTAACATAATTACAGATCATTCTGCCCTTCAGTATTTGAATTCTGCTAAGCACCTATCTCAAAGACTTATGAAGTGGGCTCTGAAGTTACAAGAGAGCAATATCAAAATTTCGTATCAGCCAGGTCATAAGAATCAATTACCGGACGCATTGTCTCGCGTTCCGATTAGTGGGGTCCCCACAGAAACTACTCCTGGATGTCAGCCTTTACTTCTAATAGCTGATATAACATCCAGAGAGCAGATAATGGCAGAATTAATAAATGATCCAGATTTCGGGGATATCTATAATTTTTTGCTTGCGGGTTCGCCCCTACAAAGTGATCCTTCTCTGGCTGGAAGGTCACAGCATTTTGAAGTCATAGAGGGTCTTCTTTACTATACGAAATCTAGGACTACTAGGGCAGAGTTTCGCCCATGTATTCCGCGAACCCTTAGAATGGCCCTTTTAAACGAATTTC
This sequence comes from Macrothele yani, assembly GCA_039090855.1. Classification (NCBI taxonomy): domain Eukaryota; kingdom Metazoa; phylum Arthropoda; class Arachnida; order Araneae; family Macrothelidae; genus Macrothele; species Macrothele yani. The sequence continues at coordinate 17,439,110 of CM077018.1, read as the reverse complement.
ATGACAAACCTTTTGCAGGCCATTTAGGTATTCGCAAGACCCGTTCTAAATTGCGGGATGTTGCCTATTGGCCTGGCATGTACCAAAGTGTGCTCGCATACGTTCAATCATGTCACTTGTGTCAGAATAATAATTACCGTAATGTAAGACCGGGCGGTCACTTGAAATCTAGTTCAAGTTCTCATGTTTTTGACATTATTTCAATAGATTTATTGGGACCTTATCCTTTATCTGTTAAAAACAAAGCTCGTTACGTTTTAGTATTAACTGATAATTTTTCTAAATGGGTTGAAGTTTTTCCCATTAAAGCCGCTACGGCAGAAGTTATTTGTAATGTATTAGTTAATGAAGTATTCTATAGATATGGTGCACCTAATAAAGTAGTTTCGGATAATGGTCCTCAATTTATTTCTGACATTTTTGAAAGAATGTGTGCGAGACTACACATTAAGCATAAATTCATTTCCCCATATCATCCCCAGAGTAATCCTGCGGAACGCGTAAACCGCACGCTAGTGAAAATGATTGCTACTTTTGTCATGGATCATCACGAACGATGGGATGACCACATTGAGCTTTTTTCGTTCGCCCTCCGCTCTTCTGTTCACGAATCTACTAAAATTACTCCTGCAGAACTTTTTCTGGGTCGCAAAATTAAAACCCCTTTTGAAAATTTAACGGGGATTATTGACGAACTAAACCAGCTACCAACTCCGCAATCAGTACGAATCATGGCAGAAAAAGCTCGTGTTGCAATGCTAGGAGCACAAGCGGCTCAAGCAAGATATTATAATACTAGGCGTAGGGAACCAGATCTTGTCGTTGGAGATCTCACTCTCATGGAAACGCACTTCCAGTCTTCTGTTTCTCATACTTTAGTGAAGAAATTTGCACCCAGCTACGGAGGTCCATATCGGGTGGCAAATGTGTTTGAAAATAACATTGTTCTTGAAAAACCTGACCATCAATTTCAATAGGTACACGTTGCTCAGTGTCGCAAGTATCATGAACGAAATATCGATTTTATAATCAACCCTACTCAACCTTCTGTTCCACAGACTCAAGAGTCTATATCTCACGATCAACCTCCAGAAATTTTGGACGAACCAACAAACATTTTTGAAGAATCTCCCGTGATTTGTTTCTTCACCCTCCCCTCCTCAAGACGGGTTTTTAAACACGCAACCTGATTCTCCCATGAGACCAAGGCTCGAATCAAGTTCTTCAAATACTGGTATCGTTCCTTTCCCTCCAACCATTGCCAAGACTATTGCTGCATCATTTCCCGATAACTCTGCAACACCACAAGCTCCTACTTCCTTGAATACCTCGTCAGAAAGTATTCCTATAGGCAGAAATAAACATCGCCCTGCACGACCACTAAATTACAGCAGCGACTCAGAGGCTTCGGATATTTCTGATTTATCAGTTATGAACAATAATGTGACTATTCTTAAACGTCGGACACCAGTTACAAACCGTCCAGCACCACCAAAAGCTGGTCAAAAACGTAACTTGTCTCCCCAATCTGCTTCGCCGCAACACCGACGAAGGCAGAGATCCTTGCATCCGCCCGGGTTTCGCCCCTGGAACCTACGCTCAGGGCAAACAGGGCCGATGTCTGCTGCTACTCTTGTGATACGAGGGCAAAAACGAAAACAAACGATGTGGCCGGAGCCACGTCCGTCCAAAAGAATGCTGGAAGGACACCACGGGCCCCAGCACAAAGGGACTACATATCAAAAGCCTGGGGAGCCCGTTCCTGTCAGGCGCAGGGATTTCCGGACCGCTAGACTTCAGCCGTTCCTGACCGTTCCTATTAGCCGCAGGGATTTCCGGACCGCCAGACTTCAGCCGTTTCTGACCGACCGATTTCAGCCGTTCCTGACCGTTCCTGTCAGCCGCCGGGATTTCTTGACCGACAGACTACCGATGAGCCAGTCACGTCCTTAAAGAGATCTACGCCACCTGAATTTACAAGTCCGATTAGGCCTGGAAAACGTTATCGTACTAGAGTTTTTTATGCGTCCTCGAGATAAGTAAGTTCTCGTGAACAGGTTCTTTTCTCCGTTTGTTGTTTTTCCTGCACGACCAGTTGGCGTGTCAGAATTTATTTTTTTCGTGTGGGCCTATGCATTCTTTTTTGTATATATATGTGGGGTTTTTTTTTTATATTTCTTCTATGTCCATCTACTAATCCAAAAATTTATATATATATATATCTATGTGCTTAGGGGTAAAATAATAAAATTGTTACTGTTAGGCAGCTCCAGGCAATCTTCGCTGCTGATACAGTTGGTGTGTATTCAACGAATAATGAGAACGTAATTTGAAATTAAAAAAGTGATTCCTGCTAGGCAGAATAAAAGGAAGGTATGCCGATGCAGGTTTGTTTTGTTCAAAAATACAAGTGTTTCACAGACGAATACAGATTTCTTGATTTTGTCATGCCAAGTTTGATATTGTAAATACTGCTGCCACCAAACAACAAAACAAAAAAGAGGTCGAGAAACGTCAATCAACGAAGTGTAAGACTTACACTCCAAAATTGATAGGTTTTTCGGAAAAAAGAAAAAAAAAAAAAAGGGGAAAAAAAAGTAAGGGGGAGATGATGTAACGTATACTCTCGATTCACTTTCCTTTTGATTTTACTATCTCTGGTTATTTTATTTTTCTAAGTAAATTATCTTCTTACTGAACGAGACGTTATTTCTCCCGCTGAATGAGATCTGGCAATGAGTGTAAGTCATGACGTGGTGGTAGCCAGTATAAATAGGCGCTTTCAACGATACTTAGGGAGAGCTTTATGTTGATGTGTGTAGGGAGAGCGTTTGTTGTTGCACGGAGATCGCGTTGGTTTATGTGAAGGAGAGCGTTTGGTGCTGTATAAAGAGAGTTCGTTTATGTGAGAGCGAGAAGTCAATAATAAAGAATTTGTTGTAAGTACGTTTTTCTCAGTTCATAGTTACTGTCAGACCTCTGTCTGGCTGTTAGGTTTATTTCATTTAGTGTTATTAGTAACAACCAGCATAAAACTTTATTCATCTTAATTACTACTACAACATTACTACCAGTTATAAGTTTGTTCATTACTATTACTACACTACTAGCAGGAGACTTTATTAAGATCTTAATTAACTAGTAACAACAACCATTTGAATTCACTATTAGAAGCTTAGTACAAGCATTGAATTCATCATAATATTAGCTGAGTAGAAGCTTAGCTTAGCTGTAGTATTAGTGAAACCTATATTCACAATAATTAGCTTGGCTTAGTTAAAAGCCTTATTCATTATAGAGTATCCAATCTTATGAAAGCAGCGCAGCATTTGAAAAGTGTGAAACTAATCCAAGTATTGATTTTGCACAAAAGGAGAAACAGCTACGTTGCACATGCAAAATGAGAAATCCGTCAGGCATTTAAAAACGGCGGATTCCATATCAGAAATGAATTTAGCCGCTAACTACTTGTTTAAACAAGGAAGTCTATTTCTGATGGGGACTGGTTATACACAAATAACTTATATCACCCGGATACCACTGCGGTTGTCTTCAGTTTTTCACTGGTCAAACAGAAATGTTTATAAGATTATACTCCAAATTTTGATATTTAGTCCTTTACGCAGCACATATAGTATGTAATAAGGATTTTAAAGAAACAATTTTCTGCTCAACACTTGCATTTACCGTTTTTTCAGTTTTCTCGTGCGTGCGTTTTGTTGCTGCAAATGATTCCTAAAATTCCTTAAATGCCTTCAACTCCTTGTATGACAGTCACACACAGTTTATAATAGAAATATTTAATTTAATATTGAATTTTCTTCGAAGCTGGAGATTATATTCTTATTGCTTTTCCTACTTAAGAAAGCCATCTTGATGGGCCTTCAGAAATTTTGATAGGTATTTCAGCGTGCGTGCTTCTTTCTCCAGCAAGGCTGTTGCAAACAAAAATTTGACATCAATAACGATATCTCTGCCTAATTAAGATGTCGAAGATCCTCTTTCTGGTGCTTAGCCTGATATAACATCCTTTCCGCGAAAGATAGGAGACATTCGTCTGACCACAGAAGCAAATAAGCAACGACACTCATCATACATTACGTAGATCCATCAGAGCGGGGCTCCAACAAGGATGGAAAATGAAATTAGGAATAATGTTACGCTTGAAGGATATTTGATATAGAAGCCAACATTCACATGATGAAATTTGAACAACTGTGTCATACAATAATTAAAATTATGGACGTGTATGAACTCTTAGGAATAATTAGCTGAAAAAGAAAGCATCAGAAATGATTTAACGCTATTTTCAAATCAACTGTAACAAATCAATTTACCATTTTTGTTTTTGGGAGATAGGTGGAAGAAATTGGTAACACTGAAATGTTTAACGCATTGGTAGTGGAAATGTAACAATGTTTATTTTACTGTTTGCGTTGTCTGCGTTTGCAGAGATGAACCTGAAAGTGCAAAAAGGAATTTTGGTTGCATGTGTAAAGCATGTGTTACACTAAGCACAGTAATATTGTACTCGTCCTTTCTTTCCGCCACAATAAGAACCAGGAACGTTTCCACCCTCAGGCTAGGCTGAGGTGGATACAAGTTCTAAGGAAACAGGTAATAGACAACCCCTTACTCAATGAAATTTTTCTGCCACACAAGGAATTTAGGTTTTTTGAAGAACCCACTGGGTTCACCTTTATTTTTTTTATCATAAATGGGAAAGATAAGCACCTTTTCAAACTGGTATAAACAGTATACACAAATTTCAATCAGTCATCCTGATGGAAAATTATCCAAGTAGAGGGCTGCTTAGAATAATTGGTTTAGAGTCCAACAAAATAATTTACAGTTTTTTTTTCCAGCCCTTACGGGGAAATCACAACCCTGAATATTTTAATTTTCTACACTTAGCAGATAAGAACTTGCTAACTACTTAAATGCTATCACTGCATTCCACACGCAATTTTACAATGAATTTTAACAAGGTGAGCTGATATGGATAATGCTGCATAAATATACACATGCCAAAATTATTATTGAATTTTGCTGGACATTACTGAAATTTACTACCTTTCTGTGAGTGCACTCATTACAACACTTCTATAATTTATAACAAATTCAGCATGCAAGACTAAGCCAGTGTGAAATAAGATTTTAAACTCTCTATGTACTCATTTTTGCCAATGAATCCAGAAAGCCCTGGGATTCAAAACATAAGGCGAATTTTGCTGAGGCACACTTGTGCTAGCCTATCTATTCCCACATCTTGATTAAAGTATGTACACTTCTCCTACATTTTTAGATATATATATATATCACGATTCAACACAAAAACAAAATCACTTGGTATTGCAACTGTATGTGTACCTGGCCCTCGCTAGTATATCAAACTGGTTCAACAAAAGAAAATTTTATATTTACATGTAATTTATTCCGCTTAATCAAAAAAAAAATAATAATATTAGAATAACTTTCTCCCTTTGACTCTCCTTGATGATTATCCCACTGGAGACCTGTCTCTCTCTCTCTCTCTCTCTCTCTCTCCCTCTTGCTTACTTTACATTGGTTGAATATAAATTTTCTATTTTCTCAAAAAGAAACAAACGATACTGCCTATTTGCCAAACCGACACAAATTCACATATTCAAGAATGCCAAACTTAAAATAATAACAAATTCATACTTTTTTTTCTAGACTGCTGTATATAGCCGACTACTTTAGCTGAGGCCTGTAGAAAACTTTTGACGCCGAATAAGTTCCTCAATGGAGAGAATTTTTTTTTTTTTTGAAAAGAGATTACCTTGATTTTTTCAAACGCGGGTTGGTTCGTCCCATCGGTGTAGATAATGAAGAGTTCTAAATTCTAGGTTTTTCGAGCCGAAAGTCTTCTAAGGGGTGATATTTCACTACATTAGGGATGTCTTCTACTGGTCATAGGTCCAGCCATCTTGTCCCGGAAGGTGGAGGGAAGATGATTTTTTCAGGAAAGAAACAGGCACAGTAGTTTGCAGCGGAAGTACGTGTTCCTAGAAGCTTTGCATCCTACTTTGGACCAAACCTTGTGGTCTCCGGGAGATTTGGGCCTGCGAAGCTGGTCCCAGCCGGGAAGGAAAAGAGTTCCGCTCAACGGCAGAAATAAGTCCGGGTCAGCTCCAAAGAATAACTTGTCAGCTCATGATGAACCCAGGGTACAGAGGTCATTTGGCCTGAATATCTAATTCGCCGGTCACGTGGCCTGTTGTTAGGCCTCCACTTGTATGACAGAAATACCAAGCATCAAGAACTTTTTGCTGGCGGGTTCGTTCTACTTCATATCACATCAAGCATCAGGAAGCCAAAAACGTCTTATCAGTGGGAAATTCACGAGAGAGAGTGACGAACTCAGCGGCGACACAGTAACCCTTGACCTCACTCCCCCTGGTAGAAACTCACGTGTCCGACTCGTGCAGTGGGGGTGTACAAGCTCTCATTGGCTGAAGGATTCATACAGCATCAACCTGCTTCTAAGAAAAGATGATGCAACTCCGTTTCCCAAAATTCGGCGGCCTCAAGGTCAGAAAATTCCGTTGGCTTGACCTTTCCCTCTTCTTGTGACCCCCGATGGACGCCGCGTTCCAAGAAAAACTACTTCCGACCAACTTTCTTTCTCACGAGATTTGACAGAGGGAAGAAAGTGAAAAAAAAATGGCGTGTTATTCACAATGAACACTTTTTCTTTCCTGATTTGCTTAGCAAAGCGTGGCTTGTCTTACATGCTTTACAAAAATTCTAAAATACATACATAGGCAGGCAGATAAAAATGATTTTACAAAGCTATCATTCCAAGTAGAAATGAAACAGAGCAGATGCAAAAAAAAGTATTTTAATATTATTTGCTTTTTTAATACGTTTCTTTTTCTTCTTTTCTTTAAGCTGCTTATTACTGAAAATCACCCGGGTCACACTTTAAACTTTAATTTATGCCCTTAAGCACTATGTGCTAGACATAGTGCTTAAGGGCATAAATTATGTGCTAGACATATAATAGCACTATGTGCTAGACATAGTGCTATTATAATTTTGTACAAGAACGCAAAGATAAGTAATTTCCAGTTTGATGCAGAAGGAAGGGTGGTATCGACCATTGCAGAAATTCATAATACTGTTTAAAATAGTGTGTGTTTATACTCCTTCGTCGATTCCAGAACGTAAGGACTTCTTCAGAAACCTTCTTTATTTTATATCAGGAAATTACGACTTGCTGTTTATAGCTCGTGACTTTATCAGAGTTATGGACGCATTCTTAAATCGACGGAGCCAATCTCAATAAAACAAGCAAATATGTATTTGGTTGATGTCAGTACTGAATATTCACGTTCTAAAATTATTTTTACGGATGCAAAATCGTATCGAATAAATAATTCCTCACTCTCTATTCAAACAAACAAACGCACACACACAAAGTGTTAGCCTCTCATTGGATAATTTAAAATTAAAGCTTACATCACATATTCTGAGTACATGAATTTCAGACAAATAAATATGTGCTCATTTCGCACCATAACCTTTCAGCACTTCATCTGCTTCACATATTTCCGGAAACTACGTTTAGAAATTCAGAGATTGCCATGTTAAAAATTTTCTGGAAACCAATGGTCACTATACATCAGAGAGCTAAATTTTTATGACCAGCCTATCTTTATGCCAATCAAAGGAACTGCAAGTAAACGACGAAGCTTTGGAAGGGCATAACACCTTATACTGAGCTTTCTTAATCAGTGTCATTCTTGCCACATAAGTCACTTGATGCAAAGTATTACCGTCTTTAGCACGATATGAAATAGCGATGCAAAATTGCGAATGAAAACCATCTTCGATTATCATTTTAAAAACTATTTATTCCTAAAATATCGTTAAAATGTAATGAAGTCAAAAACATAAGATATTTCGGTACCGCAACGGTGTCCATCCTCCATTGCATCTGTGCACTTCAAATGTAAAAACGTTAATGCTTACGATATATAAACAGGTTGAGGTTAAGAAAGGCATGACGTTTGTCATCTGCCAATTCACGTGCGCTTAAAACATCATATTAGCTGGTAATTATCGACTATATTGCATAAAGGTTTGATTAATCTTGTCTGTCTTCAACGCTGGTAGACATGAGCATTTTCTACGGTAAATAAATGTAGCTTGGGTGAACGTCGTTACAGCATATTTGTTTATCATTGGCAATATATAGACTTTCTGTAAACAATGTTAAAAATTTCGTCTTTGCGGTGGCTAAGATGGTAACATTATTCCAGTCAGGGAAATGTTACCGAGACGTTAAAGCTTCGGTTGAACCGAGCTTTTACTGACGTTTAAGCTCGGTTTCTGATTTGAAACCGAGCTTAAACATCAGTTTGCTGAATAACTAAATCCAGGATTGCCGCGACAGCTCAAGTATCAAAAAAAGAAAAACAATCCCCTGTGAAGCTAATCGCAATTTTACCATGCGACATCAGAGGGGTTATTTTGTGTCATTTTGTTCCACATGGTAAAAATATGAAGGCAATGTACTACATCTCGTATTCGCAGAATAACCTATGTCGTGAAATTAGGGATAAACGTCCTGGCATGATTCACAATATCATCATTCTTCATGATAATGCAACCATTAATACAAAAAATTCTGTCAAGAACATTTCACGACGCTTGAGGTGGGAGGTAATAAAATAAAGCACCCATACTACTGCCCAGATCCCTCACTTTGTGATCATCATTTAATACCCAAATTGAAAGCGTCATTGAATACGAAGCATTTTCGTTCACGAGAAGATATTGCCAACGCAAAGAGGCGCGAAATTGGAAGATTTAACAATGATGTGGCTGATGTGTTTCCCTGCTTCCTGGTCGTTCGCACAGAGAGTAACTGACTATTTCGGAGAATCCGTTTAAGGTTCTTAGATATCGTTTGTGTGCAGAATTATATTTTAAAGATTACGATTCGTAAGAGGGAAAAATGAAAATATAAGCATCGACAACTTCGAATTCTGTGCTCTTTCTCACATCCCTTCATTAAAACTCTTCACAAATAACGGATCGGGCAAACGTTAATCGATAGAGTATATTGTGTACGTTAATATGTGTACTTTTAAATTTCTCTAGTAAAAAACATTTGTACGAAATAAAATTAGATGCCATGACTCATGAATCAATTCTCGCATTTTGAAGCTATCATTCCTTTGCTATGTCATAAGTCATGTTTTTTTACAAATATTAATGTAATATTAGGAAATATTTATTCTAAAGAACATTGAATCAATAATAGACCTAATTGAAAGTTCTCTGAATATATCAACATTTCTGGTGAGTCAAATGTTCTTCTGTTTTTGAGACACGCATAATTATGGGCTTCCATTATTGTTCCAAGTGCGTCAACGTCAACAGGGTACCGCGATGACTTAAAACACACAACTCTGATCACACCATTTGGCACTGAGCCAGTACATTTTCAGATAAGCAGAAGAGTGAGGTTGATATTCGGGTGCTCCTACGCAATTATTAAAAAATGCTAAGCTCGGCAGCACCAGAAATTTGTGCTGATGAAGGCGAGGAAAACTTGGGATGCTGCATTTCACGAAAATCGCTCTTCGTTTCAATGCTGCGGACACAATTCTCCGAGAGAAGTCAATGTCGGGATTCTCAGAGACAACAAAGGCAAACACCTTGCTCCAAGCTGTAACAGCGAAAGCAAACACCCTGTTCCAAGCTGTGACGGCGAATCCATGTACTAATAAATGACAACTGGCTTATACGATGGGGTCATGCGTATCCACCTTTGTTCATCATCTGCACCAGGTTGGTTTCAACTCTAAGCCCAATTGAATGGTTCCACATAAATGTACATACAGCAGACGAAACAGCGTGCTCTTCCCTGTGGCATATTGCTTGCAAATCCACAACGGTAGATATTTCGTTATATTGTCAGTGTGCCAAAAATATCATATTTCTACATCCTCCTGCACTGGAGAAGAGGAAGTGGTGGACGAAATGCGATTCGAGCGGAAAGCATGTGGGACATAGGATGCATAGGATGGAATTGTGAGGGTTATGTGCACTGAGAACTCTTGGCACATGCTCTGGATATGAAAGGGAACTTCAAAGCCAAACAACTGCAGACTGCCCCTGATAATCAAAGACAATGCTATCCAGCGATCAATAACAGAATGCCTGTGCTGCCCTAAGTGGATAATGACCCAAGTCACACGTATAATAAGGTGTCGGAGAACTACAGGAATTACATCCGGTTGAAATCCCATCCAATCAGGAACTTGCCACATGGCGACTTCCACATCATTCACTTCAGGGACCGTGTTCTACAAGAAAGTGACATCGTTTCTGTGGTTGATGCGAAATGTTGAATCCAAGAGTTTTCTTTGTGGAAACTTGCTGAGTGGGTAAGCTATGATATCAGGGTTCTAGTGGATCGTTTGCAAAGAACTATAGAAAACAACTGCTTGTACTTTGCAGAATCCGGTAAACATGTAGGACTTCCTACATCTTTACATTTCTTAGCGGTAAACAGGTTGTACTTTCAGGTCATCTTGAAGTAAAACTTGCGGTCACGTACTGCTACGTTTCTTGTATACATTTTTAAAGATTTAATTGGAGACATTTCCTTGGTAGAGTAGCATTTATTTATTTTTAAATTTGAAGAAATTAGGAAATTCGTCGTTTAAAACTACATTTACCACCATTCATTTTATTTATTTATTTAATGAACGAGAGAAAATGTTGAACCAAATTTTCTGTAACGAAGTTTAGAACCAGAGTTATTTTCAATTGCATTATTTAAAACTTCAAAAACGAAAACGTGCACCACACATAAATAAAGGTCACAAATCTTGGTTTGCTGTCGATAACTATGATTTTTATATATGCGAGTAACTCCCGCCTGACAGGTATTTTAAGAAGAAATATTCGTCAGCAAAGTCTCCAGAAACTTTGATATATCGAATATGGTTTCCATGAATTGATATATTTTGCAACAGGCACCAAATTGTAAGGAAACGGTTGTCAAATACGTAACTTGGAATGTGATCTTTAGGATAAACGTCACAATGGATTCCGCTATATTTCGGCAACCGTTTGTTTGAAACACCAACGCATTGCAAATAATTCATCAAGCATTTTCTCTTTTAACTTCCATTTGAAGCATGTTTCCGATTTCAGTGTTCTTATTACACTATCTCGGAAATTAATATTATCGCTGTAGTCCAACATTTCATTTATTTGGAAAACATCCACACTGCAATGTTTCATTCTGTATGTTGTCGGTATATAATTTGTAAAATAAATTATATATCCTAATAATTTCCACTTGGAAATACCTTTAGGGTCATCAGTAATAATTTGGGCAGCAGTTGCCTGCTTACTAATAAAAGAACAATGATATCTGTCTATTGTTGCAAGAGTGTTTATTTGAAAACCTCTCCTTTCCTTTAATAGTGTCACACTTCGGATGGTATTCTACATGCTGAAAATGGAATGTCAGTATTCAAACTTTAGGTAAAGCACGTTTATAGGACGTTTTCAGTGCTACTGTAATTTAAAATGACAAAATACTCGTACAGTGAGTAATATCTTGCTTAAAAAATGCCTGAGAAACACCTGTAAATTCGCAACACCCTAAAACCGCAAACATATTTCTGTTTTATTGTTACTTAGAACTATTTAATGAGCAAGTTTCGGAGAGATATCTAGTTCGTGTAATTCCTGCATAGGTGTTCATATTCTTTCTGTCTTCTTAAGTTTAACACTTTGTTTTGAGCCATAACTGTCGATAAAAATGTTTTAATATAATGGTGGATCTATTCCACCTTGGCTTTCGTCCCAAACCTTTTTTCATCCCAATTGGCTTCTAGTGGATTTTTTATTAAATACTCTATCTTAAATAATTATTCCGTACGGGCTTCTTTCCAGCATGTGTTTGAATATATCTAACATTTTTCCTATATACATATGCAAAAGAGAAAGGATATGATAGGACAAATACAGATATCACTTTCAAAGTGGAATATATAGAGCTATGCAAGACAGTAAGAAAAAGTATCATTGAAGACATAAGAAATTTCTGAAATTTTGCGTTGATCTAGTCAGAAAATCAATCGAAAACAACCAAAGCCTGAAGAGAGTAAAGGGGCATCTCAGTAATGGGAAACAATAATTATGGCACTGAGAGAAGAAAATGGCATTGTGACAATAAATAGAGGCGAAATTTTGGCAAGAGTGAAAGATTTTTACTTTTTTATAAAAGACATAGCTTAAAAATTTTGATAAACATTTCCCACTTTTCTTATTTCCAAAAGACGCATTTCTTGCTTCCGGGTTTTTTCCCCCACTCTTCATACAAATTTTAATGACTGAAACTTTTCATGATCTCTGGAAGCTTATGGGCACCAAATATTTGAAAATTTCCTGTGATCTAATTTAGCACTACTCAGAGAGGCTGCTAATGTTCAACATTATTTCTTGCGCGTGTGTTTAGTAAGCACTGCGCGGAATTTAATATTAAAGCGGCAAAGTGTTGTATTCGGCATTTTTTCAGCCGAAGATGTTCGTTTATGACATCTGAGTTGTCTATATTGAAATGTTGTGCGAAAATGTGATTCCTATTATTGTGTTTTGTTTACTGTACGTGAGTGCAATCTATTGAATTTACGAAGTTTAGCGACAGGCGGTTTATATGTATTAACCTTATGCTCCCGCATATTTTTACCTTTGTGTTTGAATATTATAATACTAAACCTTTAGCACTGAACCAGAAATGGCGTACGTTCTATAGAGCAACGTACTTGGAAAAAGGTTTTTTTCAAAAGCACAAAACTGAAGGAAGGCTGTTAGGAGCTGAGGGATAGTTAGCGCAATTGTAAAACGCGCTGAGTTTTTGTTGCCAAGTGCGATTGAACTTGGCATGTGGAATCATCTTTGGCAACAAAAACTCAGCTTTTTTTATAAATCAGCGCCTTGTGTCATACATTTCCTGTACAGTAGTAGTCTTATCCCAGCAAACATATTGTTTTACTTTAAAATAAATTCACAATACTTATACGTAGATTTCTTCGTGTTATCGAATTTCGGTTATGTGATGTTCAACATCTGTTAAACTGTCAATGTCGTTGAACTTTGGCCAGCAAATCCTGACATTAAAGACCTTCTTAGATTCAGCTATTTTACGAATGAGTAGATAAGATCAGATCATATGTAGAGGATTTTAGGAAAGGGAGTGTCTGATCCCAGGACTTAAACAACCCTTAAAAATACGATGCTAGGAGATTTGGGCTAAAGGGGTCTTCGATATCGACACAGAAATTATGTGTTGTCATTTCACACCTTGGCCGATACATGGCAGTACGTCAACCAACATTCCTCCATCGCACGGAGTACTGGCATATTTTGTAAAATTTATTTTCATCAAAAACTAAAGATCATGTACTGCGCTTTAACAGTTAAACACACAGAGTGTTGTTCAATGTTTAACGTGTTTAGATTATGATTATTTTTCAATTTGGAACAATTATTTTTAACATGCTGTTTTGAATATACAATATGTGAAGGAAAGTAGTCAACACGAAATATTTGGTAGGACTGTTGTGCCGCTAGACTTCCTTGTATCTCTCGGTGGATTACAAAATTGCTTGCATTAGGACATCACCAACAAAGAGTTGTGTTGGAAATAACGTTCCCCGTAGTTTGAAAACTGACAACCGAGGTCTTTACTTGTTGCGCACAAATATCGGCATCGACAGCGTTACTCTACACAAAAACAAAATAATACGTTTGACACTGAATTCTATATTCCTCCGCGCATTTAGTATATTTGGGATAAACTTGGGTTTCTAACTATTCATATGAAATATACATGCATGCTAGCCTTTGAAAGTAAACAATTTGCTGTTGTAAATGACAAGAAAACGAAAAGGATTTACTAATTATACTGAGTTATTCCAAAATGGCCTATATATTTCTAAATTTAAAATTTAACACCCATAACCAACATGCACCAAACTCTATATCATCCAGCATATGTTGAACGAATTTTTTATTACTTGTTTTTGTACTATTCAATATTTTGCGAAAAGCTTCGCGTTTCTCAAAATATTGAATAATTATATAAGAGTAAAAAAAGTATAGAAATTATGAATATATAATTTTTGTCTAAAACATTTTTGAAAACTAACAACCACAATTTTTTGTCCCGTGAACTTTGCAATTACGTTATTCCAGATGAGAGACCAAACTATACTTCCTGCTAACGAACTATCAAGTTTGTTGAGGGATTAAACAATAGAACAAACAAACATTTTTGAAACAGAAATGAAATAACTTGATTGATCTAGAAATTTTAGGAAGAGCATTGTCATTTTCACGTAGGACTTCCGTCCACAGGGAGTAGAGTTTAGGTCCCAGCCACCTACAGCGAGATCGCCTTTTGGGCAGGACACAGAAACGGAAGGAATGAGAGCAAGTCTAGCGACTTTTGACAGAACAGTTTGTAGTGAGATTAGAGTACAGTAGATGGCGCCACGGTTCAAGTACGGTATTGAACATAGATGGGTGAGAGAATTTCAGGGAGGACATAGGAAAGGATACCCATTTAACCAGTGGGTCCAGCCTGGGGGCCGTCACTTTACGTGCTCGTCCGATGCACGGCGGATATTCAGCGATTGTTAGTAAATCAAAATATCTCTGAAAGACCAGCCCAGGCTAGAACCTGGGGACCCAGCATCGACAGTCTGAAACACTAACCACTAAGCCATCCGCGGCTCTAGAAATTTTAGGAAAGATAAATTATTGATATATATACTTTATTTTCCGAATGATATACCGACAACTTATAGAATGAAACACTGGGGTTTGGATATTTTCCAAACAAATGAAATTTTGTACTACAGCGATAATAATAATATCCGAGATTGTGTAATAAGAATACTATTTTATTTTCCAAATGATATACACTGGCAGAAAGTGAAAAAAGAACAACAAGAAGGAATTGGCGGACGATCATGAAATTTACATATGTTAATGGGGTCGAGGTTACGTTGGTGTGATGTCAATTTCAAGACCAATCGGTGAGCGCTTATACCACAGCTCGGCATAATATGCAAATTATCGTCGGTGGTATTTAAGCAGTACAGCGAAGTGAATATAATCAGTCGTCGGCGTACGGACACGTGCGAAGACCCTGAAGAAGCGGCAATGCCTGGACATGGAAGACGTGTACCATTTCATCAGTTATCGGACTTTGAGCGAGGTCATCTAGTCAGACTCCGCGAAGCCGGGTGGTCGTATCGTCGTATTGCGGAGCGAATTGGACAGGAAGTATCGGTGGTGGTACGATGGTGGCGTAGATGGTACGAGGAACATTACCACACTAGAAGACGTGAAACGGGGAGTCACAGACGGACTGATGAGCGGACCGATCGACGCATAAAGAGAGCGGCGTTGTCAAGCAAAACATCCACTGCGAAGCAAATCCGAGCTGCAGTTGCACCTGATGTGACTGTGCAAACAATCCGGAACCGTCTACTGGATGCAGGACTACGTGCACGTGTGCCTCTGGCATGTGTACCTCTGACTCTAGCCCACCGTCAGGAACGACTGCAGTGGTGTCGCCAACGTCTGCACTAGAGAACGCAATGGCGATCTGTCGTGTTCAGCGATGAAAGCAGATTCTGCTTGGGAGCCTCCGATGGCCGTATGCGTGTTCGCAGACGCACAGGGGAGCGCCTCCACCCTTCTTGCATAATCCAGCGACACAAAGGGCCTACACCTGGTCTCCTGGTGTGGGGAGCGATCAGCTATCACTCCCGTACACAACTAGTGTTTGTACCGCGTACATTTAACAGCACCGCCTGCATCAACAACATCATTCAGCCCGTTGTTGTGCCATTTTTAAGGTCGGTTCATCGTGGTGTTTTCCAACAAGATAACGCACGCCCACACACGGCACGTGCAACGCAACATGCACTTCAGGGTGTGAGACAACTTCCATGGCCTGCACGTTCACTGGATTTGTCCCCCATTGAGCACGTGTGGGATTTTATGGGACAACGACTTATCCGGTCTCCAAGGCCAGCCACAACCATCCCCGATTTATGTGTCCAGGTTGAGGATGCTTGGAACTCAATACCCCAAACTTACATCCAACATCTGCACGACAGACTCCATGCCAGAATTTCATGGTGTGACGCAGTTCATGGCGGTTCAACCTCGTACTAACGATGTTACATGGAAATGGTATTTTTCAGTTTACCAGCAAATACAGCTGTATTTTGCTATAATGTTTTGATCACGTTATCCTCCATATTCCGTTATTATGCTGTATAAATTTCACTGGTATCAGACGCCTCCTTCTTGGTGTTCTTTTTTCACTTTCCGGCAGTGTAATTGGAAAGATGCTTCAAATAGCAGTTAAAGGAAAAAATGCTTGATGAATTATTTGCAATGCGTAGGTGTTTCAAACACACGTTTGCCAAAATGCAGCGGAATCCAGTGTGATGTTTATCCCGAAGATCAGACTCCAAGTTACGTATTTGACAACCGTTTCTTTACAATTTGGTGGCTGTTGCAAAATATTTCAGTTCACGGAAAACATATTCGAGATATTAAAGTTTCTGGAGACTTGGTTACACGATTTTTTTTTCTTGAAATACTTGTAAAGCGAGGGTTAGTCGCATGTACAGAACTTATAGTACTCGACAGCAAGCCTAGATTTATGCCCTTTATTTCTGTGTCGTGCACACTTTGGTTAATGAAGTTTTAAAACATGCAACTGAAATAACTCCTGTTCTGCATTTCTTTACAAAAAATTAGGTTCAACATTTTCTCTCGTTCATGAAATAAATAAATAAAATGAATGGTAGGAAACGCAGTTTTAAATGGCGAATTTCCTAATTTCTTCAGTATTTGTTCAACAAAATGTTACTCTACGAACGAAATTTCTCCATTAAAATTTCTAAAAATGTATACAAATAACGTAGCAAAAACGTAACCGCAGGTTTTACTACAAGATGGGTTAAAAGTACAACCTTTGTTACAGAAACGAAGTTTAATGATGTAGAAATCCCCACACGTTCACGTCATTCTAAGAAGTACAGGCAGTTGTTTTCTATAGTCCTTTGCAAACGACCCACTAGACCATGATTACACAGCTTACCCACTCAGGAGGTTTCCACAACGAAAATTCTTGGAATCTACATTTCGCATCCATCACAAAAACGATGTCACCTACTTGTAGAACACGGATCATGGAGCGAAACATGTGGAAGTCGCCTATTTGCAAGTTCCTGATTGGATAGGATTTCAACCTCATCTAATCCCTGTTGTTTTTGGCCACTGCCCTGTACGTGTAATTTGGGGCATCATCCACTTACAAAAATACAGGGATTGTGGTAATGAGCGCTGGATAGCAATGTCTTAGATTATCAGGGACGTCCGCAGTTGTTTGGCTTTGAAGTCCCTTCCACATCCAGATCATGTGCCAGGAGTTCTCAGTGCACAGAACCCTCACAATTCCATCCTATGCACTACAAAACCTTCCGCTCGAAACGCATTGCATCCACCTCTTTTGTTCTCCAGCGTCAGGAAGAGGTAGAAATTGATATTTTTAGCACTCTGATAATACGACAAAATATCAATCTTTCTGTGAATTTTGCAAGCAATCCGCCAAAGCGAAGAGCATGTTGTTTCGTCTGCTAGATGTGCATTTATGTGGAACCATTCCATCGGGCCTAGAGTTGAAACCCAGCTGGTACAGATGATGAACAAAGGTCGATACGTATGACCCCATCGCAAAAGCCAATTGCCATTTATTAGTACCAGGATTCGCTGTCACCACTTGGAACAGGGTGTTTGCGTTCGCTGTCCATGAGAGTCCTGATATCGACTTCTCTCTGAGACTATGTGTACACAGCATTCAAACAACGGAACCATTTTTGTGAAATGCAGCTGCCCAAGGATTCCTCGCTTACATCGGCACAAATTTCTCGTGCTGCCGTGTTTATCATATTTTAATAAGGGCGCAGGAACACCAAACAAAACGTTTCTGCACCTCATTCCCATGCTCATCTGATAATGTAATGTGGCTCAGTGTCAAGTACTGTCATCAGAGTCATGTGTTTCACGCCATCGCGGAACCCTGTTAACGATGAGGTGTATTTAACAAAAATGGACGCCCATAATCATGCGTGTTTCAGAAAATGAAGAACTTTTGATTCACTAGAAATTTTGATATATTCAGTGGAATATTTTCAACCAGGTCTCATATTGATTCAATGCCTTTTAGAGTGAATGTTTCATCTTACTACATTAATACCTGTAAAAAATTCATGACCTATGACATAGCAAAGGAATGATATACTGTAAAAACTGTAAAATATTCATTAGATGTATGTCAACCATAGCTACTTTTTGGACGATTGCTAGTTTGGTCTCTATTTCCAAAGCTATTTACCATTTTCATGGTGCTAGCAATAATATCATGGAGTACTAGTAAAAGAAAATTTCCATTAAGCATTAAACTGTGTTTTTTACCATCAAGTCCAATTAAACTGCACCAGTTCTGCTGACGATTTGGACTAAAATTAAATGTATTTTTCCAGAGAAATCTTCAATCCATTTATTCTGCATGCTGAAGTACTACATTTAACAATACTCTGTGATAGTTGAAATTTTTCCTTGCAAAGAATTTACAAAATATTCTGAGATCCTCTTAACTACTACAATTGAGGCTTAGCTATCTGATAAAGCATTGAATTCACACCGTCTATGTGCTTTTAAGAATATTTTCACTTATTAATTTTTAAGGAAATTACTTTTTACTGGTGCGAGAAATTTCTTTTCTTTTTTTTTATTTTCTCAGCATGAAATAAATAAGACCATCCAAAAATATTACTACATATCACAATGGCTGCTAAGAGCGCAGCTATTGTAATTTTCAGAAAACAAATACGTCTAGTGTTGTATTTCGGAAGTTTCAAATTCAGGGACAAATTTCCGATATATGAAGAAGTAGTCACATTTTATCGTTTTTGTGTGAGAATCTCCATTAACCATTTTGAATATATTGGAAACTGCTATTTCCAGGTGTTTTTTAACGGAAGTGTAGCTTTAATTTAGGATTGTGCACCAGTTCTGGATAATATAAAAAAAAAAACTTAGTATTCAATATGTTCATCAAAGAATTCAAAAAGCAAGAAATCTGGTTTGGTCATTTCAAAAACATACGATCATTTCAAAAACTTTATTAAAATGAACAATTATTTTTGGAGTCATGTTTTTCTTTCACAGGCAAGCAGAACATAAATCTGAGGTTTAACAGAAGTTTTTGTTCGGTGATATCATTTCTTCAGTTTTTAAGCTATGTAACTTAAAAACTGGAGATATGATACCATCGCAAGCAAAAGTTGTTACAAACTAATGGAATGTTATGCAGTTCGAATATTTCTCATCACATTTCTAAATTTCTTATACACTGAGTGGCCACTTTATTATGACCACCCCCTCAGTACTTCGTTGGGCCACCTTTTCTTCGAGGCATGGACTCCACGAGATGTTTATAGGTGGTTTGTGGAATTTGAGATCATGCTCTATGAATAGCACTTTCTAGGAGTGTGAGAGTGCAGAGTTGTAGATCCAGTTGTATGATGGCTCGTTCAACTTCGTCCCACCAATTCTCAATAGGGTTGAGATCTGGAGATTGTGGGGGCCACGTAAGCAAAGTAAACTCACCGGCATATTCCTCAAACCAATCCTGCACAATACGAGCACTATGGCAGGACGCATTATCTTGTTGAAAGTAGCCATCGCCATTGGGATAAACCATGCACATGACCGAATGCACTTGGTCCGCAATGATGTTCAGATATGATGTGCCAGTCAGACGTTGATCAACACGAATTAAAGAGCCCAAAGCATGCCAGGAAAGCATTCCCTAAACCATAACGTTACCTCCACCAGCTTGAAGGGTTGTAGCAATGCATTTGGGATCCATGCTTTCGTGCTGTTTACGCCAAATTCTCACTCGGACTTCGGCATGGTGCAACTGAAAACGAATTTAATCGGACTACATAATTTGTTTCCAATTATCGACTGTCCAATCCTTGTGCCCCTGTGCGAACTGGAGACGTTTTCTCTTGTTAAATGCAGACAACAAAGGTGTTCGAACAGGCCTTCGACTGCCATATCACATCCAATGCAGTGTACCGCGAACTGTACGTGCAGAAATCATTTAAGGGGATCCTTGATTAAGATGGTCTGTAATTTGCTGCACTCTTGCCCTTCTGTTGTCTGTTACCAGTCTGGACACTCTCCGTTCCGCCCGAGCAGTCACTAGTTGATGACGACCATATGTTACACGTAGAGGCCCAGTTTTTTGGCTGACAGTTTAGTCTTTAAACACTTTAACAACAGCTGCTCTGGAACATTTCACGAATACGCCGGTTTCGGTGATATACGCTCCATGGCTCTGAGCTCCTACAATCATCCCACGTTCAAGGTCCCTCAAATCGCATTTTTTACCCATCTCGTCACCCAAAAAATCACTACTACTATGTCGCAAGTACTAAGCTTTCGCTTTTAATACTAGCTCGCCCTCCGGCGGATACAGCGTGCAGCCATAACTCATTTGCTTAAAACTGTCAGGTGGTCATAATAAAGTGGCCACTCAGTGTATATTCACATGGCTGTGGATGAAAAGGAACACTGATTCTTCTAAGCCATTAACATGTGCGCGTGCGCTCCTCGTTGTGTTCCTGCGTCCAAATATCAAAAAGGCCAAAATTATTTTAGTTATTGAAGTTAGTGCAAAATAATGTATAATTGGATTCGATGAATCTGATGAAGTTCTGCACGGATTATGGAAATCCTTAATTTTAATAGTAGTCATTTTCAAATAATTTTGCAAATACGTAAAATCTATTTCTTAGACGTGCATTGTACTTAAAATTAGAAGATATAAAAAATCTTAATAGAGTTGATACTGAAATGAATGTAATTTTGAACTTGAACCTTTTATTTGATAGCAGTTATAAAAATGTAACTCGAAGTAAACAGATCTACGATAAAGAAAGTTGACCACTTTTAAATAAAAAAGTTTATGTATTGTAGAACTGTAGAATACTCCTAGCATTCTCATGTACCGAAATAACAACCACATAAAAATGTTCAATTCATTTTTGAAACTATTTGGCCGTCAACCATGTGATCCTTTCAACGAAACTTTGACTAATAAAACACAGACGGTCGGTCCCGTGCATGGCATTTGAAGAATTTCATTGTACAGTATATTTTACTTCCTGCAGTACCTTAGTGAGACGACATTTCTCCAAATAGTGCTTTTTTAAAAAGCACGAACATGGTTTAATTGAAGTTTCCGTTTTTGTTTCTGCATTTTCCGTTTTCTGTCGCTTCGAATTATGCATTCTTGGTCTTAGAAGCAAGAGAATCAAGAACATCCAATAGAAACTTAACGCCGTGTGTCTCACGCGTAAACATTCTCGTGTTGGTTTTTGTCATAAACGAAAGCTTGTCCTGAAGATAAAGTCTCAAAGACATAGGAATTTTGATTACACGCACCTAAAATATGTTGTGTTTTAGTACGTAAAATATGTAGTTTTTCCAAAGATTTTACATGTATTGTAGGGTAATATCTTTAATTTTTCCAGTAAATTATTAAAATAAATACACTGCTGGCCACCCAAAATGCAACACCAAGAAGAACACGAGTTAACAAAGTCAGATTTACTGGGCACATAGCAACAGATACAAAGATGAAACGATTGAGCTTACAGGCCCGTTCCACTTGCGGAACACGCAGACATCAATAGTTCGTGTGGCCCCCATGGCTGGCAGTAACGGCCGCCACACGCCGCGGCATCGAACGAAAGAGGCTTTGGGTGTGACCTCGGGGTATGGCGGTCCAGACTGCTTCCGCACGTTGCCACAGTTCATCAGACGTAGACGTGGTTGGTGGTTGCTGGGCCACTCGGTTGCCGATCAGCGACCAGACGTGTTCGAAGGGCGACATATCGAGAGAAAAGGCGGGCTACGGCAACAGTGACACATGGTGGGTCGTGAAGAATTGTTGCACGATGCGTGCTACGTGCGGGCTCGCATTGTCTTGTTGAAACGTGGCCGCTGGTAGGTTCTGCAGGTAAGGGAGGACTACAGGCTCCAAAACGTCGGAGATGTAGCGGTGGCTGTTGAGTGCACCGCCGATGCGTACCAGAGGAGTGCGTGTGTCATATCCAATTGCGCTCCAAACCATAACGCCAGGCGACGGACCGGTATGACGATCCATAATGCAGGCGTCATACAGTCTCTCGCCGCGGTGCCATCACACGCGGATCCGACCATCGTGGGGTTGCGGGCAGAAGCGGGATTCGTCGGAGAAGACAATGTCGTGCCATTCCGTAGCCCAGGTGTGGCGTTCAACATCCCACTGCCGCCGCACTCGCCAGGGGTGTAACGTTGCTAGTAATTGGAGCAATGGGCGCCGTGCGACAAGTCCCCGCTCCTGCAGACGACGTCGAACGGTACGTGCTGACACAGGTTGATGCGCAACACACCCTAATTCCTGCGCTAACGTTCTTGATGTGGCGGTGCGAGCCGTCAATGCCCGCCGCACAACATGCCGGTATTCTCGTTCGGTGGTGTGCCGCGGCTGCGGCAATCACTCACGTCGGTCCATCCGTCCCTCTTGCACCCACTGAATCCATGCTCGCCTCACTGAAGCTGGATGTCGTCCCACACGGGCGCCGATGTATCGGTACGATAAACCGCTGTCGCGATAAGACACTATTCTTCCTCTGTTGAACAACGAAACGTGCTGGAATGACTGCCGTATTTTGCGACGAGGCATCAGGAAGCTTCCCGCGCACAGGTCCGGCAGCACAACACATTTTCACTACTTACACCCCGCCTTCTGTGCAACCTTCTTATAGTGCTTCTTGGTGGCGCGCAGGGCTCATATGTTTTGCATATCCCCTGCAATGCTAATCGTTTGCATGTCCTATCGCGGGCGACGTATGCTGCGAATTTCAGGCCAATCGGATGCTTCCTTCTTGGTGTTGCATTTTGGTTGGCCAGTAGTGTATAAATAAATAATTTTTGGCTGATTCTAACGTAAGATAAAAGTTCCAGCCGAACTTGTTCTTGAAAGCGACTATATACCTCGCACTTCTGGTAATACTTGGACGAACATCCTTTTTATTGTATGTCAGCTTCGCGAACACGTTGGTCGGGCAGTGCCACTCAATATAGTGTACCACAGAGTCTCAGTTATAATACACAAGTGCTCTTTCTGTTGTTTATCCCCTCTTGAAATAAAGACATGCACCGATGTCGTATTACATTATGACCACCTACCTTAAGAGCTGTAGGATCCGTTGTAGCCTACAAAGCAGCAGTCAGTCGGCGATGCATCGATTCGATGAGGTGGCGGTAGGCATCCTCGGGTATCTGGTACCATAATTTCAAGAGCATGGCCTCGTGTTCCCCTACATTTCGCAGTTCTGGTAATTTAGCGCGAACCCGCTTTTCCAAGTCAAACCACATGTTTGATTGGGTTTATGTCAGCTGAATTTGCAGGCCAGGGAATATACAGAACTGCACCAGCATGTTCTTCGAACCACTCCTTGATTATTCTGTCAGTGTGGAAGGGCGCATAATTATGTTGGTAATGGCTATCACCTGTAGCGAACACGGTGGCCATGCATGAATGAGCTTGGTCCGCAGCAATATTCAGATTCCATGACAGCTGTCAGAGTTTGTGCTATTGGGATAATGAAGCCTAAAGTGCCTCAAGAAAACATCGCCCACAGCATAAAACCGCCGCCGGTCTGCTTCCGTCCAACACGGGATCCAAGTGCTATAGCCTCCGTTGGTAATCGGCGTATCTGTCTTCGGCCTTTAGGTGATGCACCGGTATTCTTGATCCGTCCGACCAGGCCACTTTCTTCCAATCATCCAAGTCCAATATCGATTATCTTGGTCCCATTTCATACGTTGTTGGCGATGACTTTCGTTGAGCATGGGCACCTGGCTAGGTCTTCGGCTACGCAGGCCCATGCGCAGAAGGCTGCAATGAACTGTGTGCTATGACACATTGCCCTGATCACCACTGCTGTTACTGCGAGTCATTTGTGGCACTGTGGCCCTGCGGTCGCAGTGAAAAATGTGAAACCACCCTCTGGAATGAGTGAGCTGCGGAAGACGGTTGTCGTTGTCCATCTGTGTACCACTTTTATCAGTACTCACTACAGCGGTTGGTTAACAAACCACAAGCCCCTCCATTTCCGAGTTCTCAGTTCTGCGGTGCCGTGCCATCACAATTTGTCCTTTATCAATCTCCGATAAATCCGCAGTCTCTCCATTCTGTCTCCGAAGGCTTTACTAATAGAAAGCCGGTTTTCGGGTTGTATATATACTGTTCTATGAACTTCACCTGCGCACCTTTCGGTCTCCAGGTAGAGCGAAACCACCTTTTTTTCAATTTGAAACGTCACCATGTGCAGTAGACCGATGTTATTACTGAAATGACCCCCGAAATATGGATGATATTATTCGATATCTTAGGCTTCCCGAAGAACCTCGAAGTTTGAAAGTTATAGGGAAAAATGCTTTAGAACCCCCACTTTCTCCATTTTGTAAATATAAAAGAATACTGTGTCATCATGTTATTTACTATCACCTTTGAGTGTATAAATACGGGTAAAAATTCAGCTGACGTGAGTTAATTTCTTAAGCTTCCCCATATCACTCAAAGTATGTCATTTTCGCCAAAAATGGCATAAGTTGCGTAAGTATCAAGTTCGACAACAGCCTTTCCGTTACCAATTTGGGTTTAACATTAACAATCACCTCCTCTTATACTTTCTGGAACCCTCGTGTTGATTTTCAGAAGCATAGCTTGAGGCCTTGTGCCCTCCTTTGTTTTTGTTACTTTCTTCACCTCACCCCACCCTCTCCCTCACAGCGCAGCTCTCTTTGAGAGATCGCTGCGTCATCTCATCACTGTAGCACAAATGCTATTGGGAGAGAGTGTGGGGGGTGTTGCGTCATAATGATTCAACAGTTTCATTCACTCCTAGTGACGATGAATGGAGCATGCCGGCATCGTTCAACTACTTAAGATGGCTGAAATAAAGCTGATTACCCTATCCTTGGGAGTTTTAAGAAGATACATGAAAATGCGTTGCCCACGAACGAAGACACACTGCGCCATTATTACTTTGTGAGGAATAGTCTTAGGAAGGAAGGTGCAAATTATAAGCCTCCTGCAGCAGAAATAGCTAGTATTGTCGCGGACAAAGTATATGGAAGAAAGCATCTCTTCCGACATCACTCCATAAATCAGTCGTAAAGCGTATTACAGCCGGTCCCAGACGATTCGTCCAATGCTGATTGGTCCAATGCCGATTCGTCCAAAGGGACAATTGGTCCAATGCCGATTCGTCTAATGTCCGATTCGTCCAATGGTACGATTGGTGTAATGCCGATTCGTCCAATGGTATCATCTTACCAACGGTAAACATTTTTTATTTTCCAGAAAGGAAAAATAATTCAAATCATTCTCCTCTTTATATCCTTTTGAAAGGTAATTTCCGTATATTTGGTAATTGTTAACATTTACATAAACCCAGTAAAAGGCACTCAATGAAGCATTACTCAGCTGTTTGCAAAGAACCTAAGCCGCGGGCCTTTTTAGAAGATTTTAAGTTACAACCTAAATATTTGGTATCTGTAAATATGTTATAAAACCTAATAAAAGGCACTCAGCGTATCATTTCTCAGGTCTTTACGAGCCTCCTAGGCCCCGGGCCTTTTTCGAACATTTTAAGTCACAACGTAGGTATTTGGTATTTATAATTGTTTTATAAAATTTTATAAAAGGCATTCATCGTATAATTTCGGAGGTCTTTGCAAGGCACCTAAGCCGCGGGCCTTTTTAGAAGATTTTAAGATACAACCTAGATATTTGGTATTTTTAAACATTTTATAAAACCTTATAAAAGGCACTCATCGTATCATTTCTCAGGTCTTTACAAAGGCACCTAGGCCGCGGGCCTTTTTAGAAAATTTTAAGATACAACCTAGATATTTGGTATTTTTAAACATTTTATAAAACCTTATAAAAGGTACTCATCGTATCATTTCTCAGGTCTTTACAAAGGCACCTAGGCCGCGGGCCTTTTTAGAAAATTTTAAGTCACAACCTAGGTATTTGGTATTTGTAAACGTTTTATAAAACCTTATAAAAGACGCTCAACCGATCATTTCTTATCTATCTATCAGGCACCTAGGCCGCGGGCTTTTTAGAAAATTTTAAGTTACAACCTAGATATTTGGCATTTGTAAACATTATATAAAGTTTTATAAAAGGCATTCATCGTATAATTTCTGAGGTCTTTGCAAGGCACCTAAGCCGCGGGCCTTTTTAGAAGATTTCATGATACAACCTAGATATTTGCTATTTTTAAACATTTTATAAAACCTTATAAAAAGCACTCATTGTATCATTTCTCAAGTCTTTACAAGCAGATTAGGTCACGGACATTTTTAGGAGAATTTAAGTTACAACCTAGATACTTGGTATATGTAAACATTTTATAAAATCTTATAAAAGGCATTCAACGGATCATTTATCAGCTCTTTACACTCACGTAGGCCGCAGGCCTTTATAGAAGATTTTAAGTTACAACCTAGATATTTGGTATTTGTAAATATGTTATAAACCTAATAATAGGCACTAAACAGATCATTTCTCACATCTTTACAAGGCATCTAGGCAGCGAGCTTTTTTAGAAGATTTTAACTTAGAACCGAGATATTTGGTATTTGTAAACATGTTATTAAGCCTAATGAAAGGCTCTCGACGGATGAGCTCTAATATTTTTACAGGGCATCTAGGCCGCAGGCCGTTTTGGAAGTATTTAACTTGCGAAGTAAATATTTAGTATTAATAAAATGAACGACATTAAACGGTTTAATTTGGTCATCTTTACATTAGTATAAATTCCACAAGAACCGTAGCTAAGATATTATTCATCAAACAATATGCGTGTAAAAATATCAGAGTCCTTCCGAACCTCCCACTTCCATTTTTCTTCTTTAAAAAAAGACTGATATTAATATACTTAAATTAAACAGAAGCAGTCCTTTCTCTTGTTACAAAAGCACAATACATTTCAGAAATTTAAGAAAAAAATTGTTTTCTGTTAAGGTGAATATTTTGTAATAGAAATTTTTCATTTTTATCCTGCTGATGTCTGATTATAAGGCTGGTATTTTGTGAACATTTATTTCTCATATTGGACAAGCTGAAATAGTTTGAACGCGTTTCAAATTTTTTATTAAAAGATTCAAAGCCGTGTCTTCGAGATTGCATTAAAACCTCCAAAGTTTCAGAAGATTAAGCAATTAAAATAGAAAATAATGCTATTTAGCTTTATCATAAGGAATTTTAAATGACAGGAAATACAGGATTTAAAATATTTTCCTGACTTCCCATTTAGGGATATAACTAAAAATGAGGAAAAGGGAGGGGCACTCAGTGCCCACGTAAGCCCAGATTTGCCGCCATTTCTACAAGACTATATACATACATAAAACAGTGACCATACATGACGGGCGTCTACTTAACTATTGAAGCCAAAAATTATCTGATATGAGTACACATACTAATCAATTGTATAAAATGAAAACTATAATTGGAAATTACTGCTTTTGATATTAAATAACCATAAACTGAAAACTGAGGCTTCAAGAAAGCACGAAAGCAATCATGCGTAGTTTCAGCTCAAATGAACTGTTATAGTTTTTTTTTTTTCTGGTTGCAAATTTTCAACGATGTCCAAATTCGTGGCAATTTTATTTTCAGTACTAACAATACTTATATTTGAAAGTCGTTTCTGTTTCATATTAAATCAAAAGTAATTTTTCATGTTTTTCAGTTCGGAAAACGATCTTTTCCCTGAAGCCACTGTTTGAGATTGTAAAATTTGAAAATGGGGTTGTGTTTACATTAGGTAATTGGAAAAGCCCCCACAGGAAAACTCCCACACATTCGGAAAAGTTTCCCACATCGGAAAGGTCCCCCACAGGAAAAGTCCTTCACCTTTTCTAGTGAGGGACCATGCACAAATTGCATTTGACACGAAATATCGAACGTGGGGAAAATTTCCGGGTTCATCGTTTCCATTTCCACCCTGTTTAAAACAAGTGCAACCGTACAACGTGTACAAATATGTGGGGGAAATTTCCGGGTTAGTATTTTGACTGTTACTGGGCTTTTTATTGAAAAACGGTCATCCAATAAGCAGGCTGACAGGGTGGAGGAAAATTCCAGGTTCGGCATTTCAAACTTTAACAGCAGTTTTGAGTAAAAATCGTTCTTAGAAGTAGGATGGGGTGGGGGAAATTTCCGGGTTTTATATTTCTATATTCACTGCAATTTACTGTAATAAACGGTCTTATAAGTTGCAGGATGGCATGGAGGAAATTTCCGGGGTTAACGTTTCGCCTTTGCCGAGGTTTATATTAAAAATCGGTTTTACAATAATCTAGGACATATCTACTACAGGTTTGAGCTAAGCTAAATACGTATCTGCAGTTCAGCAGAACGTCTGATAAACAAAGCTAGATATTGTACAGATACCAACAAGAAGTATGGCATTCAGATGCACGACATCTGGATTGATCTTGAAAAACTTCGATTTTCCAAACTTTTCAAATATTGGAATTTCCGATGCGGTATTGTGCACTTCTATTGCAGTACGTCACTGTCAATAACTTATTGAAAACAGAAACTATCGGAGAGTGGACATATTGTCTTTAACATTGCGGTCGCCAGCCCTCATGCAATTTACAGTATGCTATGTACAATGTCTCGCAAAAATGGTTTAATAAGAAACTAGTACCGCTTCCTGTACTGTTTAGTGACACTTTCCTTTTAAAGTATAATGTCATATTACTCTTGCTCATATTGTACTCTTTCTTCCAAAATGATCTCTAACCAAGTTTTATACTCTGATTAATTTCTTCATTAATGTGACCACTGCTTGAAATTTGTTGTCGTAGGTAGCTGTTACCTCGAGCTTTTCGTCATCAATCGATCGCAAAATCTTCATTTTTTTAAAAGCGTTGTACATCCGTTTTATCTTCGGAAAGTTCATTTTTAATCCCATTTTTTTTAATCTTGTCAGCTGGTTCCTGGATCATACTCTTCATTTCTGAAGTGGTAGATTCAAAATAGACTACATCATCAGCAAAACGAAGGGGAGTTAAATAATTTTCATTAATCTTTATTCCCTTGTTTACTCAAATCAATGATTGAAAGACACTTTGCAATGTGTCATTAAAAGGTTTGGGAAGCATGGTGTCAACTCGTCTCACTCCTTTTTCAATTTTTTTGCCGCTCTATCCTCAAATATCCGAACCTTTCATAAATATTTTCATAAATGTTATTAATAACGCTAATGTAATCATCTTCAATACCCCAGGCTTTCAAAGCCATTGTAACTGTTGACGGTATCACGGAATGAAAGGCTTTTCATAAGCAATAAAATCCATGCGCAGTGGAATTTCATACTCACTCGTTCCTTCAGTTAGTACTCTCAGTACGTGAAACACGATCTCTGGAGCTTTAGCCATTCTTGAATCCAGCATGATCTTTTGGTTGAGTCGTGTCCAATGTTACACGCAAGCTATATAAAAGAACTTTTGAGAAGAGTATATATATATTTATATATATTGTAATCATACTGCGACTGACTTCCGAAAGAATCTGAAATGTCCGATAAGTCGTCATCTAACACCGATATTTATAGCGAAAATATAAAAAGGCGGAAAACCATACAATTTGAATTACGTGTGAAAAATTCATGTGATCGAAGAAGATTCAAACTATCATCAAAGAATTTCTTTTGGATACCAGAACAAATTTACATTATGTTTATTGAAGTATTCGACAGTCTTGTTTTACCATTTCCAAAACCTAAAAAACAGATAAATGTACAATTATTCGATGTTTTTATTTATGTGTGTTTTTTCAGTTTTCTTTTCTTCTCTTTTTTTAAAGTGAACAGAACTCTGAAAAAAAGTTTTGCCTCTTCGTATTTTCTGTAAAAGGCAGCATATATATTTTATAGAAATGAAGATAGCTTTGTTTTTACACCGAGACTTTTCATTATCCGGAACAGCAAGTAATTTCTTGTTTAATAATAAAATTTTCTTGTGGGTACTAAAAAATATCGTCACTAATTAGACGATGATGGCTATACCAAATCCGAGGTACCACGAATGTCCAGATCATAGTTATGAATACTTTGTGTGTCTGAATGTCGACCCACCAATTAACTTTTAAATTACCATCATGTCATTCCATAAAAGCACATAACATATTTTTTTCAGGACATTCTGGTGATATATGCACTATGGTATGGCACGGTGAAAGTACTAGGAACAAAATATCTGTCAACATTTCATGATGGATACCTTCCGGCCGATATGTTAACGAATGTAACTAATTGCACATCATTTCGATATGAAATTACAAAATATGTTCGCGAACATGAATAATCCGCGCATATTTACTAGAACACTATTCCCTAAATCGGATTGATTACATATTTCGTACTACGTGTAAATTTTAATTCTGGGTTTCAATTTGCAAATGAAGATTTGCTTAAATGAAAAAAAAATGTTAAGAGTTTTAATCTAAATGCTAGACGTGTTTTATTGGTATGCAATTTATTTCTACCAAAATTGATGTAAAACACCACTGCAAAAACTAAAAAATTACAAACATTCATGGAAACGACTATCTCGTTAATGTATGTTATATGAAACATCTGTCTCTAAAGATAACGAAATTCTATAAATACATATTTCAAACCACATTTAAAATAACTAAAGATCACATAATATTCTATTTTCTTTTAAATTTTTGGAAAATCTGAAAATCAAAAATTCTTAGAAAGCATTTGTGAAAATATTTGACGAAATATCTCACCGTTCCGTAGCAGCAATTAAGAATAACCTTCTTTAAAAGAATATAAATTCTGCAATTCAACATTTAAGACTTTAACTTCCAGGTTAATAGAAATTACGAAAAATGCTAACAATATATTGAAAAACATAATTAAGTACACATTTGTGTAAACGTTTTATTTAAGGACAGATTGCAAAGCAAATTTATACTGTTGGAAATCTTCTACGGGATGTGGCTAATAAGACGTACGTGATAGTGCTATTATGTAAAAATAACATTTTTTGTCTTCCAAGATCATATATATCTTTGAAATTTTCAAGCTAGGTTATGGTGACTTTAATCTAAACATTTATTATTTTTCATAAATACTCAGCTCAGCCTTTATTGTCACTTCATAAACCAATTTCTTTTAATTTCATGAGTGAACTTTCCTTTCTCTAACAATAGTTCAAAACCTAGACAGTGGCAGGCAATCTAATATATCTATAATGATGACTGACACACATATTTTCTGTCGTCATTGTAATTCTTAAATACACTTTATTCCGGATAACAATGGTTACTTATCAACAGACTGCATCATGTTTAGTTTATCCACGTATATTCTGAATTTAAGAAATCAGTAATTGAAATTTGGATGAATTATAAAAATGTGCGTATTTTTTTATCTTTTTAGAAAAATCCGTTATACTCCACAGAAGAAGAAGTGGCATTTGTGCATCTTTTTTCCTTGAAATAAAAAATAAATTAAATCAAAATATCTAAATATTAATTGCTGTCCAGTTGGAAACACTTAAATATTTTCAAAATAGCTGTCGCTTTTTATTCACTACTCACGCTGGTGAGTAGATTTAATATACTGCTAGCAGAGAATATTCTTTTCATAATAGCAAAGACCATTTTTTCACATTTTACTTAATAACTGATTCATTTCTTAGTAGATTTCAAAATTTTTCGTTGTATTGAATTTATCATAAATTTATAACATATATATATATTATACAATTCATGTATACAAAAATAATATACTCTACACACACACTATTTCGAAAGCATTCAATGTTAGTTTTGATTTTAATAACATTTAATTAAGAGAAAAGCTCATTTCGTAAGTTTGAAACATTCTACACATAAATATGAAATGTTGCCTATGTATATTTATATACATAGATAACACTTCGTATTTAAATGTATGAGGTTATCTATGTATACGTCGTGATCACAACACAACGATGAAATTACAGATTTAAGCAATTTTTGGATATTTTGTTATATTTGAACGCTTTGACTGGTATGACGGGATGTAAGGTCAGGTGATGCGTAACATCACATCCTCTCTTTGACAAATGTCAACCCCGCCTTCTCGTGGTACATCCTGTTCCCACTAAAGGCGCTCTGACGACCGCCAATAGCGGTATAACTATACCATCGGGATTAGAGGAAATGCTATCCCACACTCACCAACCCGCTTGGCCTGCCTGGTGAGTTATGGCCAAACCCCTCCAAAATGACTCCACAACCTAAATCTTGGCCCTCAGTCTCCGGCAGATGGAATGTACCTGGCCAAAGCAGCGGCCAGTGAGACATGAAGGCAGAGGGTGCTAAAAATCACCGGAGGACCGGACTAGGCTGCCATCTGATGCTGACCTTGGCTACGTATAATGGACGCTCCCTATCTTCTGATTCAAGGCTTCTTGAATTGGAAGAGGAACTACAAAGGATCAAGTGGGACATCGTCGGGCTAAGTGAGGTAAGGAGAAGAGGAGGAGATTTCATTGAACTGTAAAGTGGACATCTCTTCTACTATCGTGGGACTGATACTGGCAGAACTAGTGGTGTTGGATTTATAATAAACAAGAAACTGAAGGATAAAGTTGTAGAAGTTGAAATTTCCTCTGACAGAGCTGCACGACTCGTTATCCAACTCTCGAGAAGATACCAGGCTCAGATTATTCAAACTTATGCAGAAGAAATTGAAGAATTTTATGAGGAAATTCGTCATCTAAATAATAAAGTTAAACAGACCTTAAAGATAATTATGGGAGATTTCAATGCAAAAATAGGGCAACGGAAACAGAATGAAACTTCAGTAGGTAAATTCGGTCACGGCAACAGAAACCAGCGTGGGAATACTCTCGTAAAGTTTGCAGAGGCAGAAGGGTTTTTCATCTTGAACTACTTTTTCAAGAAAAAGCCACACAGAAAATGGACATGGAGACATCCAAATGGGACGACAAGTGAAATTGATTTTATTATGTGTAACAAAATATTCGTCATAGAAGACTGCAGTGTGCTAAACAAGTTCAACACAGGCAGTGACCATAGATTGGTGAGATGTAAGATGCACCTCAACACTAAACTCGAACGTAGCAAGCTCATAAGACAAACAAAACGTATTGACATAACCAACCTTAAAAAACACCATAATACCTTCAAATTGGAACTGAAGAACAGATTCTCTGCTTTAGAAAGCCTAACATTGGAAGAAGTGGATATTTCTGAAGTTAACAGAAAAGTAACCAAAGCTCTTATGGAAACAGCAACAAAAGTAGCTGCGTCTAAGAACAAGTTGCATGTGACCAAATTATCAGGAAAAACCAAAATGTTGATGCATAAAAGAAGAGAGATGATGACAACTAAAGATGATGTGACTTCCAAAGTGGAATATATAGAGCTATGCAAGACAGTACGAAAAAGTATCACTGATGAAGTAAGGAAATTCAACTGTGAAATAGTAAGGAAAGCAATTGAAAACAACCAAACCCTAAAGATAGCAAAGGGTCATCTCAGTAAGGGAAGAAAACAGATTATGGCACTGAGAAAAGAAGATGGTTCTGTAACAAGAAATAGAGGCAAAATTTTGACAAGAGTGAAAGATTTCTACTCCAAATTATATGAAAGGGATGATACATGTACTCTAGACATCATTAAAGGTACCCGTACCAGAGTTCTTCCAGTCCTCCCAGCAGAAGTTGCACATGCAATCAAGAACATGAAGCGGGGAAAAGCTCCAGGAGAAGATGGAATTACTGTAGACATCATACAAGAAGCAAGTGGAGAAATCGAAACAGTACTCGCCCAAATTTTCACTCGATGCCTTAATGAAGGGAAGATTCCTGAGGATTGGAATAACGCTACAATGATCTTGCTACATAAAAAGGTGACATTGAGGATCTCAGGAACTACAGACCTATGAGCCTCCTATCAGTGGTTTATAAAATCTTCACTAAAATTCTTTCACACCGCTTGAAGGTAACACTGGACATGGCTCAACCGAGAGAACAAGCTGGATTCAGGAGTGGCCACAGCACAATAGATCATATCCACGTACTGAGAGAACTAATTGAAAGAGCGAGGGAATATGAACTTCCATTGTGCATGGCTTTTATCGATTATGAAAAAGCCTTTGATTCGGTGAAACCATCATCAGTTACAATGGCCCTGAAATCTTGCGGTATTGAAGATGCGTACATTAATATTATAAATAACATCTATGAAAATGCAAGTGCAAAGATTCGGCTGTTTGAAAATGCAACACACATAAAAATTGGAAAGGGAGTGAGACAAGGATACACCATATTACCGAAGCTCTCTAAGGCTATATTGGAAACTGTGTTTCAATCACTGAACTGGGAAAACAAAGGGATAAGGTTTAATGGAGATTATCTAACCCAGCTTCGTTTCGCTGATGACATAGTCATTTTTACAACTACCCAATAAGAGCTGCAGAGTATGATCCAGGAACTTGCTGACAAGAGTAAAGAAGTGGGATTAAAAATGAACTTTCAGAAGACAAAAGTGATGTTCAATGCTTTTACAAGAAATGAAGATTTATCGATTGATGGAGAAAAGCTGGAGATAACAGACACATATGTTTATCTTGGACAGCAGATATCAAGTGAGAGTCACATTGATGAAGAAATTAATCGGCGTACAAAACTTGCCTGGAGAGCTTTTGGAAGAAACAGCATAATTTTCAAGCGCAATATGCCATTATGTCTTAAAAGAAAAGTGTTTGATCAATGCATCCTTCCAGTGCTTACGTATGGTGCAGAGACGTGGACCTTAACTAAAAGAGACATACAAATGCTGCAGACAACTCAAAGCAGCATGGAGAGGTGCATGCTTGGTGTAACCAGGAGAGATAAGAAGAGGAACTCGTGGATCCGAAAAATGACAAGAGTGGAAGTCATCATGATCAGAGTTAAATCTTAAATCCTGGAAATACTGCCAGAAGGACAGACCATCGATGGACAGCCGACATTTTAGATTGAATTCCAAGGGACAGGAAAAGATCCAGAAGAAGCCCACATAGAAGATGGTAGGATGAAATTCGAAAGTATGCGGGAGTGACATGGAGGTGACTGGCACAAGACAGACCGTTGTTAAGGAAACTTGGGGAGACCTTCGTCCAGCAGTGGATTGATAATTGTTGACAATGATGATGATGATGAACGCTTTGACATGTTCTTACAGTAATTTCTGAGAAAAAAAATATTTGTACTTTTATGTAAATTTATTTTCGTGTTTTGGCATAATCACAAACAATTTTTATGAACGAGTCTTACCTCCTATAAATATTTAATGTACCTTTGTTCTAACCCAGTTTGTCGCCGAGCTTTTACATTGATCATGAATTTTCACGGGAAGCAGTTGATAAATGTACAGAAATAATGCATCCTGCACCTTTATCATGAATGAGAACAGAACTTCTCAGAAGAACTTCAAATCACTTTCATGTTCAAATTATTTTAACGAACAGCGGGAAAAGAATGCGCAAACTAATGAGTGACTTATTTTAAAGTAATCTACTGTTGAACTCAAGACGAACCAAAGGAGAGATGAACAATTTCCTGCCGCCAAATTGTTAGAAAATTCCGTAAACTATAATTTGAAAGATTACGAATTATCTTCTTTACGAATGCATCATGCTATACCGTCTTAAAATTCTGTATGCGCATAAGTAGGTTAAAAAGGGTCAGTTTGAAAAACGATTTTTTGTAAACGTTGCATTGAAGATTTGTAGACACCAAAGTCACCCTACCTCTGAGGAAATTACGTCAGGAATTCTAGAAAAAAGGTTTCCAGTGTTACAGCAAGATAAAAGCGAATGTGGCGATTAAAGAATGGGTTGTTTGAAGAGATTCAATTTTACATAAAATGAAGTATATGCATTTTT
Source organism: Macrothele yani (assembly GCA_039090855.1). NCBI lineage: Eukaryota > Metazoa > Arthropoda > Arachnida > Araneae > Macrothelidae > Macrothele > Macrothele yani. The sequence continues at coordinate 17,402,913 of CM077018.1, read as the reverse complement.
CTGATGCAGAGATTTTTGTATTTCATAGCAGTTTTATGCTCATGTTTTTTTTATTTTTTTGTATTTCATAAGTTTTATATTTATGGCATGTTTTACTCCGATTTTGGTGTCACAATGATTTCATCTTTCTGTGTCAAACTTGTGTTCGGTGTTTTGATCTTACAAACGAGTCCAAAAGTCCTATATAGGCCAAAACACAAGGACGAAATATATAAAGAATAAATAATCAAAAGTACAAGAAAGAAGTACACTTATACCAGACAAGAAGAGCGGTCCTACAGCTACAACCGAATCTATAATAAAATTTAGAGAAAAACGAAACATGATATCGAAAATCGTGAGTAATGTGAAATAGAGAACAAAATAAGATAATGCGTTACGAAGCAGGTACAGGCATACAAGTCTTACAGTGACATATTCAATGAACGCTGCATAAACAGAATTAATGTTTATATCTTGACTTCAATAAGGGATATTGTGACGTATACACAGTGCGTCAAAGAATTTTTAAGACTGGTGCTAGATTTCAGCCTACGTTGGCGCCACCAGTGCAATCGCGAATGCGTTATAAACCGTTATCATTTGCTTGCTTTCTGCCAAAAGTTCAGCGCAGTTGTTAAAGTAACTCAAACAAAACGACCGTTCATTAGAGAAGTCAAATTTTTTTCATGTTGCATTATTAAGATGGAACAAAGGGCTGTTATTAAATTTAACGCAAAACTTGGTAAAAGTGCCTCGGAAACGTACCAAATGATAAAATAAGTTTACGGTGAGTTTTGTTTAAATAGATCAAATGTTTTCCTGTGGTACAAACGTTTTTTGGACGGAAGAGATACGCTAGAAGATGATAAGCATACCGGAAGATCAAGTTCATCTAGGACACCTGAGATTATTGAAAAAGTGCGTGATTTCGTGGCAAACAATCGATGTGCGTCACTAAGAATGATGGAAGAGTTTTTAAACATCAACAAAGAAATGATTGGAACCATCCTGCATAAAGATTTGGGCAAAACAAAAGCCTGTGCTAAATTTGTTCCTCACACGTTAACCAATGAACAAAAATCAAGGAGAAGTGCACATTGCATAGACATCATTTCAGCCACTGAAAGTGATCCAAACTTCTTAAAATCGATTGTTACATTTGATGAAACATGGTGTTTTTAGTATGATCCTAAAACAAAGCGACAAAGTGCGGAATGGAAGTCAAAAAATTCACCACAAGCCAAAAAAACAAGAAAAGTTCCATAGAAAATCAAAACAATGCTCATTATATTCTTCGATAGTAAGGGTATTATCCACAAAGAATTTGTTCCAAGTGGACAAACAATTACTGGTGAGTTTTATTTAAATGTTTTGAGGCGTTTGATGGGCAGAATTCGTCGCATTCGTCCAGAATATCCGGATGAAAACAGTTGGTGTTTGTTGCACGATAATGCACCCAGTCACACCTCACTTCTTGTTCGTAGATTTTTGGCGAAAAATAACGTCTGTGTGTTGAATCATCCACCGTATTTGCCTGATTTAGCACCCGGCGACTTTTCGTTATTCCCAAAACTTAAAATGACGTTAAAAGGGTGTTATTTTGATGATACTTCGTCCATACAAACAGCTTCGACGCGTGCTTTGGAGGCAATTCCGCAAAGTGAACTGGAACAGGCATTCGAATCCATATTAAATCGCTGTAACAAGTGTATTGAAGCCGGAGGGACTTATTTTGAATAACAAACCAAACCAAATTATAACTTCTTGTTTCTACTTCATTTTACAGACCCAGTCTTAAAAATTCTTTGCCACACTGGTATTTTAAATTAACTTTCCTTTTTAGTTTCTTTCCCTATGTATATCTTGAGTTTGTTCTCAGTTATACTTCACACTTAACGGAATATCTTCTCTCTCAAACGAATACTGTTGACAACATAATTGAGGTTGAATGAATGTGACGTATGCCTTTTATGAGATAAGAACGAGAGATATAAACTACTATACAACAGTTGCTCGTGGTGGTGTGTGGAGCATTTAATGTGGAGTGTTGATACCGATTTGTTATGTGAAGTGCTATATCTATGCTGGAGAAGTAAAGCATCATTTCCGTAAGTTTGACTTCTGTTTTTAAATGTTTCGTCTGGCCGTTAGAGTTTAATATAGGAATTCTTTCATCGTATGGTGATATTTTAAAATAACGAAGCGGTACGAAAAGACATTTACGTTATAATACTTTCATCCCGCACAACAATACATGTTTAGTATCAATGTGAAATGCTTAGGATTCAGCGATTTAGAAGCCCTGAGGTAAATAATTCTGCATCGGCCAGAGATCCCTGTCAAGTTCACAAATCCTTTCTTGTAGAGTATCTCTCTGCGCAAAGCTTCTCTCAAGAATGTCCCATGCATCACCCATTGGATTGAGATCAGAGAACCACGCAAGCCACGCAATTCGACCGATGTCTTTTCTGGTCAATACTTCATCTACAGCTGTTGTGCCAAGAGTACGATCGGTTTCTTCCTTAAAAGTGAAATCTGAACCCAAAGCATAAAGAAGCAGACAACCGCAGCGAAGAATCTAACCACTGCGGTGCTTCTTTCGGGTAACAGACACACGATCTCTCAACTGCATTTAGTTGCATCCTTTGACAATGACATCGGCCTTCACAACGAAGCTATGACCAACAACTCTGCTCATATATAATTTATGACTACAAAGCTTGCTGTGTTAAGATAGAAGAATCGATGCATAATAAACATTTTATTGTGCGAAACGTTGTTATTATTCTTCTAACTCTGCTCATTTGAAAGAAATTCCTCGTATCGTAAGCAGTCCCACGTTGCTTACAGATCAACTGCTGCTGAAAGACGGAAGCGGCTTTGTTCACATAAGCTTGGACCGCTGATATTAAGACCACACAAAGTGAGACTTACACCACTGTTGCATTTGCACGATGCGCCATGATTAATGGTAGAGAATGTACCACTGTATGGTATTATTGTACGGCATTATTGTACGGTAGCATTTAAAAGTGTTGTCACAATATAAAGGAAATCTTACTTACATTTGCGTGTGTGAAAATCATTAGAGTACTAACGTGCAGTTTCTTTTACTCCTTTTTGCCACTGCGGCTAGTCAACGGTCATCGCGTTGTTTCTTGCAGAAAAGGCAACTTCTACGGAAATATCTCGAAGCTGTTCTGCGTTTGCTAAAGCCTCTCGAGGGTCGGTATACGGTGATATATGTTACTCCAACACTGTGAGACTTCGGTCAGAGTACACACTTTTGTCCACAATACATCCCTCAAATTATCAGAAGAATAATTTCCGTTAATTTTGCGTCGGCTAAAAACCTCCAGAAATTTTGGGATATATTCCCTTGTTATTTCAGATAAGCACTTTGTCCCTCCATTAGTGACACTTTTAAAAAACAGAACGAATTCCTTTGGAACAAAACTCAGCCTACTGCCTGTGTACAACACAGGAAGCTATCACGTGCTAACAGAATTTTTCATATGGGATACGCCCGTAGGTTGTCTTCATACGTCTCATCTCATGCGTGTACATGTGTGAGCAGAAAGTTTCATCCATATGATTTATCCTAATGACGAATGACTAGTCATTCCTGTCAAAACCTACCAGAAATTGGTTGATAGCATGACTGACGTGTTGCCGCTGTCTTTAAAGCAAAATATGGACGAAAAAATACTAATTGCGATATTAAAGCCATTAGTCCCAAAAATGTGGTGTTTAAATACATTTGATAGTATTGTCCATATTGTACACAGATGCCTTTATTTTTTCACAAGTTTTAACGATGGATATCAGCAAAACATAGGGCAAAACTCAGTCTTCCGTCCCAACGTTTGTATAGAACCTCAAGGTAAATGAAATTACTAGTGCCATTGCAAATGTGCATCATCTTCACGACATGCGGAACTTGAACCACACACATTTCCGCCTAATGTTTGGAAGCTAGTTCCAGAGAAACCTATACCACCAGGGCGCCGGAAAATAACATGTCTGTAGCCTGTGTTTATTTGAATTATTTTTAAATTAACATTAAGAGTAGACGGAGCATAACATAGGAAATCATAAAGCATTTGTCATAGGCGATTTTCGAATCTTTTTTACAATCATTTTTACACTTACGCTCTGTTCAGAGAGTGTCAACTAGAGTACCACGAGTTGTATTACTGCAGTTCACAGAGTACCCGTTAGTATGAAATCGGGAACGACCCCAAAATACACTCTGATGTTTGCAGACATAATATATACTGAGAACCAGATTTATAGAACAATAGAAATCTACTCAAAGTACAGGGTTCATCAGAAAACATAGTAACATTTTTTTTAATAATATAAATTTAGTTTTTACAAAATTAAATTAGTCTGTTTGAAGGTTCGGCGTTTAAGTTCATAAATCGGCGAGAATTCTGTTTAAGGATATTTTTCTAAAAGGAAGTGGTCTGTTCAAAGATAGCTTCCTTTGACATTTACGGCGACAACTATCCGAAATTCCATGTTCTAGTATCTGATATTTGGCGGTGTTTTCACACCTTCAAGAATACAAGAATTGTAACCAGGTGCCACGAATATTTCACTTGTGAATGGAATTTAAGTACTATAGTTTCCGAATAAATAAGTGCAAATTAATTGCTTTAATAATCAATGAATACAATTAATGGGCATATTTTACTCCAGGATCCATTCTGTCACCTACGAGAAATGGATCTCAGATTATAAACAATCAGAATTAAGCAATTTGTCAAAGATAAAACAGACAGTGAGATCTTACGGCATTAACTTCTAAGTTTGTTTAGATAACTTTATTTTCAGCCATCACCTATAGCGTGCAGTAGTATTTCTGCATTTTGTTTAGTTATGTATCATAAAAGATTTTAAGTTTTCCTGAAAATTTAAATTGAATGTGGAATGTTATACGTACTTCTTATTATTAGTAGTATGGAAACCTAAACACGTCGTCCTATTTCAGAAATATTTTGAAATCGCTAAGGCAGAGCGTCTGGAAAACAGATATAATGACAACGCATCTGAAATTCTTTGGAAACCGATTGAATTATATTTAGCTAATGATTGAAAATGTTGATATATGATATATATGTTTTACATATGTTCTTATCTAATAAAACTTAATATAGTTGAACTTAGAACTTCGACAGAACGAGTGAAAAAGCATTTCGCAAAATAGTTCGAGTTGCATTTTAATCCTTCACTTAATCCTTTCCTGGTGGGAATTTTAAAATTTCATATTTATTAGCGCAATGTCGAAAGTGCTTTGATGATATAGGATTTATAAAAAACATTAAGATGATTGGGTTGCAAATTTCTTTTGAAATGAAACAAAGACGTACAATTTTTTTGTGTTATTTCACATTGAACGATATATTTAAAGTAAGCCTTGGTATGAAAATATTGAGTGAGCTGAAATGATTATTTTCCACTACGTAACTGTATTGTCCAGAAGTTGAGTGCTGACATTTATTTGAAATACTCGTATGTTTTTCTTAAGAAAATGGTATACCTATGGGAATGTTCAAGGATGTTGTTCGAACACAGTTCAGCTAGTACGGTTTACAAACTGCAAAAGTAACGCAATAGTTTTGCTACCTTACATTAACTGAATATTAAATAAATTTATATTGGTGCACTTGAAGAACATTTGGTATACAAAACAGCGAGAAAAACTTTGCTTCCCAGATTTGCAATGCTTTGCAGCCAGGACTGGCTCATGAAACTAATTTTCGTTTTCCACGGAAGTCTCAGCCAGTGATGTAGTTGCGATACATGGCTCTGTGGTAGGAAATACATCAGCTTTAATTTGTGCTGCCAACTCTGTTGAAAACTATAATTAGCTGCTCTCGTCGTTTGTCTTTGGTTCTCTCTCATGCTGTCAATAACACGCCTCTTGAATTTTAAAAAGATCAGCTATTCAAATTAACCACGCACTTACATCAATGTACCGTAATCTTAACCTAATGACAGTAAAGCGATTCCTTAAGAAAGTATGCGTGCCATCAGTTGAAAGACATTTTACTTGTGCTCTACTTTAACGGATAAATACAAGTGAACTTTTAGAAAGAATACCTACACGTTCGTATTAGAATAATATGTCCACATACTTAATTATGGGAATAAACACCCTTCGCCAAGATGACCAAAGCGATACGGCGTGGTATGGACGCCATGAGGCTTTGGAATGTTGCCGGAGGGACACGTAACAATTCGGACTGCACAGACCACGGACGTCTCCGTGATGACGTGATTGTGAGTTGACACGTCAAACCTTCCGTTCCAAATAATTCTACTGTTGCTTTATGGGATTGAGGTCGGGCGATTTCGCTGGCCAAGGGTGAACGAAAAAAATCACTGTCGTTTTCCTGGAACAACCCACCCACACCCTTTTTGGCATGGCAGGACGCATTATTCTGTTGGTATACACCATCACCACAAAGATAAATGTCCAACACGAAGGAACTCTTCTGTTCAGCCAAGGTGGGCAGGTAGCCATTGGTCTTCAGGGATCGACACAGTGGCAACAGCGGTCCAAGGCTATAACAACAAAACATCCCCCATTCATGCACACTGACACCGCCAACCTGTAATGAACCAACAGGCGCATACGGATGTTGGGTTTTTTTGTGTCTCAGGCCGTATCCTCCACCGTTCCTCATTTCCGTGGAGTAGAAACCTCGATTCCTCGGAGAAGGCAACATTTTCCCACTGTTCAGCTGTCCAATGAAGGTAGTCCAATGCGAACTACAGGCGTCGCTATCGATGGACCTGGATTTACATGGGCGCTTTGATGCAGCGTCAACTCCGCAAGCCCATACCTAACAGGGTTTCATGTACTGTTATCGAGGACACGCACTTTGTTGCCCCAGCGTTCATTTGCATGGATATTTGCTGCACTGTTGCGCGTCGATTGCTCTTACCAGTTGACGGAGGTGACATTCTCTTTTGTGGTCGATGGACTTCGAGGCTCCACAGTTATGACGTCTGGTGGTACTCTGTGTGCCAGTGTCCATTCTTGGTACATCCTTACTAGAGCACCTCACGAACAGCCGATACAGTCTGCTCTTTCTGAGATTCTTCCATCCTTGGCTCAGTAGCTGATGATCATTCCTTTTTGAAAGACCGTCAAATCATTATCTCTGCCCATTGTGCTCACGTGATGCATTATAGCTCATCTGTTCTGGTCGGTCGCTCATATCTCCGTGTGGTCGACGTTTTCACGTGTATTCTGCGACGGGCCTGGGCGAGTTCACTGTGTTTCCGAGGAAGGTCATATTATTCTGATGTGACTGTGTATGATGTACACCAGAAACCAAGACAGAAAACAACTTTTAAAAAACGGTACCAAAAATATTTTACCAGGTCATACGAATCTGAAAAACAGGCTACAGATTTATGTTCTCATGAGCCTAGAGAGTTTACAATGAGCATAGAGTTTTTACAGTTTTGAGTAATGTATGATGTACATCTAAACTGATTTCCATTTGGATGTTTTAAAAAAGCTAAAAGATATTCAGATTTAATCTAAACCATTTTGCAAAATATTTACTGAAAGAAATCAAATTAAGTGTCCTTTTGATAGCATTTCTTTCTTTAAAAGTGATGCTTTACAAAACTGTTTTTTTAATATGAATTTTGGTAAAAACTAAAAATATAAACACACAAAAAATCTAGCTGAGTTGGTTCCATAAAAGTGACTTATGTCTGAAGCAGGTTGAGGGATTAGAAGTAGATATTTCCTTGATTCAAAAACCTCAACAAATATTAATGATATGACAAAAATCATACTGCACATTCTTGAAACAACGCAAAGAGAAATCCAAAACAAAAATTACAAAGAAAATCATAACATACACCGAAGTTTAAAATACATTTCGGATTCTTACAGTAGAAGAACGGCGTAGAATTGTTTTATATTTTAGTTTCAATTCAACCTCCTCTCCCTTAATTTCGTTCATCAAATTTGAATTTTTCACTTACGAAACAGTATGTATGTAGCTAGCAGCTTCAGATATCATGTTTTGAAAGCATGCAAATATTAAAGCATTTAGAAAACGTATGCCACCACGAAAGAACCTTGTGCATCCCTATTAGTACAAGAACTATGGGGAGACCTGTTATCAAAGATTAATCGCTCACGTTCGATTCTAAACGTGAAACGGCACCAAAGTTGGACGATCACTCAGCAATCATTTCGCATGTGTTGGAATAAATACTTATTTAATCAGCTCAGAAGATCTGTCCGTCCGCGAAATAGCATGTCTTTTAAATCCTTGCCCAGCTCATCCCTACAACAAGAATGATATCTTCACTTTTTTTCAAAAATATAGCATGCAAACCGCTTCTAAGTACATTTACATCTTGCAACGGAAAGAATTTTAATTGTGATATCGTGTGTTATAAATGCCGCATGTAATACTTAAATACTAGGAAATTATGAAATGTATCGCATATACAAGGCAGAGTTTTGGTTCGTTTATTATTTACCATTTTCCATAATATATGCAAAATTTATACACTGCTGGACAATTGCTAAGGACGGATCATAAACGGCTATATAGCGCATAAAAAAGTAAGTGTGGTTGGATGCCAAGTGAAATAAAATAATGTCAGAATGCCAGGACATTACAAGAAAGACAATTTATTGTGCTCTGAAATCCAGAAGGCTTTGGAACGTGTTCAAGGGACAAACAGGCCATTTTGTGCAGAATACGTAAACGTGAAAAAAATGCAATTAACGTCCGCAGGCGTTCCGGCGTAAGATGTCAATACGGGATATGGCCACCATGGAGGGCTATGCAAGATTCCACACGCCGTGTCATGCTTTTTAAAATATTATCAAGCAGCTGTTGGGGTAATTTATCCCATTCCTCTGTAGTGCACGGATGAGGGTGTCCTTGTTTGTTGGAGTGCATTGGCGACCAGCAAGACTCCTCCCCAAAGCATCCCACACATTTTCGATGGGATTCAGTTTTGGAGAACGTGCTGGCCATACGAGGCGTTGAATATCCTCGCTCTCAAGACACTCCTGGACAGCGGCTGTTCGATGGCATGTTGCGTTGTCGTCCATGAAAATGAATCTATCACCGACAGCACCACGGAACATGCGAACATGAGGTGGCAGAACATCATTAATGTATCGCTGGCCAGTCATAGTCCCAGTTGGAAGCACATAGAGGGACGTACGGCCATTGATCATAATGCCAGCCCATACCATGACACTACATGTCGGTTATCGGTACCTTTCCTGTATGTTTGCTGGACAATATGCATTACCACTATCACGCCAGATCAGTTGTCGTCGACAATCAGACGATAGACTGTATCTACTCTCATCTGAGAAAAGGACAGCAGACCAGTCGTTATCAGTCCAATTGTGATGTTGATGGCACCATTGCAAACGGGCGGTGCGGTGATGTCTGGACAATGGGATGCACACAACAGAACGGCGGGCGTATAGTCCTCCTTCATGCAAACGTCTGGCGACAGTTTTTCGGGAGATCCGCTTGCCAGTAGCAGCCATAAACTGATTTGCTACCTCACTAACTGTGCTGCTCCGGTGTCTTTTTGTTGATAGCACTATGTACCGATCTTCTGCAGGTGTCGTACTGCGAACACGACCTCCCCCATGACGTTTGCTACACTCTCCATTTTTTTTAAATGATTTCCAAAGCCTTGAAACAACACGGTGGCTGACGTCGAACTCCCTGGCAACATCTGTTATTTTTCGCCCTTCTTCAATCTTGCCAATAATACGGCCACGCGTGAAATCATCTAGGTGATGTCGGGAAGACATACTGAAAATTGCAAGTTCGTCAATTGATTCCTTCCCTTTCAACTTTGCGTTTGAACAACAACGGTCAATTCGCGTCAAATCCTTTATATCTCTTATCAGCGCTATGACGTCACGAACAAGTTCGGCAATCCAAAATTTGCATACGCACAACACGTCTTACTTTATCCCGCACTTATGCTAATTTCCACAATTTCCTGCCTTCCATTTTATGGTTGCTATCGTTGCTATTGTCATCCGTCCTTAGCAATTGTCCGGCAGTGTATGTGTGAATGAAACGGTATAGATATAACTAATTGGATATATTTTCAACTAGCTATGCAAAATCTTTTTGCAATCGAGTAATATTTACAATTGGATATCGGCAAGAGGTTGGTTAACTAATTTGCCGTCGGCACTGAGGCTGAACGGAAGCATCAATCCACCTAGCCAGTGATCAATGATTTACGTAGTGGATAAAATGAAAGCTTAACATTGTTTTTCAGGCGTTTCAATTTTTTGTTTCGTGATATTCCTGAAAGATATCCTGTCTCTCGTACTTCGGTCATCCCTTATATTGTGATTCCCCATAGAAATTATATTTCACAACTAACCATCTCTTGTATCTTCATACATCTGGTTGTAGCTTTCAGATTTATAAAAGTATATTAGCCTCCTTAGAGTTTAAACTCCTTGACATCAGTGTTTGCTTAAGCAACTACAAAAAAAAAGAAAATTCCGTGTTACAAAACACTAAATTCTAATTTCACTTTGCAAAGCTTTTAGATAACACTGTCGTTAATCTCACAATGCACAGTCATTTGCAAACGTTTAAGACACTTGTTGCTATTTAGAAATATCGGCCGATTGCTTCAGCTGCTGTTTGTATAACACAACGTCCTGTCGGTGTCGCATCATCCTACAGCGTTGATAGAGTTGGTAGAAGTGTGCGATCGTCAGTTAACTTCTGGTTTTCAAGCTGACAGGTTTCGTAAGCATTTTCCATATGGCGAAAAGTGGGCAGAAAAGCGTCATCATCTGTTACTCAGAGGAGGGCACAAATTGTAGCTTTATATAATGAAATATACTCCGAATGTGACTAGAGCAGAAAGGTGAATGTGAGAAAAACCGTTATTCGTAATACGATCATGAAATATCGAGATACAAGTAAATTTAGCGACAGAAAGAGAACTGAACGTCCAAGGAAAACAACCCCACGTGATGACCATACCATAAGTCAAGTAATTATGCGTTCTCTGAAGAGTTCGTGAAGGAAATTCGAGGCCTTTCTACATTACAAAAGGACTGATATTAATATCAGCACTGTTTTCCGAAGTCTTAGCAAATATTTCGGATTAAAGTCTTATAAACCAGCACAAATGAACATCTGTGATGAATAAGAAGACTCTAGTTTGCGAAGCGTCGTCGACTGCGGACTGTTGAAAATTGGAGGCAATTTATTTTCCCGTTGAACCAACTGTACGTCAATTTGAATCACGTGAAGCACATGCTCAACGATCAAAAGGCCAAAAGTGTGATGTAAAATATGCCATGAGAACCATGAGACATCCGCCCGTTTAGATGATATGGGATACTATGTCAGCATATGTACTATTTCATTATCCTTTAAGCCGACAGGCACTAACCAAGAGTGGTGCTTCTGATATGGAAATGTTACGTTTGGAGCTGCTAACCCAAACGCACGTGCACAGATTCACAATATTTATTCATGATGGTTATTCTTGCCACATATAAAAGACTGTAAAGGACTACCTCAGATGGAAAATATAACTATACTTGACTGACTAGGTAACAGTCCCGACCTTAACTTCATCGAAAATGTGTGGGACATTTTAAAATACAAGGTAGCACAAAAATAGCCATATGATTCCTAAGCTTTAATCGACGCGAAAAAATACGTGGGGTGCAAAGACATTTCAAGTGACTAGTGCAAATCCCTCATTGAGAGTATGCTACACCGTATTCAGCCGTTATAAAAAAAAGGTGTTCTAAAGAGTGCAAATATTCATTTTTGGTCAATTTCTGAAAAATATGTGACTAGGAATTTATTTATTTCTTCGAAAATAATAATGTAAAAAAATTGACAGATGCCTTTAGACTTTTAAAAATTACTTTACATGCAACTCCAAAAAAAAAACTTCTATAATGGAAAATGTTATAAAATTAAATTTGTGCCGGATGCACATCTTAACGGCACGCCAAATTATCTTAAAACAAATTTTGTGCGGTATTTTCCCAAAGCCCTTGCAAAAATATCTAAAAACGCATTGTTTATAACGATTTCTAAAAGTTTTTTTTTATTTGTCGTACATCCTTAGGAAACTAGGTTTTTCAGGTAGGATGCCCTTCGACATGAAAAAAAACTGTGTACCATTTTCTGTTTAAAATATGGCACACATTTCGTCCATTGGGTTTAACATTAGATTTGCAGCCACACCTAGCCATCTAGTTGTACAAGTTGTACAATTGCTTTAGCTTTGGATGTCTTCTCTATAAAATCCGTTCTTGTGCAATTTTTGAATTTCAGTATAGCAGAATTCTGCCGCGCGTTTGCGTAATTTAAAAATTTAAAAGTTTTTCTGGCTCAATTGCTAAGCTTCAAATTATTTATTAAAAACGCTGTTTCATTTAACTGTTGTTTGAATCTCTATCCGGCAAAAGACGTTCGTGCATTAGATAGAAATAAAATACAATTGAAGGTGACTGAAATGAAACATGAAACCACTGCAATCTGTTTTAAAAACAGCAGAATCTCGATTGATTCGGTAGATATTTTGTTGTTTTTCTTGTAATAACATGCAGAAGGTAAGAGAAAATTCTTCAGAATAAAATTCCCCGTACGTAACAGCAATTCATTAAGGACAATACATAGTCTAACAGTTTGTGGATGCAATGTGTTGTTCTAAGCATGTCAACCAAATTAAAGTATTGCTTAAGTGAATACCAAACTGGCCTGAATAAGCTTTGCATTTAACTTTAATTTATTGCCATTACGATTTAGGAAATAGTTTTTCAGTTAAAATAATTTGGACATTACTCGCAAAACGTTACTTACAGGATGTTAATTAATTCCTTCATTTTTTGTCAAGCATAAATTTGAAATGTGCACTGCTCTTCACCATTATTGTTATACTGTTGAGGCATTTTAAAAACAGCAGAATCGAAAATTCCATATGCCATATTTAGTAAAACATACAGCCTACATTATAGTATTTAGAGAAATTCTTACATAAATACACTTAAGAGTAAATTAATGACTCAATTTCTTTTTAACTTTGGGAAGTAACTTCATGTTCAGTTATTGCCAATTATAGAATTTAAAAAGCTCAATCTTCGTTTTTATCTTCCTGATCGGCTTTTCTCTTAAATGACAGATTTGCTTTAGTTGCGATAAAAATTCCTACATTTCTCTTACATTTAATAATTGATTAGGTTCTCTTTAATATGTTTCTGGCAAAGGATTTTTGAAATTGTGTGATAACGTCAATCAAAAATATATCTGCATATTCATTGATACATCCTCCTGTCCATAAAAAACCAAACCCGGCTTCTACATTGATGACTACTTTTCTCTTGTTTAGCTACTACAAAATTAGTGGCAGTGAAATGAGTTTGTTACTAAAGGTACAAGTCATTTCAGACATTTTGTGCAGCAGTGGTTCCAAGCGAAGCTCTTGCTTCTTGGTTTAAATTTAAAAACCAACCTCTGCTAAAATTATACGTATACAACAGCTCAAGAAATAATTGTCGAGTTAAATCGGGCTGTTATTCATTTGTGCATGTTTTCTGTTGTTGAGTTTGCTCAAGTTTAGAAAAGAATGTTAAACTCTACACCCATGTATGTTGAACGAAATTAAAAGATTTACACTTTCCCTGTGTCTGTCATTCTAAAACAACTTGTAACGTGTACTCTCGATTCACTTTCCTTTTGATTTTACTATCTCTGGTTATTTTATTTTTCTATGTAAATTATCTTCTTACTGAACAAGATATTATTTCACCCGCTGAATGAGATCTGGCAATGAGTGTAAGTCATGACGTGGTGGTAGCCAGTATAAATAGGCGCGTTCAACGATACCTGAGGAGAGCGTTTGTTGCTGTACGGGGAGAGCGTTTGTTGTTGTACGGAGAGAGCGTTTGTTGTTGTATAGGAAGAGCGTTTGTTTATGTGTAGAGCTGTTGTTTATGAGTATAGAGCTTTGTTCATGTGCAAGGAGCTACGTGTTATTTGAGTAGCTGTGTGTGAAGATACCAGTAGAAGTTCATAAGAAAAGGTTTTACGTAAGTACGTCTTTCTCAGTTCATAGTACTGTCAGACCTCTGTCTGGCTGTTAGGTTTATTTCATTTAGTGTTATTAGTAACAACCAGCATAAGACTTTAATTACTACTACAACATTACTACCAGTTATAAGTTTGTCCATTACTATTACTACACTACTAGCAGGAGACTTTATTCATGATCTTAATTAACTAGTAACAACAACCATTTGAATTCACTATTAGAAGCTTAGTACAAGCATTGAATTCATCCTAATATTAGCTGAGTAGAAGCTTAGCTTAGCTTAGTAGTAGTGAAAGCTATATTCACGATAATTAGCGTGGTAGCAAAAGCGTTATTCATTATAATTGGCACCAGAACTTTTCTCAAACACGAGGTCTTGTCAATTATTACCCATGTCTTCACTACCTGAGACAACTTCAATATTTCACCCTAAGACAAGTTTCGGTGGTGATGGGATTAATCTCGACCATCTGCAAGAAGCCTGTGGGGCTCACTTTGATATGAATGATCTACACGTACCCAGGCATTCTTCACAATTTCGTAAATCACCAGCTTCCTATTACTCTGAGTCGCGGGTCGTACCTGAGGGAGTTCAATCCTCTCAGTAAAGCAGAATGCTTGCCCATTTCGTGCCGCATGCAGGAACAATTCATTTCAATGGGTTGGAGGGATCCGTAAAGTTCCTCGAAGATTTGGAAGATCATTTTGATCTATACAATATTCCTGAAGACTGCAAAGTACAAATCGCAGGCACTTGCTTGAGGGATACCGCTAAGACCTGGTATCGGCAGTGGAGAGTGTCGAACCCGGGTTCTCATTATGAGAATTTCCGAGCAGAATTTTTGGAGGTCTTTCCTTTCAACCTCAGTCGAGCTAGCCCTGCACAACAACTTTTTTCTCGTCAGCAAGGACTCAACGATAGCCCTGTTGCATTTGCGTTGGAAACAACACGCCTATATAAGTTGTGGGATCCACATGCCAGTCATGCTGACATGTTGGATACCCTATTGCAGCAGCTCGACCCATTTTTACAAGATTTTCTTGAGGTTCGACACCCTGCCACAATTCATGAATGCCTTCGCCTCATACGAACGTAAGAAGAGCGACATGGCAAACATGTTTCAACTCACCATGCTCGGGCACCCCGCGAGGCTTATTACGAAAACCCTCAGCGGCATAATAGGCATAATAACTTTCAGCGCGAGCATACATAAATGCATACCCAAGCTTCATACGTTCCACCACACAGAAGAGTGGCAAACCAACAGCGAGTTTCTGAACAATCTTCGGGATATCGTACAAATGCACAGTATGCTCGACCCCGTTCTAATCCGCAGCATTCGGAACGTTTCCATGCTCAGAGCAATGATGATTTTTCTGCCCGTGCTGAGGGAAGAAGTAATAGATATGACAATGTCAACAGACATGCGGAGTTCCCAACGCAGGTTTCACGCAGTTTTCCTCATCGTGAAAATTTTCCCGATACCCGGCAGGGTCGAGGTTTCAGACCGCATGATAATCCAACCAGGAGTTCTTTAAACTTCCAAAGGAAGTAGACCAATGGTCGGTCCTGCTTCCTGATACCAAGCATTCTGACCCTAAAACAGTATTAGTGACTGTTCAAACTCCTCAGTTGCCTGATGTATTCTTGACAATTGAAGATATTATTGTCGAGACAAAGTTCGACACTGGTTCTGAAATATCAGCCCTAAATACGAAGTTTTGCCCTGACAATTTTTCTGCAATACTCGTTCAGCCTGCGACGCAGTATTTGCGAGGTGCAAATAACGAAATCTTCAGTATCACAGGAACTGTCACATTATCGCTAGGGCTGGGAAAGGCTCGTTTTGCGCATTCTTTCCTGCTTATAGACGAACTACCTGTTAAATGTTTAATGGGAATGGACTTTATACATACGTTTCAAATAACTTTGAATTTCGTACAACATGTGATTTCCTTTCCGGAACCTGTCGAAATGATTTCTACGGTTCCTATGGATATAACGAGTGTGTTATTGAGTAACCAATTGAATGAGAGGCAACGAAACCAGCTTTCTCTACTTTTACAGGAAAGCCCTGGTTTATTTTCTGATCAACCGGGTTTCACACAGGTGGTTTATCATGTCATTGACACTGATGGTTCGAAACCGATAGCGACGAAACCTTACCCTTGTGCTCCCCATAAGAAACAGGAAATGCAACGTCAAATTTCTGAAATGATTAAACAGGGCATAATAAGGGAATCAACAAGCGCCTGGGCTGCTCCTGCCTTTTTGGTTCCGAAGAAACAACCCAATGAATTTCGTTTTGTGACAGATTTCCGCAAGCTCAACCAAGTCACAAAAACGATCAATTATCCACTACCTGTCATGTCACATATTTTGCATGACCTGTCGTCAACTAAATGGATGTCAACCTTGGATTTGGCGAGTGGATATTGGCAGGTAGCAGTACATCCGGACTCTGTTGATAAAAACAGGCTTTGTGACTCCTTTTGGGGCTTATGAATACCTACGTATGAACTTTGGATTAGCTTCTGCACCTGCTACTTTCCAAAAGCTTATGGATACGGTTCTCAGACCTGTTCTGGGTCCCCATGTGCATGTATATTTGGATGACATTATTATTACATCCGAGACTTTTGACGAGCACCTTTCTCTGCTCAAACAGGTGTTCCAACTCATATACAATGCTGGCTTGACGTTAAAACCTAGTAAATGCCAGATAGCGAGGGACGAGATTGTATATCTGGGGTTAAAAATCAATCCCCACGGCTTATTTACGGATAATGAAAAAATTAGGCCTATTGTTGACTTTCCTCGGCCTAAAACAGCAAAAGAACTATCACGCTTTCTGCGAATGACAGAATGGTATCAGCAGTTCGTCCCCCCGCATGCTACAATCTGTGAGCCATTGTATGCTTTGAAACGTAAATACAAGAAGTTTGTTTGGACACCTGAGGCTAACGCTGCGTTTGAAACACTGAAGTCTGCGTTGACTCAGCCTCCGGTGTTGGCTTTCCCGGATCATACTAAGGAATTTGATATTTATACTGACGCATCCGGAGTTGGTCTTGGTTGCGTTTTGTCACAAGCTGGGCATCCAATAGCTTTTGCGTCTCGTACTTTAGCCAAAGCTGAACGCAATTATTCAGCTACGGAACGTGAATGTCTTGCTGTTGTGTATGCTCACAAATTTCAATGTTATCTTAACGAATTGACAGTTAACATAATTACGGATCATTCTGCCCTTCAGTATTTGAATTCTGCTAAGCACCTATCTCAAAGACTTATGAAGTGGGCTCTGAAGTTACAAGAGAGCAATATCAAAATTTCGTATCAGCCAGGTCATAAGAATCAATTACCGGACGCATTATCTCGCGTTCCGATTAGTGTGGTCCCCACAGAAACTACTCCTGGATGTCAGCCTTTACTTCTAATAGCTGATATAACATCCAGAGAGCAGATAATAGCAGAATTAATAAATGATCCAGATTTCGGGGATATATATAACTTTTTGCTTGCGGGTTCGCCTCTACAAAGTGATCCTTCTCTGGCTGGAAGGTCACAGCATTTTGAAGTCATACAGGGTCTTCTTTACTATACGAAATCTAGGACTACTATGGCAGAGTTTCGCCCATGTATTCCGCTAACCCTTAGAATGGCCCTTTTAAACGAATTTCAGGACAAACCTCTTGCAGGCCATTTAGGTATTCGCAAGACCCTTTGTAAATTGCGGGATGTTGCCTATTGGCCTGGCATGTACCAAAGTGTGCTCGCATACGTTCAATCATGTCACTTGTGTCAGATTAATAATTACCGTAGGGTAAGACCGGCCGGTCACTCGAAATCTAGTTCAAGTTCTCATGTTTTTGATATTATTTCCATAGATTTATTGGGACCTTATCCTTTATCTGTTAAAAACAAAGCTCGTTACGTTTTAGTATTAACTGATGATTTTTCTAAATGGGTTGAAGTTTTTCCCATTAAAGCCGCTACGGCAGAAGTTACTTGTAATGTATTAGTTAATGAAGTATTCTCTAGATATGGTGCACCTAATAAAGTAGTTTCGGATAATGGTCCACAATTTATTTCTGACATTTTTGAAAGAATGTGTGCGAGACTACACATTAAGCATAAATTCATTTCCCCATATCATCCCCAGAGTAATCCTGCGGAACGCGTAAACCGCACGCTAGTGAAAATGATTGCTACATTTGTCATGGATCATCACGAACAATGGGATGACCATCTTGAGCTTTTTTCGTTCGCCCTCCGCTCGTCTGTTCACGAATCTACTAAAATTACTCCTGCAGAACTTTTTCTGGGTAGCAAAATTAAAACCCCTTTTGAAAATTTAACGGGGATTATCGACGAACTAAACCAGCGACCAACTCCGCAATCAGTACGAATCATGGCAGAAAAAGCTCGTGTTGCAATGCTAGGAGCACAAGCGGCTCAAGCAAGATATTATAATACTAGGCGTAGGGAACCAGATCTTGTCGTTGGAGATCTCACTCTCGTGGAAACGCACTTCCAGTCTTCTGTTTCTCATACTTTAGTGAAGAAATTTGCACCCAGCTACGAAGGTCCATATCGGGTGGCAAATGTGTTTGAAAATAACATTGTTCTTGAAAAACCTGACAATCAATTTCAATACGTACACGTTGCTCAGTGTCGCAAGTATCATGAACGAAATATCGATTTTATAATCAACCCTACTCAACCTTCTGTTCCACAGACTCAAGAGTCTATATCTCACGATCAACCTCAAGAAATTTTGGACGAACCAACAAACATTTTTGAAGAATCTCCCGTGATTTTTCTTCACCCTCCCCTCCTCAAGACGGGTTTCCAAACACGCAACCTGATTCTCCCATGAGACCAAGGCTCGAATCAAGTTCTTCAAATACTAGTATCGTTCCTTTCTCTCCAACCATTGCCAAGACTATTGCTGCACCCTTTCCTGATAACTCTGCAACACCACAAGCTCCTACTTCCTTGAATACCTCATCAGAGAGTATTCCTATAGGCAGGAATAAACATCGCCCTGCACAACCGCTAAATTACAGCAGCGACTCAGAGGCTTCGGATATTTCTGATTTATCAGTTATGAACAATAATTTGACTATTCCTAAACGTCAAACACCAATTACAAACCGTCCAGTAACACCAAAAGCTGGGCGAGAACGTTACTTGTCTCCCGAATCTGCTTCGCCGCAACAGCGACGAAGGCAGAGATCCTTGCATCCGCCCGGGTTTCGCCCCTGAAACCTACGCTCAGGGCAAACAGGGCCGATGCCTGCTGCTACTCTTATGCCACGAGGGCGAAAGCGAAAGCAAACGATGTGGCCGGAGCCACGTCCGTCCAAAAGAATGCTGGAAGGACACCACGGGCCCCAACACAAAGGGACTACATAACAGAAGCCTGGGGAGCCCGTTCCTGTCAGCCGCAAGAATTTCCGGACCGCCAGACTTCAGCCGTTCCTGACCGACGGATTTCAGCCGTTCCTGACCGTTCCTGTCAGCCGCAGGGATTTCCGGACCGGAAGACTTCAGCCGTTCCTGACCGACGGATTTCAGCCGTTCCTGACCGTTCCTATCAGCCGCAGGGATTTCCGTACCGCCAGACTTCAGCCTTTCCTGACCGACGGATTTCAGCCGTTCCTGACCGTTCCTGTCAGCCGCCGGGATTTCTTGACCGACAGCATACCGATGTTCCAGATCCATTCAAGTCCTTGACAAGATCTAAGCCACCTGAATTTACCAGTCCGATTAGGCCTGGAAAACCTTATCGTACTAGAGTTTTTTATGCGTCCTCGAGATAAGTAAATTCTCGTGGTCAGGTTCTTTTCTCCGTTTGTTGTTTTTCCTGCACGACCAGTTGGCGTGTCAGAATTTATTTTTTTCGTGTGGGCCTATGCATTCTTTTTTGTGTATATATGTGTTTTTTTTATATATTTCTTCTATGTCCATCTACTAATCCAAACTTTTTTATATATATCTATGTGCTTAGGGGTAAAATAATAAAATTGTTACTGTTAGGCAGCTCCAGGCAATCTTCGCTGCTGATACAGTTGGTGTGTATTCAACGAATAATGAGAACGTAATTTGAAATTAAAAAAGTGATTCCTGCTAGGCAGAATAAAAAGGAAGGTATGCCAATGCAGGTTTGTTTTGTTCAAAAATACAAGTGTTTCACAGATGAATACAGATTTCTTGATTTTGTCATGCCAAGTTTGATATTGTAAATACTGCTGCCACCAAACAACAAAACAAAAAAGAGGTCGATAAACGTCAATCAACGAAGTGTAAGACTTACACTCCAAAATTGATAGGTCTTTCGGAAAAAAAAAAAAAGGAAAAAAAAATTAAGGTGGAGATGATGTAACGTATACTCTCGATTCACTTTCCTTTTGATTTTACTATCTCTGGTTATTTTATTTTTCTATGTAAATTATCTTCTTACTGAACGAGATGTTATTTCACCCGCTGAATGAGATCTGGCAATGAGTGTAAGTCATGACGTGGTGGTAGCCAGTATAAATAGGCGCGTTCAACGATACCTGAGGAGAGCGTTTGTTGTTGTACGGGGAGAGCGTTTGTTGTTGTACGGAGAGAGCGTTTGTTGTTGTATAGGAAGAGCGTTTGTTTTTGTGGAGAGCTGTTGTTTATGAGTATAGAGCTTTGTTCATGTGCAAGGAGCTACGTGTTATTTGAGTAGCTGTGTGTGAAGATACCAGTAGAAGTTCATAAAAAAGGTTTTACGTAAGTACGTCTTTCTCAGTTCATAGTACTGTCAGACCTCTGTCTGGCTGTTAGGTTTATTTCATTTAGTGTTATTAGTAACAACCAGCATAAGACTTTAACTATTACTACAACATTACTACCAGTTATAAGTTTGTTCATTACTATTACTACACTACTAGCAGGAGACTTTATTCATGATCTTAATTAACTAGTAACAACAACCATTTGAATTCACTATTAGAAGCTTAGTACAAGCATTGAATTCATTATAATATTAGCTGAGTAGAAGCTTAGCTTAGCTTAGTAGTAGTGAAAGCTATATTCACGATAATTAGCGTGGTAGCAAAAGCGTTATTCATTATAAACTGATGGAAATATAGAATGTAACACATCTTTTAACGGCTGTATTTGTATATATTGATTTATTAATTGTTCTTTTTTACTCTAATTGTAACAAGATATACACTCAGTAATTTGTTAGAAAACTGAAATAAAAATTTATTGTTTAACCTGTATTTTTAAAGTATCTTTAATATTTCTGATTGAAAACTCAACACCCATTTAGTCTCCGATAAGGTAGGTGGTGGAATTAAGGCTTTAGCACCTCAACCCAAATATAGATGTTGAAACTGGCGTACCTCCTGCTTTCTGGATATGTTCTACGCAAACCAGTTAAAAGAACAGGATTTTTTTCTTAATGTCCAGTTTGTCGCAAATGGCAAAGCATATGTGAGGCGGCGTGGATTATGTGTGGCACCTTTGTTGGTTTGGTTCATGGGCTAGCCATTACTGCAGCAAAATGTCGCACAATTCCTTTCCGAAAAACGGAAGGCAACATCTGTGGTTTCCAGTAGGTGCCACGCAGATTTAAAAGGGTTCTAATTAACAGACTATGGCGACCTTATCTGTTGACAGTCAGCCTCATAGTACTCATCAACAGCATCTTCCACGACTCCTGTACCATGTGCTTCTGCACAGTCCTTCGGGAAAATACCATCACGTGCGGGAAAAAGTGTAGCATTGCATGTTGCTCTTCTGGCTTTTGACCGTCAGATATTTCTTGGATGTCATCTTAACTTCACCCGTTATCAGAATATCCAGTCTATACCAATATAAAAATCCTTACATCATCATATCACACCCAGATGCTCAGATTGGGTTCATCCGATGATTGGAATGTCAGGCACTGCTTATAATATTTGTTAACATACAGTGCAAAAATTGATACCTTAAGTCCCTTGACCGCACCATTTCTTCCATTGCCTAATTATCCATTCTGTGGGTTTTTGTCACTAAGATAAATTTATTTTTCTGCCTTTCGCTGGGATCAGCCGCTTTTTAAATTGGAAGACGACTTCGAAGATCCAATTTCTTTAATTCACGGCCCAAGGTCACTCTTTGTTGTGGTTCAATTCAGCAGGCCGTTGCTGTACACTGTAAAAAATTGTATGCCCTGAAATGCTTCTCAATTTTAACTCTCCACCTACATTTCCGTCGCTTGGACCTGGAAATCCTTCAGGATTTCTGTTACTAAACTCCTTTGGAACGGCAGTTTTTAAAGTCATCAGTACTGTATTTTGTTTTTATTGATCACTGCTGTATTTAATCTTGCGTGTACGATTTGATTTGTTTTAAATTTATCTCAATCAAATGATTTTTACTTCTTTTCAGGAGTTAGTGCAAATGACATTTATAATGAACAACACAAAAGGTCATAGTAGATCATGTGACTTTATTTTAGGGTACTTTCGGGAACATATTCCACAACTGTCTTTAAATTTCTATACGTACTTGTCCAAAGTGTGCATTTTAACCGTTTTAACAGGTTTGTCAACGCGGAATTGCTATGCACTAAATCCTTCAGACGTTGTGATGAAATATAGGTTTTGTATAGGTTATATGATATCCGCCAACTTACTGAAGCTGAATGAATCTTTTTTCGAAGAAAATTGTCCGTGTGATAAATATATAAATTGTAAAATTACGTTTCGGAGAATCAGAGTTAGTTATAAATTATGATGCTTAGTTTAATCTTAACTTAAATGTTTTTCTAGAAATGTGTGATTTTTAAAACATAATGAAAAAATCGCTATGTAAATGTGATTAAGGTACTAGGTTGGGATAAATTCGATTGTTCTTTTGTAGTTCACAGAACTATGAGGTGAATTATCAGGATTCAGGTACTTACTTATTTTTCAAACACTCCAGAAACTCTGTTGCGTCACATGCATAACTTAAATATATGATGTGTTTTAATGTTCCAAGTCTAATGAAGCATTTCTAGTTTTGATTGAAATAATATTTTCGAAGTACGTACGAGGAGAAATAAAGGCAAGAAACAAAATGTTAATATACAAAAATGCAGATTTCCTTGTGGTTAAGACTCTTTAATTTAATTTGTATTATGGAAGTGCAATGCTTCAAACAGTTTGAGAGCAACAATGAATTGGTCAGTAATGTAAGTTTAATGTGTGCCAAAACAAGCGGTTTCAGGACATGTTAAAAATTTTGAGTTTCTGAATAGTGCTTATCTAGGCTTCATTCAACACATAATGTTTGTTCCTTTTCGTGTTCGAATTGGTTATAAAGTACATTGTTCTGTCAGAGGCCGAAAGGAACGGTGCGCTAGTTTAGAACCATTTGTCCAAGGTGTGTTCGGTAGGAAAATGAGTGGTATTTTTTTCCTAGCAAAACGGCTTCCACTGTCCCTTCGAACCACTAGCCCTACACTACGTGCGGGCGATGGCTTACAGCCCAATCAGTTGCTAACAAACTGAGAAAAAAAACTTCCTGTCCTAAATAAAGTT
This sequence comes from Macrothele yani, assembly GCA_039090855.1. Taxonomy (NCBI): domain Eukaryota; kingdom Metazoa; phylum Arthropoda; class Arachnida; order Araneae; family Macrothelidae; genus Macrothele; species Macrothele yani. The sequence goes on along the minus strand of CM077018.1, from coordinate 17,379,264 downwards.
AGTGGCAGGAAATTGTAATTTAAGAAACGCTCCTCAGGTTACAGCAGTTTTTTATAGATTGCAAGATAAATCCATTTAGGCATTATTGTTTTTCAAGATAAATCCATTTTTGTATTATTTTCTTATGTTGTTTACGAAAAGACATTGCAATGTCTTTTCGTAAACTTAGCGGAAAAATCTTATCTTTCACAGAACATTTCATTTTCATTTTTTTTTATTTTAATGATTTTCAGATAACTTTGATCATCACTTTCTTCTCAAAAAAGATTTACTACAACACGCATTTTCGAAGATGTTATTTAGGTGTTTTTAAATTTAACATTAAAATGTCTGAAATTTTTCAACGAAATACGAAATTGTTGATAATTTGCAAACAACACTTGAAAGAGTACCTGCACATATTGTTTAACTAAGATTATTTCACAGAATCAATGGAGTGTGGTTAAAACTTTCAAAATGAGAATAGTAAATGTTTATTTAGATTCGACTAGGTCTCTTTCATCCCGCATTTTCTAATGCAAAAGATATATGCTTCTCCGTTTTATTTATCTATATGTTTATTAATTTATTTCTTCTTATCATTTGCACAAATCATTTTTATTTTATTGAAAATATAGATGCAATCACTTATTTCCGAAGTATTGAAATTTACTGCACGTTTCAATAAAAAGTCCATCCTTAGGATTGTAGGCCAAAACTCCCTAACAAGGGAGTGTGTATACATATTTCGCAGTCATAACCATCCCAAATATGAGCATTTTTAGACTCTATCTGTATCTTAAGTTAGTTTCATGTTCAGTAATTGTGTTTCATTTTAGATATTTGTTATTTTCCTAACTTTATGTTTCGTATCTTATATTTTAAGAACATAAAATTTGGAAGCTGTCCTCGAATTATTAGGAATTGGGTCTCCTAATAGAATTTTTTGCTGGTATAATTTCCAAATGTGTTTCAGGCTTTTAATCCTTGATTGCCTATGATTAAACTATTTTATAAACCCTATCTTTTTCCCATGATTAACAATATGATTAATCATTTCAGAAGGGTGCGAAGTTGATAAACTGTTTGTAAAATGTAATTTAACTTTGAAGGGGCCGTGTGTGTGTGTGTGTGTGTGTGTGTGTGTGTGTGTGTTCTCCACACTCTTTTTGTAGCGATGTCCTTTTACCTATTAAAATTTTGGTGGTTCGACCCCTCGCGTTTTTACCACACTCCGTGAATGGTCATGTACATATTTGGTTTAAATAACATGATACACTCGATCTATCCTGCATAATCTCAGTTATGCAAGCCGGTCGAGACGATTGTGTCTGTGGTATGTGCTATGTATAATTGCCGGGACTTGGATTCCTGCTGCATGTGTTGCAATTTATGACTTCTCGTGAAATCCTTCCGACTCTGTATATCCAGTGAAGTTGGACTTTTTTCCAAATGGCGAAGGTATTTTCCATGATCACAATGCTCCGAATCAGAGCTCCAAAGTTGTGAGGCATTGGTTTGAGAAACACGGTTTGGTCTTCCAGCATATCGATTGTTCTTCGAACTCCTTAATATAACTTCCATCGGGCACTTCTGTGGCTCTATGAAACAGCATATCAAGCGTCAGGAATTTACCATCATCACCATACCCACATAAAGGCGCAGTACACACGCGGCTTGGTTGATCACATCTACCAACTGCTGCGGCATCTTATTGTATCGATACCACGTCGTTTATCTGTTTTATTACCGATTAATAAAGACCAACGAAGTACTATATAGGTCTTCATAATTCAGTGATCACTCACTGTATTGTAACAAATATCTGACAGCACCTTATAAAATGAGATGATGTAGCCATCTCTATATTCGCCATGATCACAACATTAGGTAAATAAAATAATCATTTGTTTCATTTTACGTTGTTGGACAGCATTTTTTTAATACAGAGTAGATTGCACTGAAAAATTATCGCCTGAAATAAAACTTTATGTCTTACTCATCGCGATGGAGCAAAACATGTTGTTACAAAAAATGCGGGCAAATTCAATTCAGAAAATTTTGCTTATTCATCATTCAGTATGTGAAGAATTTCAAATTAACACTCCTGTAATCACATTTATAAATTTAAATTCAGCTCTTCAATAATGTCTTTGTGTTTGTGGAAAAACAAACAAGTTCTTCAATTTTATCTTTTTCTGCAAAATTTACCACCTTGTGTTTAGCTTGAAATAAAATTATTACTGAAAAACATAATGCATGCAATTCGCTAAAGATGAATACATTTTTCAACAAAATACTCCAGTATATGCATGATAGTTCTCTTCCGAAAGTAACATTTTACGTGCTAAATAGAATGCGTTTTTGCAAAAAGTTTAAAATTTCTCAAAAAATAAATATCACGGAAAAACATTTTGCAGGACAAAAAATATCCATTCACAGAAAAACATCTCAATCCATTCAGAGTATATCATTCACAGAAAAACTTTCTCGGCACTAATTTTACCAGCGATAATTACTGTTATCAAAAAAAGCAATTAAAGTACCATTCTAAAAAAATATTAAAATTTTAAGATATGTCATATGAATTTTAAGCACATGCATTAACTATATGAATATATTTGGTATATATAACATGCATTAACTATATGAATATATTTATCTGTATAAATATATTTGTTATTTTTATTTTTGTTTCCATCATTATTCAGTTCAGAAATACGACTACAGCCTAAGAATAATGTTTTCCTCAAGCTCAAATACAAATCCTACTTGATAATTCATGGCGTAAAACTTAACTGACTGATTTAACTTTCGGAACTGTCAGCTGAGGAGTATTGCATGAAAATTAAAAGAGAAATCAGTCGGCCGAGTGTGACCTGCTTTGAAATATTGCATCAATGTGTAAGAATTCAAGTAAATGGCAACATTGCGATTCGTAGTAATTCATATTTATAATAATCATATTAAAAACACACAAAAAAAAAAACGTTTGATAACAAAATTTAAACTAAAATTTATCTCAAGATCCTATCTCTAGGTTTGAAATGCATCAGAAAATTAAAGGAATATTGTGGTGTATTCTAACTGTTAAAAAATCATACATGTGTATTTTTTTCATTGGAGGTTTAAAGTGCACCGTGAGCAACTCATTGGGCTATAAGCATTCGCCTGTCCCTAATTTAGGACCACTGGTTCCAGGGAAGAGAGAAAGCCAGTGCCGTAAGACAAACACAACATGCATGCTTTACCGGGATTCGGACCCAGACCTCTTTCGGACGAATTAGCAAAAGCTATCGCTTAGACAACTGCGCCACTAAATCTGTATTGTCGACTGAGCTTCCATAACCTTCGTTTGTTATGTTTGGTGGATATTCCACTCGCAGCCGTCGTTTTCGAGGTTTCTGTCGAAACGTCGTCATAAGAGTTGTTCTGTGTCCTTTATTTATGCATCATGCGGAGCTATAAAAGCTGACCATGAGTGTTTTTCAAAGAATTGATTAGGATCTATCAATATTTTTTTTCACATTTATACACATAGTTCACGCAGTTTCACTCAATTTCTGTTTTACATATTATAGATTAAAAATTATTTAATTAAATAACTTTTGGTAATAAAACCATAGTTCATGTTAATCGGTACTTAGGTTTTATTTATCAATTTAAGAAAATTAAAATCAAATTAACTTAAATCACTGTCCTCTACTGAAACATAAATGCTAGGGAATTTGGGATTTTTACTGACATGTGAGTCCCTGCACACTTTAGTTGCTTAAAAAACAGGTTATTCCAAAAAAAATGAGGTTCATTTCATGATATAATTTTTTTTTTATAATTTTCTGATTGATAATTTAAAAAAGTTATTTGCTCGGAAACATTACAATAATACGGTAAATTACTACATATGCGCATTGTTTTAATTGAAAAGTAAATAATTAATAATTTAAACACCATCCTGAAATCAAAATAGACAGTATTTCTTATATTGAAAGGAGGATTCAAAAGGAAGACATTTTAAAAAAATTATTCAATGACATCATCACAACGACACTGCACAAAAGAGATTTTAATGTACATGCCATACATTCGAAGGTTAAACTCAAGCGATGTGAGGACTTAGAGACAACAGGCAAACGGTTTACATTTAAAATTAGAGCTACATATTTTCTCTCTTATTGAAATTTGGTTACAGCTGGATTAATCAAATTTTATAAATGAAGAACATCAACATGAAAGAAAAGTCAGAAGTTTGACCACTGTCGTTTTAAAATGTGTGACATGGAGTTTATAAAGGAGTTCGGTACGTCAAAAAGTATGTTTTCTTGTTAAATAACATTTTATATAAAATTTTCAGTGATATGTTACCCTAGTTTATTACTAGAGTTGCAATGTAGTGTGTTCTTAAAACCATTACGTGTGTAAAAACATAATGATATCAATTGGAAACGACGATTTTTATTTTTTACATTAAAAGGATCGTTCGTAACCTAATAACTTACAAAATAATAAATTTTAAATGTTTCGACTTAATTCCAATTATGACTTCACCACTAGTTACCCAAAATATTTTGGATAGGAAGATGCGACATGAATTTCTTATTCTTCGTTCCTTCCTCATCTAAAAAAAACCAGAGACGGAGATATTCAAGAACATGTATCTGGTTTTAAACAGGTGCTTAAGCCTGCTTCTAAAAATTGTGAACTTCTGGGAGCTTGTTTTCGAATGATGAACTCACCACATGCAAATTGAATATTTTCCGTGTCTATTTCGACTGCTCATCTTGTTCAAACTTTTGTTTCATTAACTGAACGTATTGCTAGACTTGTACCGGATAAAGACATAACTGCAGTTAAGTCGAGACATATTGAGTTTATCAGTTTTAAATATTTTTACCTTACGAATGATGTTTCGTATGTAAAAATTGAAAAAAATCGTTTCCAACGAGTATCAAAAGCTATAGGTCCGTAGTATTTGAGAAATTTTTCAAAACTTTCTGGGAACGCAATTTCACGTGGATTATGAGAAATTAGATAATATATGTATCTAAATCTTTTGTGAACAGGATTTTAAACAGAGACTTCCCAATACTTCCCAAACTTTATTCAGGAGAAAGAGGTCTCCATCTTCTCATTCTAAATATGACGAAATAAATGCATCATTTACTTCTTGTTGCCAGTAAGTTAGATATTTGCTTTGTTCAGTGCCTTCTTCAGTCCTTTAGTGCAGTGGAGCCATGATTACGCTTGACCTTTCTTTTTTACGAACTTTTTTTATTTCTCTGCACAACTGATTAGATGAATATTGCTAGGTCGGCTTCTAGAAATTTTTTGCGACTTTTTTGGACTTTCAACTACATTTACTTGAACGAACTGAGCTCAACTTTTAGTATTTGATTTTCCGGTTGAGGGAGCGTTTTCGCCAACAACGGTATTGTAGCCGTTTCAGATACCGTTATTCTTTGTTAAGCTTTCATAAGGATTTCAGTGTCACTTTTCTGGAAAAGCGGTAGTTTATTTTCTTCTCTTTAATGAAAATTCCGAAAGTCTATATTACATTAGATTAATTTAGATTAGATTACTGAAGACTGAATCCCTTATTAGTCAATAAAGTACAATTTGAAGTCTTAGTCGACGGCATAAACATTTTTGTCATACATTTTAATATGAAAATTTATGTTCCGTTAAATGGAAAGAGAAGGATTATATATATACACAGTGCGTCGAATAATTTTTAAGACTGGCGCTAGATTTCAGCCTATGGTGGCGCTACCAGTGTACACGCGAATGCGTTATAAACCATGACCAGCTGCTTGCTTTCTGCCAAAAGTACTGCGCAGTTGTTAAAGTAACTCAAACGAAACAGGAGTTCCTTAGAGAAGTAAAATTTTTTTCATGTTGAACTATTAAGACGGAACAAAGAGCGGTTATTAAATTTAACGCAAAACTTGGTAAAAGTGCCTCGGAAACGTACCAAATGATGAAACAAGTTTACGGTGAGTTTTGTTTAAGTAGATCAAATGTTTTCCTGTGGCACAAACTTTTATTGTGGAAGAGAGACGCTAGAAGATGATAAGCATACCGGAAGACCAAGTTCATCTAGGACACCTGAGATTATTGATAAAGTGCGTGATTTCGTAGCAAGCAATCGATGTGCGTCACTAAGAGCGATGGAAGAGTCTTTAAACATCAACAAAGAAATGATTCGAACCATCCTGCATGAAGATTTGGGCAAAACAAAAGTCGTGGGTGGAACAAATTTAGCACAGTTAACCAATGAGCAAAAATCAAGGAGAAGTGCACATTGCAGAGACATCATTTCAGCCGCTGAAAATGATCCAAACTTCTTAAAATCGATTGTTACTGCTGATGAAACATGGTGTTTTCAATATGATCCTGAAACAAAGCGACAAAGTGCGAAATGGAAGTCAAAAAACTCGCCACAAGCCAAAAAAACAAGAAAAGTTCCATCGAAAATCAAAACAATGCTCATTACATTTTTTGATAGTAAGGGTATGATGCACAAAGACTATGTTCCAAGTGGACAAACAATTACTGGTGAGTTTTATTTAAAGGTTTTGAGGTGTTTGATGGGCACAATTCGTCGCATTCGTCCAGAATATCGAGATAAAAACAGCTGGTGTTTGTTGCACGATAATGCACCCAGTCACACCTCACTTCTTGTTCGTAGTTTTTGGCGAAAAATAACGTCTGTGTGTTGAATCATCCACCGTATTCGCCTGATTTAGCACCCTGCGACTTTTCTTTGTTCCCAAAACTTACAATGACGTTAAAAGGGTGTTATTTTGATGATATTTCGACCATACAAACAGCTTCGACGCGTGCTTTGGAGGCAATTCCGCAAAGTGAACTGGAACAGGCATTGGAATCATTACGAAATCGCTGTAACAAGTGTATTGAAGCCGGAGGGACTTATTTCGAATAACAACCCAAAACAAATGATAATTTCTTGTTTCTCTTTCATTTGACAGACCCAGTCTAAAAAATTCTTTGACGCACTGTGTATATTTCTTGATACAAATTTGCTTCTGAATGTCCAATTTTGAATTTTTTGTTTTAAAATAGAAGGTAATTCAGTTTATAAAAATAATTCCTTAAATAATTTAGTTTTCAAAATTGCGACATTCTGATGCATGACGCATATATGCTACCTTTCACTTTAAATATGTTCTTTGGCTTCTAAATAGTGTTATGGAAATGAATGCAATTCGCCATGTAGGTTTTCATGAACACTATCACCTTTAAATACCGAGCTCTTTCCAGAGTAGGCACCAGTAGTAGGATAACTGTTTTGTTCTCTGTGATCCCGGAGGTAACCTATAGAAAACATATATTTCTGAATCATGAATAGAGTTAGGTATTCTGAATAACAGATAATTTTCCAAATCGTTAAAGTAGGTAACTTAGGTGTATTATTAGCAACTGTTAAAGCTGATTCAACGAAAATAAAACATAACTAAGTTAACAAAACACATGTTCCAAATTTTTATATAACCGATTTTTTTAATAATTTAATAATTCAAGGTTCATCGGATTCTAACGAATTGCTCCTACGACAATTATCAACTGATTTTCAAATTTATTAAAGTGATACAAAATGTGGTCCTTGTTGAATAAGTTTTAGAGGTTACGCACTTTAGTAATTTAGGTTAAAAATGTAGAACCGAGAATTTTACTTGTTTTTAAATATACAAGGTAAATTTTAAAAACGTAGAAACTTTCAGTTTTAACAAATAAGTGCACATTCCAAATAACGGCAGAAAGAATAACTTTCAAGTTTTCGTTTCTTTTTATACCGCAGTTAGAAAAACGAAGGCAAACCGTAAAACCCCGTTCTCCGTACTTCGTGCGAAGGTTTTGTACAGCTTGAAAAAGCTTAATTAATTTCTCCGATATAAGCATCATTGAAATTTTCAGACGGCTGCTCCATCATGGGAAAGGGAGGTTAAAAGAACTGAGATTTTAGCACCTCACTCTCTTATTGAACAAAACTGGTTAATAGATAATGATGCCAGATATTTCTTTCTGTTTGGAAGTAACATAATGTTTTGGAGAACAAAATTTCCGAATATTTAATAAAATTCTTCATAAGAGTTGTGGTGGTTTTTAAGGAATTATAAAGAAAATATAACGGCATGAAATACGGATTATACACAAATATCAGTGGAGACGTAGCTTATATGTTTCGCAAACTAATCCTTGAAAATGGCCGTTGGGGACATAAAATTTTCGAAAATAAAACTGAGCACTTGTCCTATGATCCCAAAGACTTCATTGAAATAACCGATAAAATTAAGTTGAGAACAGTTGATAAATTTAAATAGCTGGGATCCATAATACATCAGGATGGTACATGACATCATGACATTGATCGGAGAACTGCGAAGTGCATTATTATCTTTTTATGTTTCTGAAATTAATGTGAAGCCATCAAGACGATTCTGTGGTTTCATTTCTAATCAGAGATGACCACGGTAGCTTGGAAAATATTATCATATATATTTTCCGATTTCCTTTTAATCGCCAGTCTGGCAATCGTAATCTATTATTATTTGCAAAATTTAGTAGTGTATTTGAAACCATAGATTACGAAAGCATTTTCTTGCAATATCCGTGAATTCAAATGTCATGAATATTTAACTAGCTATGGTAGCGTTCTTCTACTTACAGAATCAATGATCAGTGTATTAATGAACCATCAAATTTTACACCTCAGAAGTTCCTTTATCTTTATCGAATTTTTAAAAGGGATTTGTGATACTTGGCGTACAAATGTTTCGAGAGATTGCGACATTTATACTTGGTGCTTTTCTCCGACAGTAAGGTATCCTCGTCTCACCCTTTCTTCGCAAAATAATTATTCAGAATTTTTTTAGAGTTGCACTACAACAAAGCATGACATTCGCTTAAGTTATATAACTACACATCGAGCATTCTGAGACTAGTGCAGCGGTTTTCGTTTTGGTTTGAAGACATACTAACATCATTTTACTTTATTACTTGTATAAAGACCCTTTGCGATGATTTTATATTCCATTTCAACCAGTTTTCCTCATTTTATCTTATGAGACTATAGCTGTGGAAAATTTCAAATGAAACCAATTAACACTTTTAAACCTTTTTTTTATGTATCGGAGAAATCAATGTCGTAAACGCAAACTAAACTTTTTATAAACATATTTTCGAATAAGAAACCGCAATTGAGTATTTGTTTTTTATACCTTGTACTGAGTTGCTTGTTGCTCTCAGTACAAGAAAGGCTTTCATGATATCTTTCTGCAGTGATAACGTATGTATTTCTCGCAACGTGCAGACAGGTCGTTGTATATGTTTTGGGAAATAGGTAAATAGTGGTATTGAGACACTGAATGAAATAGAACTTGGGGTGACTGTAATGTCAGCAGAGGTTGTGCTGCCTGTTGTTAAAACTGAAATACTTCGTTCTGTGCCCGTTTCGATGATTCTATCATTCAGAGCAGTGCGAATGAGTGTGTTGTGCTATACTTTAGTATACTTTCAAACCGAGTGACTGCTACAGAACCAAAGCTGCTTATTAAACTATCGTGTTCAACTATTTCCGCCTGGCAGGCGCACTCACCCTTTTTCACTATACTGCCCGTGCCACTGTCATTTGAACAACAAGTGCTAATTTTTAACTAAATAATAAAACAGTATTTCCATTTCGAAACCAATATTAATGATTGTGTTAAATAAAGTAGGACCTTTTGAGATGTGTCCGATGCTTAAATCGAAGATTCCAAAAGATCTCTTGAAAATCTACGATAATTAGTTATTTTACAGTAACAACAATGAACAGCATTTTTACTGAACATACACACCCGTCATAGACACTACACATCTTGAAAGAATGGACAAACTGACACGAAACTTAACCCAGAAGAGCGTAAGTAGGTAGGAAAGAAATGGTATAAGTCTTAAGGGATCTACTGAAAACCTTTGGCGAATAAATAACATAATGTGTCTTGACTGAACAGGTCGTATAAATTCCTGATGAACTATGCTTTAAGCAATACGACATGGAAGCGAATAGAAATGGCCGCAAGGGGTGTACTGATGTGTCTTTTTTGCATCATCTTACATCTTTCTAAAGACACGTTCCTTGATGTCTCTCGATAATAAACCTGCGCCTTTGCATTCTGATTAACTATTATGCAAAATTTCTTGTAATCTAAAACATACGAGCTAAATAAAAAACTACATCCTGCTGGAAAAGAAAAATAATTTCCGGAACGCAGGAAACTGTCAAACTTAAAGAGGTCAACTCCGCTGAAAATTTCATTATTTGATGGCACATCCCCTTATAAGGGTATCGCAGTGAATGCTTCGTCTCCTAAATAGAAATGTTGTGTTTTCATTGAACTGAAGGCTACAGTGGAATTAATATAGCCAGTCAAAATTATGTGTTCAACGGGCTAGACTATTTCTTGATATTGAACTTCGCACCGGTTTAGCTGATGTTTAAAATTACAAAAATCTGTTGCTGTTTTTTGAGAATTTTCAGAATTTCTAATCGATATTATCGTACAAAAGCCACTGCTGTTAATAATCAAACAAGGATTCCAATAATAAGGAATGACGACAGGAATATAAACGAAATACACTCACGGACAATGAAATTTTTCGCACATAGCAGAAAATATAATACTACCACGAAATTTTGCAAATAACTAGAGTGCGTGCTGGTATGCAAATGATCCAGGATTGGTGCGATTGCACATGACCGTGCACCCTGTGGTGGCGTAGCAAGCGCGAACCGGCAGCCTTATGAAACGGCGTGAAGACAATGCCCCATGAAAGCGAAAGCACCAGCCGACGCACGCAAGAGTACAGAGTGACAAGAATGCTGGGTAGACGCCAGAGATGTCGACTAATTCAACTTACGGACTTTGAGAGAGGCCTGATCATCGGGCTGAAACCGCAGTGTGGTCGGCTCTCCGTATAGCCCGCCAAGTTGATCGTTCTGAGGATGCCGTGCAACTGTGTTGGGAGCAGTGGACATTTGACGGCACTGCCACACGGCGGAGCGCTCCGGTAGGACCAGGATGACCAGCAGCAGAGAGGATGGCGGTATTGTTGGCCAGGCACGAACGGATTCCACGGAGACCCGGTCCACTAAACAGGCAGATGTAGCAGCTCCTGTGTGCCCACGAACCATTTTCCGACGTCTTGCGGAAGCGAATCTGCAATCCCAGCGCCCCTTACGTGTGCTGCCATTAACACCGGAACACCGACGGCTCCGTGTGGACTCTGCCAGGCCAGACCGACGTGGAACACCACAGACTGGCGACGTGTGATGTTTGGCGATGAATTCCGCTCTGTTTTGGGGACAGATGACCATCGTGTCCGGTTGTTGCGTTCCCCGGGTCAACAGCACAATTCCAACCTCACTATCATGCGCCACATATCTCTAACTGCAGGAAATATGATCTGGCGAGCCATTGCCTACGATAGCCTATTAGCTCTAGTAGTGCAACGTGGATAATCGACGGGCTAGCGGTGTGTGGACGAGATCCTACGGATCCATGTGCTTTCATCCCTGAACGGGATTAACACATTTACTATTATTTAATGAGTAATGAGTATCGCATGTGAATACTAGTTAAATGGAGAGGGTTCATGTGATGCAACAACTTTAGTTCATCTGTGTAGAATGAAGTACTGGAATTTGGAGATGGCTTCCAAACAACTGAAATTATTCTCTTATAGTCACGAATGTCGTAGTGAAGGAGGAAACTGTATTTATATACCGAAACTTCTTTCCTGTAAGATTGTAGGAGCTCAATTCTAGTTGCCCTACTGTATATACACTTACTTTAATATAGAGCCTTTACCTCTGCTTCTGGCATACGCGTGCTCTTTCCTAAATGTTTCATTTCGTTCCTCAGTAAGTTTGAAAATTGTATGTAGTAGGATACTATAAGGGTGTTCAAATGAAAAGGTACGAAACGTCATAAGAACGTAACCGTTAACATATTTGTCTATGCCGCTATGGGAGAACGTAGCGACACATCTAGGGATGCGATTGGAGTCGCCGGCGTGGATCGGAGCATGCGCGGGCGCCCGCATGCGCAGGAGAGAGCAGAGGCTCTTATAAAGAGCGCCGTCCAATTGACGCAGCAGTGTGTGTGAGGACAGGATGGCGTTCACATTGCAAAATTCGACGATTGAGGAGCAGCGAGGCGTTATCCGATTTCTGACAGCGGAAGGTGTTAAACCTGCCGCTCTTCATCGCCGGATGGTGACCGTATATGGGGAAGACTGTGTGTCCGACAAGTCAGTGAGAAAATGGAGTGCCCGTTTTCGTGCAGGCCGTGACAGCTTGGTTGATGACCCGAGACCGGGCCAGGCAAACACAGTCATCACGGCCGATCTCATCGACAAGGTGGACGACCTAGTGAGAGGTGATCGGCGTGTCACATTGCGAATGTTGGCGGTGGAGGTGGATGTCCGCGTTGGAACAGTGTGGACAATTGTTCACGACAGGTTGCGTTATCGGAAGGTGTGCGCGCAGTGGGTTCCGAAGCAGCTCACCGACCAGCAAAAGGAACTGCGTATGGGGCTAGCACTTCAACATCTGTTTCGGTATCATGAAGACCCCGCTCTCCTGGAGCGGATCGTCACAGGTGATGCGATTTCCATGTGTTTGGTCCCCTAAAAAAACATCTGAAAGGGAAGCGCTTCCACTTGGACGACGAACTCAAGGACGCTGTGCAGGACTGGGTCTCGTCACTGCCATAGGAATTCTGGGAACAAGGAATCCTTCGGTTCGTTACTCAATGGAGTCGTTGTGCTACGGCCTATGGTGTATACTTTGAATAAAGTCTTCATTTATACCCACAGTGTCGTTTCGTACCTTTTCATTTGAACACTCCTAGTACGTATAGTATTCCATTACCATTCGAAATGATATTTAGTAAGTTCATCTAAAATGTTTGTATTTTTATGTTTCTTATTTTGAAAATTAGTAACAGATAGCACCTAATTTCACTACATTTACTTCCCAGTAATCGCATACAAAATTATCAGATAATAAATAATTTATGTCCACTTTTGCATTATTTTATTACAAGCCTCGTATAATTGAATTAAAATACATTTCAATACATAAAATTTGTCAAAATCCTGGAAATTTTAAATATCATCATACTGCATGAAACTCAGTGTTATTTAAATTCGCATTTCGTAATCCTCCGTATTCATTCTTTGACACAGCTATATATACTCTTATAACGTTTCGCACACAGTGAGTAAAATATTTGCTAATGGTTCTGCTCAGAAATAATCTTTGTGTCCTAAATGTATCCTCAAACATCTGAACAAAATGCAAAGCTTAATCTCCATTACCGATACGGAAGCTGTTTGTAGTGTTTATTGTTGATACACAGCTCGATTCTTTGACAAAGAATTCTTCTAAATTATATCGCTTCCTGTAAGAAGTCAGTATATTATATTTCATGTATATTTTTCAAGAAACGGAATTTTCGAAATTATGTGAGGTGACATGGATATCAGTGTGCCAGGGGTGACATGATATTTCCCGCAATTCTTTAATCCTTTCAGAAGGGAAATCAGTGGTATTTTTCAATAGAAAAAGTTTCTATTCGAAATCTTAGAATCCAAGGAAAAATGGAATATAACTTTTTGCAGCTTGAGGAAAATTCAGTATTATTTTGCTAGGAAATGCAGATACATAATTTTCTAGTGAGCAGCGTATTATAATTTTCTTTCAAGATTTTATGTGCTTAGTTAAATTAGTAAATATTTTGAAGTATAACACATGCACTAAGCTTTCATTGTCCAAAATCCATGAAGAGTCAAACACATATGTAAAGAGTTCGCGTAATAATATGTTCTGCAATAACCCAAATTTTTAAATAACCCTTGAAATTCATAATATTCTTCCTTATTAATTATACCAATTAGAATATGCGAATTTCATGTCGCGAAATAACCTTAGTGAAAATATGACGTTACCTTACACCGCCATCAAGTGTTGGAAAAAATATCTACGGCTATCGTTTGTGTTGAAAGAGAGGAAATAGAATATGCATTTTCAACATAGTGAAAAGAGAAGTCGATTCTTTGAAAGCAGCTTGTAAAACTTAAATCTAATTACATATCTAAACATAGAATTGTCCCTTCATTATATTCATTGCTTATATAAAATTTAATGGAAACAAAAAAGTCTGGTCTGCTAATGTCACAATGACGAAATTAATCTGCGTATAAATATTGGCGGGAGAGCTTTTGAAGGAAACGGTACTAATTTTCAAATGCAATATGTCATTATGTCTTAAAAGGAAAGTCTTTAATTAATGCATTCTTCGAGTTGCTTCATATGTAACAAAGACATGTACCTTACCTAAGAAAGGCATACAAAACCTTGCGCCAACTGGAAAAGGCATGGAGAAATGCATGCTTGGTGTTACCTGGAAAGATAAAATGAGAAACTTGTGGATAAGGAAAATGACAACAGTGGAAGACGTCATGATAAGAGTAAAATCCCTGAAATCGCAATAGCCTGGACATGTTACCAAATAAACGGACCACCAATGGACAACCGAAATTTTAAACTGGATAACAGTGGGCAGAACAAGACCCAGAAGAAGACCACATGGTAGATGGATGAATGAAATTCGAAAGTATGCCTTTATAATACTACTTGAAAATGTCTACTTAACGTCAGGAAACATGAAAACGACATGAACACTCTAAGCTTCCCACAAAATGTTTCAAAAGATGCACCATTTCTTCCCACATTTTATGATGATTTCGTAGAGAAAAATATTTCTACATGTTTTACAAATATTATCTTCACAGACACAAATAAATAAATAAATAAATAAAATCTGGAAGAGCCTAGTGGTTATTTTCTCCAAGCTTCCTGTGGCAATGGGAAATCGGAAATAAAAGTTTGTCTTACAATTCTTAAGCAAATAGTACAGAGAACTTAATACAGAAATTGGAAATAAGAAACCTTAGATAGCGGATTCATCAAAATACTAATAAGTCTGTGAACGAATATTGCTGCCAATAAAGCGAACTTCATCTCTCCCATTACATCCACAATAACCAGTGGGTTTGTAGCTCGACTATATCTCTCCAATTCCTCCCACAAAATCTAAAGGGTGCTGGTGTTATGCGATCGAGCGGACACTCGAGCGTGATAAACTCACATGAATACTAATGAAGCCAATGCGTCTCCTCGTGGAAATCATGCGGTGTTGAAGTGTGCTGTTTAAAAATGGTGTCGCGGTAAGAACAGGTAAAGGCTAAGAACGAGTGTAGAAGATGTGGTCGGCGAGGATGTTCTGATACTTTATTTCGGATACTGTGGTATCCTTGTATATGACGGGTTACAAGAAAGCCCAAGTCAACGCACATCTAACTATTACACAGCTTTCAACTACGGCTCTCAGATGGAAAGAAACGATAAATGCCTCATATCAGGTGCACTGGTAGCTTCTTCCTCTTGCCTTGCCATAACCGCATTTTATTTTTTAACCGTTTGAAAAACAAATCCAAGAAAAGGCCAGAGAAATCACCAAAGGTGTAGAAATCATAAAACTCTCGCTCCAAACAATTTGAAAGACATTCTAGGAAGCGTTCCCGTTCATATTTCCTAAGCGCAGGCGCAGACAACAATATTACCACAAACATTATAGATATATTGCACATAAAAAAAGATAATAAATGTCTCATATTTTATGCGCTGGTACCTGTTTCCCCTTGCATTGCCATAAACGCATTTAATTTACCTTTTGATACAGTTTTAAAATATATTTCCTCCCTCTCCATCCCACTTAATTTCCAATCTTCTTTTCCTTCACTTATTCGTAAATGTCTTACTTCTTTATTTTTTATTTTTGTTTACGGAGGTGATTGATTTTTTAAATATTATTGCAATTGATACTCCACGTTTGAATGTTGTGTTTGGTAACTTGTAAATGGAGAAACATATCTGATGATATGAAAAAAATATAAGTTTTGTTTAATAAATTATTGAAATAAAGGAAATCCATGTTTTCATTAGCGATACTTTTTCCAGGAGATCCTGCTTGCCCGAAATTTTAAAGACTGATTTAGCGCGCGCACACACACGCGTGTGTGTGTCTGTGTCTTTCAATTTTTTATGTCTACTGTAATGAACAAATTAAGTTATAAACTTGACGCTGTGCATTTTATCCACATTAAAAAATGTAAATGGGTGACACACATGCCCTTTCACTATTCATATTTATATAACTAAAAGAAAAAACATATGTAGAAATCAGATTTATCCTGTGCTCTGGTTTTCAAATTTAAGTAGCAAAGAAATATTTTTAAATCATAAAAATATTTGATGCATATATTTATCAATAAACACAATATTGAAATTGCTTCTTCTGCATTTTCATTCCAAATGTTTGGAAATGAATGTTTAAAAAAAAAACGTTTTTCACTCCTTAATGTATCTTGACAATTATTTGACAGTTGTTTAGGATGTTGGCCCAAAGTCTGTAGTTCTGAGGCTGACGTATTGATATTCAGTAGTATTTCAAAATAAAAATATATAAATATGAAGATGTTCTAAGGAATTGGTAATTCGACTACATGTTTGGTGTCAAAGTTAAAGCAACTTCACCAGTTGCTAATGATTTAACTTGATCACCTGTTCCAAACATCTGGTGGATGTTTATTTATTTAGTTAAACCAGCTGTAACAGCTTTTAAGAATTTCTTAAAAGCATATATTTCTCAAAAACAGGAAAACATGCATGGTCGATTAATTGAACATTTCAGGGAAAACTTTCTAATCATTTTATTATTCGGAAGTATGTTGTACTTTATTGGTGAACTCAAGTACGACAATTTGAAACTTACACAATATATATAACATGTTGGGATATGCAAATGATTAAAATATCAATGAAAATGTACATGCGGTTATGGAGCAGTGACCTCTGAACTGTCCTGTCATGAACATAAAGGGGTGGCTCAAAAGAGATGTTGCAATATTTGAAGAGCAGGCATTGAGGCGAAAGGGTGTTTCTTGTGTCTTACTATGCCTCGTCGCCGAAGAATGTCGCATTACGAAAACCTGATGGACTTTGAAGGAGGAAGGATTTTTGAGATGAGAGAAGCTGAATGTTCCTTCCACGGTATTGCCACCAGTACGGTATCAAACGCGAGTACAAAGATGCGAGCGTGGCGTCAATGCACAGGTGACGCTCGGACGCACAGAAATCCGAGAAATGGACCGGAAAGGTTTCACAGTTGTACGAGACGACATGCGACATGCACCTCTAATGCATGGCAGTGAACGATACCACAGCGAACTCAACTTTGTTAGCTTAGCAGTGGAGCACTGTGACTCGTCTTGCATTGTCCTGGTCTCTGGCAGCCTTTTACCCTACATTCTTTTGGCCCTCAACATAGAAGATGCAAAGTGGTTTGGAACTTAGACATTGACGTGTTGATTGGCAGCAGATCGTGTTTTCTGACGAGTTACATTTCAACTTGATGCATATGTCTTCGAGGACATCATGGTGAGCGCTCCTTGCAGCGCCATATCTGCCCAACGCCATGCGCCAAGATTTGGAGTGCCAATGGGCTCAATTTGGGATTTCGCCTGATAGAAATTGAGGAAACCCTGAACAGCTTGCGGTACATCAGGAATGTTTTAGAGGCAGAGGTAATACCCTTCCTTCAGAGTGGCCTTGAGGCTATATTAAGAATGGATAATGTTCGGACACATGTGGCCCGGAATGTCTAATATATCTTCCTTGCGAGGCAGAAACTGCACTTTCTATCGCCTACACGTTCGTCGGATATGGCCCCTTTCGAAATAATCTGGGATATGTTTGCTAAGCGACTGACGCGTGAAGCGCCTCCTCCAGTCACCACAAATGAACTCTTGTCTCGCATAGAAACCAGCTGGAGGGCTGTTCCCAGGATGATATAAAAAGCTTTTCCATTCAATGCCACACCGTGTAGCGTTTGTTATTAATGCTCGAGATGGCTTCACAGGAATTAATCTGGAAGCGAAAAAATCGTGTATATCTCTTTAAATATAATCACTTATCTCATGTAACATGGTGACTGTGATAAAAATTTCATTTGAATACAACGATTCTTTCTTGGCGTTGCGATTTTCACAAAGAGTATTGCACATTATTATGCGTAAGCACCTTCCTTTCAGTGGAAAGTTTACGAATGTCGCATTTTTCTATTATAAATAGTTTAAAAAAACTATAAAACTCCTGCAAAATGCTTGTTATACTAGAATCTTTTGTTGAAAGCAGTAACGATCAAATCGACTTACAAAATCATTTGTTAAATCACGGCAGTGCAACAAAACAGAATGTAAATTGTGCTTAACGAGCTAGGATAATCACTTTAATAGCAGGAGCGTTACCGAAAGTATGACAGCCTGCCAACTAGATAATTTAGATTCAGTAGTGATATTTTTTTAAAGTTTGGCAGCGTAACAAACCCAGTTAGCCACTCAATGGGTTATGAACAGTTTCACATCCCTAATGCAAGAACACTCTTTTTAGGAAAGTTAAATGCCTTACAACAAGCAGACCGTTTCGTGCTCACCCGGACCTATTTTGGAGTAACGGTTTGAGGACACCGCAGAGTACTATCCGGCAACGGGAAAAGGAAGGCTTCGGAAATTTAACTATTACGTATCGCAGAAGACAATAATCGTGAATTTTAAGAATCTAATACAGGCATCCGTTTCAATTATACGGAATATACCATATGTCGCACAAACATTTTAGCTTTAACAAAACAAAAACAGCTCCACCTAAGGTAGATAGCTCGTAAACTTACTGGTGCATTACGCTCTCCTGAACAATAAGGTAGAGGTGGAGGTACCACCGATGGCACTATCGATAGTATTGATAGTTTCGTCCAAATCAGTACATTGACAGTGAATCGATAGAGTTTTGTAACTATCGATAGTTTTACGTTTACCAATGCTGAAAGTGTAAATCACGGTGTTGTAAATTATTCAGCTTCCGTCGATGGCTTTGATGACTGGAATGCTCGTTTTCACCTCATTTATACTGGTGTCAAAAACATTCAGCCCAACCATATTGATACATGATGACAATGCGAAACTAAAGTTAACTGTAATCAAAAGAGTAAACGGTGAAGTAGAGCGGTTTTTGCACTCTGTTGCTCTTCACGTCAAGTCAAGCTCAAAGAGAAAGTGTACGTTTCAGTCAAATAAAGAGGAAGCCAAAAGCGTTGTTCTTGTTGCTTGTACTGTAAGTTTAAAGGTGAGTCAAGTACTGAAACAGTTATTTGGTGAGAGTAAGTCATCAGTAAAAATGAGCAAACGTAACAAATCGTTTGTGCAACTTTATATCTCTTTTGGTAAGGGTAAGGTCTAGGCAAAATATAGGCTTTTCGGAAAGAACTGCAAAACGTCTGGAAATACGTCAAATGTTAAAGATAATTTAAAATGACATCATCCAGCTGCTGTCGTTTTAAATGATCCCAGAAAACAAAATTGAGAAACAGTCCTGCTCATAACTTTATTTAATCAGTTTCTCACGAACTATTACCGTGATTTTGCTAAACTTTATAGAAAAAACTATTTTTGAATACATAACTGCAGAATTTTCTTCTTTAGGTTTTGTGAACAGAAACATCAAAAATTCCTACAGTACAAGTAGAAAATGAGAATTAAGGATCACCGAATCAGTTCGTTCTTGAGGCAAAACATTTTTTCCTGACTTCTGCGCACTCTTTTCGGGAGAATATCGTCATCCGAGAATGTATATTTATCCAACTGATTATTTCATACCATTTCGACACACACGAGTTATAACTCGTTTTCAGTAACGGTTCCACTAAATCCTACATGTTTTAAAAAAAGGAAAGCAATTTTTTACATAAATTAATCTGTGTGAATATTATACTGCATAACACAATTCATTAAATTGATGTACCATACTGAAGCACTGATACCATGACAAATGCATATTTTTTTTTCCAGAGTAATGTTTTTTGTTGATGAAAGTATTTTCTTCACAATGTTGAATTTCAGAATTACATATATAACGAAATTGCAGGAGTGTGTAAAATTTTGTACGTTTACAAATAATTGATATATCGAATTTCTCATACTGGTCTTAGTTCTTAATATTCTATAAATTTCAGCTTTTGTGATGAATTAACAGGAATTAAAAATGAATTCACGGATTCCTTGCAACAATCCCACAGCAGTAAATTGAACTCACCGTAATTTCAACTTAACTCTGTTATTCTGAAACACACAGTCATATTCTCCAAATTCCTCAAGTTAAACAAATCAATAAGACGGCATTTGTTTAATATATATCAAATACGTGGAGATAATGTAAATGGACGATGTAATCACTCTTTCCACGTTATTTTTTAAACAACGCATAGCGACTGAAAAATTGTATTTCGGCACTGCTGGGAACGAACCCCAGAACTCTCGATAACTAGTCGAGTGCGTTCGAATTTACGCTACAGCGCCAACAATTCTCAGCGCAATGCGTATTTTTAATAATACAATTTTTCAGTCGCTATGCGTTGTTTAAAAAATAACGTGGAAAGAGTGATTACATCGTCCATTTACATTATCTCCACGTATTTGATATATATTAAACATTTCTATCGCCCTTTGAATTTATCAGCTACAATTAAAATAGCTGTTGCGTTAAATGCCACCAGATGACGACATCTCAGTTGCTGAGACCATCAATACGCATTCGTATAGTCAGATGCTGACTGAAAAAAAAAAAAAAAAAAAATACGCATTGCGCTGAGAATTGTTGGCGCTGTAGCGTAAATTCGAACGCACTCGACTAGTTATCGAGAGTTCTGGGGTTCGTTCCCAGCAGTGCCGAAATACAATTTTTCAGTCGCTATGCGTTGTTTAAAAAATAACGTGGAAAGAGTGATTACATCGTCCATTTACGGCATTTGTTAAAGGAAACAACTGCAAAAGATAAAACAGATTAAAAAATTATTTCTTATTTCTTCTTTGCAGAACTGGAAAACAACTTACAACAAACTTGATACAGTATAGAAGCATCAGGAGCCACAATTCTTCATGAGCTTGATGCAGTTCTTGTGATTGTGTGATAAAAGCTGAATATTATGAAATTGAGATATCGATGATCACAAAGGTCATCTACAAATTTGAAGACATTTCGATAAAAATTTTGTGAATCGGAAAAAATTTACTCTCGCACGACACTAAAAATGAACTTGAGAACGTGTATAAAGGATTTAAGCGATGATGGTTAAATTCAGAAAATATTTTCGGCCCATTTGCAATCTACAAAAGAAACATAATTATTTGTGCGACTACAATCACATGAAATCAGCCGACAGAAATATATACACTGACCTTACAAATCTAGAAGGTTGCAAGTTTGTTATAAAATAAACCGCGTTTTGGCAAAACCGCAGGGCGAATTCTACTAATTAAAAGCTTAACTGCAGGTTTCTTTCTGAGTTTTTTTCACGGTCTCTTCAAAGAAACCTCTGAAAACTAATACTTTCGTTTAATTTATGAAATAAATTTCCGAAGAAGTTAATGTAAACATTGCTTTGGGGTTTCTTAGACATACGTTGGCCTAATTTACGAACGTTCTTTCATGTACTACAAAAAATTTTAATATATTTTCGCGTACTACACTGAGTGATCGTTGAATTATGCATTTAAAAACCTCATAAATGACCCAGTTTGAATCTGTAACTAAATTGAAAAATACATTTATTACGTTATTGCAAGAAATTGCACGTTTTACACTTATTTTTTACGGAATATGCAATTACACTGATCGCAGTCAGTTAACTATTATACCTTTTTGTAATTCAACGCTACTGAAAACATAATAAACCATATATAACAGCCCATGTTACATTATTAAATTAAAATATACATTTCATTCATACAAATTCAAGATGGGGGTCGTTCCTCGAAACTGAACGCTTTGTCAGACCATGTGACCAATTCGTTTTCTATTACTAAAGGTTGGGGAATGCATCGGAAGAAAAAAACAAATTTTCTGCAACTCGATATTCTTACACAACTCGCAAACTCGTTATCCCATTAAAATTATGGGTTCATTTTCTCCAACAAGCACACCCATAACATTATTCACTGCAGCCTAAGTGAAACACATCGTCCTGCTATGGGAAGGGTATAATATTATCTCGGTTGTGTATCAATTTTAGAAATATTTCAAAACGTATTCGGTTCGCTTTTAGCTTCTGTGGACAACAGATAACAGTTTTCGCCATATGATTAAATGTTTTAAATACCGAATGATTTTTTTATCATTTCCATCATGCCGTATTTCTTCTATGAACTAAAGACTTCCTTCCTCGTATATCAAACACTTCGATATTGAATATTCAAACAATTTTTTTGGGCTGCATGAATTGTTGTCACAAAAATAAAAAAAAATAAGTGTTTTTAATCAGCATCAACATTTCCCTGTTTCAGAATGACCCCATTAAAATGTATTTTGTTAGCTTGCAGTAAGCGTTGTTTCTTTACTAGTAATACTTGACTTAACAATTATTTAAAGTTCGGCACTTAGAATTTAAGAAACAGACAGGAACACCCAACTCAACTTTCTTTCATGTTTCAGGATGCACGGCAGTGAGAACTGATTTATTCATTTTAATCTGACGACAACCAGCTAATATAAACACCCAAGTTTTAATCTTGCCCGCATTAACCCAACGTTAATGAACGAGGAGTTCTGCTTACGTATGTAGCTGAATGGCTTATCTTTCAGGTAGTTTCAGGAAAAAAATTCTGAAATTTGTTTTCCTGAGATACATGTTGTAAGATAAAAAATCAAACTAGCACGATTATTTCCTTTTAACAGCATGTTTCAGATTTTGTTATTCCTAAAATTATGAAAGGAAGAAGGAAGAAGGACAAAGAAAAAAATAATGGGATAAAACGTCCATTAAAGGACACTTCCGAACAGCCGTAACATCCAAGTAACGCCAGTTTTTTATTGGTACAGAAGAGCTGTCGTAGGATTAACATCTATCATATCCCCCGCATAGCGGGACCTCTAAAAACAGGCCAACGGACACACCAGTCAGTCCAGAAAGAGAAATAACGGACACCTTATCCATTACGATTATATTCACTTCGTTTGGCACTTCGGCGAAAGGAATAAGGTAGCAATAAAGAATGCTACTATGGCTAAGCTCTATGGGTTTGATAACAGTGAGTACAGTTGTGTTCTTAAGTGAAAAGCAATGAGTTGAAGTCTAGTTCTACCTGAGGCGAACGTCAGATGTCGTGTATGTTTCAGTCGCAACCTAGGGAGGTGGAGGAGGTTGCTGGTGCGTGAAATATTTTCCAATGGTGGCGGTGTATGTTTGTTCAGTCCCTTCAGGTACTGTTCCTAATTTCCGCTCTTGGCTAGCTAACTGTGCAGTTCCACTTCAATGTCCAGCATTTTCTTTCCCTTATCATAAACAAACTTAACCTCCTAGCTTGATATTTGTAAAGAGAAGCTTGAAGCAAAGGGTTAGATAACACTTTCTTAAAATCCTCTACACCATGATTATATTTTAAATTGTTATACTGAATTCCATTCACAACTCCACATTTGGGGAAAGGTCTGAAACCATTTTCTTTGAATATAAGCTGTTTACAATTATTCTCCTTTTCCACCAAAGCAACGGACAAGCATTGTTAAAGTAGGCCTAAACTCCGAACAACAGCACATACCAAAAACGTCACATTTTCCTTCCCCGAGCAGCGAACGTTACAGGGAGATTTCATTGTATAACAACATGCTCATGTCAAGAGTTTCGCTAAGATGTTAGATCAACCGTTCATTGAAGTCTTACGAGAGAGTCGCCTCACATTTAAAAGAAAGCTCGGTGGACTGGTAACACTGTTCTTAAAACACGATTGCAATCATTTATTAAACGCATTTGTTTAGCTGTGGTTTCTTTAAAGGAAGCATAAACCACCACGCCTAACTGCTACAGATCCCAGCAAAAACAGTATTGCTGGGCCAGCAGTGGGCCATTGCTGGCAGCCAGCACTATGTTGCCGCTGCCGAACCGTCAATAAAATGTCCGGGCGGCCAGCAGAAGGGCCAGCAGTTCAGGCCAACAGCTGGCCAACAGTTGGCACCCCATCAGTTGTCATATGCCACAACAGGGCCATCAGTGGTCCATCACAGGCAGTAGCTGCCACAAGTGGCCCTTCAGTGGCCCTGCAAATACTTGCCAGAAATGATGGCTAGCCTGATGTGGTCCGCTAGTGGGCCGTTAGTGGCAGCCAGCAACCACGAGACGTAACTGGTGGCTTGCCGAATCTTGTCCGCCAATTTCCCAATAGTAGTAATAATAAAAAAAAAAAGAAAGGATAACCGCAGTTTCCTAAAGCTACAATTTTTTTTTCTACCCTTACAAAGCTTGTGAATTCCCTCGACAGACCGGAAAAACGCTGTTTGTATGTGACTAGATTCGATCGTGGGCCGTTTACGTGGAAGCCGCGCTCGATACCGACCGGACTAATTCACGACACTGTCGTACGTGCTGGAAGCTATCTGTTTGGTATGCAATTTGTAATCGAATGCTTCCCTCTTTCATTTTATTATATTGCGAGGTATTTTTCATAAAAGTCAGTTTCATATAATTGATAAATTAATTCTTTCAACGTAACGATAGTTTTTTTTTTTTTTTTACCTTAAGGGAACTTCACTCATTTTCAAGGCGTGTACATACTTAGAGTCGCTTTCCAAAGTTTTGCACTGTCCTTGCCGTCTTGAAAAGAGATTGTTGAATAAATATATATTTACCCAGGTTCATGTCACATTCTCTTACATTTTTAACGTTATGTCTTTCCTTTCCGTTGTCCGAAGCAACATTTGTTTTAAAGAGTAAAAGATATTTTATTTTACTTCTCGTTATTTTTAGAAGCGAATTCCTCCCAGTCTTGTGTATTCAACCCATGGATGAGTACACCACATATTGCTTTTTTTTTCTTTCAAATAATTAATAAATTTTGTACACGTATAATTCTTTTTTTCTTCCAACAAACGCTATTTTAATGGTTTTCCAGGATATGTGTTTCAAGCGGTTTCAAATTTTTTCTTGTTATTCATCCACTCCATTCCATGAATTGTTATTCATGGGAATGGAGTGGGTGTATTTCATGGCTGTAATCTAGTATTTCACGGCTTAATCTGATATCTTCGTCGACGTAAAATTTCACTAGGAAATTAATTCGCCTCTCCACATATGGATTTTTTCTTAACATCCACTGAAATAACACGATAACGATAGCGTTGTCTTCAACTAACTGGTACCATGAGAGACACAGCAAGTGTTGCTTCTGCGCATGCGCAGTCCCGATGCTTCCACCTGCTTTTGGGGTTGCATTGGTTGCCAGCAACGGGCCACTAGTGGCACTTGCTTCGAGGCCCACAATTCACGGCGATGCTGCAGGGCCATCAATGGCTCGCCAACTGATAGTGCTGCCACCAACGGACCACTACCGGGCAGTGAGCGGCAGATTTCAGCCAGCAGTGACCCATCACTGCCAGCTGGTGGCCAGCAGTTTCCCAGCACTTGTGTTTTTGCTGGGACGTTTGCCTATGTGACGACGTGCATTTAGTTCAATGTTTTAACATTTGTTAGAATACCGTATTTTCATTAACAAAAAGGCTGGTTTAGGAAGAATTACTCGCCACAGTAGATCTCTGCTTCGCTAAAATTCTACTTTTTTTCATGTCCAGCGCTGATTGATTGCACATAATTTTTTTCTGGCTTAAAATCTTCTGTGCTCGATTTCTGTACATATCGAGATGTAATACGATCTAGAATGTTCAGCACATGGTCAAAGTGCAAGTGCCGCCCCGGTGGCGCAGCGGTCTAAGGCGCTGGCCTCTGATCATTCGTCCGTAAAGGGTCTGGGTTCGAATCCCGGTGAGGCATGGATGTTGTGTTTGTCTTACGGCACTGGCTCTTTCCCTTCCCTGGAACCAGTGACCCTAAATTAGGAACGGGCAACTGCTTATAGCCCATTGAGTTGCTCACGGTGGTCGTTAAACCTACAATCCAAAAAAAAAGTGCAAGTAGTTCTACAAAGGCGAATCACCTAGCACCGTTTGAATTTTTTTGTGTTTTAACATTCAACAATCCCAATGAGCACCTCAATGAGCTATTAGAAATCGCCCGTCCCAATTTCGGGCCACTGGTTCCAGGGAAAGGGAGAGGGCCAGTGCCGTAAGACAA
Organism: Macrothele yani; assembly: GCA_039090855.1. Taxonomy (NCBI): domain Eukaryota; kingdom Metazoa; phylum Arthropoda; class Arachnida; order Araneae; family Macrothelidae; genus Macrothele; species Macrothele yani. The sequence goes on along the minus strand of CM077018.1, from coordinate 17,352,988 downwards.
AGACAACATCCATGCCTCACAGGGATTCGCAACCTGATTCACTTTGAAGAAAGGTCATTAGCCAAAGCTTAGACCGTTGCGCCACTAGACAGCCGTCATGAATTTTGAATAACATATTTGCTCAAACAGAAAAAAAATCTCACAAGGCAACATTTTTTTCTAAACGGGCTCTAAATGAAATTGACAAAGGGTTTCCCAAAAATGTCACAGTTAACGTCACAAGCACGGCATCATATACCTTACGAAACTGTGCCCTAATGGACTTTCTTTAGGGCATTACAGAAAATTTCTTTATTTTAGTTATGGACTTTTCCTGATGATTTCTTCATTTTAGTAAGAATCTGCTTGTGAGGATTCTTTCCTTGTGGGAAACGAATTAATACATAAATTCTCCCCGAGGTCCATACATGTAAAATTTGCATTTTGGATATCTGAATTCCTGAAAGACCAATTCGAGAAATTATTTTAACACCACGAAGTATTCACACCTTGAAATATTGTAAATGTAACCTTGGATGTTTCATAAACCTGGTATGAACACTTTTCCCCGCAATGGGATCCCGGCTTCAACAAATCCTTAGAAAAACCTTCTTAAACTCGTGTCATTTTCTTCAGTAAAAATTGTGAAAAGTAACCTTTTTAATGAATGCAGAAAAAGTCATTGGAAGCTGAACAAAATTGTATATTTCTTCTTAAAGTGGAGTACATCAAATCCCACTTATAAAGCAAAGCTATACTATTTTCAAATATTCGCCTGTAGCGTATTTTGTGTACAGAGTGTTTTTCATATATTTGCTTCTTGTGACAATTCTGCATCATGTAGACGTCAGTGTGTATCTTCAACGCAGTTGGTACCAATACATTGATTCAGTATACAATTATGGTATAAATAAATTTGTATGTAGACGTAGAAATATGACACACCCACAAAACAGCGATATACCGGTCTGAATGTTATTAATGTGTTAAAGTGACTTTAGAATCTGTACAAAACAACGGTGTGACATTACAAAAAAATAAATAATATTGCTGAAAAAGGAAAATCCGTTATTGATTGGTGTAACCTCTTAATCAATACTAACTTATTACAGGTGGGAATGCCTTGCTGCAGTTTGGAAAAACGAATTATGTTTTGACGTGGGGTTGTCATACAAATAATTTCTATTGAGATATGGTAGGAAATCTAATCTAATAATGATGCAAGACCCAGGGAAACATGCGCAGGAAAAAGAATATCGGAGATAATTTGGTGTGAGCCGCTTACAAGATAATGGATTTTTAAGCCATTTATTCAGACACACAAACATTACTGTATTGAAAAACTGGGAAACATTTGATGGGTAATATGTAATTAGAACACACTCCTTGTTAAATTGAAAAACTGGGAAACTTTTTACGGGTAATATTAACTTGAACACAAACATTGTTAAATTGAAAAACTGGGAAAGTTTCGGTGGGTTATATGTAATTTGTACACAAACATTGTTAAATTGAAAAACTGGGAAACTTTTGGTGGGTATCTTCTAATTTGAACACTTTTTTTTAAGTGGCTGTTAATGGAGAGTAGTAAAACGTCCGTTCTCTAGTTGCTTCATAACTAGAGAAAGTCAATTGTGAGTAAATATTTAAAGAACCGAATTTCTAAGATTGGATTTAAGAAAATGATATGGTGTACACATCTTAAGAGTAATCTCAACTGAATATAGTCAAGTCACAAGCTTTAAAGAGAAAATATTTTATAAATAATTACAAGTATTAATTACTGAAAAGCACGGGTGTATTGATCTCTTATTATGTTTAATTATTAGTCAAAAGCCATAAGTATATTTATAAATACAGGATAACTATTTTAAATGTATTAAAATTATTTTCTATAATTTTAGAAAACGTACCAAACTTCAAGTTTAACAGAATAAGTAATCACATTTTTGCTTGTAATTAGAATATACGTCTATTTTCTGAAATTTAGTAGTATGTTACTATTTTATTCAAATAGAAAAATAGAAATCCAAATGCTTGAAATCTTTGCACGCATCTTTTTTTGTGTTTTTTATAAAAATGTATTTAATGTTTTTTTGCTGAGACACAAAGCTCTAATTTCATGTTTCTGCGCTTCTTTTTTTATTAACTGTAATTAAAAATTTGCCTTTTCTTAAATTAAAGGTCTTCTGCTTTCTGTTAAACTGTGTACTTAATAGCCGTAATATTCTATGGAAATTCGTTGATCTCTAAAAATTTACGACCGTTTAAATCGAAGGTTACTGGTGTTTACGAGAAGAGCAATGCATTTTGCTAAAGAAATCTAGAGTGAAAAAGATCATATAGATAGTGAGCATGACAGGTAATGTTCTCTGAGGAGTTTTCTGAGAATTTTTATCTATTCCTCTGTTTATATAAGAATGCTAATTTTTAGGTGGTTTTAAAGTCCTGAGGGTGAATGGAGGAAATTACTTTAGACGTGAATGCAGGAAATTATGAAGATGAAAATTTGATCTAGACGTTCAATAAACTCAGTTGGTTGCGTGTTAATTAATTATTTATTTCTCGTAAGATAATATTTTAACTTTCGGGTTGGTATCACTTCTTTATTTCCCCTTGATATTAATATATTTTCAAAGTTTCATGATAACACTAGAAGTGCAGCCTGGAGGTTATTTTTCTCAGGAAGGTAGAATATCAGCCTTACGTTTTTTAAGAGAGAAGCAATACATACCTTTGAATAATAAACACAGATAAAAACAAGAACAATTTACACCCAAAATGAATTAAATATTTTAAATTTAAGTTTTGAATAATTATTGAAAATCAAATTCGATTCTTGTAATTTAGGATGCTGAAAAGTTCAGTTCCTCCAGAGCAGCTCCGTGAAGCTCAGCAATTTGTGCACCACATTTGTTATGTACTCACTACAGCGGCACGTGAACAACCCACAAGCCGCGCATATCCGAGATCTTAGTTCAGACGCGCCGTCTGAACTAAGATCTACTCACCGAATGCTGGTCATCGCTTTCTGTATACTGCTCTGTGAAATTTACCTGCGCCACCTTTCGGTTTACAGGCGCGCTCATTTCTCTAGGCTAGGGGTTGTCATAATAGAGGCTCAAGAATCTGTATCACATGTATTTGCAAAAATATTTCGCAGTCGTTTTTAATGCAATGGGAGTAACTTTCGTGAAGAATTGGAAGCTAAAAACGTAGGCATCACTTAACTGGTAAATTTAACAGAAGCTGAATGCTGGGTTGTTACGATATTATTTTATGTATTTTGCTTTATGCATTAGCTCAATTTTCATGTTCAGGCTCATGATCTTGAAGATTTCTCGATAAGATGATATTTTATTTGCTAAGCAAAAAATGGCGCAAAATGTCTGAATATCCGCAAGTGTAGAATAACCAAAGTACTACGAGTTCTCTGGCATAAATAACATATGTCTCATGCGTAATGCTAACAAAAAATGCGAGGACATAGACATCCTACAGGAACGTTAAATAGGTGCGAAAAGGAAGCTTTTGCGAACCTACATTCCAGCATTTGGTTAATACCAGTGTTTATACCATACCAAAAATATTCTACAATTCTGCTGATCATGTTTGGTGCGTCTGTGAGTGATTTCAGATTATACATTTGCAACTTGATGTCTGCATATAGAAATTCATATTACGATCAACATGCTATTCGGAAGAAAAGTGCAAATATATATAAAAATAGTACAATTCGCTGTCAGTAAGATGGAGAAAATGTAAGACAACGAGTGAATCACTAAGGAAAATTTACCGATTTCTGAAGACTTGTAAGTTTTGTAGTTTTTTTTTTTTTGAAGTAAACATAAAGTAAGAGTTAACAGGCAACATGAATCTACTACCATGTGGCGTAGTTTTTCAAGATCAGACTATTAACATAAAAAACATGAGCGCTTATTTTTTTGAATTGAAACAGCTGTAATATTCGCCGTAGGTTTCTTCTAATTTCAACTTTAGGTTCGCTGATTCGAAAATCTACGTATGCTTTTACTGATTCTTTGAATTATATACATTTTGCTGCTGATGCATGGAAATTTAGTGTCTGACATTTCGAGAAGCTGTACACAACAGAAAGTAGAACAACAGCCTTTCTACCGGTATACATTTTCTTCGGATGATATGTTAAAAAAACCTTTTATTTCGAGAAAAAAACTGAAAATAATTTGCAATTTGTTTCTGTTTAATAATGAATATATAAACGAATTATATTCAAGGGGAAGGGAAACTTTGCAGCAAATGTGAATTTAATTCTTGGCTTAGTATAAATACTGAAAGGCTGACCTGATTGCAAAATATTGAGGAATTAATTACGGTATGCACAATAATTCACCTGAGACCTTCCGACGTATAATTAGCTGCTTGAAAATTATTGATAAATCTGGATCAAATTTTTCACCCGTCCATTCTCCGGTAAACACATAAACTTTTGCGGTCATTTCGTGCACCCTTAAAAGAAAAACCAAAACCAAAGGACATTTAAAATATCTGCAAAGTGATAATTGTTGTATTTTATACATGAAACATCGGACTGATATAATGAAATCATAAAGCTTAGTATGATCAAAGGACACTTATCTATGATACAAAGGAAAAAGTATTATTTGATGCACAGTGAATATGTCGGATGAATAGTGGAAGAAGTGAAATAAAGTGTTTGGGATAATTTTATATTGAAAGAAGATCAGTAGCTACACAGAGTTACACGCACGGTATTTAGGGCTGTTTCGGAGGTTTTAAATTGTTTTTCCACATTTGGTTGCTTAAAGTTTTTATCTTGTAAGATGGTAACAGATAAGAACCTGCAAAATGAAGAGCGCAGAACTAAATCCGTTTGATCTGATGAAATGTAGATTAAAATTAACGTGGCTAAAATAAAAACGTTTACATTGAATACATTACACGTTAGTTTGTGAAACTTGTCAAGACAAATTGAGACGAAAAGATCAGGCTCACGGTATATTCCTTAGAGAACGAGGCCCGAATCGTAGACTAGGCATCACTTGCACGTCTACGACACTAAGATTGCTGTGTTCTTCCTCTTAAACTAATCTCTATGCATACAGATAAAACTCTAATACGCTCATTGAGACAAATATACCAGGGTTGCGGTCATTTTGCGAAAAGAAGGAAGCTGACTCAGGCCAATACGTAGACGGGAATCACTTGCACGTGTACGACAATGGGATAGCTGTGTTGTTCCTCTTAAACTAATGTTTATGTATGTAGATAACAACTTTAAAAGGGGTGATGGTTACTACATAACTCACTAACTGTAAATGTAGAACATTTAGAGCGCATTTTAAGAAAGTCGGTGGTTGACAAGAAATAGAAGACACGCAGAAGTCTGCAAAACTCTTTCTGTAAGAGGATGTAACACAGAAGATCGATTGTAATCTTTTGCTTTCGGGTGCAATCGCCTGTACCGAAATTTGATACTGGCTGTTGCTTGTATTTGCCACGGATTTGCGTATGGTCCTCTTTAAATCTCGACCCAAACAGTTGTTGTATATCATTGTCTGCAATGTGCCTTTTTCTTTCAAATCGTTCCTTGGTTGCATCACGCTCTGCCCCGTTGTCAGTGTTACCCAGCAGTTTTGCACTTTTGTTCGAATTTCTAAGTACCTGTTTTCTTCTTCTCCTTTACAGTGCTACATCACTACATCGGGAAAATAAATCTTCAAAATTATTGAATGTAAACGCTTCTTTTCTTACAACAATCGTTCCGGATTTTCAGAAATCCGAGGATGATTCTGGAAGATTTAAAATTCAGAGCCATATAGATGGCACGCCGTTTTATAATAATGAATGACACGAAATCTTGTTAAAGAGCCTTTAAATGTTCTCCCTGGAATCGAAAAAATGGCATGCACTAGCATTTGCAATGACAGGAACAAAGTACACATCTTTCGATATAGCCAGACGGAATTCTGTTTGTAATTTAAGCATAATTGTGTCCTTCGGCTTTTCACTAAAAGGGAGCGCTTGAATTACCCGCATTAATTTTCTCTATGATCCGTAACTGTAGAAAAGCTACCGGCTGGAATTAACTTACTATACGTAAAGGAACATGCAGGTGCATGTGAGGAAATTTTATCCCAATGATTGATCAGTGACTTCTTTACCAAGGTTTCCTCATGTCGTCCTTGCGTACTTGAGGAACAATGTGTAGCACGCGTGAAATTGCTTCTGTAGAACTCAGTACCTGGAATGATCTGATATATATCTAACTTTGGATAACATTTTTTTTACCAGAATCACGAAACTGTTCTCATCCAGAAGCGCAAACACTGCATTGCTGCTCATAGATTTATATTACTTAGCATGTGCTTTGTCATTTAGAGCAAAATCGGAATTAGTTTTTTTTTTTCACCATACTTGCTTTCAATTTTAAGAATGCGTAGTGTTTATCTGCTGGCCAAAAAATCCGCGGAGAACCCTTTTGTTAAATGATCTTCATGTTAATTCCCCATGCTAGGTTTTCCATAATACGCTGTGCCTTTCTGTCCGTCAAACCAAAGTCGGTATATTGCGGTGAACAGCAGTCTTCTTTTGTTATGTTCGATTTTTATTAAAAGATATCAGTTAGATATTACAAGCCATGAAGGATATAGAATCAGGTTATATTGCAGTAAAATGCAAAAAAGTAAATAAAAACAGTAACAAAAATGATCTCAACACGATACAAAAACAAAAGATCTGAAAACTAAAAAATTGCCACAGGATGGACGTAGAATATTGTACATCACAATTTGAAGTATTGATTCCGGAGTCATAAAATCTAGCGAAATGGCACTACGAACCCCTGTGGCATAGTGGTCTAAGCGCTGGCTTCTGACCGTTCTTCCTAGATGGGGTCTTGGTTTGAAACCGAGAGATACATGGATGTTGTGTTTGTCTCTCTCCCCCTCCCTGGAACCAGTTGCCCTAAATTAGAGACGGGTGACTGCTTATAACACATTGGATCGTTGAACCTGCAAACAAACATACAGAAATGGATGTTACTTTAACAGTCCCTCATTCAGCTTTATTTAGTCGTTCAACCTCCAAACAAGCATAGAGAAATACACTGCTGGACAATTGCTAAGGACGGATCATAAACGGCTATATAGCGCATAAAAAAGTAAGTGTGGTTGGATGCCAAGTGAAATAAAATAATGTCAGAATGCCAGGACATTACAAGAAAGACAATTTGTTGTGCTCTGAAATCCAGAAGGCTTTGGAACGTGTTCAAGGGACAAACAGGCCATTTTGTGCAGAATACGTAAACGTGAAAAAATGCAATTACCGTCCGCAGGCGTTCTGGCGTGAGATGTCAATACGGGATACGGCCACCATGGAGGGCGATGCAAGATTCCACACGTCGTGTCATGCTTTGCACAACCTTATCAAGCAGCTGTTGGGGTAATTTATCCCATTCCTCTGTCAGTGCACGAATGAGGGTGTCCTTGTTTATTGGAGGGCATTGGCGACCAGCAAGACTCCTCCCCAAAGCATCCCACACATTTTCAATGGGATTCAAATCTGGAGAACGTGCTGTCCATACGAGGCGTTGAATATCTTCACTCTCAAGACACTCCTGGACAGCGACTGTTCGATGACATGTTGCGTTATCACATGAAAATGAATCTGTCACCGACAGCACCACGGAACATGCGAACATGAGGTAGCAGAACATCATTAATGTATCGTCGGCCAGTCATAGTTCCATTTGGAAGCACATAGAGGGACGTACGGCCATTGATCATGATGCCAGCCCATACCATGACACTACATGTCGGATATCGGTCCCTTTCCTGTATGTTTGTTGGACAATATGCAGTACCACTATCACGCCAGATTAGTTGTCGTCGACAATCAGACGATAGACTGTATCTACTCTCATCTGAGAAGAGCACAGCAGACCAGTCGTTATCAGTCCAATTGCGATGTTGATGGCACCATTGCAAACGGGCGGTACGGTGACGACTGGACAATGGGATGCACACAACAGGACGGCGGGCGTATAGACCTCCTTCATGCAAACGTCTGGCAACAGTTTTTCGGGAGATCCGCTTGCCAGTAGCAGGCATAAACTGATTTGCTACCTCACCAGCTGTGCTGAGCCGGTGTCTTTTTGTTGACAGCTCTATGTATCAATTTTCTACAGGTGTCGTACTGCGAACACGACCTTCCCCCGTGAGGTTTGCTACACTCTCCATTTGTTTGAAATTATTTCCAAAGCCTAGAAAAAACACTGTGGCTTACGTCGAACTCCCTGGCAACATCGGTTATTTTTCACCCTCCTTCAATCTTGCCAATAATATGGCCACGCGTAAAATCATCTAGGTGATGTCGGGAAGACATACTGAAAATTGCAAGTTTGTCAATTAATTCTTTCCCTTTCAACTTTGCGTTTGAACAACAACGGTCAATACGCGTCAAATCCTTTATATCTCTTATCAGCGCTATGACGTCACGAACAAGTTCGGCAATCCAAAACTTGCATACGCACAACACGTCTTACTGGATCCCGCACTTATGCTAATTTCCACATTTTTTTTTTTTTTTTTGATTGGAGGTTTAACGACCACCGTGAGCAACTCAATGGACTATAAGCAGTCGCCCGTCCCTAATTTAGGGTCACTGGTTCCAGGGAAGGGGGAGAACAAGTGCCGTAAGATAAACACAACATCCATGCCTCACCGGTATTCGAACCCGGACCATTTTCGAACGAATGATCAGAGGCCATCGCTTAGACCACTGCGCCATCGGGGCGGCCCACATTTTCCTGGCTTCCATTTTATGGTTCCTATCGGTGCTATTTTCATCCGTCCTTAGCATTTGTCCGGCAGTGTAGATGTTACTTTAACAGTAACTCATTCAGCTTTATTTGCTGATATTTTATCATCTTCCGCCGCAAACGAAGCCTGTCTTATTCCTTTACCAGGTCCGTAAATTTTCCCGACATGTTAAGAACAGGCAACTTTTTCCCTGTATCTAAAATGTTTTCAATGTTATCATCGATACCAAATTCGTTCAGAATAATTTCAATTCTTTAAGTGGTGTACTAAGTGAAACCTTACCCAGACAATTCCAAAATTTTGCATAAACAACAACAAAAAACATGACTAATGTTAGAATCAAACAAAGACTTCCGGGTTGTTAAAATCTTCCAGTTACATCAAATCAAAGAAGAAATAAAATCCAGGATTCTAAAAATTAAATTTTTAACATTTGCTCAAGGTTTTTAACATATGCTTCTCAACAATGACTGCTAACTGAAAAGTTTCATTTGGAATATGTGTTCTTCATACTAATGAATTTGTAAAATAGGTAGCCGAATTACATCGATGTGAATTAGTGCGTGACGTTCTACGAGTACCATGATCAGGCATAAATATTATGCTTTACGAAGAACAAAAGGTCATTACCTGCTAAATCGCAAAAATTAGAAGTCCGGATTGCATCGATGGGAATTAGAATAAATATTCAAATGCAAATAAAACATGATATCCCTTCTTGTGCAACTTTCTACGAGCACCACGCTCAATCATAAATGTTATGCTTTACCAAAAACAGGAGGTAATTACCTGCTAAATAGCAAACATCACAAGTACGGATTGCATCGAGGTGAATTAGAATAAATAATCACATGCAAATATAACATGGCGTTCCTTATAGCGTGACGTAGAACAAATACCAAGTCCACGGACACCAGTTTAAAACAGTAATAATTTGACTGCTGGCCGATGCTCACGAATCTAAGCGCCAAACACAGTGATACGTCTTTATAGTACTACCTGTTGAAAGAATTCGTACTAACCTACACAGCCCTCTGGCACAACACGCAAATTATCTGTGTTAATAAGCAAATCCATCGCTTTCAAATATTAAATTTTATTACATCAGACGTCATATTTAGCTCGACGACAATTTTCCGAGATGAAGCAGCGTAGGTGAATGCATCATTTTTGATTTTTCATTAAGATATAAATCGAAATAAAAAAAATTTCCAGCTTTGAACTTTATCTACGTCAACCTGTGGAGTGAACGAAATTTTGTTTTATCATTTGGAGAGATGCATCAGAAACTTGAAAAAACGGAAGAAAATCTACAAAGCGGTTTCAGTACTCAGGTGACTTTTAGCAAAGCAAAATAAAATACTATTTTTTATACATTTATTACAAATGCATCGCAATTTTACGATGGGTGCCAAAATGTTCCGTAGCTTTCCTTTTATGTGGAAATGTTCTTTTACGTGTGCGTTAATATTTCTCAATTCTGCATTTTCCACATAAAGTTTTCAAAAGACATCCATAAGTTTTTTTGCGCTGCAAATACTCTTGGATTTCCTCTTGATTAATGTATTTTCTTCCATATTCTGCAGGCAGGTATTCTAAGTCAGAACATTATTTAGATCGAATTTCAGCCGAGCAATTTGATTCGTAAAACTTATATATATTTAGGACACTGCATTTTTGATCTGTCCTAGCAATTGACTTGTGGAACGATACTATCTCAAAGCAAATTTATTATTGTAACGATAATAACTGTAACAGAAATTATTTTTTCTCGCTCTCCTAGATAAAAAATTACATTCAATCTCAGCTAGCTGAGACACTTCCACAATATACTTTAACTCAAATTTTGAAGATGACAATCCGATTTTTGGTGTTAATGTGACAAGGATGTTAAGTCAGATAATATCCGAAAACTTGAAAAAAAATTTCTATCATATTATTTAACTTAACATCCTTGTCACATTTACACCAAAACTCGGATTGTTATCTTCAAAATTTGTATTACATGGTGTAATCCCATATTTATTTTATGATACTTTAACTCATTTATTTGAGTATTTTAGTGAAACAATGCCTTCAACTTATGATTTGATATAATTGAGTTAAATATAAATACTGGCAAATCAGGCATAATGATTTCAAACTTAATATTTCTGACATGAAATATGATTACGAAATATAACAGTGAATTATATCTCGGAGAAAATCTTATCATTATACGCTTTCTTGTTGATTCGAAAAAGGTGAAATGATTTTCCCTATTTGAAAACCATAAATTTATTTAAGATGTGAACATTTATGTTTTGCATTAAATTATCTCAATCGATCGAACAGAGAACTGTGTTTAGAAACATGGAACTGAACTCCCAGGGTAAAACAAGATCCAACTGGAAATAATCGGTTTGTTCCAGAATGCTATCATTCAAGAAGAACGGCTAAGTCCTTCTACCTTCAGGGGTTTATCAGCATAATGAGAACACTTTCTCTCTGTGTTCAACACTCACTCTCTAAAAAATTGCAGATTAAAACTGTTGGGGCAGGATTTCGCTTCTTCCCGATATATCAAACGTCTTCATCTAAAGAGCGAGCTTGGCTCACAGAGTGAGTGATGTTTACGGGCGTCCTTCGCACGTCTCACAGAATGGCTTTCGCACTTTACACTCATTATTTTTTTCTCTCGCACACATTTCTGAATATGGTGTTCCCATGATTTTCACGGCTTTCCTCTTCCTTTCTTTCCTGCCAACAGGCAGAATAATTTCTGGTTGTTAGCATCTGATTACTTATTCCTTCAGCACATCCAAGCCACCTCGGAAAATGCGTCTCCATCCGACTGACAGAATGTTGCATCAAATGTCACCTACGAATAACCACTTCATTCCTTTCATGATCACAACCCGTCTTACAAAATGTTCCCCTAACTAACGAATATTCCTAGCGCAGGACCTATTCCTGTGTCTATTCAACATTACCCAAATTAACTGCTACACACCAGAATAAGAGCAATTACCTACTTTTATGAAGCCATCACGGATCTTCTGGAGAATTGTCAGTTTTTTTAAAGCAGCCTGAAAATGCTATAACTTTTAAAGCTGAATATCCCATCTCACTAGTTTTAGCACACAATATGTTTTGTTTATCAAACATGCTTCCTAATATATACCAAGTCGTTTACGTGATTGAATTCTCTGCCATAAAGACTGATCTTGCATTCTATAGTAAACCTGTACATTTTAATTAAAATGCAACAGCCAGATACTAGCTGACTAATATGCATATCGCTGTCAAGAATCTTCCACATTTAAAAAATTCATTAAAATTAAACGTTCAAAGACAAATCACCTTGTTCCTAAGCAACGATGAATGTAATTAACACAAGTTAAGCATCTTTTATTTTTATCTGAAATCACACATACACACAAGTATAACAAACTCAATATATCTGTGCTTTATTTCGTTCAACCGGCCCGTGAACATTACCAAATATACATAAAAACAGTACGGTGGTGGAATGAACATAACTAACATTAGAAGTCTTCCACAGGCTATTTATTCTCTTTCAAACTGTACAATATTTCACTACTACGCATTACTCTGTTTAATCTTAATATAATATTTTTTAGTATTTACGATAATAATATTTTCCTTTATGTTACATACATTAAGATGCAGAAATCAGTAAATAATTCGAAAAATAAATTACATTAAATTATCTAAATTTTATTTGTCATAATGTATTGTCGTCATTTGTAGTTTTATATGTGGTGGTACCACCAAATTTAAGAAGGAATTTTTTCTTTGCAAATGACATGAAATGCAGTTGTCATCAGCAGTTTTGTTGTTAGTCATAATCCTTGGAAACGTTGCATGGATTTTTCGGATGTAAACTAAGTTTTACAAGAAGCTAAATTTCAGCTGGTGTGAATTCGGTATCTAAATTTTCCGTAACATAATAGGAACATATTTGCTTACGATTTGAATGCTTTCTGTATTCATTTAGACACCTATCTTATCTTAATTTAGGTAACTATGTTGGCTCTCTCTCGATTTCCATGCTGACAGTAAAGATATAAATGTAATTCAAAGTACTTAAATTAACGCTCTTCCGTAAATAGACTTTAGTTATAAAAGCGGCACGGTTAAGATTTCAATAGTCGGATGCTTAAAGCAAATGTCTTTGGATACAACCTTAAAACAGATTCTGCACAATACGAAAGAGCTAGGTGTTTCGGAAGGCAATTTTTACACGATTATACTTAAATAATAATATTTTTAAAAGGAGCTACATATCATGTTTTTTCAAAAAGGGATTTTTATGATGTGTTATTTCTTCATTAATACATTTTATCAAGTTTTTTTATCGCATACATGAAATGCAGTTATAAGAGTAACAGTTGAAGAAATATCATAAAAATTGGGAGCAAGTATTCAGTAAATTTTTCGACAAGCACACTACTTATAAAACAAATTTTATAAGCAGGATTTTCGTACCAGCTATGAACGACAAGAAGTGTGTTAAACATGCTGACGCATTCAAAGCACCAAATTAAGTGATGTGTGGACGTATAGCTAAAAAAAGCTCTGATCATCTAACTCGCATTGATGTGAGAAACATAAACCACCTCACATGTGGTGACGTCGATGGTTCACGTAATATTGCTTAATGCTTAGAATAACATTAGGTGAATAATCCTTTTTAGCCGTTCTTCCTATTATGTGTAAAATATACTTGTACTACATCAAGAAACTGCGAATACTAATCAGGTAGGTTTTTGTCACTTAATGTTTAACTTTTTCTGACCTAAGTAATCAAAGAAAAAACAGAATCTGTAGGAGTGCATAATTCTTTACACATCGGAAACAGCTGGACTGTCAGAGAACGCGAATTCTTAGACAAATTTAATATCGTAGCAGCTTTTGTATGTACATGTATGAAATATTCGAAAATTGTTTTTTTTAAATGAATATTCTTTTGGCATTTTTTAAAATGAATATTCTTTTGGCATTTTTTTAAATGAATATTCTTTTGGCATTTTTTTAAATAAATATTCTTTTGGCATTTTTTTAAATAAATATTCTTTTGGCATTTTTTAAAATGAATATTATTTTCTTAGAATTATTTTGCTAATTGAACTCAAATACCCGTAACTGCTGCAGAATATTAGATTTAATAGTTAAACTTGTATGTCCAATTACGTTAAAAATCTGTAGAAAAAGGAAATTCGTTTTTGTGATTTCGCATGTTGATTTATATTATTTTTAAAGGGACTTACATGTCACGTTTATGACAAAAAGGGTTTTAAAAATGTTACTTAAAAACATATTTTTTCAAGTTCTTTTCTTTAGTGTAAAAGGAATTTGTCTCTACTATGAAAATATATGTGAGAAAAAATCATATTTACTTGAACGTCATTTATCCTTTGAAAATTATTTACTGCGCATTCTCTTCTTTTTGTTGTCTATTTATGCAGCAGTATTCACATTAAGGCACTATATCACACCTTTATACTTCTTTAAAGAATTTCATGGGGTCTAAGCGAAGGCCTCTGATCATTCGTCCGAATGGGGTCCGGGTTCAAATCCCGGTAAGGCATGGATGTTGTGTTTGTCTTACGGCCCTGGCTCTCTCCTTTGCCTGCAACCAGTGACCCTAAATTTGGGACGGACGACTGTTTTTCGCCCACTGAGTTGCTCACGATGGTCGTTAAATCTCCAATCAAAAAAAAAATAATAATAATTTTAATTTCTGAAAGTAAAAACTACTGTTCTTTGATTTTAAGTTTGATATAGTGCCAAACCAAAGTACGCAAATTACCGAGAGCTGCTGATATACATGAATCAATTAGAAAGTTTCGTATTTCATTAAAAAAATTCTTAAACAAATGAAAAAGCTTCCAATATGTAGTTCAATATCTCTGATCGAATGTCAGTTGTATGCGCTTGAGTGTTTTTAGGGAAACTGTCACTTCCAAAATTTTAACTCGGAACCCCACGTTGATACACGTACTCTGTGTAAAGGTACGCGTATCAACATGTATACATTATAAAATCCTAATTTGCTATAACTCTACATAAAATCAATCCTCACATATTCGCTTCTTAGGTTGAAAATAATCGCTGCCTTCCATGATTACAAAATGCCTTCGCAAACAATTTTTAGTTTTCTTACACCCAGATGTGAAAACAAAATGAGCCTTCTACGCTTAGTTATGTCATGCAATTCACATTTCCTGAAGACATCATTTAAAGAAAGAACTTGATGTTATTAATGATAATGCCGTATATATTTGGGGAAATCAAGTTGTAACTCTTTAATCACTGATACTTTCCAGCAAGTACAGGAAAAGTAGGGCAAATCTTCACACTAATTCTCTTTGTTCAATCATTGAAACAACTACTTTGTGTCATTGCCATTGCCTCTCATATGAGTTTTCAAATATCTCAGAACTTTCAACTTAAATGTAATTTTCAGGCTTGTCACGTAAAGGGAATTTGAGAGTTTTCTGAACTCAAGTTGACGACTCTAACCCCGACCGAAAACTATATCAATCGTAGCGCTGAATATAATGCGTCGCACGCTCACTGACCTTGCCTTGCAGATTTATGAAAAATCTAGAGGATTAAAAGTTTGGTGGGCTAAGAAAACCTTCATAGGTAAAAACTGTTTAAAAACAATCAGAGATTTAGGTTTTCTAAAGCTAGGATACTAATTTACATGTCGAACGCAGCCAGGTCAAAATACATTTAAACCACACTACTTATCCTGACGAATATAAGGCATATCTTAAGGATTCGGAAATAGTATCTTTATTTTTCGGAAATGATTAATCTGACATCGCACTCTGACGTTCCCTCACATATCATGAATAAAGACAAAAGCGTAAAAAATGTTAAAATACCTTTTAAAATAAAAAAGTAGAAACTTCTGAAATTAAATAGATACCCCAACACAACGTAACAAAAGAGAAAGCAATAAAGCACAGTTAGTCGAACAGGTAAATTTATATGTCAATATGAAATTGATGGATATAAATTCAGCATTGATTACGCAGGGCGGTGATCCGAGCGGCAAAAAGCATATCATTTCTTCTATATATAGCACAGATATGAAGTTTAAATATTTTCATTATGTTTGAAATGTACTTAAAAATAAATCTGACAAACACATTTTACAGTAAAATTACAAACCAAGCTTTAAATAAATATCATCAGATGATTAGCCGACAAAAGCATCTCAGAGCTCGTGGTGATTCTCCACTGAGTTCTATCTACTTTATACTAAATGACTGTCTATTCACGATGTCAAAAAGGGACGATGTACTAAAAACTGTGATCCGCCAAAAGTGTTTAATTGCACACACACACACACACTAACAAATGGTGATTACAACTAAAAATACTCACACAAGACTTTTCAGGCCACTAGGGGCCCATCCTAGTGGCCTGAAAGGTCTTATGTGACAATGAAACAGTCACAATGAAACAGTCACCAGGATAACAGAAAGTGAAGACATGTGACGTCCGATTGTCACGATGCGTACAAGACTACAATATTCGACACAATTAACACCCAAATAAAGAACAAACAATAAAAAAAGGATAATGTCATTAAAGTTCTGGTATAATGATTATAATTAAAGAGCATGATTATTATTTTCTGAAAACACACACGAAAATGTATGACTAACCATTGTGGTATTCTAGTTCACTCCTTTGTAACAGTTGTCTCCAGGGTTGAGGAATGTTGAATGAGGAATATTGAACGGCACGGCGTTGATCCAACAGGAATTCATAGAGCTAAAAACGAACACACTTTCTATAAATTGGATCTGAAACTTAAAGTAGAGAGTCGCCAATATAGAGATTTTATTCCAGTGTGGAAAATGAGTTATAGTGCCGGTTAAGCGTGATAAAGCTGTGGTTTGGGAGTTTGATTTAACGCTGTACTTACGCTCTTTAAGCTTGGTGTTAATATAACGGGTAGTGGAACCCACGTATATAGACTTGTGCCCAGGTCGTGTCCACAGGTCTCGTTGGTATAGCGTAAACACCATATTTTTCTTCAAAGAATTTACTGTCCCGGTCTTTCTTAACTAATGACAGTGTGTTGTATGTCCTATTCCCAAAGTCCAAATGGTTTCTGTGGCATACATTTCATAATGGGTAACAGAGCTCCGGAGGGAAATCGACGGGGCCCAGTTATTTATCTGGCAGAGTGTCATGCTTAAAAGTGGACAATGCAGATCTCTTTATTCCCTTCAAAACCTTGTAAACAGTTCTCCCGGGATAACCATGTTCCTCAGTAATATCAAAACTTTAGAGATTACTTCTTGGCGTAGTGAAATAGGAGACGAATGCTTTAACGCACGTTATGGTAAAAACGTATAGCTGATTATATGCAATGAAGGGGGTGAGCGGAAGCCATGGGTATTACACTGAACTAGAAAATGGTTTGCGGTAAACGGATATGAATAATGACTGCGATTCTGGGTCTCGTCATAAAAAAAGTATCTAAAGAAGGTAACGAGTGATTTAGTTTTGTCTGAATCGTAAATTTAAGTGAGGAGAAAAGTGATGATAAAATATTGGGAAAATGATCCAATTGTTCAAGGGTCGAAGGCCAGAAAATCAAAATGTCGCCGACATACCAGGTATAATAATGGTTTTATACAGTTAGTTTTCAAGATCTGTTCTTCTAAGTGCTGGAGGATAATCTCCGCCAAAATCGGGGATAAGGAGGAGCCGAAGGAATATCTCAGGATCATTGACAGAGATGCAACTTTGGCCATAGTTATATGAACCCGAGCTTAAACTTCAGTCCATTGAATGGCGTTATCCAGGTTTGCCGCCGCAACACAACTTTCAACAAAACCCATCCGCTGTGAATCTAATGGTAATTTTATCATACGACGTCCGGGGAGTTAATTTGTGCCATTTGGTTCCACATGTTCAAACTGTGAATGCACCAAACTACACCTCGTATCTGCAGAATAAACAACGTCGTGCGATTAGGGATGAACGTCCTGAACTGCTTAAAAATATCATAATTTTTTTTCTTTTATCGGAGGTTTAACGAACACCGTGAGCATCTCAGTGAGCTATAGGCAACCACCTGTCCTGAATTTAGAGCCATTAGTTGCAGCCAAGGAGGAGAGCCAGAGCAGTAAGACAAACACAGCATCCATGTCTCACTGGGATTCGAACCCGGACCCATCTCGGACGAATAATGGGAAGCCTTAGCTTAGACCACTGCGCCTCCAGGCCGGCCATGATTCGCCAAGATAATGCAACCACCTATACAGCAAGTTGTGTCAAGAACATTTTACGACGCTGGAAATGGTAGGTAACAGATCATCCATATTACTTACTGGACATTTCACATTGTGATTACGATTTGATACCCAAATTATCCCTTTAAGCGACCGATATATCTGAACCAAATGGTACCCAAAATGTTCTACGCTGCAGAAGATTTGTAGAACTCTGTTCCTATGAAAAATGTCCATACAGCGACGTGTTTTGTGAAAGCTTCTTCCAAAAAATTCCTTAACTTTCTCATTTCAGAAGTTCTTGCCATATACCTGCCACAAGCGATAAGGTATTATCTGCTCCACAACACGTCCAATCCGAAGAAAGACTGAGATGGGCTGTCTCCGAAGAATGATGGCGAATGCCTCTGAAACGAGCATCATGTCACTGGGTAGAAAATAGTGACCCGAACATCTTATCTCTTCTTTGTTAGGTTTATCGCCAATCTTACAGCCCTTTTAAAAATAGGTAATCAGTCAAAATGGATTAATGTCAATCTTCCCCTAATTGACCATATTCAATAAAAAACTAACGGGGAATCAAGACTTTCTGATACGCAGGTTACGCATTCGGTCCAGCAGCGTTCGGCACACTTCTGAGACAGCAAATATATTCGTTGGAGCTGATTTCAGCCCATTTTCTAAACCCGAATTAATTCGCTCCTTCCGGTTAAACGGTTAAAAGAGTCATTACGTTGGGAACGCTTTCGTGCACGAGAAGAAATCGTCAACGCAGTTATGTTCGAGATTGCAAGATTTAACGATGATGAAGCTGATGCGTTCGCCGCCTTACTCATCGGTGGCAGCGAGTCATTGACAATTTCGGAGAATACCGTATTTTCTCGTGTATAAGACGCCCCCATGTATAAGACGACTCCTATTTTTTCAATCCGAAAATTAAGAAATCAATATTTAAAAAAAAATGACACATGTGATATTTTTAGAAATTGGGTGATATCACAGACAAATTCTATGGTAATATGTAAAAAAAAGAAGTTTGGAAATTTATATTACTTGAAAATTAGGTAATATTTTTAAGATACAAACTATGAAATTATGCATCACTTTATTTAGCATTATTAGTTTCAGGCAACACTTTCTTCTACCTCAACTGCATCACTGCTGTTGTTTGGGTCTCTGTCTATATATATTAAATCATCATCAGTTTCATCTATGGAACTGTTGATTTCACATTTCTTGAAGGTCTTCACAACCCCTCTTGCTTGACTCCATTTCATGAGTTTAGGACCCAGTTGCAGACCTCAGTTAATATTCGATTTTTCCACTTTCCCTCTAGGTGTACCGTGATTACCTGCTTTTTGCATCCATTTATTCCATTCTTCTTGCATTAGGGCTTTGAAGGGCTTGTTGTTGGAAACATCTTGAGGCTGTAGCTGACTTGTAAGTCCACCAGGAATAATTGCTTTCAAGTCGTAGTGGGGAGAGGGGATAAGAGGTACTGGCCGTTTCGCCGCTGTAGCCGAAGGGTTCTCTCAACCCCAAACATCCGTGTATATGACGAGTCCCAAATTTTGTCTAAAAATTTTGGAAAAAAAATGTCGTCCTCTACACGGACAAATACGGTATTTTGAAGGTTCTTAGATTTATTGTGTGGCTAGAATTCTGTCTTCAACATCACTACACGTAAGGTGGAGGAATAAAGCAATATGTAACGATAAGTTCAGATTGTGCGTTATTTTTTGCTTCCTTTTCCCTAAACTCTTCACAAACAAGAGATCTGAATGATATTAATCGGAAGAGCATATTGTGCACTTTAATATGTATATTTTCAAATTTCTCAAGGGAACTAATTTGCCCGGAAAAAAGATTGGTTACCATGACTTATGATTTAACCTCGTATATCGACGCTATCATTCTTATGCTGTGCCATAAGTCATGAATATTTTACAGATATACATACAGTATGGATCTTTTACTCTATAGGTCGTGAATCAATATAAGACCTGACTGGAAGTGATTCTGGTGAATGTACCAGAATCAGAATAATTTTTCTAATAATTGAGTAACATTGTCTATCCAATGTTATGTAAAACGTGCGGCATCGTCAACAGGAGCCTGATGATAAGCATATGGCCCGGAGCCACTATGCGTTATGAAATAAAGGGAGGGATAAGGTAAACAGACTTGCTGTTCCAGTACTGTTACTCAATTATTAGAAAAAAAGCTACACCCGGCAGCTGCAGAATTATGAATTTGTGCATTTGGAGGCTAGGAAATCGTGGACCGCAGCCCTTCACCAAAATGGTTTCGTGGTTTCAGTGTTGTGAATACTAGCCTAGCAACACAAAGCGAGGTCTGGACGTCGAAAGACCGTGACCTCTAACACCCGGTTCCAACCTGTGGAAGAAATCCCTGGTACTAATACACGACAATTAGTTTCTGAGATGGTACCATAATGTAAATATCCCACGTCGTTCATCACCGGCACCAGTTTGGTTTTTTTTTTTTTTTTTTTTTAATTGGAGGTTTAACGACCACCGTGAGCAACTCAATGGGCTATAAGCAGTCGCCCGTCCTTAATTTAGGGTCACTGGTTCCAGGGAAGGGAGAGAGCCAGTGCCGTAAGACAAACACAACATCCATGCCTCACCGGGATTCGAACCCGGACCCCTTTCGGACGAATGATCAGAGGCCAACGTCTTAGACCACTGCGCCACTGGGGCGGCCAGTTTGGTTTCACCTCTAGACCATGATCGGATGTTTCCCCATAAATGGACACCACAGAAGACGTAACATCGTGTTCTTCTCTGTCGCAGATGGCTTGCAAATGTACAGATTATAGGTATTGCGCCCTATTGTCCGACTGACGAAATTATCTTATTCCTACCTCTTCCTGCGGCTTGGGTTTAAAAAGATCAGCCAGAGGTGGAAAGAATGCGGTTCGTTCGGAATGTCATGTTGTTCGTAGAATGGAATTATGTGAAATCAATGCACTGGGATCTCGTGCCAGATGGCTTGAATGTGGAAGGAAGTTTCTATGCCAAACAAATTCGAATTGTTCATGATAACCTAAGAAATAGCTTCCCAGTATCATTAACAGAAAGCGTGCGTTGCTGTAAGTGCATAATTCCCCAGGTCACACGCACTGAGTGGTGCGTCTAAAAGTTCGGGAATTGAATTAAGTTGAAATCCAATCCCATATAAAAATTTCCAACACTCGACTGACCCCTGTTTCGCTCCATGGCCCGTTTTCTACAGGGAAGTTACATCGTTTCAGTGGTGGATGCGAAATGTGGCATCAAAAGATTTTTGTTGTCGAAACCTGCAGAGTGGTAACGTCGTGGGATCATGAATGTGGTGTATAGTTTGCAAATACAAAACAACTACTTTACGCTGTTAAATGAGGCGAACATGTAGGACGCTCTTATATCATTAAAAATTTTAGCAGCAAGTTGGATGAATTCCTTTCTCCTGAAGGTAGTAAAAACTGCTGAAGTTACTGTCTTTCGATGAGAGCAAATCTCCGTATATGTTAATAAAGATTTGACAGGATACATTTTGCCTTGATAAGAGAAACGTACTATTGAATAAACCTTAAAGAACTTAGGCATATCGCCCTTTTTAAAACTAAATTGTCCTCTTCATTTAAACCATTTATCTAATGAACGACAGAAAATGATGAATCGAATTTTCAATAACCAAGTGCAGTATCAATTATACACTGCTGGACAATTGCTAAGGACGGATCATAAACGGCTATATAGCGCATAAAAAAGTAAGTGTATTTGGATGCCAAGTGAAATAAAATAATGTCAGAATGCCAGGACATTACAAGAAAGACAATTTACTGTGCTTTGAAATCCAGAAGGCTTTGGAACGTGTTCAAGTGACAAACAGGCCATTTTGTGCAGAATACGTAAACGTGAAAAAAAATTGCAATTAACGTCCGCAGGCGTTCCGGCGTAAGATGTCAATACGGGATATGGCCACCATGGAGGGCGATGCAAGATTCCACACGTCGTGTCATGCTTTGCACAACATTATCAAGCAGCTGTTGGGGTAATTTATCCCATTCCTCTGTAGTGCACGGATGAGGGTCTCCTTATTTATTGGAGGGCATTGGCGACCAGCAAGACTCCTCCCCAAAGCATCCCTCATATTTTCAATGGGATTCAGATCTGGAGAACGTGCTGGCCATACGAGGCGTTGAATATCCTCGCTCTCAAGGCACTCCTGTACAGCGACTGTTCGATGACATGTTGCGTTGTCGTCCATGAAAATGAATCTATCACCGACAGCACCACGGAACATGCAAACATGAGGTAGCAGAACATCATTAATGTATCGTTGGCCAGTCATAGTCCCAGTTGGAAGCACATAGAAGGATGTACGGCCATTGATCATGATGCCAGCCCATTCCATGACACTACATGTTGGATATCGGTCCCTTTCCTGTATGTTAGCTGGACAATATGCAGTACCACTATCACGCCAGATCAGTTGTCGTCGACAATCAGACGATAGACTGTATCTACTCTTATCTGAGAAGAGGACAGCAGACCAGTCGTTATCAGTCCAATTGCGATGTTGATGGCATCATTGCAAACGGGCAGTACGGTGACGTCTGGACAATGAGAAGCCCACAACAGAACGGCGGGCGTATAGTCCTCCTTCATGCAAACGTCTGGCGACAGTTTTTCGGGAGATCCGCTTGCCAGTAGCAGCCATAAACTGATTTGATACCTCACTAGCTGTGCTGCGCCGGTGTCTTTTTGTTGATAGCACTATGTACCGATCTTCCGCAGGTGTCGTACTGCGAACAAGACCTCCCTCGTGACGTTTGCTACACTCTCCATTTGTTTGAAATGATTTCCAAAGCCTCGAAACAACACTGTGGCTGACGTCGATCTCCCTGGCAACATCTGTTATTTTTCGCCCTTCTTCAATCTTGCCAATAATACGGCCACGTGTAAAATCATCTAGGTGATGTCGGGAAGACATACTGAAAATTGCAAGCTCGTCAGTTGATTCTTTCCCTTTCAACTTTGCGTTTGAACAACAACGGTCAATACGCGTCAAATCCTTTATATCTCTTATCAGCGCTATGACGTCACGAACAAGTTCGGCAATCCAAAATTTGCACACGCGCAACACGTCTTACTGCATCTCGCACTTATGCTAATTTCCACATTTTCCTGCCTTCCATTTTATGGTTGCTATCGTTGCTATTGTCATCCGTCCTTAGCAATTGTCCGGCAGTGTATAAGTCTAATATTTTAAAACTTCAATTACCATAGTGTGCCCTAGGAAGAAATAACTGACATAAATTTGATTTGGCTGTCCAGTACTGTTAGTTCTGTACAGGGCAAAGAACTCACTCCTGACAAGTATTTTAACAAACAAATTCATCATACTAATTATCTATTCAATCTGATATATCGTATACCATTTTCATGAACTGAAATATGCCGCCCCGGTGGCGCAGTGGTCTAAGGCGCTGGCCTCTGATCATTCGTCCGTAAGGGGTCCGGGTTCGAATCCCGTGAGGCATGGATGTTGAGTTTGTCTTACGGCACTGGTTCTCTCCCTTCCCTGGAACCAGTGACCCTAAATTAGGGACGGGCGACTGCTTATAGCCCATTGAGTAGCTCACGGTGGTCGTTAAACCTCCAATCAAAAAAAAAAACTGAAATATTTTGCAGGAGGCAAAAAATCGAAACAACTGTCAAAACGCAACTTGGATTCTGCTCTTCAGGATAAACATAACAATAAATTCTGATATGTTTCGGTAAACGTGTGTTTGTTATTTTCACGCTCTGTATATAGCATTTATTCTTTGAACTCTTCTATTTGAAGCATTTTTCCGTTTTCAATGTTCTCAATACATTATCTGGGAATCCAATTATGCGCTTAAAGAGTAAATTTGATTTTGTCTGAAAAATTCCCTGATCGCCATGTTTTATTTCTATACACTGTCACTATATAATTCGGTAAATTAATTATGTATAATTTCGACATAAATTGTTTTTGTTAAGAATATCTGTATTACATTTTCATGGCAGCGGTTTTCCGCTAATTGAAAAAAAGAGAGTGTTGTATTCATCTCTTATATGTAAACCGTTTATATTAAAAAGTTTTCTTTTCCAAAGTGTCACCCTTTGTAGTGTACTTGTGCTGACAACGGAATGTTAGTGTTCGAACAGTATGTAAATCAAATCATATTTCATTGCTAGTAAAAGTTCAAATGTCAGTTGCAGAGTTAAGAAAATCTTAATTTAAATACGCTACAAAATCCCTGTATCTTCGAAAGAATTCGAAACCACAAACATTATTTATGGGTACTTAGAGCAATTTAAGGAACTTTTTTCTGGTAGCTTTCCGGTCAATATGATTCCTATTGGGTTGGGAAGAAAGTAATATTTTGAAATGCAAGGAGTCAGAAATATGGTAACTGCCGTATCATCATCATCATTATCAATCCACTGCTGGACGAAGGTCTCCCCAAGTTTCCTCCACAACGGTCTGTCTTATGCCAGTCTCCTCCATGTCACTCCCACATACTTTCGAATTTCATCCATCCATCTCCCATGTGGTCTTCTTACGGGTCTTTTCCTGTCACTTGGATCCAATCTAAAATTTCAGCTGTCCATCGATGGTCTGTCCTTCTGGCAGTATGTCCAGCCCATTGCCATTTCAGGGATTTAACTCTGATCGTGATGTCTTCCACTCTTGTCATTTTTCGGATCCACGAGTTCCTCTTCTTATCTCTCCTGGTTACACCAAGCATGCACCTCTCCATGCTTTTTTGAGTTGTCTGCAGCCTTTGTATGTCTCTTTTAGTTCACCATACGTAAGCACTGGAAGGGTGCATTGATCAAACACTTTTCTTTTAAGACATAATGGCATATTGCTCTTGAAAATTATGCTGTTTCTTCCAAAAGCTCTCCAGGCAAGTGTTGTACGCCGATTAATTTCTTCATCAATGTGACCCTCACTTGATATCTGCTGTCCAAGATAAACGTACGTGTTTGTCATCTCCAGCTTTTCTCCATCAATCGATAAATCTTCATTTCTTGTAAAAGCAATGAACATCACTTTTGTCTTCTGAAAGTTCATTTTTAGTCCCACTTCTTTACTCTTGTCAGCAAGTTCCTGGATCATACTCTGCAGCTCTGATGGGGTAGTTGCAAAAATGACTACGTCATCAGCAAAACATAGGTGGGTTAGATAATCTCCATTAACCTTCGTCCCTTTGTTTTTCACGTTCCGTGATTGAAAGACATTTTCCAATGTGGCATTAAAGAGCTTCGGAGATATGGTGTCACCTTGTCTCACTCCCTTTCCAATTTTTATGTGTGTTTTATTTTCAAACAGCCGAATCTTTGCACTTGCATTTTCATAGATGTTATTAATAATATTAATGTAAGCATCTTCAATACCGCAGGATTTCAGAGCCATTGCAACTGCTGATGGTTGCACCGAATCAAAATTTTCATAATCGATAAAAGCCATGCACAATGGAAGTTCATATTCTCTCGCTCTTTCAATTAGTTGTCTCAGTACGTGGATATGATCTATTGTGCTGTAGCCACTCCTGAATCCAGCTTGTTATCTCGGTTGAGCCTTGTCCAGTGTTACCTTCAAGCGTTGTGAAAGAACTTTAGTGAAGATTTTATAAACCACTGATAGGAGGCTGATAGGTCTGTAGTTCCTGAGATCCTCAATGTCCCCTTTTTTATGTAGCAGGATCATTGTAGCGTTGTTCCAATTCTCAGGAATATTCTCTTCATTAAGGTATCGAGTGAAAATTTGGGCGAGTACTGTTTCGCTTTCTCCACTTGCTTCTTGTATGATGTCTACAGTAATTCCATCTTCTCCTGGAGCTTTTCCTCGCTTCATGTTCTTGATTGCATGTGCAACTTCTGCTGGGAGGACTGGAAGAACTCTGGTACTGGTACCTTTCATGATGTCTGGAATACATGTATCATCCCTTTGTAATAATTTGGAGTAGAAATCTTTCACTCTTGTCAAAATTGCGCCTCTATTTCTTGTTACAGAACCATCTTCTTTTCTCAGTGCCATAATCTCTTTTCTTCCCTTACTGGGATGTCCCTTTGCTATCTTTAGGCTTTGGTTGCTTTCAATTGCTTTTCTCACTAGTTCATAGTTGAATTTTCTTACGTCTTCGGTGATACTTTTACGTACTGTCTTGTATAGCTCTATATATTCCACTTTGGAAGTCACATCTTCTTTAATTGTCCCCATCTCTCTTTTTTTTGCATCAACATTTTGGTGTTTCCTGATAATTGGTTCACATGCAACTTGTTCTTAGACCCAGCTAATTTTGTTGCTGTTTCCATAAGAGCTTTGGTTACTTTTCTGTTAACTTGAGAAATATCCACTTCTTCCGATGTTAGGCATTCTAAAGCAGAGAATCTGTTCTTCAGTTCCAACTTGAAGTTGTTATGGTGTTTTTTAAGGTTGGTTATGTCAATACATTTTACTGCCGTATATACATGTATACCACAACTTCGTCGCCATCGTTTTCCACGACCTGCTCCCATTGTCTCGGCAGCTGTTGGATACTGTACCTGTAAAATTTGTTGGCATGAACCTAAAGAAAAGAGTACGAGTGTGTTCGACATCGTCCAGGTAAGTGAATCTCTGTCCGTCCTGGGAATGCTGCAATGACGGGAAAAGATGGTCGTCCCTTAAGGAAATCTCCGGGAAATAGGATGGGTGCAGCAGCAGCTCTCCTCCCAGATCCCTTATCTTGTGACAGGTCACCCATGCTGTGTGAGGTCGCACTCTGCCCTGTGTAGGAGGACGACCTTACGGTTCGATAAAGCTGGAGGTTACCACGTGAGCGATGGATGCAGATGGTTGAGAAGACTGCAATACACATCGACGGTGAGTGTGGTGTTGTCCGGAATTAGGTCAAAATATTATATCACGCCAAACAAACATATATCGGGCCTTACTTGGGGGTAAGCCGGCTTTGGGGTCGGTATGGGCTTCTGCTTTGGATCCAACCACTAGTTGCGGATGCTGACATTGTCATACAGGACTCATTTCTCGTCACCTGTCAAAATGAGGTCCAATAACGATTCAAATTGGACACGTGCCAGCAGTGAAACGCATGTACTCTTGCGATTTGCTTTCTCTCAACTGTGAGTTGATGACGTACCAAAACGTCCCTTTTGTGCATCTTCCCAAGTTGACACAGGTGCGTGATAATGCTCGTGTGGGTAATCCCGAACTCCAGAGTGATAGCACGTGGATTGGTCTCTATTGAGGTCTGCAGCATGTCTAAATCTGATGCTGCGGGCTTCCTGGGTTTGGGACGGTCTGACAGGTGACAATTTGCCTATCGAAACCGTTTGAACCAACGACAACACTGACAATGGGATATGGAATTGATGTACACTGGTAATGTTACTTGGATCACATGCGGGGATGCAACCTAGGAGAAATTCATAAAAATTGCAATTGGGAATGTGTTGCTTTTCTCTTGAGTGGCGCTTACGCTGTTCACCATGTGATGGCTTACTGTCACTGACGTAAGCCACCTACGGGTTGATTTCATGCCGGTCTGCTGTGCTGTTCCAGTGGCCAAAGTGCACGTGGCGAGAGCTTTGACAACGGATACCTCGTTATCCGTTTTTACTTTGTTTCCAACCGAATGTACATTATACTGACAAAAGTCACTGGACACCCTTTCAAAAGCAAATGAATGGATCCGCTGCGTCGTTAAGATGAGCGGTACCGCTCCAAAAGGTATAAAAACAATCCTGCAGCTCACCCCAAGTATATATGGCACTGTGAGGGTGAGTTAAAATGTCGTGGCGGGAGAAAACTGAGTTTGAGAAAGGAAAAATTATTGGGTGTTTTATTGGTGGGCTGTCCACAAAATAAATCGAGTGGCGCGTTTACACACACCCAAGGCAACTGTTTTAGATGTGCTAAATAAGTAGAAGACACATAGCGTGCCTGAAGCAGCAAAACGCACAGGTAGACCAAAGAAAATCAGATACAGAGGTCGTCGAAGCCTTAGGAGAGTCGTTACAGGTAATCGACGGAGTACTGCACAAGACCTCATTGTACAAGTAAGTAAAATGCTGGAACCTTCGTACGTATACGTACCATTCGCAGAGAATTTCATTCCATGGATTACCGTGGTCATGTGGTTACTCATAAGCCTTTCATCTCTATTCCGAGTGCTACTCGTCGTTTAGCATGGCGTAAACCACATTTATCGTGGAGCGTAGGTCAATGGAAACGGGTCCTATGGACTGATGAATCCATATACACGATCCATCAGTCTGACGACCGTGTGTGGGTATGGTGGCAACCGCCGGGGGAACGCTATTTACTACAATGTACTGTTCCTTAGGTCACGTTTGGAGCTGGCAGTGTACTCATGTGGATGTGCTTTTTGTGATATGGTCCCAGCCCATTGCTTATCATGGACAAACCTGTATCCAGCACGTCTGCCTCGATATTCTGGAAAATTATGCCCTACCAACCCTGTGGCTATACTATGGAACGTAGCTTTGTTGGTAGCAGCAGAATAATGCACGGATACATAAAGCAAGGACCGTTATGGCGCGGTTTGACGATAATTCCGTATCTTGTGTGGACTGGCCAGAACAGAGCTATGGTCTTAATTCCATAGATTACCTGTGGAATGAATTAGAGCGCCGCATAAGAAGTTCGGAACTAAGATCTACTACTAAGCTACAGTTAGGGGCATCATTATGTATTGAATGGAAGCGTATACCTATCCCTGTATTCTCAAACCTTGTCAAAAGCTTGTCTAGTAGGGTCTGTGCATGCATTAAGGCCAAAAAGTGAACCGACACCGTACTAATGTATGTCAGTATGGGAAATAAAGGGTATGTTCTGTTTCTGTTCTAGATGTCCAGTGACTTTTGTCAATATAGTGTAAATGGGTTTATATTTTTTTTGTCTTCTTAAGGATAACACTTTATAATGGGCTATTCCTCTCGAGAAAAATGTTAAAATACTGTGGTGCTTCCTCAGTGCTTTGCTTGCGTCTAAATCCTTTTTCATTTCAATCAGCAACCAGATAGTTTTTCAATAAGCAACAGTCAGCGGACTCAGACCAAGTTTTTCTCAGTAATTTTCTCATTAAGCAACAGAAATTTTACTCAGACCAAGTTTTTCTCAGTATATGTACATTTGAATGTATCTAACTTCTTCCATATGCGCTGCTATTTGCTTCAGTATGGGCGATATATGTAATCGCTGGCAGGTAGTTTGCCTTTTTTCCCCATTAATGCACCTTAAATTGCTTCAAACTATATAGTTAATAGCATCCACATGGTATTGATATGTCTACGACAAATGAAAATTATGTCATTTTGACACTTAAGAAATAAATTCCTCCCAACCATTTAATGACGGGCTTGGTTTGAGAGTGGATAAACACTTGGAAAATCACTTTAAGTCATTTATACTGAGAAAGAATTCCAACAAATTTCTACTCAATAAACACATTATGAAATATTTTAAATGATTTATACCTAAAGCTGCTTCCAATAAATTTGTAGGTAATGCTCAGTGTCCACACACCATTCATCCGTTGGCATGGTTTCAGAATTCATAAACTCGTTAAATCATTAACACTGAGATACAATGCAAACAAATCAATGCCCATAAGTTAAGGCGGCAACTCACTTCCTAAAAATTCTACTCACAAATGGACTAAAAAGGTAATGAGCGTGGACAGGCGATCTTTCGCTCCTAAGAAAACTCAGTGTTCATTTGATTTCGTAAGAGAGCTGTTTAACTAATAGAAAAGAGCTTTACTATAATGTCTTGCACATTGCCAGCGAGTTCTAAACCACGTACTATTTATTACCTTAACCGAAATAAGAAGAAAATGTTAATGTCAATAAGCTAAAAAATATTTTTTTCAATTATGTACTAAAAAATCTTTATATTGTGTACAATCAGTCTGTATAAAAATTAATGTTTCATGAAAAGGTTTTATTTCGTCTGACCAAATTGCTATTACGGAAACAACCTTTCTTCAATCCTAACTAAGTCTTGTAATTTCTTCTTTCTGGATGATGCATTTGTAAACGCACTAAAAATTTGATGCCAAATTTTATACGTGATGCGAAGATAACCAATTACATTTTTTGAGGAGACAGGAATTTAAAGTCGAGTACACGGTTTTCCTTTGCCCCCGAATTTATTGGAAACCAATTTAAGTTATAAGATTAAAATAACTTATTAACAGAATCTATGTAAGATTGTGCTTGTACTAGAATAAAAACTGCCAAGAACGCTTATAAAGAAAGAAATTGAAATCTGTAATCGGTAAGAATTTATTTTCAATTTCTTTCTTATCAATAAGAATTTATAAGACACAAAATTTCTATGGATCGAGGGGTTTTTTTACATGCGTACTGAAAAAATACTTTTTGCCAACGTAGTAGGCTACTGCAAAAGTACTTGCGACAAAATGCTGTATTGCCGGAAATTATAATGTTTCCGTTAATAAAATAAGGATTACTGTAGCACTTTGCAACTGATAAGTACTTTCGTTTAATTCATTACTTGCTATTGTTCAACGCGTTTTAATTGGAATACATTTGTTTCCCGCTAACGATCAACACTTCTTAATTGATTTTTGTTTCGAAGAGACCCCAAGTACGGACTCCCAACCCACATGTTTCCATATTGGAGACAACATGGGAGTCTTTATGATGACTCAGTGTTACATTGGAAAAGCTTTAAATGTTAATAAGATTTTAGTGGACTCAAATTTTAACCTGCGGCATGTCTCCGTTTTACTATATTAATAGAGCTTAACGTGTAAATAAGTTTTTTAAGATTTTTATAGGTAGCTGTGTAGTCTACAGAAATAATTATTTATATACGAGGGAATGACGATAGAAAGAAGTGTAGTAGCTATTTTGAGTGATGTTTTTGAGCAATATTGTTGTATGTGAATTTAGTATGAAATAAAGCAAAACAGCACTTATAGATTCCTAGTGAACTTTCCTAGGACATGTTTTGGGTTTTCATCTAATATGGGAATACCAAGATAGTCAGATCGAGAATGTGCTAAAAGTCTAACAAGTATTAAAGGTACGTTGCGTATCAAACCATATAATGCTATTGTCCTTAACTTTGAATAGTTTACGGTGTGTTTCATCAAGTGTGTAACTGAAATTAAAATTTTAGGTGGGTATGTGATGTATGAAAAACTTCTTGATTGGAATACCCTTTCTCATCATTAAGAGGAAAAGCACTCAATTATGTTGTTTGTAGTCGTGCGACCGAACGTTTACGTGCTAATTGATTGACTTGAAAAATAAATCACATAAAATAATAAAAAAATAAATAAAAATTAAGGAGGTCGCCTATGCGTTAAACATTTTACATCAGGACGTATTGAACAGGTTTGACTTTCTGAAACTTCTATCAGTTTCAGAAAGTCTTCAGTCAGAAGAGTTAGTTTAAAATCCAGGAAATACCTTTTTTTATTAGTTAATGGGAATATTTCAGGATGGAAATCGTGGAAAACCCAAACATAACCAGTTACCTTGCTGAAAAGGAATAATATAGATCAATGTCATAAATAAATACAAAAATGATTGAAATCGGAAGTGGACATACTCCTATAACTTACAGATAAGTTAGGTATGAAATGAACATCAGCGGAAATTTAGCTTCTTCTAAAAAATGGGTTACGTCCATAAAATCCGACTCATTTAATGGGTACCAATTAAGCTGCAAGTTATTTCTTAAATTCCATGGTCTGCACCGCGTTGTAAGAGCGAAACATGTCTTGAATCCATGCTGAAAGTAACCTTTAGCTGCTTTAACCTAATTCATTTTTTTGATTTAATTACTGACAACAGCATGCTTCATGTATCTATATTTCTGTTTGCTAAATAGCATTAATGAAATCATTATCCGTAAACGACAAAAAATATTCTAACCATTAACATTCATTGAAAGTAACAAAATATTACATAGTCGTTAAGTGATTAAAAGTCTAGAAGGCGCCAGATATTAGTTATTATTTTCATTCCAGCGTGGGTTTTTCTTAGACATTTGGTAATGTTTATGTTCCCATCTCGCGAAGTGTGAAGAATTGCAAATATATTGAACTAACTACACATCTACCTTCGTGCTGGTAAGCGAAATGAAAAGCAATGTATTTTTCGCTTCCTGGATAAAATAATATTAACTGCGTCAAAATCAAAACGTTGATTTAATTTCTTATAAACTTTGAAGAACGATTGCGTTTATTAAATTCTTCGACAGCGTAACAACACACCGTCGAATAACGCTAGGTTGATATTCCTCTAGGCGAGACGCTCCTGGTGTAGGTTATACCATCAATAATGTATTTTTGAATTCAATGTATTTTATTTTAAATATTCAGGCAAGACTTAATGAAGGTGTCCTAAATATTAAAATAATTCTTAAATCTCTATAAAACGTAGAAAAAGTGAAATACGGATAAAATATCGTTACGAATAGATGATCTGGGATGGAAAACATATTAAGTAATTTAAAATACATTCAAAATGTTCCGAAACATGAATGGTGTCCATGGAAAGGAAGTTTTTCAAACTGGACATTTATATAGTGAGACATTCGGAAAAAGACAAAAGTTTTGGCTTCTGAAAGAAAAATTGACTGATAGAAAATAAATTGCACTCACTACGTCATTAAACACATAAATGCATAGGTTATACACAGAAATTTTCACTCAAGCGCTTAATGGGAAAATTGTGCTTTGCATGAAATATGAACTTCCCCTCTTTTGTTTTCCTTCATTAAAGCTTTTCGACGTAATTTTGTTTTCCCCAAATCCAACTTCTGGAAACCCAGATAAAAAAAATGCATTTATACGTGTACGCTCCTTAACAGGAAAATATGCTTCGTGTGGAGAAAAAATATATCACACACCTGTGTTTGTCGTAACTGTTATCGAAAGGGATATTTTTTGGTTCGGTATTTGAAGCTATTGTACGAACTGAAATATTTTTGAATTAATTTACACATAAATAAATTATTAAATTTGGAAGAAGACCGGTGTGTGTATCAAAGTACTTGGTTTTACAAATAAAGATTCACACGTAGGACTTACGAATTTGATCTTGACAAGGCGGTTTTTTCTTCGAAGGCCATCGTAGCCTTAAATAAAAAACCTTAGAACTTGTTCCAAAAACCGTTATGATTTTATTACATCAATTTTATTGCTGAAGATATATCCTTGTATAAAAAAATATGAAACTCTAGGATTTCTAATGATACTGATATAAAACAAAACTTTGCAAATAAGTTTTATTTTGTGTCGTGATTTAACGATTAATGGCTTTTCGTTTTATGACCGTATGAGCAACGATCGGTTAACGATCGCTGTTTATACGATTTAACGATCGGTTAACGATCGCTGTTTATACGATTTTAACGATCGGTATAAGTAACAGCTGCAGTTCGATTCTGTGATCCAATACAAAATTCGGGGCAATGTTTCCAAAAAAGCTACACAGCCAGCTCTATTGGAGAAGCGTATAATTCATACCTCATTCGAAGCTCAAGTCTGATTCACTTTGACTGGATGGTTCAATAACTCGGTAGGGTCCTTTTTACCAAAAAATCCGGAATCCCCCTTTTTTCTAATAGAAAGCAGCTACCTGGTGACAGATAGTATACCGAAAATGTATTTGAGAATATCTAAAAATCGTGAATCCATCATCAATGCTCGTGATTTTTTATGAATTATTCTGCTCCTAACTACATAAAATTACGCCATTTCAAATTTTGATCTTTGATTTCATAAAACGGAATAAACATTAATTTTACTAAGCTGTAACACAGAAACTTTCAGTCTTTTCACATAACATATTTTTCCCATTCGGAAATAGTTCCATATCTTGCGTATTCACATTTCACAAATTTGTAGGTAAATTACTCACCTGTCCAGCAACCAGAAACATTTCTTCTGTCAATTTTTTTTTTATTTTGGTTGTTTCACATAAACCATTTCTCAAGCAAAAACTGAGAGTAATTGCTTAGGAGACGTATGTAAGGATAACCATAGAATGAATTGGATCTCAATTCCATATTCTCACATAGCGCACAGTCGAGTTCAGATAAAAACGCAAAACTCATCATTACATAATGTATGCGAAAAAAAACCCCAGCCGATGCGCTATCACGGTAGTTATTACTAATCTGTTCAAAAGTTTTTATGCCATTTTCGTACTCTGCAGTAGATCACTCCTTCACAGATAAAGATATTTTGTACACAAATACAGACCTGACAAATTCATGCACGTATGTGCGCTTGAGTGCACGTGCATAAAAGGAAGTTTCTTAATTTGAAAATGAGAAAAGATTTTATCACAAACAGGTACCCAAATTTAGAGTAGTTACCCTTTATAAATGAAAAAGTTTCTTCTCTTTCATTATTAACCGAAGAGAATATTTCCCTCGGTTTATATAAGACGCTTATATATAATACGACAGTAACTGCAAGTTCAGTGACGTAGAATCGTAATTTTTGGAGGAAGCAGATCAAAGTACGGCAGTCAGTACAACAACAAACAGCAGACGGATTAATTTGTGCTTGATATTGAAGCGCAATAGATGGCGAAAATTGCGTTGCAGTGAAAAGGAAACAGAGAGAAGAATCCGGAGTGCCAAGAAACAATGCACAGCGTTGGCCACTTTATTCACCGATCTATCTCGACGGAACTATGTCAGTTTGTCCGTTCATTGTTGTAAGTGACCATGCCTGTGAAAAAACAAAATTAATTGCTCTCGTGCAGCGCGCAGTTCAAGGTGTGAATTCGAGGTTAGATCGTCATGAATCCTTCGCTGTGCAGAAATAGCCGAAAGCGTTTAACTGAAGTTTGACCATTTCTTTTAGAAACTACTCATTCTCATTTTTCTGGGAGGGTAGTTCGGTCCCTAGTCTAAGGCCTAATACACCTGTGTGCCCTTACATTATGACCACCTACCTAATAAGATGGAGAACCCTCTTTATTAGCCCACAAATCAGCGGGCACTCGCAGAGGGACCGATTCGATGAGGTGGCGATAGTTATCCTGTAGTACCTGGTGTCAAAATTTCAATACCAGGTTCTCCAGTTCCCGAACATTTCGGTGTGACTGTGATTTAACGCGAACGCGCTTTTCCAAGTCGAACCGCCAATCTTCGATTAAGTCCATGCCAGGTGAATTTGGAGGTCAGATCATTAACAGAAAGTCACCAGCATGTTCCTCGACGCACTCCTTGATAATTCTGGCAGTATGACGTGTCGCATTATCCTATTGGTAATAGCCATCACCAGCAGGAATCACAGTTCATATGAATAGGTGAACTTGGTCTGCAATAATGCACAGATACCTGACATTTGTCAGCGATAGAGCTATTGGGATAATGGGGGCCTAAAGTGCCCAAAGAAAATATCACCCACAGCATAAGACTTCCGCCTAAGCCTGACTGCGCCCAACAGTGCATCCAGGTGCGATAGCTTGTTAGTAAATTGGTGTATCTGCGTTAATGCACCAGCAATCTAGATTCGTCAGACCACGCAACGTTCCTCCAAACATCCACGGTCCAGTCTTGATTACCGTGGGCCCATTTCATACGTTGTTGGTGATCGTATGTAGTGAGCATGGGGACAGGGATGGGTGTTCGGCAGCGCAGGACAATGCGCAGAAGGCTGCGGTGAACTATGTGTGGTGACACATTGTCCGGATCACCATTGTTGTAGCTGCAGGTGATTTGTCGGACTATGGCCATGCGCTCGCTGTGAACGATGTGCATCAGTGTCCGCTAGCCTCTGACATCAATGAGCTGCGAACGACACACGGCTGGACGTAAGTTCGTCGCTTGGTCATCTATGCACCACTTTTGATGCGTACTCACTACTGCGAAAAGTGAAAACCCACAGGTCTTCCAAGGCGCCGTGTCATCACAAGTTGACCGTTATCAAACTCCGATAGATCTGCAGCTTTTCCGATTCTGACTCCGAGCACTCTACTGACCGAAAGCCTGTCCTATTGTTGTATATATACTGGTCTGAGAACTTCATCTGCGCCACCGTTTGGCCACCAGGCTCACCCAATTCACTAAGCTGGGATTTGCCCTACTGGAATGGCTCATCCGCGTATATCGTTTTAATGTGACTTCTATCCTCTGTTAATATGACTACTTTGACTATTTGTCATCGGTTTCATTTGGATTTTCAGACGTTTTCTTGAAAATTCCCCAAAAAGGACACATTCTGGCTATAAACTGTTTCGAAATTAGGACTCTAAATTTCACTAATTCAAGAGAACGAGAACTGATATGTATTTTAAGAAACACACAAAAGTCGAACTGACAATACAGTATTTTAAAAATGCATCATAATTAGACATAAGATTTTCCGATCTCATTTTTTCCATACCAACGCATGCACTATAAACATTTTATATGTCATTTTGAAGTTAGGAGTTATTTCTTCAATTGTGTATTGAATCTCCTTTGTGAGTTCAGTAGTTGTCACTTTTAGAGCAAGTCTCCTACCCTGCGTCTTCAACTATTTTACGTCAGTGCATTTAAGATGCATTTTGTTTAAAAATGAAATACCAAGTAATTTCATCTATTAAAACACCCTCTCATCCCAAATATGTGCCTACACGATTAAGAATTTGAAAAATGGTAGGTCTTGTTGTGTTGTTCAAGCGACGTGTCATGGAGTTTTCGTACAGAAGATTGTGTTCCCTATTTTCAAAAGAAACGCTTTCATATGCGCTGCAAGCTCTGTCTCGATTACAGTACATAATATTCGAAAGCAATGGCCTAAATGTTTGTATAATTTGCGATTGAGGTCATTATTAGTAACAAAAATGTATTTTGCTGTGTTTCTTCCCATTAGAGTTGGCGTCTTACGTAAAAAAAATTACTTTGGAATTCACGTCTACAGAAATTTCATGATTCCGTTCATTTACGTAAGGACTATGAAACGGACATTTCGCAAATCACTGTAACGTAAGGTAACTGATTAAACACCTCACACAGATCTAAATGCTATTATTATATTCTGCTGTTGTTGAAACTAGAGGGAAAAACCTTACAGTATCTTTCAGCATTCTGCAATGTCTTCTTAAGTAATGTGTTACCTGCGAGAAAATTAAAAGTGTACGGCAAATTAGTGAGTTTGAAAAACATGAATCTTCGCTCTTACAGTTTATCAAAAGTATTTGGCAAAATGCCAAATTCTCTGGAAGAATTTTAGTCCCAATGTTATATCACAAGAGTATATTTATCTATTACTTATTTAATTAATATTTGGTACAAAATACTCAAAATTGTGCGTGAGCCTTTCTAAAAATTTTATTATGAATTTCAAATAACCGTGGAGCTTTTACGTCAAAATAAATCTCACGTTTAGACGATATTCGACTGTGATAAAGAAAGCTATTTTCATAAAAATGACATTTAATAGATAAAATTGACTTTTGCGAAACTGATTCAAGTTTGATAATTATACATACAGTGTGATCAACTTTGTTCTACTTGAACATATTTGTGTGTTAGAAAGCACACAAACTCCTTTAGCGGACGTCTCTTATGTTGCTGAAAGCATATATCTTCAGAGCGAAATAAAAACTAATCTTAGTTTCTTCGAGTGAAAATTATACAATTAAAGATGATTTTCAATGTAGTCAATTTGTCTAAAATTTGTCCACAGATTACGTTATCTTTCCAAACACACTACGTTCCAAAACATCTGATGTCCTTGCACATTTTAAACGATGAAGTCATTAAATCTTCATTCTTTGTAAGCTCATTTATTTAAAATATATAAGGTTACAATCAACGAGAACTATATTAGTAAGCCGAACTTATTGGCATAGAATAAAAATCAATGCTTTCCAACTTTTCTCACATCAACCAGATGGTTTTTTCAAAGAAGTTAGTCAGAAAATTGGAAAATGAATAATAGAACACAAGTAACTTGAACCCAGTGAATCAACTATTCATCACCAGAAACGAAGCGTCATGTTCGTTGGCCACGGAGTACCGTGAATGAAAATAAGCATTAAATGAAGAACTGATTCCAAATTTGTAGAAATTCCAGAGAGACACTATCATTGCAAACCTCACTGTTGGTCGTGATATCTATGGTTTCGAGAATGGCTTTACAGTTAGCCATGGAGCACAATGCGAATGTAAACAAACGCTGAAAACGGAAATCTTGAGCACATTCTGAAAAACGACATTAATAAAGGTTGTAAACGCAGAACAAATGTAAAAATGATTTGCTTCGCAGTAAATATTCAAAAGTGGAAATCTGAAAAGCCGGTTTTCGTTACAATATTAGCATTGCAGAAATAATGTAGAAATGAAAAACTTGGATGCAATCTTATATATTGGATCGTTTCATAATTATTGGCCGATTCGGACACAAAGAAACAAACAACAGTAACAGACGACGAAATGCATTTTATTCCCAAAACTTTCTGCCCTCGGCAGCAATACACTGTGCCCAACGTGTTTTCAGAGCAAAAAAGCCACGGTGGCAGAAATTGGAATAACAGTGGTCCGAGGAATCGCTAACGGCGGAAATCAGAGCATCCTTGTAAGCGAACCATTTGCCCCTCACAAGTGGTCCGAATGGCGAAACATGTGAAAGTTTCAGGGGGCCAAGTCAAGTGAATAAGAAGAGTAAGAAAGGACCTCGTACCCCAAGGCTTTGATGTTTTGCATACTTCCATATAGAAACATGCGGTCGTGCGCCATCCTGAAGCAGTATGGGACCGAAACGATTGGCGAGCGATGGTTGTTTGCTGCATAATTTCAGGATACATTCGCTCGGCTGACGGCAGCACACGTCCGTTGTGATTGTTTGACCTCGCCGCAAAAACTCATGATGAACCACAGTCTTGGCAGTCCATCACACCGAGATCAGAACCTTCTGTGGGTGCAACACTGGTTTGGACATGTATTTGGGTGGTTCCCCTTTATCGTTCCACGGCGCTGTTTGCTTCCTTTTGTCATAAAGCACCCATTTTGCATCAACCGTAAGGATCTGATGCAGAAAGGGAGCACTAGCCTCACGTTTTTGGAGGGCAATGCATGTTTCCACACGCCGTATCCGCTACTGTTCGGTGAGTTGTGTGGAATCCAGGTATCCAGTTTTTAACCTTGCCCATAGCGGCCAGGTCTCTGCAAACTGTCGCTGATGATACGACAAGTTCGGCACTGAGCTCATGTGCTGTGGACGTTGGCCGTTCTTCCACTTTCCGCCTGAAATGTACAGTGTCACACAGAACTGGATTACCGGCTCCTGGCTTATGGTCGATGGCAACATCACCGGCATGGAACTCGGAAAACAGTCTACGGAAATTTCTGTCAGTCGTCGTTCCGACAACCCACGCTCTATTGACATTTGCGACCGTTTCTGAAAAATTCCGGCCAAGTTTGAATTCGTGCAAAATCACTGATCTCACGTCGGGTTGCTCCATCGCGTCCCCAACTGCAGAGATCTGTCAGAAACAGCGTTTTATACATGTGGACTGAACCGATTCAATTTGCATGGGCGTTTCGTAGTTCCTCCTATGAGGCGTCCCTTGTAACCGGCTATGCAAATGCATCTTGTCGGCATCGGCCAATAATTACGAAACGACCCAATATAAGCATTGAGAAATTCAGAACATCTCTGCATTTTGAACGTTTTCCACAACTTCATTGATAATTTATTTTTCATACAATCCAAAACTTTTGCATCGTAATAAGTGAAAGAAATGCTTCGCAAAATAAGCATTCTTTTTTAAAAAGCAACCAAGAATTCTATAAAGTAGTTTTACGTCTCTCATAATTTAAGTAAGTTCCTTCAGAATCAATGCATGTCAAATTAACAAAAATATTTTTCGGGACTAAAACCTCCAGTGGTTTAAAGTTAGGTAGCAGTAATGTAATTAAAATAACATTATTATTAAATTGTAAAGTATTATTTCTTTCAGCTTGTCTTATTACTTATAATGTGCGCGTGAACTAATGTTCACCAAATTTATTTGCTTCCCTAATGCCGTGTCTTCCGAAAGAAATATTTAAGAAAAAAATGGAAACTTTCATACTAATACTCAAATAAATAAAACAAGAAAATATTCTTCAGCATGAAAACATTATTTGACGAAGAACACGTCTATCGCTTCGTTCCAGTACTGGGTCCCTAGGTAAAAATCCATGTGTCCTAAAAAGTGTACACCAGGCTTTCTTCAATAATTTCAAAACTAGAAAAACTAGCAAAAATATAATAACTGAGCTAAAGAGAGGAAGGTCCGAAGAGTCTACGGAGATATTGTTCCAGATCAGATGACGCAATAGTAAGAGGCGCAAGCGTCCGTCATTTTCTGGTGAAATCAGCGGTCGTGATAGAATTAGTAAACTTGGAACCGCGACGTGATAGAACGTACACCGAGATGTCATTTGTTTCGTTTACGCGAGATCTATCGATATCTGTAATACTATTGGTAAGAAAACGTTATTAGGTGTGTGAAAAATTGTAAAATAATTGAGATATTTATGAACATTTCCGAAATGTCTCAATATCTTAATTTAAAAAGATCGACTTGAATGCGAGAAAACGGATAATTGAAGACTACGTGGGGTACATGTGCCTCGTCGACATAACGCTGAACGGCAACTCATGCTTCATTCTCGGATGGGATTACATTCGCCCGAACGTCTGCATCTCGGACCTCGAAATATTTCCCTTCGTGATGATTATCAAGTTCTCCGAGAACGCCACGAAATTCAGCAAGAATATGATTCAGGACACAGAGGTACCGATGATAATCATGGGAGATTTTAACGCCGAAGCTCAAACGAATCTACACGAGCTCGATTTCATGAAGACACAATTCAACTTGAAATTTGTGCCGACGCGATCGCGAAGCACGCTGGAAAACATATACACCGACTTGACTTTCGCATGAAACATCATCGTCGATGTCATGCCATAGGTGAGCTACTTCTCGTACCATCGGTCCCTCGTCAACAAGACCATTCTCAGCCTAGAATAAGTAAGTCATTTCATCAAAATGCATTACTCTCACAGCACGAGGTGTATGTGAACAGCAAAAAGAAAGTCTTTCTAAACCTAAACTGTACGCATGCACTCATTTCTAACCCCCAGCCGACACCCAACAGCCACGAGACATATCCTACGCCCAAAAGACCTGCGGCCGTGCCTCCGACACAGCCCCTGCCAAATTTATTTTCCTGATATCGTATCCAAATGATGTATTCTTTCCCTGAGATATTCCTGGCGAATATTTTGTAACTGTTTCAGTTATATCATTTTTATCCTGGCAACATACTTTTTTGACACTCTTGAAATTCCGTCTCTTTCAAAAGAAGACTTCGTCGAAGAGCGGAAAACTGAAGTTTCAGAATGGACAGCTAGATGGAATGATCTATCATTAACAAATGGTGACATAAGAAGTCAATTCCCATTACAAATTCACAGAAATGTATTATTGTTTGCAATTGCATCATATTTTAACCCTCAGTGAATTTAAGAAATTGCGCTGCTTCTATTTTCAATGAAATAAATTGCTTGACATAGAAATTGCTCCACCCAGAAGGATATTTGCTACAAACATGCAAACCTAATGGCGGGTGT
This sequence comes from Macrothele yani, assembly GCA_039090855.1. Taxonomy (NCBI): domain Eukaryota; kingdom Metazoa; phylum Arthropoda; class Arachnida; order Araneae; family Macrothelidae; genus Macrothele; species Macrothele yani. The sequence goes on along the minus strand of CM077018.1, from coordinate 17,311,238 downwards.
ACCCTCTTCTTGAGATATGAAAATTACGTTAAACCCGAGCGGATGACGTCATACGTTCATCAGATAAAGGTGCCAGGGTCAAAAGTGATAGCAATGTGTGGTCTCAGGTGTAAGTGTCGAGGAAGCTCCAGATTTGTTGTTCGAACTTTTGTAATACTCATGAAACTTTTCCAAGACTTTTTCTTGGGAATTTTGATCACTGTAAAAACCACTTACTCGTATCCTCACTTTCCATGATATAAAATCCTATATCACCAGAGGTGATCCCCAAAAAAAATATCTGAATATGTTAGCCAGCAAACATTTTCTTGTTCCACCGAAACATGAGAAATGCCTTTTCCTTTAGCTCTGAATGACCGAAAGGAACTTTGTCTCTAAATTGCAAAAGGCAAAGAATAATGGTTCAGTGTGTTTAGAAATAAGTAATTTCCGGATATCTAGATTTTCCTTCATCATATATGTCCTTTATAAAAACGAAAATTTATTGATTAGGGAAATGACAAATAAACCGAAATTCGACATACACATGTCTAAGGCAATGTACAACTTTGAAATACCGTTAATAATCCATCGCGTATGTATCTAATGGGTTTGACATGTACCTGCTCATTTACGACACAGCAGCCTGATTTTCTTATTACGGATAAATTATGCGCAGGTTAAACCGGTACTTTACCGCAATAAGTGTTTCGACATCATTTGGGCCTACTTATTTCGAATTTGAACAGATTGATTTTTATGTGTAGTCATTTATCATGTCAGCTGCGTCGTAGAAGTTATTTAATGTGAATTGCTGAGGTTTCAGTAGCATGCTTTGTTGGATGTCGAGCTTTGTAGCTGTTGACAAGATGACTATTCTTTCCATTCGTCTCTCTAAGGCAAAAGAATGTTTCATTCCCTAGAGTTTGTTAAAGGTTACGTAAAAATTCATTGCAGCCAAGTATTTAGAATTCAGTTTATATAAGTTAGGTTAAACCTGGTAATTCCTTAGTGTTTATTTCAGTCTGTATCTATACTGCAGATAAATGAGTATAATTTACTAAAAGCATTAGCTTTTTTTGTGATTACAAAATTCATTAATGTTCACATATTCTCAAATGCTGAGTATTACACTGATTCTCCAATGTTGAAATTTGTTTCCAATGGTGAGTATTATTTTAAAGAAAATTCTGGTGTTCAATTGAATAAAGATATGTCATCGTTTACAACAGCTATCCTATATACAGTAAAAGAAAAAAAATAGTAATTTACTGCAAACAACCATAAATATATAGTAATCCACACTACTTATTGACTTATACAGTTCTGCTGCTGTCATAATTTTTCTGAAGATGCATAACGTTTCTCTGAATTCTTGAAATTTCAGTTTTGCGATTTTTCTTTGCGTTTTGAAATAACTGCTTGCTTTAACTTTATAAAATCATGTTGCCTACGACTGTCTTTTTCGTCGATAGCTCATGAGTTACTACATTAAATTAAAAAATATTCTCCCTTTTCTTGAAATTTACGTTTAAACCTTCGCCAGAAGATGTGTAATTTCATAAAATGAGTAGTATCAAGTAGGAAACAAAATCATTAGCTTTGCTGATAAACACTATCATTTGAATGATAAATTCTACCGAGTGCTATATATTTTGTTGAGTACTTTTGCTCTCACCAAATTTCGGAATTGTTTTGGGTCTTTCGACGTTTGTCTAAATGAAATGGCGAAACGATTCGTTTCGGTATTTAAGAAACATATATTAATTCCACAACAAAGTGGAAATCTAATGCAAATCAAGAAAAGTTAAGGAGTGCGTTATGTAAATATAAGATGAACGAGAAATATATCACTCCTGAGAGTAACACTGAAAGCTTTTCCTTTTCTTTTGGAATATTTTTTTCAAAATTCGGACAACATAAATAACTCTCTCTCTCTCTCTCTCTCTCTCTCTACTTCATCTGTCACCTCTTGTAAAAAACCAACGGATCGCTTTTATTAAGAGTGCACTAAAGAACAATTTTTTATCTTTTTCTTTTTTGTTGAATGCAGGTTTAACGACCACCGTGAGCAACTGAATGGACTATAAGCAGTCGCCTGCCCCTAATTTAGGTCAACCTACTCCAGGTAAGGGAGAGAGCCAGTGCCGTAAGACAAATATAACATCCATGTCTCACCGGTATTCGAACCCGGACCCACCGCGGAAAAATGACCAGAAGCCATCGCTTAGACCACTGCGTCATCGGGGCGACAACAGAATATTAAAATCTATGCGCTCTAGTTTGATCATTTTGCTCGATTTCTATGCAAGTTCCATGAAAATAACAGCATCATTTTTCATTAATTTGTGATGATGTTACTTTTTAAGAATGTTTAGTTTCGTTTTTCTCTGTTTTTTGTTATTTGAATAATAAGAAAGAAATTTGTTTCGTACTTACACTGATGCTTAGTATAATCGGAAACAGAAAAATTACAACAGTACGGTACGCTGAAGCCATTCTTTTGGTTTTCAAATGCAATTCTTAGTGCTACTTTTTCCAACATTGATCATACTTCTCCATTTAAGGCCGACACGACCCTCCGAGTGCAGAATTCATCAAGTGATTGATGTATTTGATAGAACGAAATTTGCCATATGCCACAGTATTCAGTATAATATCTAAAATATTCATATTAAATAGATTTTTTTCAGAAATACTTTTTTCCACCAGATGCTTCATATTACTTATCGAGTCCATTTCGCCAAAGACATAGGTTAAACAATTTGTTGGGATGTCCTTTAAAACGTATGAAAGTGAACAACCTACGAATAAATTTTGTAATATTAAGTACTATTGTACAATTTACACTTTAAAGGATTTCACTGTGTTCCTTAATAATAATTAACTTAAATTCAGGATAGTGGCCAGAGAGAAAAAAAGTTCAAAATTATAATACAATTTTTCGCATTGCAAAATTATACAGTTTTTACAAATAAAAATTATCCTTCGACAACTTTGTTTCTGTATATTTTTTTCTCGTAGATGAAAAAGATTCCTTCAAAATTTGCACTTCAGGAAAAAAAATGCACACTCTTTTTTTCTTCATTTGTGTACAATGTACCGACGTACGGTAGCTGTCACTAAACTCTCGGTTCAGAGGCAAATAACTTTTGACATTGGCCTTCGACATTGTTCAAAGTAATCTAATCCTTCACACGGAGAACATGCAGCTTCCGCCAAACCAAATGTAATTTGAATGATCTAGGTCAGCACTGCATGATGGATGAGGCAAAAGCGCGATTCCAGGCGCTTCTTGAAGTTTAATTTAGATTTGATAAGCAGTACAAAGATTAGCATCTTATTCCAACAGTGCTCGCTTTCGGTTCACAAAGAGAGGATACTTTGGCTGAACCTTATCATACATCCTGTCCAATTGCTGAGAATACAATTCGGCATTGACAGACATACCATTCGGAGTCAGCTCCATGGGAATTACACCTCCATAGTTCCATCAGACACGTAGCATGCATTTTTTCAAAACGTCGAAATTTGTAGTTAGGCAATGCTGGTTCACCTACATTCAACACTGCTGTTACGAATCTGAATCACGCACCTATATTCACTTTTCATCTCCAGTAACTATTCCTTTGATAAATTGAGTACCACATGGATCGTTAATCAGTTCCTCGCATATTGCGACATGTCGCTGAGTTTTACGTGTGGCGAGTTCATGAGGCACCTTACGGCAGTGTCTGTAAACTTCTCCGATCTTGTTCAGGTGTTTAAGTACAGTTAATTTAGAAACTCCTAATTCTTCTGACAATTTGCGAGTACTTGTTTGTGGGTGTTCCTCCGCAGCCGCTTGAAGGGGTTACGAATCAACAGCTCAGCATTTACCCGAAACTTCCTTGCTTTCTGTTCAAGTTACAAGGCTCAAATTCCTTGAAGAATGTTTGCGGGGTCCGAATAATAACCAGAGCTTTTTCTTCAACTTCGTTAATTTTTCGGACTGCTTCAGAAGGTTAAACCCCTGTTTCCAGTAATGCCGCTATAGAAATCGAACTGCTTAAGTAGGTTAAACCCTTGTTTCCAGTATTGCCGCTATAGATTTCGGGCTGCTTCAGCAGGTTAAACTCCTGTTTCCAGTAATAGCAGGTTAAACCCCTGTTTCCAGTAATAACGCTATAGATCTTTGTAGTCACTGCATTTGACCGCGTTTCAAATTCGAAGCATGAGTCGCGACATGTCCGTCACCCTTCGTTGGATTCCGCACAGTAAGCGCTTTCAGTCTTCTGCAGCACAGAACTGATCTGAAGAATATAATCATACTTACGTCGTGCAAGTATCCCAATCAAAAATGGCATTTTTCACCTGACATACCAATATATGTACTTTTCTATTGTACTTATAAATATGATAATGACATCTATCCAATCATTACCATATCAGTGTGGTTTTGTTACTTTAGAAAGCATGATTCATTTGAAAGAAACAAAATCACAATACTTTGTAATTTATTGCCAAATTGATAGATTTGGTCTGATAAATTGCCAGTAGTTTTGGAAAACAAAGGAGGCTTACGGCTTACGAAGGCCGTGTGTGTTTCGCCGCGAAGAGCTGAATGATGGCCTGAAAGCTTTTCTAAGCTATATCTTATTTAAAGAAGAAAAATTATGTTTTATATCAGAAACATAAAATATTTAAAAATGTATTAAGTTGAAGTTTTCATCAGCAAAACGCTTTTTATTAAGCTCAACTGTATATGTACTTTTGCTACAACTATGGATTATAAATCTCTATGTTTGGTGTAAAAAATACACATAGATACTAGTGAATTAGAAATTCTTATTTAACACCGGCTGATACCACCAATAACCCGAATTGCAGTATGTACGTCGTTTGGTATAGATTCCGCAAGGTGTAGCATATCTACATCTAGGAAAGATAACCCAGCCTTGAACTCGCTCAGATTTGACAGAAGAAGGTTTTGCTCCTCAGTCTTATCTAACATGTCATACGCATTTTCAACTTGTCTCGAATCTAGACTTTGTGATCCACAGGGAAGATAGAGGAAGCCGCTGTCATACTCACTCAATCCTTCCTGAACACATCTTCAGCACCAACACTGTCGTCCGTGAAAACACCGTACGGCGGAATTAATTGGTGTAACTTGAGGAATTGCATCCAGGATTTTAACTTCCTATTAAAGAGAGCGTTATCTCCAATCGCTCAAATTGTGTATTCCATAAGGAGATGACAGACAGGGATACGTGAATATTGCAATTACTGTTTCTGCCATTCTAGTTACTAAATATTTTTTATGTACTCAATACCTAACGTTGACGAAATTTTTTTAACAGTTGCTGTTTCATTTGCGAGACGACGGTGTCGCCGCTTTTGAATAGCTAACATCTTATTGTACCGCTTTACTTACATCCAATCCTAGATGACGGCGTCCCTGTGATTTACATACGGAGATTTACGTGTACTCCAGCGGCAGACGCTGATTGGACAAAGGAAGCACAAGATCACGCCACGGCAAAAAGCAGCAGATTCAAAATCCTGTCGGAATGGTAATGTTTCTTTCATACGGGTTCATTGGGACCTTTATTTTGTAGGTATATATGGACATGCTGCAATTTACAAATTTCTGGTTACAAACATTAATACATAATACAACAAAACGAATGAGGTGTTGCAAATCATAAAGGGTAGGATGTTAAAATCTGGCAACTTGTTTTGTGGTCTGATTAATCATGCTTTACGTTGTTTTACACCACTACACAGTGGTTAAAAACACCGTAAAACCAGGTCAAACCCCTTTTTAGAACTTTTGAAAATAAATATTTTGATTAGCTTTCAGTGGTAATGAGGAAGGCTTACTGAACTCAAACGAACCACATTTCTGATCCTCTTTGGTGTGGTTAAGCAGGTAGTTGACCGTGAAATCCGGTACATGTGATGAATTGTTTGCATTGGTTCGCTTGCTGATGTTGTATTCAATACTTTAAAATCAATTTCCTTTTTATACATACGTACACGTTCATTGTCAGTTGCCTTTTGTTTTAATATTTCCGATCATTTAGTATTGTCCTGAGTCAATTTCAATGGATTTCTTAAATATGTGACTGGACAAACAGCTTAAAAAGTCAGGTATTAATATTATTGTTCCGTGAAATAGAATTTAATGTTTTCAATGACTTACAAAATGCTTGCTGAGGCGTGCTGTTCTCATTCTCCATTATGGCAGGATAACTAACTTCACGTTTGAAAGGCCAAAAGGCAGAATTTGCTCAAACTTGCTCCTTTGCACAAAATACTAGGGGCAAGCAAGGAGTGTATGTTTATAAAGACGTTGCACGAGCACAGTAGACTTGGAAAAAAGAGTTCATTATGTTACCTGTCAATTTGTAATTTGTTTTCTCTTACTATGTAATTACCTGGCGATCAAAAAACATTATATTCATTATGGGGAGTGTCATGGCGGTTAATCTTAGGGCACTTCCATTCTGTTTGCAAAAATTACATGCCTGCATAAGATGTTTAGAATTTATCTTACATCTTTCATACACACTAGAGTTATGCCAATGGCAGGTGAATGATGAAGTCAACAAAAAAGGGGACAGCAGAAGACAGAAATTCATAGAAAGTTGAAGAAAGAACTGAGTTTGATTGCGATGATCCATGGCCTAGTGGTAATGAAACGTGTAATGATGGCAACACAGCTCGTAGGATTTTTGAAAATCCTGAGATGATTTCAAAGATCATTGGAGTTAATCAGGAGCTGACAGAAAGATGCACTGTCATCTTAAATACTGGATATAGAGACATTTGACAGATATTCACATAACATACCAAGGTTATGTGTAAAACATTTCTCCTGGTTTTACATGACGGCCACAGTTCATAAAACTTTAATACCTGGCTGTTTCATCATCTAAGCTGCATTACTGCCAACAGGATGACGGAAGGTACTTAGAAGGAAAGACACAAGCACCTCAAGCAGTATTAAGCGACATAGCCCAGAAACAAGCAGCACAGACAACTTCACAGATATGATACATCTACTGATAAACATATCCGATCGTTTTGCATTATCCTTTCGTGGAGCTCTAAAAATTAAAATGAAGCAAAAACCATTCTTAAAAGAAGTTTAGCATTTACTCCGAGTTTATCCAAAACCAAGCGGAACACCAGAATCTATTAATGAAAAATATGAAATGTAATTTTCTGATGTCTTTTAATTTTGTGTTAGTTATTAAAAATGTTAATAAATTAAACCACTATAAATCAAGTGCTTCACCTGGTCGTAAGTGCATTTCTACTCATATATAACATTTCTAACTACAACGGGTTACAAATAATAAAGTCGTTTCGACGTAATAAGTTTTGGACAGGTTTTAAGACGTTCGGAACCATTGTGCACTGCTAGGGTTCACGTATGGCAAAAATCAGCAGAAATGTACTCCCCGACTGTTTGGTTCCAAGAGTGAAGCATGGAGGTAGATCGCAGATGCTCGTTAATCGTCGGTTACCCTTCATATCCGCAAAGTACTAATCGTCTCTTCAGGACCATCTGTCCCCAGTATTTCAGGCATTATTCCTTGATGTCCGTCCCAGATATCAAGAAGATAAAGCACCCGCATATTGTTCAAAAGGTGTCAAGTTGTGGTTTGCACGACATAAAGATAAGACGCAACAGCTACCCTGAACATCTCAATCTTCAGACCTCAATATTATTGAGCATTTGTGGGAAATTTGGGAGGAAATCTCAGATCATAATTTTCGACTCTAACATCACTGCGGCACCCCGGCAGTGCAGTTGTCAAAGAGATGGCTTCTGATCATTCGCCCGAGATGTGTCCGGGTTAGAATCCCGGTGAGGTATAGAAGTTGTGTTTGTCTTACCGCACTGGCCTTCTCCATTACCTAAAACCAGTGGCCCTAAATTATGAATGGGCGATTATTCATAGCCCACTGAGTTGCTCACGGTGATTAAACCCCAATAAAGAGACATCGCTAGATCCCTTGGGACATATTTTATTGTTACGATGTTCCCAAAATGATTGATCGTGTCTGCCTCACTTCCATAAGTCTATATCGTTTGAAATGATTTATTTTCTTAAGTCTCCAGTTGGAGCTTATTAATTAAAATGGTATCCACTAGCCGTGTTTCTTTTATTCTTATAAACACCTGTAGGTGTTTCTTTACGTTTTTATTTTCAGTTTACAGAACTCCAAGCTAATATATGTAATTTTCTTCAACCCGTTTCAAAGCATTCTTGAAGAAAAGATGACCAAAGTATTCTAACGAGCGGAAAACGACTACGCTGCAAAGGTGCTTTCGGCCGGTGAAGTTTGGTAGATAACACTATCCAACATTAATATTATCGAAAGCCAAATAGTTCGTTTGTTTTTAAGGAATTTGTTGAAACCTGAATTATTTTTTCTGTAATCCTGGTTACTGGTGAAACACACAGTCCCAGGAAACACTGTTTCATATCTTGAAGTATCTGACACTAGACGTAATTCCTCAATTATTTGGCTACTGGCTTATCAATTTGTGTATCATCCTTACATCCCATCTTTTTAACTTCCTCCGAGGGACCACGAGAAAAAGAACTGTCATATATCGCAGAGAGGGCTTCGCAGCAATCTCACGGACACCTTACCTTTGCCGTTGTTCATCCTCCATTATGTTTTTAAATTCCTCCTCTTTTCTATTGGAGGACGACAATATGGTACGTTTCCAATGGACGTATTTCCTAACAGGCATTTTGATATCGTTCCGCGCATGATGCGTTTATTCGCAGAACCCTACTTGCAAAACAACGAGATCGCGCTGTGGCAGTAAAGATACGCTCAACTGGCTTGTGTCTCAACTGCAATTTTTTGCCAATGCCTATTTTTCATTCGCGGTTGAGCCTGGTCGCCAAATTCGACACACAGGGTATATATATACATCAAATATATCCTGACCTCGTGATGTATGCGATGGGAAGTTTTTGGATAACACCATTCTTATGAAAAAAATAACGTCACGATCATTGCCGAAAATACTGCTCATTATAGATGTACAGTGCAGTTGAAACGAAGTGAAAAACAGGTTTTTAGATTGTTTAATTAATTTTCAATAGCTAATCTAGTTGCGAGTTTGTCCCATTCCTTCCGTTTATAATATGCGGCCTTCATCAAATTAATTATTCTAATTTCCAGAACACATGATTTCGTAGTCCTCCGAATCCGTTTTGTCAACAAGAAAGTAGACTATCTTTCCAAAAGTACGCTATCATTGCACGCTCTTGCATTGCACAATATATCACATACAGTAGCGAACAAAAGTATTTGGCGAAACACTTTTTCGACCATACTTTTTTTCTGCTGGACCAAATCGGGTCATTTTGGGATATGGTATGTGTTGATTCGTGGGTTACAATGCCGCGTAGTTTGTATTTCGCTCAGAGCGAATTTGTCTTTCTAAATGGGCCATATTCAAGAGTCGCCAATTATTACCCATTTGTTTGCTGCATGTATTAATGCTTTTCTTGCTATTTTTGTGGGTTTTGTGATGTGTAGTGTGATAATAAGTCAATCTTAAGTTTTCAGAAATGGGTAAAAAGGCGGATATCGATGTTGGAGCTCGCCAGGCGGCCGTGAACATGATGAAATGCGGAATGCGCTTCACCGACATTCCGAGGGCCCTGAAGATCCAACACCAGTCCATTTCAGCTATCTTGCAACGTTATAAGAAGATTGGGACCGTCGATAACAGTCCGCGATGTGGTAGGCCTCGTTCCACTACGTTGCGGCAGGATAGACGCATCATCTGTCGATCTCGTGCTGATCCCACCTTGACTGCTGTGAACATCGCCACCGAATTCCGCCACAGCGACGACCTGAACGTCAGCCGAATGATCATCTCCCGTCGTCTCATTGCTGGTGGATTGAATGGAAGACGCCCCGCCAAGAAACCACTCATCGCAGTCAAGAATCGACGAGAAAAATCGCGTTCACGCGCCGTCATTGACACTGGACCGCGGCGGACTGGAGTAAGGTGCTTTTCACCGACGAGAGCAAGTTCAACTTGTTCGGAAGTGATGGCATCCGATACGTACGACGTCCGTGTGGCCAGAGATTCAACCCCCAGTTCATTCAGCCGACTGTCAAGCACGGAGGAGGATCGCTCCTGGTTTATGGCGCCTTATCTCGCAATGGAGTGGGCCCAATGATCAAGATTGACGGAATAATGACCGGCCAGAGCTACAGGAACATGCTCAACAACGATGTCTTCCGATGGACAAACCAGAACATGCCACCCGGATGGATCATGCAGCAAGACAACGACACGAAGAGCTCCACAGTAGCGAAGGCAGCCTTCCAGCAGCAACAGGTCACATTTCTAGACTGGCCAAACCAATTTGCAGACCTCTACCCCTTCGAGCACATGTGGGAGGAGCTGGAGAGACGATGTGCGAAGAAAACCTGCCGGAATAGGGCCCAGGAGTTCAACCAGCTGTCTGCAGAGTGGGCGTGAATTCCGCAGGCCATCGTCGAGAAGCTAGTGGACTCGATGCCGGCCCGTTGTGCAGCTGTTATTAAGTCTCGTGGTTATCCCACTAAGTATTAGTTACTGTTTTGTCGTTTTCTCGTACTTGTTTTCTATTATCATTGCATTAAATGAATGTGATACACACCTACGTTGTTGGTCAGTTTGTAGGATATTTGCGATTAAGCTCGGTACCTGATCTGTGTTAAGGTTTCCGATCCATCTGCATACGGGCCATGTTTGCAACTGAATAACACATATCATATTCCAAAATGATCCGATTTGGTCCAGCAGAAACAAAATTATGGTCGAAAAAGTGTTTCGCCAAATACTTTTGTTCGCTACTGTATATTCTTTTTTCACGCTAATCTAAAAAAACAAAACAAAAAAAACTTCACATACAGTTTTGTGGCCCAGCAAGAAGCTATGGACAGGAATCTGTTAGCATCGTGTTTTGGTTTGCGCATAGGAGGTCCTAAATTTCAACTGGTAAAATAATTCTTATCAAATTAAAGGTCTTCATTTGACAAATTCCTTTTGATGTCATTAAAACCGTATTAAAATGGCTATAATTGTTTCTATTTTCGTAGAGCTCCTTAGAATTTGTTCAGCTATTTTTGTACACAATTACTAAGATTGCGATTATTTTATAAACCTATCATTCCCAAGTTTTACCAAACTACATAACTATAAACCACTTTATAAATATATAATGCACGGTCGAGTCACATTACTGTGGCCACCAGCTGGTATCCACAGTAGCAGCCATGTGCAGCGCGGACAGCAGCTAGACGGGCTAGGAATGACTGAATAGGGTGCTGGAAAGTGTTCACAGGTATGTAGAGCCATGCTGACTGCAGTGCATTTGACAGCTGCTAGAGTGTGAGTCGCGGAGGAACCATAGAGCGAACAACACGATCGAGGTGATTCCGCAGAAACTCAATTGTGTTTAAATCTGGGGAATTAGGGGGCAAGGCAAGTACTTTGAATTCTTGATGGTGCTCTTCCAAACATTCTAGGACATTTTTAGCTGTGTGACAAGTAGCATTGTCGTACTAGAATATCCCATCCGCCCCAGGGAAGACAATCATAATGCATTGGTGTAAGTGGTCTGCCAGGATGGATTCATAACGAATTCGATCTATACTGCCTTCCACGGGTATGAGTGAACCAAGAGAATGCCGCGAAAACACTCTACAGATCATAACGCCGACCCCACGAGCTTGTGTTCATCCAGCAATGGTTGAAGAGTGTTTGTTCTCCAATGTATCTCGCCTGATACGCCAAAATCCATCCGTTCGGTGAAGCAGAAAACGTGACTCATTGGAGAAGGCAGTCCTGTGCCGATCATTGGTGATCCAATTCCGATACTGCCCTGCAAGTGTAAGCCTTTTCTGCCAATGCACTTTCGACAGCATAGGTGCAGTGATCATCCATCTGCACCGGAGCCCCATACGCAACAGGGTTCGCTGAACTGCCATTTTAGACGCACATCCGATAGCCCTCTGGTTCATTCGGCCAGTGAGTTACTCCACTGTAGCGTGTCAGTCGGCCCTCACGCACCTTCGAAGCCGACATTCACCTCTCACATCAATGGCACGTGGTGCACCACAGTTTCCACGTCGCTTATTCGCAATGGTGCCATTTCTACAGTTACGATACACTTTGACCACAGCAGCACGCAAACACTTCACAAATATAGCTGTTTCAAATAAACTACGATCCTTCGAGCCTAGGCTAGGCGCTGTGTCCGAAGTCGTGGTGTTAACAAACGCACTCTGGTGGGTCTTCTGCTTCATACCCCATGGACGCTAAATTACGCTGCACTGACCTGATAGATATGTCTCTCGTACCTCCTGCATGGAATGTGGATGTTATTCGAGTCAGTGTCGCTTGTTTGTTAGCATGTAAAATCATGGTCAGACGCCACTGGTCACGTTCATTCAACACCCGTGATTGGCCACTGCGCTTTCCGCGGTGGATGGTAATGGCTTCTATGAGATATTCTAGGTACACACGTGACACAGTGGATCAGGGAATGTTGAATGTTCGCACAACTTCGGAAATTGAATGTCCCAACCTTCTGGCTCCCAACACCATGCCTCGTTTAAGCTCCGATAATTCACGTCGGCTTGCCATAATATTACTGGCGGGTGTTCAACATATCTCGCAACTGATAAAATTCGTGGCGTGTGTCGAAGTTTTTATACGATGGCAGCGCCAGTTAAAAATTAGGATATTGTTATCCCATGACTTTTGGCCCTTCAGTGTATTTACTTCAAGAATTGCATTGTATACAATTATAGGAAGCACGTTGCAATTATAGTAGTTTTCCGAATAAAAGCTATTTATTTAACACAAATAATTTTACTGACTGGAAGAAGCCCCTCAGAATTTCTAGAATATTCGTGCTACCACAAATGTGAAACAGGATATGTACATATACCTTGTATATATTGTATCTATTTGGAAAGTGCTTGACAGAGGTTGAAATAAGCTTCTGAAATCCTAATACATTTGACAGAAACGCCATCTGGCCATCTGAAAACTAGTAGCAATGCCGAACCCATATGCTTCTCATACACGTTTTAATTAATATATCCCAAGTTACTGTTTGCAAATATGTCAATATAATTTGCACAGAAACCATGGATCTATTCAAACAAAGTATTGGCTCCTCTGAAAAGAGAAAAATAATATATGTTTTGAAAAATCGTTATTTCCGATATAAACTTCCTTTGATTGCCGACACATTCTAGTTACTATAGTTGAAGGTGCTATACGCAACGATTAATTTCAATTTTGTTCACAGGAAACAAACCTTAACTTTAACTTTCTATTATAAAATTTATTATGTGTAACATTTACTGATATAACCTAGTCGTTTACACCTAAACGGCAAAAAGTCATGGGATAGTATTATGAACATTTTTAAATGGCGCTGCCTTCGTATAAAAGCTTCAACGCCCGCCATGATACATGTATTATGAGTTGCGAGGAGCAATCTCGTGTTTCAGGTTGAGTAAATTAAGACTTTTGATATTAAGATCGAAACATAGAATCCCTTTAATGTTATTTTAATAACATCCATGTTTCTTATGCATACATCTGGCTGACTCCTATGTTTAGTTTATACCTTATTATTGCTTGATTCCTGCACAGTTCAAACTGAAAACAGAGTGTAATTATCTTACAATAACATGTAACAATGCAAAAACATTGAGTGAGAAACAGACGTCGAACCAAATATTGGAAAACAATGGACTTCCTGTTCGTTTTGTCTAAATGCTTTACGTCACTAATTATTGCCTGCCTGAATCACTGGGACCTAGTTTTAAATAAATTTTCACTAACTTTTGCATTATATGACTTTCTTCTGTAGAATGCATGTACGGAAACAAAACACGGGAGATTTTTCCTCTCTAATGTGACAGAACGAAACTGTTGTAATGAGAAAATGAGATCTAACACTTAGTAATTTGAATTTTTTTTTAAATTGTGTTGTTTTTGCTGTAATTAGGCACTAGAACATTCGCTATGTAACGGTTGTGGTATCCTCATCCGTTTTCAACGGAATTTCTAATAACATGAAAGCCAGCTCCTTCACGACGAACTTTTTGCTTTGCAAAAGAAATTCCTTTATTGCGATCTGTGTTTCACTGAAAGAAAAATAATGATTGCATCACTTTGTCATGATACGAGTCAAGCAATATAATTCCCTTAAAACATTATTTGTTAGTGTGAGATTCCAATATTACATTTGCAGGTCACTTAATTGAAATCGAAACCACAGTATGTTTTTAAATCATGTATTCCATTTTTACACGAACGTACTGCAATTTAGATACGCTTTTCCTGCTATCTCACACTTTGCAAATACCTGTAACAAAGAAAATCAGTTCCTGCCGTCACATTCCAGAACATATCAATCACTTTTAAAAAATATAAAGAAATTTTTATCCGGGTAAACTAGTCAGCGATGGTGTTTCCTATGCCCACAGACAAAAAACGCAGTAGCTTTGAAATTCTGGTAAATACTATTACTAATTCTGTACTCACAAAGACTATAAAATAACAGATTGTCGTGATACATGTTTCATTTATTTCTGGCGATTTTAACTCCAGATAAAATAAGCCGCCTCGGTGGCGCAGTGGTCTAAGCGATGGGCTCTGATAATTCGTCCAAAAGGGGACTGGTTTTGAATCCCAGTGAGGCATGGATGTTATGTTTGTCTCACGGTACTCGCTCTCTCCCTTCCCTGGAACCAGTGACCCAAATTAGGGACGGGCGACTGCGTATAGCCCATTGAGTTGCTCACGGTGGTCGTTAAACCTCCAACAAAAAAAAAAAAAAAAAAAAAAAGGTGTATCTACGGTGTTACAAATGAAATTTAAACCTATTTTGTCTGTCCACAGGTTTCATGTTCTTTAGGTATATTAGAAATACTTTTTTAGAAGATTAAAATTATTGTCTTCAGAAATGTGATTGCTCTGAATTATGAGTTACCCTATTGACAAACTTTCATGAAACCACATATATCTGTTTTAACGACACAGATCCTTCGACAGTTGTTTTATCAGATTTCTATGAAACTCCCAGGGATTTCTGAAAAATCTCTTAGTTTTCGTGTTCAACAGCCTAGGCAGGTACAAATGTGGCTATATTCATCTTAAACAAAACATTTTCTCAAGATGCTATTTTGCATTGGGGAGATTGCACGTGCGAGGCATATATGCAAGACCAAAAAAATATGTAATATTAGAATACAAAATAAATATGATGGTTTTTTTTTCTGTTTAGAAAAATCGAAGATTATTGTTTGTAACACTGAAGAAATTAAAGGATATGATTTTCGATAAAAGTAATAAGCGAATCTCATACAGATTCGCTTATTATTTTACATACCAATTAGTGACATCTTCCACAATTTACATACAAATCAGTAACATGTTTCACAAGGTTAACGCAACTTGTAGGTATGAATTTACAAAAAAGTGGGTTTACGTGTCTTCCAAGTTAACTGAATCAGTTGTGTTTACTTGCCCCTGCTAAGTGATAGGCCGAAATGGATTTATTTCTTTATATGATAACGTCTGTTCTATTCACAGTAGATGATTTTAGCCATGTACGAGATCGTTCACTTAGAAATTGAAAGTGCTTAATTTAGGAAATGAGTGAATTAAATCGATATTCATTATGGGACGGTGCCAGGGATTATGGAAACGGCATAGGCTGCTCTGTGTCTGGAAGCATTGCTCCTTTCTGCTATGCTCGAAACGACCTAGAATGATGAAAATTAATTACAAAAGAACCAAGTTTCAACATATTTCAACAAAGAATGGCTTTTCAGCTATTTGCCGACGAATCCATCGAATAATAGTTCTAACGCTTCAGATCAAGCAATGTTGTAATGAAAATGTGAAACAACGGCAGTTTTATTCTTGTCCTACAGATTAAAAGTTTCTTGGGACTCGCAATCGGCCCCCTTCAATTCAAAACTGCATCCCTTCCTTAAACCACAATTTGAAATCATTTATGTATTTTACTTCAGAGAAATCCGAAACCCTTTTACACTTTCTGAATTTTTTCCTTTGAAAATGCTCAAATGCCCATTTTAATGTGCAGTATCTTGAACACACTTAGTAAATATTTCACTTATTTGTTCCGTGCGTAATGTCACATATTTTATCATACTGATTTCTATCAGAAATAGGAGACTCTGATGCACGAAATTATATGGTGAACGTTATGATATTTCAACGTTAAATGTGAAGCAACAATTCTTTTGATGTTCTTTAAAAACGGGAATTTTTAATAGATTACTTTATACCTGAACTACATTTTTAGTATTTTGTGCAAAAATTTAGGAATCATATATTATATTCCAAATATCTAATCGCTAATGAACGTTCTTAAGATGACACTACAGGAAGGATTTTCCACTCTTCGTCGAAAGTCAGTACCAGCAATTCTTTACGTATTATGTATGCGATAATTCTCCGCAACTCTGTTGAGTATGATAGCCTTTTGGTCCCCACTTTTCATAGAAAGACTTACATACATGCGAAGTGCTATTAATAAATAAATATGTTTTTGGAATATAAATTTAGAACATCTTGGGAGAAGTAAAAGTTTTTATTTTTTCAGATATCACCTTCTTTGAACAATTACATTTCAAATATGAAATTGTGAGTCAATTACCTAAACTCAAAGGATATCGGAGCAGCATATGTAGTCGAACCTCGTTAAACCATCATGTTTTTTTTTTCATCCAGAAAAAAAGTCGGTAAGCGTGGTAGGCTCTTTAAAGAGCTAGATATAAAGACACAGGTTTAAATTACTTGTATGACAGGGAAAGGAATAAAATGAAATCGCATGCGTTGTTTTGTACCGAATCTCTAACTCTGAGAACGTAAGGATTGAAAACACCTTGATTAGGTCCAGTTCATGTAGAAACTTATGTATTGCTCTTTTAAGTCATAGACAATAAATATTTCTAACATTTATTTTTCCGTCTCATCTACTGAACTTCCAGAAATTTTGGATGTTTCATCATCCAGGATTCTCCACGAAACTCTGTGTCGATTTTTGAAAATTTGAAGCCGAGCTTTACCGTAGCTTAATTTTGAATGTGATATGATTTCCAAACTGTCTTAGTTTTATAAAGAACAACTCCATCAGTTATAGCTCCTTGCGTGGCGTCTTTTAACTAGGCGATGTTGTTTAAAACATCAGATTCCTTTATGTTTATCGCCCAAAACGTAATGATTTGCTTATGCCCCATGAGGAGATCCAAGAATACCATATTTGTATTAGCATGCCAAAATTTCTCACGAATATCCAGCAATTTTTTACTCATCTCACGATGTTTTAAAATAAACAAAAATTGATAAATGAAGGAGATAATCTAAAATAGAAACAGTGACCACCAAAGTCGCTTAATAATTAGAAGTTTTAAATCCAAAATGTAAAAAGTGAAACAGGAAATGTCATTGTCTGAGGGAGTATGGACCCGATGGAAATTTATGACGAAATCGTTAAGCTATTGTCATTTAGCCAAATTGTAAAGGGAACGATATGGTCATGATAATTCGCCTGTAACATTTGTTTAGGAAATTTGGATGTTTAGCCGCTCAGCAATGTATATCAGTAGACTAAGACTCCAAGAACACCAGAGAGATGTCAAAAGAGGACTTCTCGCTACGGCAGTAGCGCGTTAAGCCGCCAACAACTCTGCAACACCTTTGTGAGGACATATAAAATATCACACGATACATCACTGCCAGAGCCACCCTCCTCACAGAGACTATAGAAATCCTATCTGGCCACGGGATATGCAACGAGGAAACATCAACAGACCTATGACATGTATGGCGCACGCTCCTGGATTCGCGCGCCTGTAGTCACACATCTTGAATATGAAGCGCATATTCTCTAACATCTATAGCAAACGTCTATTTTTGAATACATAACTAGAGCGATGTGTTTTCTTTCTTTTGAATAATACTTCTTTCTGAAGAAGCCACCCGTGGTGACGAAAGCTAGCGTTTTGTTCTATTTTTTGTAATATAACACCAATAAAAACGAATTTCAGCGTTTTGTTAATGTAAATTTGTTTAAATGAAACATTTGTTTGATAGAAGATTTTTCATATGATATAGGCTACACGGAAGGTCTGTGATTTACCTGTGGGATACTTATTTATAGGTCATGTACATTTCTATTAGCACTGAACTCATAGCCATCTGCTGCACGATTTTTTGCTCTTTCTTATAACCCGTAGGCCAGTCTATATCGCACCCCAAAAACCGTTTTGCTTGCATAGTATACAGCTTATCAAACATCATGAAGTACTCCAATTCAGAAACATTTTTGCATAACTAATTAATCCCTTTTTATTTGCTTATAAACATTTCAGACTACTAGTATTCTTTTCACGCTTAATAAATAAATCTATGGGAGAAAATAGTTTATTACTATACAGTGCAAATTAATTGGGACAAAGTAAAAATTCACTCTTTTTTCCAAAATTATACCTGTATATCATTCTATGCCTTGATAAACACTGATAAAGACATGCATTAGTATGAAGTATGTCCTCCTTTAGCAGAAATGACCTCTTGAATTCGTTTTGGCAATGACTCCACTAATTGAGTGCACATATTTTTGACTTCAAAATCGTGGAACCACACTTTTATAGCATTTGTTATCATGCGTTCTTTGGTTGTACAGTCCATTTCACCTGAACGTCTCTTTAAAATATTCTACAAGTTTTCAATGGGATTTAAATCTGGTGAATTTCCAGGCCAATGAAGCAAATGAATTTGATTTTCCCGCGTGAAATTCTTGACCAATTTCGAATTGTGACATGGGGCCAAGTCATGTTGAAATGTCCTGTCAAAAGTTTGCAAGAATGGAACAATCCTACGTTGTAATATTTCTACGTACTTGGCTGAATTCATCCTCTTTTGAACAGGAACTAAGCCTCCATTGCCATTTGATGTGAAAAAACAACAAAATACCTGTTTCAGAGGATGTTTTACAGTTTGTTTGACATGCTCAGGTCTTAAGGGTTCACAGTTGCTTCGTCTAACGACATTTGCTTGGTAACCCTGCACAAATAAATATGTTTCATAACTGAAAATTACTTTTATCCAGTCATCAGCAGTCCATGGTTTATAGTTTTTGGCCCATGCTAAACGTTTTATCTCCATTTTCGCATTCAAATATTATTTTTTCGTTGGTCTTCTTGCATTCCAGCCAACTTTCAGAAGCCTACGGCGTACAGTTTAATCATTAACATCACAACCACTAGCCAGTAAATCTCTTTGAAGGTCGGTGCTTGTTTTTTTTTTATTCCTTTACTATTTCTGATTAGATATTTATCTGTTCGTGGAGATGTTTTTCGTTTTCTTCCACATTTACCTCTCCTTTTTGGAGACGATGATCCAGATGCATTGTATCTCGTAAGCAGTCTTGATATACTTGATTTGCCTACACCAACTGCAGAAGCGATAACTCTCACTGTCATAGAGTGTGATCCTTTAGTGCAATTATTTTTGCACGTTTCCTTAAGGAAATATCCATTTTTCAAGAAACGAAAGCAACACATACTCACAGAGAGCAAAAACTAACATCCACCTATCACACACGAAAGCTCACAACTGAAGCTGAAGTGCCTATTTCCTGTTTAAAACCGGTCAAACCACATTCTTACTATCAAGTTCTAAGAGTCACGCCACCTCACCGCTGATAAAACCGGTTTACGTAGGTCTCCGACATCAACTGGTGATCACATTACAATTCTGTGAATGAAATAGCTTGTACCAATTTATTTGCACGGTATAGTATGTTTGCCTACCTGGGACTGTGTGTTCGCCATTCTTGCATCGAAAAGCAAACCGAATTTCCCGAGACATGCAAAATACATGATCCTGGAAGCGAGTTCTTCATTGGTTGTAAAATGGACAACGACAGATTCTTAGAGAAGACAGTTCGTTTTAACCATTTCAGTGATGTTCAGTAGGGTTCAAATGCTGGGAGTGAGCAAGTCGCAGACTCCAAAAGCTCGTTGGTATGTTTGCCAAACAATTGAGCGATCGAACGAGTTTTTGGACAAGGGCATTCCTCTACTTAAAGAGAACATCTGCTTCAAGATAAATCGTTGATATTAGGAGATAAATTTGAATCACAACAATGTTCAGGAATGCCGTACCGTTCATAATTACTTTGAATGTGCCGTGCTGTTCATAATTACTTCGAGTTCAAATGCTGAGAGTGAGAAAGTCACTGAATCCAAAAAGCTTGTCGGTATGTTTGCTAAACAATTGAGTGACCGTACGAGTTTTGTGAGCAGAGGTATTCCCCAACTTGAAGAGAACATCTGCTTCAAGATAAATCGTTGATATTACGAGCTAAGTTTGAATTAAACGATGTTCAGATATGCCGTGTTGTTTATACCTACTTCGAATGTTCCTTGGGGTCTTATGCGTCCCACGAACGCACTGCTGTGACAATGACACAGGGTTAATCTTCCTGTAAGTTTCATATCTGGCAGGAGACTCCCATAGCCTAAAATTGTTTTCGCCAAATTCCTGTCCTACCATGCGCATTTTGCAAAAGGAACCAAAGTTCACTTACCAGACGAGCTTTGTCCATTCCTAAATAGTTCAGTGTCCAACTACCGCACCTACTGCAGGCGCGTTTTCTAGGTATGCTCTGACAACATCGCAAGCGACTAAGCCATTGATCGTTGTAGTCCACGCAGTAGTCCAGTACATGGGGAAATTTGACATGAATTTTAGCACACCAATGATTTATTCTGTAGGGTTGTGGCTGGTCTATTCACTTGCCTGGCATCGGAAAGTTTCATTTGAATCATCAACACACCAACTGTTTTCATCCACAGTAACTTCTACGGATGGACATTTTCGGCGTGTTGCTCCATTTACAATAAACACTTGTTACTACTTTGGGTAGAAAGTCGAAGACGATTATTTGCGACATGATCGAACCAGAACACCTGTTCCAAAGTATCATTCAAACTTCAGTTTCGCTCAGTCGTTTGTTTTACCCATTTCAACACTCATTCGAACGTCAACTGAATGTTCAGGAGCTGGTCGGCCTGACTTCGAACGCAGATGGCGCTTACGTCTTACGTTTGAGAATTATTGACTTATGTGACATGTCATGGCTTCCGATTAGACTGACGTTTGAGCGTACCAGTAAATAATTTGCATCACGTTTCCTAGCTTTTCTGCTGTCTTAGGTAAAAGCATATTTACACTCGGTGTATTACACAAGGGGTTTTATTTATCACTGTATCCCCGTTTTCTTAATTTTTGAGGGATTTCTAATTGATTCAATAAATGTAATTATGAGACATATTTTTCCTGAATTTGTCGAACAGATGATTTCGTATTGCTACAGATGGAGGAATATTTAATGAAGCTGTCTTAGATGGTATATGGGAAGTTTCTGCTTCATATTTTATGATAACACACCAAGGCTTTTATAATATTTTCCCCAGATACTCCCACTGAAATTCAGATTGTAGTTCTCTTCGACTCAGAAACGGGTCAGTGTTTTCGTCTGTTGTATTTAAAACAAGAACACAGAAAGTTTATCTACTCTACGTGTCACTTTACAAAACACGACGTTGAAAACAGTGAAAAAATAAACATGGATTTAAAATACGTTATTAACCTGACACTTAATCTCAACGGTTGCTCAAGTCATGGCAAAAATATTTTGGCTTGGGTTTTGAAAATAAAATGGGTAGTCCCCACCACAAAGAATTTTGTCATATGATTTTTAAAATAGGAGATCGTGGAAAAATTGTAGTGTGAATAAATAGGAGTTTTGCCTAGAAAAACAAAGTGATGACTATAACTTTCTATGTAACAGTACTTACACAACACCATGTCCGATGATGGAATGTTATTACATTCATTTTGGAGATGGTATGATACTGATATTTAATTTAGAAGGCACATGCAGAGTAGTCGCATGTACAATATGCATCAAAGCTGAATTAAGATGATTTAAACTTAAACATCAATACTTAATCTTCAAGTAATAATTGAATATTTGATTTTTGAAATTTTCCGCTCTTCAATGATGCCAAGTTTATTTGAAATCATTATACTTCTGCCATTCTACCCGATAACAGCAGTTTCACATTGAAAATATTCATTACTAATAATTTTAAGTAATTTACAAATGTTTTAAATAATTTTTACCTAAAAAGTTTGGTATGCATATAATTAGTTAGGATGCACATTTTGAAAAACAAAGTTTTTTCTTTGAAATACATTCATTTTGGAGATGGTATGATACTGATATTTAATTTAGAAGGCACATGCAGAGTAGTCGCATGTACAATATGCATCAAAGCTGAATGAAGATGATTTAAACTTAAACATCAATACTTAATCTTCAAGTAATAATTGAATATTTGATTTTTGAAATTTTCCGCTCTTCAATGATGCCAAGTTCATTTGAAACCATTATACTTCTGCCATTCTACCCGATAACAGCAGTTTCACATTGAAAATATTCATTACTAATAATTTTAAGTAATTTACAAATTTTTTAAATAATTTTTACCTAAAAATGCTTAGTATGCATATAATTAGTTAGGATGCACATTTTGAAAAACAAAGTTTTTTCTTTGAAATAGTGTTTGTTACACACCTCAAGTGAGTAGACAAAAACAAATGTTAACTAATTTGAAACCATATTAGACACAATTATGTGAGTTATTATTTTCCCGGCAGAATATGAAACGAAATTATGTGCCTTCGGCTGTATGTTCTTCGAAATGTTCCCATGGAAGACGTTCTTCGTCAGACAAGTTAATTTATTTTATATATTATTTTCCCGTTAGTCAGTGAGAGGCATTTTTTCACAAAATCACAAAATGACGATTTCCTTCCTCTATTTAAAGAAAAATATTCAAAATCAGATAGCATGCTGAGGCTAGGAAAAATATTAACACGTAAATCCGTTTAAAATGTAATAAAGTAGGAATTTTCCAAAGTACATTCGGTATGATAATCCCTCCCATAAGAACATCTTTAGAAATAATGATTCGATCTTAATAATTGTTTTGTTGTAGCGCAACAATAAATTGTAAAATTTGAAAAAAATACATTTTCTATCCTTTCAAAGAAAGAAGAAGAGCATATTTAAATATCACACATTCCAATATATCCAGGCAGTCATGTTTAGTTGAAATTACTTTGTGCTTCTTTCTATGTTTCCCAAAGCAGTGATGTAATTCATTCGCAATTTTTTACGAGACTTACGGTCGTAATAAATTTGGACCTTTAAAATTTCAGCATGGAATAGCAGGATTTAGCATTGATTCAAAAACTTTGCAAAATGGATAAACAACTTGTATGGCAGGTAGTAAATTGTATAAAAAATCAAATATGTTTGAAACAATTTCAAAGGGAAACTTAAGTAACCCATCTATTATCTTCCTTTTTTTACGTCGATGTAATGATCGACAAATGTATTTTTGTTCACAATATACAAGACGGCGATGTAGAGGTGTAGGACTATCGATAGTTTTCGAAAGTATAAAAATAACAATCGATAACTATCGATAGTTTGTTGGCAAAGTTTCTCGGAAGAAAATTTGTTTTCCGGGATGAAAAATTATTTCTGAGAAGAATTTTTCTTCCACATTGTCAAAATCTAAGCTCCGATAAACTTTGTAACTAACTTATTTTGTTTTTCTTCCTTTGGTTTGGGGTCTAACGAATACCGTGAGATACTCGACGGATTGTAAGCATTCGCTCATCCCTGATTTATGGCCGGTGACTCCATAGAAAGAAAAGGGCCAGTGCTGTAAGACAAACACAACCACTTGATCTATTCCTCAAGGGATTCGAATCCGGGCCTATCTCTGCCGAACAATCAGAAGCCAGCGCTTAGACCGCTGCGCCACTTGGCCGTTGAATGTACGTTTTGAAGATGTTCTCCCGAAGTCAGTGGACAAAAATCAGGGAAAAAATGTGTTGTCCGAAGAACGTGCTAATTATCGTTTCTCCTTGATTCTAATTTTCTGCTTGTACTGTGTGATTTTTTTATGTTTCTGATCACAAAAGCTAAAGAAGAAAATTTTGAAATTCTGTATGCAAAAACATTTTTTCCTAAAATGTTTAGCAAAATCGTCGTAATAATTCGTGAGAAGTTGAGTAAATAAAGCTATGAGTGTGGCTGTTCCTCAATTGTTTTTCTGGGATCGTTTTAAATTATCCTTAAAATTTGACGTATTGCCCGACATTTTATAGTTTTTTCCGAAAAGGCTACATTTTGCGTAGACCTTATCCTTACCAAAAGAAAAACAAAGTTGCACAAAAGATGTTTTACGTTTACCCATTATTACTGATTACTTACTCTCAAAAAATATATGTTTCAGCACATGACGCACGTTTAAACTTCCAGTATAAACAAGAACAACGCTTTTGACTTCCTCTTTATCTGGCTGAAACGTACACTATCGCTTTGAGCTTGAGTTGTCGTGAAGAGCAACAATGTGCAAAAACCGCACTCCCTTACCGTTTACTCTTTGATTACAGTTAACTTTAGTTTCTCATTGTCATCATGTTCAATATGGATAGGCTCAATGTTTTCGACACCAGTATAAATGAGGTAAGAATGAGCGTTTCAGTCATCAAAGTTATCGGTGGAAGCTGAATAGTTTACACCATCGTGATTTGCACTTACAGCATCGGAAAACGCAAAACTATAGATAGTTACAAAAAAAAACTAACGATGCACTGATTTGGACAAAACTATCGTTACTACCGATATTGCCATTGATAGTACCTCTACTTCTATTACGAAGTGCAGGGCATAACGTCTATTTTTCAGATAAAATCGTGTGAAAAATGAAATGGTGTAAAAACGAAATTACCTGAAAAACACACCATGTCTCTCTGTGATTTTAACGCCGATATTATTAAGTAAGCAGCGAAGTTTTGAAACTCAAATTATTTTTTGGAATCTTAGGTACATACGCACCCATTTTTACGAAGAAAGTTGTAAAGACGTGAGTTCTGTAAAGTTTCTTGGATGTATGGAGAATCAGGAGCAGTCAATAGTTTCTTTTCTCTTCCTCAGTCAGAAAAATATCTACCTGGTGGTAAAACGTTTTGCAAAATGAGCTTTGTAAGTTTCCTGTGGTATTCAAAATAGGAAGATAACCTAGCATTCTCCCATTAAACATTGCATTTGAAGATGTTATAACCTGTTGCATTCGTGAGGGACATCTATTATCCTTGCGTTGACTCAGGAAAATCATGCTGTCGAGATATCGTTCAAGCCAAAGACTTCGAAAAGCGAAATGTCAGGATAAACACGACAGTATAAGGGAGTTTTCGAAAGATCATCGTTTTTATCCCATCTGGTGATTAATGCATTAAAACGTCACAGACTCTAATATCCATAATGATATGCATTATTCATCTGACTTCGTCAAATTCGTCTTGGGCTTTCCAGTTTCAGAAAGGTAACACACGATTGGGTTGCATAATATCGCAAAAATCACATGATCTAATTATGTTGACTAGTGTACTTTTCTTTTAATATTTTAGAAACCATTTCATACATAAAACGGGAGAGATGGTACCGAAACCTGTGAGTAATTTCAAATCTTTGCTCACGAAAAGCCTACAGAATTTTAAAGAGCCGAGTTTCTGTGCAAAGTAACTCCAACGAAAGGTTAATGCGTTTGAGAACCCTTGAAGAAAGAGTGAGTATTATTAACATTTGTTCATCTTTTCACACGAATTCACATCAAATGAAGCCATTTACAAACAAAGTATTTCAAACGGGATTTCTAGAAATGACAAAATAATACTACACAAACACTTTGATTACACCATATAGCAGCAGGAACGTACATCAGGAAAGTTAGCGAGTTCTTCGTCAAGCAGTTAGTACAGCTGTTTATATTGGAAGTGAAATTAATTTTTCAAATTGGCAAATTGGGAGCACTCATCCAACCAATGGTAAGTTGGCAAGAACTGCAAAGGAGGAATAGCCCAGATTTAGGCTTTACAAAGTAGGTGTTGTCATTTATTAGAACAAAGTTAAGAGAATTTTATTTTGACGAGAGAGAGAGAGAGAGAGATCAAAGCAATTTGGAATCATTTAACGAAAACTATTCAGAAAATTTGTTGATGTAATGTGGAACACATATTTAATCTGTAGTTATTTGCAAGAATATTTCATTACCCGTTATTATATGCAAATAGGTTTTCAACTTCATGTTTTTAATTTTGTGACATATTTCTTTATACAGTAAATGACTGCCTTTGTTAACATTAAAAATAAATTGAGGGTGAACGCAAATTCTAAGACCGGTACGTTAATGAACATGAGAAATTGCACATCTTTATTGAAACGAAAAAAATACATAGATCAGCCAAAACATTAAAACCGCCTTCCTGATATCATGCAGTTCCTCCTATCGCCTCCTAAAGAGCTCTTACCCGATGAGGCATTGGTTCAACGTGATGTGTTGATATTTGGTAGCATGACTGCAACAGAATATCCGAAGTTCCCGTAAATTAGGTGGTTGGTGTAATGATGCTTGTACCCCTTTTTTCAACTCAAACCGCCGACGCTCGAAAGTTTTCCATTTAGGCCATGGTAATAAATGAAATTCTCTTTATGTTTTTGGAGCCATTCCTGAACCTTATTCGCAGAATGTCATGGACGATTGCCTTCTTAAAAGACACATTCTCCGCCGGTGAATAGGGTCGCCATAAAGGGGTGTACTTGGTCAGCCGTGATGGTCAGGTACGTGACAACTGTCAGAGTTCGCTCCACAGAGATAACGGGTCCAAGTGCTACCCAAGGCATATTGCCCTGCCAAACACACTCACCCCGGCCGCCTAGATCGATCCCGCAGTGCATCCAAGTGAGAAAGGTTCTTTAGGCGAACGTCGCACACGACCTCGTCCGTCGACATGATGTAACAGAACACTGGTAGGTCAGACACCGTTAGAATGCGTAATGGTCTGAATGAAATTCAGGGAAGAGCGCTTTTGGGGATTACTAGGTGTTTGCGCACGACCTGCACAGCAGCGCTGCAAATGCTAACTGGGTGAGAACCGGCGGACGTAGTGTTAGCGACGGAAGCTGCAATGCAAACCCTCCGCTTTGGCAACGATGTGGTCCTACTCGGACACTATCTTCGGTCGTTCAATGTAGAGCTTCTGAAAATTGACTGGGCTTGCCACCCGGTCAATGAACTATGTCCTACATGGTAAGAGAAGAAGGGGACGGAGCTGTTTACAAACGGCTCCAATATAGGTTGTTGGGTTAGTGCAGGGTTCTGCGAGTTCTCGAATGGCAACGAGACCTACCCAGAGCAGTTGAAACAATCTGCCAACTCCTCTGTGTATCATGCAGCGTTTTTGGTGAGCAGAGAAGCGCGGCAATGTTCTCTGCAAAAATGCAATGAAGGTGCTCTAAGAATTTTTTTCTGACAGCCAACCGTCCTTGAAAACGTTTCGTCAGTTCTGGAATAAGACTCTCCTAGTCGGATAGATCAAGTGTTTGCTAAAGACAGTATGCAATAAGGTGGTTCCTTTCCACTGGTTCCAAAGCTATGTCGGAACCACTGGAAATGTGGTTGCGGACCAGTTGGCGAAGGAAGCAGCTGGGAAAGGTGCAGTAGATTTTCAGCCGCGGAAGCCGCTGCGAAGCGTGAGGACACAGCTGAAAATCGCACGATGGTGGAGTGGCAACACAGCTGAGGCGAGGGGATACGGGTAGAAGGACACAACGTATTTTCCCCCGAGTCTCAGTTAGGCATATCGAGAGTGATGGCTTCCTAAACCAGGTACTCACCGGCCATGGCGTATCGCGAGAGTACTTCCGTTTTTTGCGGTACGGGAACGAGTGTGCGGATGCGGTGCCCAGACCTCAGATGTAGCACACGTGATTTTAAATTGGTATTCCTTTTCAGGTAGGAGTCGAGCTTTGGCGTGAGGATTGGCAAATATGATACATTTCTCGATCCAGCTCACACATCCCGGAGCTAGGCATGGACGTATCGAGCTGGTCAAAGAACTCGTGGAGAGACAGACGGATTACTTAATCGAAAGGTAACGGCAGAAGACAGAAGACTGCCGCAAAGAGGATCCGTATGACACCGGCCCACAGCCATCATGACCGCATTACATGCCCTAGTCCTGAGTAATTGTAAATACTTTCTAAATAATTTATTTCTCTGTGAGAGGGCTTATTGAATTAAAGATTTATTTCCCGCTAAATGTGACCCTCAGTTTAAATGCGCATGTAAATTTTCTTTTTAATAAAGGGCTTTTGGACCAAAACACATTTCGCGCTAGCGGTCAGATCTCCCTACCAGAGACAGAGGAAAAATTATGCCCCGCCCATTGGTACGCACACACGCGGGCCATGACGAACAAGTGGGAAGTGTCCGTCTCAACTGAGCAGCAGATCTCTGCGGGTCTCTGGACCGATTCTGTCCGGGGGAAGGACTGCAAGATATGGGCGGGATTGCTCGCGCAACGCCCTCATTGTTTACTTTCGAGAGAGTTCAATCTATCCCTGCGCAGTCCGCATTTGGACGGTGTACGTAATGATATTCAGTTAGTCTTACTGAAAAATGTAATCTTCCTAAAAATACATTGCATATTCCGTGCTTATTGCCAAAAATACTGCCAAAATATCTTGAAACAGAACTGCAACAAGTGATTACACTTATGTATCTTGCTCATCAGTAATTCATATGAAAAATTATTATTAAGATTAAGTGCGCTAAAGTAATTCCTGAAATGTAACAGATTCCTTTCAAAACTTGCAAATGTCGTTCCTTATATGATAACCAAAATTACTAGTAAATTTGTAGTAGTGAAATAAATTATACAGACTTTAAGTAATTTCATAATTGATTTGCCCAGCAGTATATATGATCTTTCTCTACAAATAAGGAACATTCATCTCTCATATTTTTTAATGCTCGGATAACATAAATTCTTTTCTGGTACTCGAATTCATGTAATAATATTTTCCTACCAACGTGCCAACAGCAGATCCTTTAACTCATACGAGACCCAGGAAGGAGACTGACCACATAGGATTTGCTGTTCCACTGCAAACCTACGATTATCATTGGATTGTTGTCTGAATATGTAGTCCAGAGAAATACCTGGAAATCTTCCTCATGTCCCTTGAATCATTCTCCGACAATCATACATTTTGGCAGGTCGCATTATTCTTTTGAAACAAGGCACATTTCGAAGAGAATATCACATCCATAAAAGGAAGTACCCAATCTACAGTAATGTTTAGGTCAGTAGTAGATATTATATTTTCCTGCACATGAATGAATGCACCCAGGGTTTCAGAGCAAGATAAAAGTATAACACAAAAGCATAACACTTCTTTCATTGGCTGGTTTTCGTCCCAGGATGTACTCTGGTGCCAGCACTTCTCCAGGTTAAAAACGCACACGAACCCAGCCCATGACATGATACAACAGGAATGAGATTCATCAGACCGTACGAGCTTCTTCCAAACATTCAAGGTTCATATTTCATTAACGCATGCATATTGTAAGCGCTTTCGACGGTGAATTGATATTAGAATGAACATTCGGAGCGCACTGCATCTACCCTGCCCCACTTTCAGTGAAGTTGGAAGTACTGTGTTTTGTGACAGATTACTCCCATCACCAGCATGCAAATTAGCAAGTTGCCTTAGAATTTCCCTTCTGTCTGCTGGTACCATACGAGGTAGCTCTTGCTCACTATTATCGATAATATGCGGTCGGCCTGCACCTAGCTGGAGGATCCTGGTTTAACCCTTCTCGGACTCCATTGTAGCGGTGATACCCACTGCTGATGGTCAGCGCACCACAAGCCTTGCCGTCTAAGAAATACTCTGATCCAATTGTCTGGTCGGTACACCATGGCCTTTTTTACGCTTTCCAACCGTAGGTTGAAGAAGCGTATATGCTCCGGCTTTGTCCGCCCGCCTGTCCGCACGATAACTGGCGTAAAAACAGTTCGATTTCGATGAAATTTTAGTGTGTGGTAGGGGACCACCATGGGACGAACTCTATTGAAAATGGGACAAATGGGGTCGAAGGTCACGACGTAGGAGCAGAATCCTTCCATTGCCCTTATGCGTCATAACTTGCGAAAATATGGTTCGATTACAATTAACTTTTAGTATGTGGTAGGGGAGCGCCTGGGGACGAATCTTATTGAAATTTGGTGAAGTGGGATCAAAGGTTAGGAGATAAGAGCGGGATGCCCTTATGCGTCATAACGTACGTAAAAATGGTTCGATTTCGATGAAATTTCAGTTTGTGGTAGGGGACCACCTGGGGACGAACCCTATTGAATGTGGACGAAATGGGGTCAAAGGTCAGGACATAGAAATACGATCCATTCCATCGCTTTTATCCCATATTATTAAGGTGGACGTCAAGTAAATTTGCTTACTATACTTCCAAATGTAAAAAAATTTGTACACATTCCCTTCAAAATCAATGTGTTCCCAAGGATGAAAAGTTGAATATCGATTAAAATAACTTTATTACAACTTGAAATACTTAATATTTTCTAAAACATAACCATAATTACATTAAAAATCAATAACTTTTCCTTTGGTGGTGTTAAAACCAGAAAGCCGCCCCGGTGGCGCAGTGGTCTAAGGCGCTGGCCTCTGATCATTCGTCCGTAAGGGGTCCGGGTTCGAATCCCGGTGAGGCATGGATGTTGTGTTTGTCTTACGGCGCTGGCTCTCTCCCTTCCCTGGAACCAGTGACCCTAAATTAGGGACGGGCGACTGCTTATAGCCCATTGAGTTGCTCACGGTGGTCGTTAAACCTCCAACCAAAAAAAAAAAAAAAAAACCAGAAAACGTATGACGCCACCTGTACTTTGATGACGTCAGTAGACAAACAAATGTTGGATTGCATAATTATGGTTATGTTTTAGAAAATATTAAGTATTCCAAGTTATAAAATGAAGCTATTTTAATCGATGTTCAAATTTTCATCCTTAGGAACGCATTAATTGGGAAGAAAATGTGTACAGAAATTCTTCCATTCGAAGTACAGGAAGCAAAATTACTTGACGTTCACCTTAAAGGAGCAATTCTGGTGTATGCCGCCCCGGTGGCGCAGTGGTCTAAGCGATGGCCTCTGATCATTCGTCCGTAAGGGGTCCGGGTTCGAATCCCGGTGAGGCATGGATGTTGTGTTTGTCTTACGGCACTGGCTCTCCCCTTCCCTGGAACCAGTGACCCAAAATTAGGGACGGGCGACTGCTTATAGCCCATTGAGTTGCTCACGGTGGTCGTTAAACCTCTAATAAAAAAAAATTCTGGTATGTATGTAAATTTTATTTTGAAAACGGCTCTTAAGATTTTGATGAAAGTCGTTAACCTGTCGTTTTCTGGTACTAGAAATCGAATTAGCTTGAACTCGACTTTAAGAATAACCACCCCGAATTACCAAGTTTGTAGTGTGGTGTAAAGGCATCGCCCCTTTAGATGTTGGTGCGCGGTCATGCCATCTATCTCATTACGTCACGCGTTGTTTGTGGATCCTATTAAAGTTTTATGACGTCACACCTTGCTAGCAGATGGTCGCGATTCCCATCTGCCTCATTACGTCACGCGTTGTGTGCGTATGTTCGTCCGCACGATAACTTGCGTAAAAATCGTTCGATTACGATGAAATTTTAGTATGTAGTAGGGGACCACCTGGGAAGAAACCGTATTAAAAGTGAACGAAATGGGGTCAAAGGTCAGGACATAAGAGAGGGATCCATTCCACTGCTCTTATGCGTCATAACTAACGTAAAAAATGTTCGATTTCGAATAAATTTTAGTGTGTGGTAGGAGACCACCTGGGTAAAACCCTATTGAAAATTGGTGAAATGGGTGTCAAAGGTCAGGACATAGGAGCGGAATCACTTCCATCGCCATTATGAGTCATAACTTACGTAAAAATGTTTCGATTTGGATGAAATGTTGCTATGTTGTAGGGACCTTCCTGGGGACAAATCCTATTGAAAATGGGCGAAATGGGGTGAAAGGTTAGGACACAGGAGCGGGATCTATTCCATAGCGCTTATGCATCATAACTTACGTAAAATTGCTTCGATTGGGACAAAACTTGATCCTGTTATTTCGGAGATATACTGAACCAGTTCTGTTGAATATCATCCAAATTTATCAAAGGTCAGGGCACAGGGGTGAGATTTATTCCACAGTCATTTTCCTCATAACTTGAGTAATAGCTTGAGTAATGATTTCTAGTATATTGGAAAGCGTATCATAATCAATGCATTACATGATTTTACTAACTTGTTTAAATTCGTAGAAGTCCGTTGCATATCCCGTATGGAGAACAACAGTGATCCGGAACTACAAAACTCAGTATCAGGTGTTTCTTGGAATATTTTGTGATTTTCATACGCAGTGTCGTATATCTGCCGTTGCTTAGATTTGCATGCGTGCTAGTTATAATGTTTTGTCTCGTCAGTGTATAAAGCTTTGAATTTTTTAAAAAGAAGTATGTGGCGTTTTATACTGATTATTTTCTCTGATCTCTGTCCGTTAGCATTACAGTACATATTTATTGACGAAATTTGAATATTTCATTCCACAAATTTCTGGTTGGACTCTTAGGAACTCAGGCAAGGAAGGAAATCTGTAACTATCATATGTAAATAGTTTAAGCATTATGTACGAAAATATTGTACGAGTACATTACTTTTATAGCTCTGTAGAAAGACAAATCGTGCGGGCGATGAAATGAAAATTTTAACAAAACTGCATTGCATATTGGATAATCTCCTTATAAAACACTCAATTTTGTTAAATATTTTTTTAAGTATTGAAACGTTTTGAATTTATTTATAGATAAAATACAGCACTATTTTGCAGAATTTGAAATTCTATAATAAAACGATACCTTGGCTGTTTTATTGCCAACGAGATTTACAAAAGAGTTGAAATAAAATTTTAAGTTGGTAATAAAGAGTGGTTGAAAAATGTATTTATTTTCTTCAAATTACTAGTTTAACTTTATCATTGGACAGTAAAAAGAAAGCATGTGAAAATTGTTAATAGGGTAATGTAATCGTGTAAGTAACTGCAAAAAGTGTAAGCACTGATGTTAATATACAAGACAAAATATGAACTAAATTGTTTGAAACTTACATTATATATAAAGAAGTATTAATAAAGAATTTACAGATGATTTGGAGGTGGATTGTTTGCAAAGGAATGAAAATTCTTTTGAAAAACCAGTGTGTGCAGCTCAATTAGAAGGTTTGTTGTTCTTTAGTGGAATTCTTCCTAAACTCGTATAGTAAATAAGATATAAAAGGGTAAATCAAAAAGTAAGGTCAATATTGCCGTATATTAAAGAAACCAATAAGCATACAGATAACAATTACCTTTTTTCTCAACATAGTGCCCTGTGGTTCGAAGAATATTTTATATGTGTTTACAAGCTTCTGAATTTCTGCGGAGAAGAATGTTTTGGTTTGTTCCTTCAGCCACGAATGCATCACTTCCTGTTCCTGCACATTACTTAACGACGGCCGGGCAAAGCGACATTAAGAGGGCCGAAGACATGAAAGTCGCACGTCACAAGATCGGGGCTGTAAGCAGCATGTGATAACACTTCAAACTTCAACTCGGTAATTGTTTGTTGAGTTGCCGAAGCCGTACGTGGACAAGCGCTGTCGTGCAGCAACAGCACTTCTTTGGATAACATACCAGTCGTTTAATGCGAATTGCTGGTTTCGATTTGTTTTGTCACAATATGACCGACTGTTAATTGAGTCACCCTGTGCTTGATATTGTTAAACAATGGGTCCTTTCATGTCAAAAAAGAGTCAGCATTAATTTTCTTGCCGTAATGAC
Organism: Macrothele yani; assembly: GCA_039090855.1. Classification (NCBI taxonomy): domain Eukaryota; kingdom Metazoa; phylum Arthropoda; class Arachnida; order Araneae; family Macrothelidae; genus Macrothele; species Macrothele yani. The sequence goes on along the minus strand of CM077018.1, from coordinate 17,277,288 downwards.
AACATTGTACTTCTTCTTGCATGAGAAGCTTATATGTTTCTATTTCATGCTTTGCTGTTTGCTCACGGGGTTTTAATGATGGATCCATGTTTCGTCCTCAGTGACAATTTTCTCCAGAATACTGGGATCTGGTTCATACCTCTGCAAAACATTCTGCTAATTACCAGGACCTGCTGCTTATGCGCATCAGACAGCTGCAGTCACACCCACACCCATCTGGCACATACTTTATGATATCCGAGATCGTCATGCACTCTTGAAAATGCACAACCATAGCTAATGTTTACCTTTTGGGCGATCTCAGCCAGATTAACCCGGCGATCTTCTTTAATGAGAGCATCGATGTGATAGATGTCCCTTTGTGTGAGAACTCGGCGAATGGCCCGAGCGAGCTTCATCAAACATACTCGTTCTACGGGCTTGAAACTTTTCTTTCCACTTGTGCACATGTCTCTGTCTCATACGTTTGTTTTCCCCATATTGCACTGCTCGACGATGGAGCATTCCCACAAAAATAAGGCCAGGTTTGCAATTGCATCCGCGAATTATCAAGGTCACATGCCATGCCCTTCCCAAATAGAAATCTGCCGCAGCTCTGCTTGTCTATTTAACGAGAGAACTGGCCTTACTTTTAGACTCACCCTTGTAGAAAACGAAGGAATTACCAATTGTACTGCATGTATACGTCCATGTAAAACATGAAACTATTAATTTTTGGGCTCATATAATGTTACTCGTTTTCCTTTTACACCAAGATGTACCTGAGTTCTTGTAATCCCGGCAAAATATCTCTTATTGATAGTTCTTTGAAGAGTTTTAAGAAACAGGACAATGCAGTCATTTGAAAATACCCACGATTGCTCCTGCGGAGTTGTAAACTGAAATATAAAAGTCCCTGTCAGTAGAGCTATACATACGTTATCAATGTTAGGCTAAAAATATTAAGCACAAAAATAGCCTAGAATACTGTTAATTTATATCGGTAAAAATAATTTCCATTTTGGGGTGCTGCCGACGATGGCAATTATTCTTCCTGCAACCTACAAGTGCATGCACATAAATTTTGTTAGGAATTAATAGTGATTTAACAGATCTCCATATTACATGCTATGAAATATCCCTAACGAATATCAATAATATTTCTGCATTTTTTCACAGCGTAAATTCGAAACCTTGCAGAATTACTAATAATTCAAACGTTTCATAGATCTATCCAGCATAGTGAAAGGAGTTTTGTTTTCAGAAAGGAAGAGAAACATCCCATTAGAAATATCGAGAGAAATCTGGAAATTGTAAGCTGTAAGAAATAACACCTAGTTAAACTTAAGTTAAAGATATTAGTGAAGCCTACCTTCCTTTTCACAGAGGAATTCAGTTTAATCTATCTACAACGGTATCACACGGGACAATGTTACACGTCCGTCTTACAGAGAATGCAGCTACATACGGGTTTTTTGGGGGGCATAATGTGAGCTAGGGAGATAAGACTTGAAATGCAATTTCAGATATTTTGCAGGAACATTCTCATGAAATGATTGGTTACCTGTTTTTATATGTAAATTTTTTTTTACTCTAAGAACTGTTCTTGTAAATCTGAAACAACATTCTTCTGCAGGCCTGGCCTTCTGTTTCATTGCACAAGTTTGATACCAAGAAGGCTCTAACAGAATTAACAAGAAAGATGACACCGAATTTTCGGGTGTAATAAGCACGTCTTTTGAATCCGTTCTGACGCAAATTAAATTTATCAAAGCTATTCAAAGTCAATGGAACCGGTATGAAAAACAATAGTATCTGACGGAAGAAAGAAGTTTTTCAATCGGGTTTTTAATTTCTCAGATATTGCTGTAAACGGAATCGTGAGATTACGCCCTATTGTTGCAGACTTGTGCATTAAGAAAAACATGACTTTATATGAGAAACATTTCACACCAGAAACGCTCTCCAAAATAGAAAGAATTTTTCCAATCGTACTCTTAGAAACAGAGATATCGTCAAAATAAGGTGTGAATTTACGTCCCCTGAGAAGAAAACCATGCATTAGTTTAGGAAGAAAGTATTCCAAAAGATTTCCCATACGAGCGGTATCGGAACAAGAAAAAAAAATTAGTCGAGTTTTCAGGAGCCCAGGTTTTGCTACAAATACATCAGAAGTAGAAATGAAAACTTATGCCCCCTAATGGCCAAACCATTCTTTACCAAACATTAGAAATTATGTGAAAAATGTTTTCCATCAGGTCTTGTATGCGATACAGAAAGATGTTTTCTAATCGGAGTTTTAGAAGCAGAAATAACGCAGAAAACGCACTTTACCTTGGTGCCCGCTAGTGGAAAGTCTATGATTTAATTGAAAATTTTGAATTTATAGGAAAAACATTTCGCATCAGAAACACTATCCAACAAATAAGGAATTTTTCAAATCGGTCTCCTAGAAGTAGAGATATTGACAAGAATATGATATACATCTACGCCCCTGGCGTAGAAACCATGCATTATTTCAAGAAAAAAATGTTACTAAAACGTTTGCCGACATGAGTAGTATCAGTGAACAAACGACTTTTTTTTCAATCGAGATTTTAGAAGCTCATATTTTGCTGTAAATACATCAGAAGCGGAATATTAAGACTTACGCCACCTGGTGGCCAAACCATTTTTTACAAAAATTTTAAATCATGTGCAAAGAATTTCTCATCAAGAGCTGTCTGTATCCGGTGCAGAAAGAATTTTTCAAATAGGAGATTTAGAAGCAGAGATGTAGGGGGGAAAGCAATTTACCTATACGCCCACTAGCGGAAAGTCTATGAAATATTTGAAAATTCTGAAATTACATGAAAAACATGTCACACTGGAAACACTATCCATCAAAGAAGGAATTTTTCAAATCGGACTCTTAGAAGTAGAGATATTGACAAAAATAAGTTATATATCTACGCCCCCTAGCGTAGAAACCATGCATTATTTTAAGAAGAAAAAGTTTCTGAAAGGTTTGTTGACATGAGTACCATCGGTCTACAAAAGAACGTTTTTTTTCAATCGAAAATTTAAAAGCTCATATTTTGCTGCAAATACATTATAAGCGGAAATTAAGGTCTACGTCCCCTGGCGGCCAAACTATTTTTTTTACAAAAACAAGAAATTATGTGCAAACGATTTCCCATCAGGAGCTGTATCCGGGCAGAAAGAATTTTTCAAATCGGAGATTTAGAAGCAGAGATATAGGGGAAAACCCAATTCACCACTACGCCCCCTAGCGGAAAGTCTATGCATCACTTGAAAAATTTGAAAATATATGAAAAATGTGTCACACTAAAAACGCTATCCAACAAAGAAGGAATTTTTCAAATCGGACTCCTAGAAGTAGAGATATTGGAAAAAAATAAATATACATCTACGCCCCCTGGGGAGAAACTGTGAAATATTTTACGAAGAAAATATTCCCAAAAGGTTTACCGGTGTGAGTGGAATCGGTCCACGAAACAATTTTTTCATTCGATATTTTAGAAGCTCCAATTTTATGGCAAATACTTCAGAAGCAAAAATTAACACTTACGCCCCCTGGTGGCTAAAGTATTCTTTACCAAAAATTTGAAATTATAGGCAAAAGAGTTTCCATTAGGAGGTGCATCCGCTGAAGCAAAAATTTTTCAAATCGGAGTTTTAGAAGAAGAGTTATCGGGGAAAATGTAATTTACTTTTACGCCCCCTAGCGGAAAATCTATGCGTAATTTGTAAAAGTAACTATATCTAACATTTTCTTCGATATAAATGGAATCGAAAGATAAAATAATTTTCTCAATCGGATATTTAGAAGCAAATATGTGGAATAAAACGTATTTTTGAATTCGACATCATCTGCATTTACGCCCTCTAGCGGCGAAATTGTACCTCGTAAAAAAATAACAAAATAAAGGATCATCATTCGCAAATTCAAGCTTCCGAATGCAAAAAGAATTTTTCAAATCAGACTAATAGGTACAGGCGGACGGACGGACGGACGGACGGACAAACCGGTAACATAAGCACGATCTTTTTTTACAAAAGACGTGCTAAAAACAGAAGAGAGGATTATGCTGAAGTGAAAGTGGACGCTTCTTCTACTACCGTGTATCCGATATTAGCAAAACCAGTGCGATTGACATTATAAAAAATTAAAAACTTAAATACAGTGTTCTGGAATTCGAACGTTCTTCACACAGATCTATTCGTCTTCTTATTCAAATCGCATAAAAATACCAGACTCTGATTTTCAAGCTCATGCACCCACTAGTAGTAATGCTGATGAAGAAATCGAAGTGTTTTGGAGCAAACAGGGATTCTAAATAACAATGGTAAGCAGCACTCGTTGATAATCATGGGGATTTTAATGCCAACAAGGATAACACCAACAACAAGAAAGTTGACACCAAATTTTCGGGTGTAATGAGCACGTCTTTTGCATCCGTTCTGACCCAAATTAAATTTATCAAAGCTATTCAAAGTCAATGGAACCGGTATGGAGAATAATAGATCTGACCAAAGAAAGAAGATTTTCAATCGGGTTTTTAATCCCTCAGATATCGCTGTAAACAGAATCGTGAGCTTACGAACTCTTAGAAACAGAGATATCGACAAAAATGAGATGTGACTTTACGTCCCCTGGTGGGAAAGCCATGCATTATTTTAGGAAGAAAGTATTCTCAAAAGGTTTATCCGTATAAGCGGTATCGGTCGAAGAAAAAAATTAGACGAGTTTTCAGGAGATCCCAGATTTTGCAACAAATACTTCAAAAGCAGAAATTAACACATATGACCCCTGGTGGCTAAACCATTGTTTACCAAACATTAGAAATTATGGGAAAAATATTTTCCATCAGGTCTTGTATGTGATACAGGAAGAATTTTTCAAATCAGAGCTTTAGGAGCAGAAATAACGCCGGAAACGCAATGTACCTTCGTGCCCCCTAGCCGAAAGTGTATGATTTACTTGAAAATTTATAATTTATAGGAAAAACATTTCGCATCGGAAACACTATCCAACAAAGAAGGAATTTAACGAATCGTACTCTTAGAAGTAGAGATATTTACAAAAATCAGATATACATCTAAGCCCTCTGGCGTAGAAAGCATGCATTTTTTCAAGAAGAAAGTTTTCCTAAAAGGTTTGTCGACATGAGTAGCATCGGTCAACAAACGACGTTTTTTTCAATCGAGAATTTAGAAGCTCATATTTTGCTGCAAATACAACAGAAGCGGAAATTAAGATTTATGCCCCCTGGTGGCCAAACTATTTTTTACAAAAATTAGAAATTATGCGCAAACGATTTTCCATCAGGAGCTTAATCCGGTGCAGAAAGAATTTTGAAATCGGAGGTTTAGAAGCAGATATATAGGGGAAACGCAATTTATCGCTAAGCCCCCTAGCAGAAAGTCTATGAATTACTTGAAAATTTTAGAATTATATGAAAAACATGTCACACGGGAAATACTATCCAACAAAGAAGGAATTTTTCAAATCGGACTCTTAGAAGTAGAGATATTGACAAAAATAAGATGTACATCTACGCCCACCTGGCGTAGAAAGCATGCACTATTTTAAGAGGAAAATGTTTCTAAAAGGTTTATCGACATGAATAGTATCGGTCAACAAACGACCTTTTTTCAATCGAGAATTTAGAAGCTCATATTTTGCTGCAAATACAACAGAAGCGGAAATTAATATTTACGCCCCCTGGTGGCCAAACTAATTTTTTTAAAAATTAGAAATTATGTGCAAACGATTTCCCATCAGGAGCTGTATCCGGTTCCTAAAGAATGTTTTAAATCGGAGATTTAGAAGCAGAGATATAGGGGGAAACGCAATTTACCGTTATGCCCCCTAGCGGAAAGTCTATGAATTACTTGAAAATTTTAAAATTATATGAAAAACATGTCACACGGAAACACTATCCATCAAAGAAAGAATTTTTCAAATCGGACTCCTAGAAGTAGAGATATTACCAAAAATAAGATGTACATCTACGTCCCCTGGCGGCGAAACTGTGGAATATTTTAAGAAGAAAATATTTCGAAAAGGTTTATCGATGTGAGTGGCATCAGTCCACGAAATAATTTTTTAATCGATATTTTAGAAGCTAAGATTTTATGGCAAATACATCAGAAGCAAAAATTAACACTTACGCCCCCTGGTGGCAAAAGTATTCTTTACCAAACATTTGAAATTATATGCAAAAGATTTTTCATCAGGAGATGTATCCGCTGAAGAATTTTTTTCAAATCGGAGTTTTAGAAGAAGAGTTATCCGGGAAAATGTAATTTACTTTTAGGACCCCTAGCGGAAAATCTATGCGTTATTTGAAAAAGTAACTATATCTAAAATACTCTTCTACATAAATGGAATTGAAAGATATAAATTTTTTTTCAATCGGATTTTTAGAAGCAAATATGTGGATTAAAACGTAATTTTGAATTCGACATGATCTGCCTTTACGCCCCCTAGCGGCAAAATTTTACATCGTAAAAAAAACCGAAATGAAAGATCATCATTCGCATATTTCAAGCTTTGGAATGCAAAAAGAATTTTTCAAATCGGACTAATAGTTGCAGATATACCGGGGTACAGACGGACGGACGGACGGACGGACAAACCAAAAACAGAAGCACGATCTTTTTTTACAAAAGACGTGCTAAAATTATGATTGTGTGCTCAGAGCCCAAACCCATATTGTCATAAACATTGTACTTTGTACAGCACGGAAGTATATTCACAACATTGGTCATGATTTTAACTCCGTTTAAAATATTTTAAAATGAAGAGAAAAATGTTTCGCATTGAGACAGTGCGGATTTTTTCACATTACGACCGTGTTATTTGCGAAATTTATAATTTTTTTCAAATTCGGTTTCACCAGCTAATCAACAACTTTTTTTTTCAGTATAATTATCAAAAAAATAATTTCTTAAAAAATAGAGTAAAAAGATTGGTTCAATACTGAACGTTCCACTGTTGCATCCTGCAATGCGAATAACATTCGCTACGAAACATTAATTGTTATATTCTTTGGCTAATCCTTAGCTTAGATTTTCATCCGAGCTAAACACGACAACAGGTGTTACGCGTAGGATGTAAAGTGAATTACTCACTTCCATCGATATGACCGAAGAGGTCCACAGACTTCAAGAGATTAACATTGTTTTTGTATTTTGGGAGTTTAACGACCACCATAGGCAGTTCGATGAGCTTTAAACAGTCGGCCGTACCTAATTTGGGGAAATGGGTCCAGAGACGGGATAGAGAGACAGAGCCGTAAGGCAAACAGAACATTCAGGCACCAACGGGATTCGAACCCAGACCCATCTCGCAGGAATGGTCATAAGCCAGCGCTTAGACCACTACGTTTCCTGGCGGCCAATTTATCTTTGTCACTCTGGTGTTTCCATTCATTGTTTGAGTTAGGAATTCTCTTTAAGTGACGATAAAATCTAGCACCACGTCAAGCGCTTTTCTTGAACATATCACATCAGGTTCCGAATATCAAAAAATTTAAATCCCGAATCACCTATTTTTATTATTGCTAAAGTTGATATACCGGACACATACTCTTTAACGGACAAGAACATGGTAGTCAAAATTTCCTGTGTACAGATTTTTTCAGTGTTCTTACCAAAGTGAATGTCTTAGCATGTGAATCAATGTTGCGCCTTCTGGGAGTAGTTGTGTTGCCTCTTTTCAATGCTGTAACCCTTTATCAACTTGTGAGCTGGCTTTTTGCCGGATAAGCTGCACGCGTATTTCAACCAACTGGACTACCGGCTTTCTTTGTAAAAACTGTTTTGTCTTAATTTTTTCTGTGAATGAGTTTGAGTTATTTTTTTTAGTATTCATTGGTCCTCATGACCTTTCTAGTTGTTGAATAATTGAAGCTTGTCCTTTTAATATAGCAAATTGATCGTGGAGATCAACTCCGTCCTGGTTGAAGTAGCTTAGTTTCTGATATCATTTTAGGCACACTTTGCAGTGTAAACGGCTCAGATTTGACCTCTTAAAGCGATCATAAAAGGCTGTGCTTGTTACTTTTTGAATATAGACACAGGCTAAATTTCGTAACGAATATATCATAGAACGAGTGATTCCGAACGATTTTGATATTCGCACACGTAGTATCAATGTCTATGAGATTACAAAATTAATTTGAAAACCTGAAGCACAATAGATTAAATTACTATATTTTTGATTTGTTACATACCAAACAATCAGTCCTACTGCGGAAAAAAGGTTTCATGCTTTACAAAACAGCCATAGCTCTAAGGAAGATATTTATCCACCTTTCACCAAATTTTTTGTAATGTATCCTCAGAAAGTTGTATCTTAGAAAGCTAGCGTTATCATTATTAAAGGTAACTCACACGTCAGAAGACCTCGGTGCTTATTTGTGATCGCTCTGTGAAACTTCGTCAAAGTCCGACAATATCAGTTCACTTTTGATTCTTTAATTAAGCTTAGTACATTTCACCTAACTGACTCCTGATTATACCTTCGTCTCCTTTCCGGGTGTGGATCAGGCGTGTTTTACTGCAAGCTGGCACCTTTGCTTCCGTTCTGAAAATAGTGGCAAACGTATTATCAACAGCGACTATGTTTTCATATGAGCCGTTTCACTTCATGCGGTATCGCTGCAAACATATGAAACAAGAAGTCACGTCCAGGCAGTTTTTCCCTCACTATAGAAAATATTCCATAGTAAAATTAGTTGTGTAACACTTCGTGAACAATTCTGAGGTTTATCCAATCTCTTTGAAAATTCGTCCTCACACGTGCCTTAGCACTGCCCTTGCTCATTAGACAAACTGTGCACATCTGCAAAATGTAGTGACTCATAATGCTAATGGTCACTCGGATATCATTGGACTGTATTAAAAACATTTGATCTGTATCTGTATTTATTTTATACTGCATGGAGTTCTGGCCCACTCCAAGGGCCAGTCACTGTGTTTCCTATGACTGGATATAGAACAGAGGATAGCGAGGTTCAAGACGAACCGAATGTAGATCACGAAGAAAAGACTAGAAATACTTTATTTATCTCAAAAAACGAAGCACTCCGAGATATCATTCAATACTCATGAATCGCAGCATGCAAGCACGTCAGTGTCGAATGAGCAAAGTCGAATGAGCAAATGATTAAAAAATAAAGACCAATGACAAAATGGTAGCCCTCCATAAGGCTTGGAAACCGTGCTTCTAGGAGTGTATATCAAGCTCGCACGCTGGGACATTTAAGACAACGGACTGCGGTCGAATTGACTTCCACTCACTGTGAGGAAGCCGCAACGTCGGATACATGCACAATATGAACAGCTGGGTGAGTTTCGGAGAGGACTTAATTTCAGCAAGCAAAATTACTTTAGAAGTGGTGAAACATGAAAATATCTTTTAATCACGTTTCTATGAAAATAAGATGTTAAAATATATAATCGCTTTCTCTTCTCTTACTATTTTCAATATTATTAGGTAAGTGCAAATATTTCCGCAGTTTGAATACTTATTTTTAGGAAAGTGTAAAGGTTTTTTTTTTTTAATTCGCGCTATCGACTTCAATCTGTTTCATAATCTACACTATTAGCGACGCCTCATCTCATCTTTCGGTTAGCTGTTTTATTTCGCGTTTGTATAAGTATTGTCATTGGTACCAAACATTTTCAATTTGCCGTTTCAACCTGTAGAAAAATGTCCTTGATTTTAAAAGCCATAGATTTACAATGATTGGAAAAATTGAAATTCCTTTAGAGTTACTTCCACTGGATAAAACATATGAGGCAAATATTGTTAAACACATTTCGCCAAATTGTGCAGCCTTATCTTTAACACATCGGATGTATCGATATCGATATGGAAGACAACACCTTTCGTTTCATCATGGCAGGCGCTCACACTTTTTCAAACAGTGCAGTTCCTGAAAGATGAGATTCCTAGTGGTGCCTGCACTAATTACTTCACTTTGACGCTCGTTTGGATATTACATAATCGTAGATGCCTGGGAGAACCTCATGGTTTTTGTGCAGCTGCTATTTCACTATCCAGCCTGCAAACTCTCAAGCCAAATGAATGAAGTCTCCAAATTTCTGTTTCACATTGGCAAGAGCCCGAAATCTTTTAAAAGTGACATTCCGTATTGTCTCTTTGAAGATATTTCACTTTCCGAGATTGAAAAACTTGCTCTAAATTTTCTAAAGGTAACACATTATGGCAATAACTTACTGAGAAGAAAAATGTTCATAGGTTTTATGTGAATGAACACCGAGTAAAAGTATCTGTTCAAAAAATAAACAAATATAAAAGTACAAAATAGCAAAAAAACGTGTCATTTAATTTTTTTCGAAAACTGGTAGAAATAACTGTTGTATTATACATTCGAGGGATCGTTTAAAGTCCCAAGTTAACAAGCGGATCTCTTCACTCTGTTTAATAATAAAATTCTCATTCCAGATATTTTACGAATTTGAGGCGTTGACATGCATGCAAACAACAGAGAAATGCAAAATCAAAATGTCTTTCAATCACTGAACTGGGAAAACAAAGGGATAAAGATTAATGGGGATTATCTAACCCACCTTCGTTTTGCTGATGACGTAGTCATTTTTGCAACTACCCCATCAGAGCTGCAGAGTATGATCCAGGAACTTGCTGACAAGAGTAAAGAAGCGGGATTAAAAATGAACTTTCATAAGACAAAAGTGATGTTCAATGCTTTTACAAGAAATGAAGATTTATCGATAGATGGAGAAAATCTGGAGATAACAGACACATCAAGTGAGGGTCACATTGATAAAGAATGTAATCGGCGTACAAAACTTGCCTGGAGAGCTTTTGGAAGAAACAGCATAATTTTTAAGAGCAATATGCCATTATGTATTAAAAGAAAAGTGTTTGATCAATATATCCTTCCAGTGCTTACGTATGATGCAGAGACGTAGACCTGAACTAAAAGATATATACAAAGGCTGCAGGCAAGTCAAATAGGCATGGAGAGGTGCATGCTTGGTGTAACCAGGAGAGATAAGAAGAGGAACTCGTGGATCCGAAAAATGACAAGAGTGGAAGACATCATGATCAGAGTTAAATCCGTGAAATGGCAATGGGCTGGACATACTGTCAGAAGGACAGACCATCAATTGACCGCCGACATTTTAGATTGGATTCCAAGGGATAGAAAAAGACCCAGAAGAAGACCACATGGGAGATGGATGGATGAAATTTGGAAGTATGCGGGAGTGCCATGGAGGAAACTGGCACGACACAGACCGTTGTGGAGGAAACTTGAGGAGACCTTCGTACAGCAGTGGATTGATAATGGTTGACACTGATGATGATGATGATATTATATGCACGTACTTTAAGTAGAATAATTTGATTTCGCGTACTTTGGGTCAACATTCTTTGCCTAACGAAAGAGTATGTGGACTAGAAGTTACCTTCAACCACATTTCTCTTCATACCATGTCCGTTGCGGTGTTATTTGACTGATTTTGCGGACACCATGTATATTTAATTAAACCAGGATATTATTTGCTTAATATATGTGACTTCCTCCACCAAACATCATACTACAGTATAACGCTTTTAAAGGGAGGAAATTGTGATATTTCACGATTCGGTGAGCAGTGAATTGTTAGCAAATGCTTTCTTTATACAGTATTTTCTGTATCAAATGTCATATTCGATTTCCTCTGCTGCACGCATAGCAATTTCAGGAACACAAAACCGTAAACACCTATTCGAATAATCCTTAAGAATTTTTCTTGAAGCAAATCCTGCCTATAAACTTTTAAAATAAATCAGTAATTAAAGCGAAACAATTATTGTCATTAGGCGCAGGGGTGTCTATTTCGGAAACAACATCTATTAAAAAATTTGGAGATATTTTGAGTGCAAAGGGATCAGCAGCTTAACTTTATATTCAAATCAACCAAAACAACGGACATTTCGTGGAAAATCTGTGCCCGTGTCGAAATAAATAGTGAATCTTTCTACATATCAATTGTACAGTTTCCCGCAATTTTCATCAAACCGTTCCTTTCAATTTATACGAACCGAAACAATTCTTCCCGAAACAAACGCTTTACGCAAGTGAAATGACGTTACTTTGGCAACAATAAAATCATCATTAATAAAAAATGTCCAAATCCATAAGTACTGACTCCAATTTAAATGAATACTGTTATTACATATACAATCGAAATTTCACTGTGAAGTTATTTCCTGTGAATATGTTAGAACAGGAAAGTTCTCGATCTCATTTTATGATCAGCTTGATGACTATTATAAAGGTTTGATGCAAATTCCTTTCTTTTAGAAAAGGATTGATTTAGACGTTTTTATGGAAGCATATGCCAGTAAAATATACAGTACATTAAAACTAAATGAATACTTCTAAGATCTCATAACTTTGAATTTGAGAATCTAAAGTTTAATTTTAAGTTCAATCTAATGTTTGTTATTAATGATCTGAGTGCTAGCTTAAAAACTTTATTTCCAATGAACTAATAGCGACGAAATACATTCCTGCTTGCAACTTCGTAAACCGTCAACGAGTCAAACTCGCTTATCTGTCGAGTTTCGTATTCTATGGAGATATTTTCAACTAGCTTTCATTAATAAATATATATAATTATTTTAATAAAGTACTGCTAGAATAGCATCGTCTTTTTATTTTGTATGTATTGTTTGCCTTTTAACATAAATCATTCGTCGAGATCAATACTTCCCCCCTCTTCTCCCGCGAAAAAAGCCACTCACAGAAAAACTATCAGGCTTAATATAAAAGGTGCATTGAATTTTCTGTTTTGTATGTTAAAGGAGCTAAATATAAACTATATACAGCTTTCTCCTTTGAATTAAAGCAACGTGTTTTATTAAAAAATTGTAAAATGAATTTGATGATTTTTACAATTTTTAGCAAGAACTTTATTATTCACATTACAATTTTTGAATTTTTATTAATGAATATGTGTTGAATATAATTGAACCCTTTACGGAATCTGATGTACTTGAACGATCTTCATTTTCAACATATAATCGGCGCTGAAAAAAAAAATATTTTTCAGCGCCGATTATTTGTGGACACTAAATCTCAAATGAAACTATTGGTCACAGTATTTTCCTGGTATCAATGGGAAAAGTGGGTAACGTTTTTATATAAACACACGTATCTCTCTATTCTTTTTTTTACTGAACGAAATTTCTTGATTTTGTCACTTAGAAACTCTCTTCCGTGTGCTGCCATAACCTAAATGTTCGAGCACCGGTTCCTCTTCTATTTTATCAGTCCCCAAATTGGAAATGTTCAACATTGCTGTTCACTCAAAATAACTTTCGCTTTATCCTATACTCGATTTTTCTCCAGTAGGAAATTAAGTGTAAGACACCTTCCCCAAAGAGCGCTGTCTTGATGAGACAATACTGTGCAATTCAGAAATCTTACGGTATTTTCTTGGTACTCCTGAGAGATTTTTTTTCCTTTAGTCTTTGTGTGCGAAGCCGCATAAAGTAGCAGTGTACGTACTTTAAGGAGAGGCAGTGTATCCTAATTAACGGTATTGTGCAACATATTTTATCTTGTTCATTTCCCCATGTTCTTTCGCAAATTTACTGATCTGTTTTTCTCGAACGTCTTTGATATGATGGGATCTTGATAATTAATCAAAAATATTCTATCGTTATACTTTAGGTATTCAGGAAAGTGATGTCATTACGTTCAGTTAACCGCTCATGAATATGCTGATATCATTGCGCACTTGAGTCCGTAACTGTTCTTAAAATTGTATTCTTTGTATTTCACCCTTCAGATTTAGATAACTTTTGGAATGTTTTTCTTTAAAGCTTTTCAAAATAACGCCCTGGGGCTTATATCACTTTAGCACCATTACCTCAATGTCCGTCAATTAGATGTGGAAGAAACAATATTTTGAACGGTTTCGGTATGCAAAAGATTTTGTGAACCAATTTTACGTTCACACACAAACACACACAAACGTAGAACGTAGGTTATTCAAAATAATTTCCGTGGCAGCTCAATATAAGGATAATGAAATGTAACTGAAATTTTAAATCAAATGATTCGCATTTCACAAAAATGTGTTTGGCCCAAATTTATTTCGGTCATCAATAAATAATTGCAACGCTGTCTTGAAGTCCGTATTTTGCTTTCAAGAAGGAACACTTAAACCAAACAGCAAAGATTGGGCGTGCGTAGTCCTTAAATTTTTAAAACACTTCAAGTTACAAAACAATTCATAAATCGTATTGAATGGTACCTTATGAATTCGCATAACAGGTGTGAGGTGACAAATTGTGTTAAGCAATAATACATCAGCCATGGGAGGAAAGTCCGGTAAAGATGTTCTATAACTGATGACCATTAACATATTCATCTCATAATTTGCGTTTATACGCAATTTGTGTTATAGATATTTTAACGAAGACTGACACCCAGTGCAGGAAAAAATATCATAAATTAGAACAGAAAGTTTAGAAAAAGATATCTAAAGATATCTGGATATATTTTCGGGTAATGAACTAGATCGTGCAATTACCTGCAGATGAATTATGCTTTCCTGCTTACAAGAGCAAGTCATCTGGGAGGTTTTCGTTAACTAACTCTAATTTGTTTTGACTTCTCTCTCACCTTCTCTTCAAAACAGGGAATTAGTCTAACTGGAAGTTCAGAGAACGATATCTGGATATTTTATCGGGTAATGAACCAGCGCTAGCTATTATAAGAAAGGTAAACATTCGTGCAGTGTAAAATTCAAAGTTAAAGACAACAGCGTCAATACAGGATAAAAACTTATGAAAGAAGAAAACCATTTGCAAGGCAGGAAAAACTTTACTAAAATTTAAAATATTTACAGATAAAAAAAGTCAGATATTTCGGGATCATTATGTCCCATTCTTTGACTACAATAGTATGTGCTAATGCGCTCGGTACATTGTCTAAGAACTTCCATGACGCAGGCCCGATTTGGAAGAGTGTTCGCACTACACTCCAGCGGAAATCAGGTTACAAGGGAAGTTCGTCAACATTACACAACTGAATCAACATAATGCACGGAACGTAAGTTATGACATAAATTTAAAACTTACTGGATTATTCCGTTTGATGCCGATACTCTCCTGGAAATAACTATTTCCAGGGTTGTGGTATTTCAGTAGGTAAGGAGTCATTACAACATACTTGTAACTGGGAGTAGATATACAAGCTCTCTGCGAAAAGAAGAGTAGACACGTCCGATGGAGTGAAAAGGATACTGGACTCTCTCCAGGCCGGATATTGGGTCCCACTGTGTGTAAGTCGAGCTAGGGCAGAGTTCACAGGCCTGGTCTTTACACTATAAATGTGTTCTATAAAGAGCGTTTTGTGGAGCCAATATACAGTTTTTGTGAGGAACTATTGTCCACTGGTTTCATGGGAATGCTGAAAATTCCAAACCTTTTAGAGGGATCTATGGGGTCTCTGTCTTTCTTAATAATTGATAAAATATTTGATGTGCAAATTCCAAATGACAAGTTGTATCGACTACAAACATTCCTGGGAATAGACAAGGAGGCTGGGTAATAGTTGACAAAACCTACAAGTCTGGGTCTCTCCCTCTCACGTTGAAGAGTAGAGATAGTGGTATTCAGCTGGTTTCTGAAGATGCGATCCACAACATCATCATCATGCCCATGTGTTCTTGCAATATCTTTAATTTCAGTATCTCCGCTTTACGTAGCTTTACACTTGGCGAGTGAGTGATTGGTTGTTTGACCATAAAGCGGATGGCTGAGAGCTTATAACTAAAAGGATGAGCCGAAGAGCTAGGAATAATTGTCGGGCTCATCGTAGGTTTTGGGTACATATCATAAATCAAGGACTGGGTACGAGGGTCGCGGATTAAAAGAAAATCCAAGAAGGGGATTGCACGGTTTCCTTCAACTTCGAAAGTAAACCTAATAGAAGAAAATTAATTTGGCAAACGTTCAACAAATAGCGATAGCTTTTCGAGTGAATGCTGCCAAAAAAACAGCACGTCATCTCCATACCTCATGTAGAACAGTGGAATATCGGCGTGAGAGTTCAAAACGAAATCTTCCAGTTCTTGTAAAACAGTCTCCGCCAGTACGGGGGAGAGGGATGAGCTCATTGACGCCCCACCTGTCTGTCGATAAACAATACCATTAAATTTGAAATATGTTTGATTTTGAATGAACCTCAATGCGTTGTTTTTTTTTTTTTTTTTTTTTCTAAATTGCATGACTGGAATTTATTTGAAACAGCATTGGAAATTCCAATTTATCATATTTTATAAGAGCATATTTTTTATAAAAAATAAGTAAGATACAAAATAATAATCATACGTGCACTATGTTGAAACAAAGAACTAAAACCGTCTATACATGTTACTAACTAGTTAAAATGCAAAATATAATTTACTAGAATCGCAATTATAAAACTATATATACAATTAAAAACTAAGATGTGAGACTTTTCGGGGACACTATTTCCCCATTTTCGGACAAACGAAAAATGTCTCAACCAGGTATATAAAAAACGAAGTCACATGCCAAAGGCTCACCGGATAGGGCGTAGTGGAACATGCGCAGGCACGTGAGCAAATAACAGCCTCCAAAGTCACCAAACAACACCCTCCCCACGGTGTGCCTACAATCTTAGAAAGTTACATATAGATGTGATAAAGTAAAATATATACATGAAAAGCACTAAGTTGAATCATTAAAAAAATATCAAAATAACAATAATGTGGTAAATGAGGGTGTCACAAAATCCTGGGTATTCTGTATAATAAGTTCCGCCAAGGGTGGGGGGGGACTTCATATGGTGTAGAATCGTTACAGTACACCTCCCTTAACGCATAAATGAATAAGCTCTCCGCCAGAAGCAAACAGGAAACACGAGGGGTACTCAGAATACGAGCTTGGTCATAAATTGGGAAATAAGTTCCACTAAGAGTCTTTCTTGCCAGAGCTGCATTAGCAGGCACATTCTCACATAACTTTTTTAAACTCTAAAAATATTTAAGGTTCGGTGAGTGTGTACGAAAATTACGTTATGTACATACACTGACGGAAAAAAAATCCCAACACCACGAAAAAATTGTTGTATATTAATGAAATGGCGGCAATACATTTTTAGAGGTAACATATTTAATCGATTAAGGTTTCAAGATCACAGCTTAATGTAAGCGCGAGAAGAGCCACTTTAAATGGGAAATGCTGGTACACTAACAACCGGTGTAACCACTAGAATATTGAATGCAAGCACATTCAATACAATTGCTGGATGTCAGTTTGTGGGATGGAGTTCCATGCCTGCTGCACTTGGTCGGTCAATACAGGGACGGTTAATGCTGGTTGGGGGTGACGCTGGAGTTGTCGTCAAATGATGTCCCATACGTGCTCGATTGGTGAAAGATCTGGTGATCTAGCAGGCCTCGGCAACATGTCGACACCCTGTAGAGCATGTTGGGTTACAACAGCGGTATGCGGGCGAGCGTTATCCTGTTGGAAAACACCCCCTGTAATGCTTTTCATGAATGGCAGCACAACAGGTTGAATCACCAGACCGACGTACAACTGTGCCGTCAGGGTGCGTGGGATAACCACGAGAGTGCTCCTGCTGTCATAGGAAATTGCTCCCCATACCATAACTCCAGGTGTAGGTCCAGTGTGTCTCGGCCGCAGACAGGTTGGTTGCAGGCGCCCACCTGGTCTTCTTCTAACCAACACACGGCCATCACTGGCACCCAGGCATAACCGGATTTTATCAAAAAACACAACAGATCTACACTCCGTCCTCCAATGAGCTCTAGCTTGACACCACTGACGTCGCAAACGGCAGTGGTTTGGAGTAAGTGGAATGCACGCTACCGGGCGTCTAGCTCGGAGCTGTCCTTCAAGTAACCGATTTGTAACAGTTCGTTGTGTCCCTGTGGTGGCAATCGCAGCTCGAATTGCTGCCGCAGACGCAGTACGATGCGCCACGGCCATACGCCGTACACGGCGGTCTTCCCTCTCAGTATTGCCACGTGGCCAGCCGGAATCTGGTCTTTTTGAGGGAGTACCTTCCCTTTCCCACCGCTGCCAACACTCATGCACAGTGGCTACATTCCTGCCCAGTCGTTCTGCAATATTGCGGAAAGAAAATCCACCTTCTCGTAGCCCTATTACACGACCTCGTTCAAACTCCGGGAGCTGTTGATAATGGCTTCTTCGTCTTTTTAAAAGCATTCCTGACTAACATCAACACACTACGTCGAATCTCAACGATAACTAACGCTCACGAACGTTACAGCGCGTATTTACAGCAAACCTGCTTTGCATGTTCCGAGGGGCGCTACTAGCGCCACACGTATGCGCCGAGCGCGAAATTTGCATTGACGTCATCTTACAGATGTACTCTCACGGCCTACCAACTGTCGATTATCTAACACAACCCCTTCTTGGTGTTGGGATTTTTTTCCGTCAGTGTATTTGGGTGCAATAGTTTAAAAAATAACAGTAGTTTGTCAACACCTTCTTATAGTCTGCACACTAAAGTTTTGCGCCCAACAAAAAGACAACAACAAACAAGTTAGTAATATCATGCAATGCTTTGATTATAATACGTTTTCCAACATTACAGAAATCAAAAAGAACCGGCTTGGTATACCTCCAAAATAACATGATAAAGTTTTGTCGCAATCGAAGCATTTTTACGTAAGTTATGATGCATAAGGGCTAGGGAATAGATCCCTCTCCTGTGTCCTAACCTTTGAACCCATTTCGCCCATTTTCAATAGGGTTTGTTGCCAGGTGGTCCCATACCACATACTAAAATTTCATCGAAATCGAACTTTTTTACGTTAGTTATGGCGCATAACAGCAGAGGAGTGGATCCCTCTACTATGTACTGACCTTTGACACGATTTCGTTCTCTTTAAATAGGGTTCCTTTCCAGGTGATCCCCTACCAGATACTAAAATTTCATCGAAATCCAACGGTTGTTACGCGAGTTATCGTGCTGACGGGCATACGCACACAACGCGTGATGTAATGAGGCAGATGGGAATCGCGACCATCTGCCCGCCGCAAGAGTGTGACGTCATAAATCTTTAATAGGATCCACACAAAACGCGTGTTGTAAAGAGACAGATGTCGTGACCGCGCGCCAACATTCTCAAACGCGAGTTGTGACGTCATAAGATTACTAAGCATCGGTAACATTAATGGAACAACGCCATCACTGAAAACGTTATAATTCGGGGTGGTTATTTAACCCACTAAACGAATTCTTCTAAAGTCGAGATCAAGCTAAATCGATTTCTAGTACCAGAAAACTATAGGTTAACGACTTTCATCAAAATTCTTAGAGCCGTTTTCAAAATAAAATGTACATGCATAGATACAAGAATTGCTACTTTAAGGCGGACGTCAAGTAACTTTGCTTCCTATACTTCCAATGGAAAAACTTTTGTACACATTTTTTTTCACAATTAATGCGTTCCCAAGGATGAAAATTTGAACATGGATGGGCATATCTTCATTTTATAACTTGCAATTCTTAATATTTTCTAAAACATAACCATAATTATGCAATTCAACATTTGTTTGTCTACTGACGTCATGAAAATACAGGTTGCGCAATCTTTTTTCTGGACATTTAATGCGTTCCCAAGGATGAAAATTTGAACATCGATGGAAATATCTTCATTTTATAACTTGCAATACTTAATATTTTCTAAACCATAACCTTAATTATGCAATCCAACATTTTTTGTCCACTGACGTTATCAAAGTACAGGTCGCGCCACCTTTTCTCTGGTTTCAACACCACCAAAGGAAAAGTTATTGATTTTTAATATAATTATGGTTATGTTTTAGAAATTATTAAGTTTTCCAAGTTATAATATTGTTGCGACACTTTGGGCCTTAGATATCAGGATGCCAAATTAATTCCGGACTGCGATTCGAATCACTGGATCCGCCAATACCTCGTTAGCCAATTAGCCGACACAGTACACCAATAAACCAATGGAGGCACAGTATAACACCGGATTCTTTATCTAATTAAGAAAGTTATAATTTCCGGCCAGCTTTGGCTCTCTTCGGTGTTTCAGAAAATATGGCCTAACGAAAAGTCTGTTCGTTCAAAATGAGCGGAAAAGATTACTGGTAAAAAGTACTTACATAGGTCCTTGAGTATCCACAGTATAGATGACACTAATAACACAAACACTCACTCGCTTCACTAATATGTGGGCACTACAGGTAGTTTGATCTTAACTTCCATCACCGCTCCTGCTTAGCTGTGGCTGAAACGATGTCGTTTCCCGGTCACTGGAGGTACGTAATCAGACACACGCACAAAAGTTCTCTCCTCTACTCGACACGAAGAGGCTCTGCAAGGGGGGTCCTTCGTTGTTCCTGGTGTCAGGCGTTTCACCTCTCCGCTCTCTCTCTCTCTCTCTCTCTCTCTCTCTCTCTCTCTGGTTGAGCGAGGATATTCTCTAATTATTATGTCTCTGTCGGCCTTCCACCTAAAATCGCTCCTTACGACAGGTATTGATGCTTCGGCGCGGTGAATAAAGTTTCTAGGCAGATCTGATGCTTTTTATTCATCAGCTTATGCTTTCAGCTGGCTTCGCTTCTTATGCTCAGAACTGCAAGCGCACGCAGACGGACGGCTGGAAAATTCTAGCACGAGGAAAAATCGAGGCCCAGTTCTCTCGGCTATCAAACGGGATCTGTCTTCAACAACAATCTCCCCTGTCCAAGAAATTGGTAAGCGGTGAGTTCCAACACTTGGAACCGCGACATTTATTATAAACCGCTCTTTACATCGAAGAGCTTTCCCATTGTTTCGCACGCGGCACAGACAAATGCTTCAAACGCATTTGCCGTCCAAACACTTTTGAGTCATGGGAAATAGCTTTTGAACTCTGACCCGTCCCGTTTTCGTTTATGGGCTCTTTGTTTTCGTGGCAAACACCTTCAACTCGCCACTTGAATTAAAAGTGCTAGAAGGTCTTTTCTTAATATACCGCATCTCGCAAGTGTTTAAATTATAACTCTCTGTTAATTAAAACTCCCAATCAAGTTTCAATTACCGTTAATTAACCACGCCTCTCGCCAATTAATTATGCGCGGGGGTATCGTCACATCGCCCCCTTCTTAAAATGCAACTCGTCCCGAGTGCTTATAAGCTACCTGTGATTCGCAGCGATTCCACCACCCGAAACTGCCTACCCTAGATAAGAACTCATCATTACCCCTCTTTCCTGGTGCCTATAATCGTCTCTACCCTTTCTAAAAACAATCGCCTTGAATTGGTCTTTGGAGTTCCCCGGGTACATCCCCTTTTCTAACGAATCTAAGGGAACGCCCACATTCCATGCATACCTGCATAATTATTTACACTGCCACGCCCCAGGGCAGTACACAAATACGACATTACATAATTAATTTACATTATACAGTTCCACTACCACGGCACACGACATATTGCAGTATTAAAATATTTCTGCCAATAGAACACAACACCCAGTACACTATACAAAATTATTACAACCAACAAACTCATTCCATGTTCTCAGGCTCTCCGCTTCTCACCCTTTCACATCAACAAGTCAACCAACGGGAACCTAACCAATTACCTGAGACAATCATATTTCAAATGTTTATGATTCGGTATTTCCTGCCCTATACGGTCTAAGCCTATCGAGGTGTATAACTCTAACTGGTCTATTATTGTACTGAACCTTGTAAAGAACATCGTTTATTCTTTTCTTTACTACATAAGGACCTTCCCACGGGCGCTGCAATTTGGGTGAGTTTCCTTTTCGCCTACGTGGGTTATAGAGCCAGACCAAGTCTTCCTCCTTAAACACTTTCTCCGCAGCCTGCACGTCATATCTGGTCTTAATTCGTTCAGTAGCTATCCGAATATTCCTCCTAGCAAAACTATGTACTTTCTCCAATCTTCTGGTAAGCTCTGTGACATACGTGCTAGAATCCTGGGCAATTGGTTCCGGCCTTCCAAACACCAAAACACAGGCGAGACGTAATTCTCGCCCATACAACATCATACTCGGGGTATTCCCGGTGGTTTCATGCACCGCAGCTCGTTACGCCAACAAAAATAGCGGAACAAGCCTGTCCCAATCTTTCTGGTTATCACTAACAAATAATGAATGCTGCTGACCCAAGGTGCGTATGAACCTTTCTCACATTCCGTCACTCTGAGGATGAAGTGGCGTAGTTCGAGTCTTTTTAATGCCGAGTAAATTACACATTTCTTGGAACACATTAGACTCAAAGTTCCGCCCCTGGGCGGAATGCAATTCAAGAGGAACCCCATGAGAGCTCACCAATCTACTGACAAGAATTTCGGCAACAGCAACTGCTTCCTGATTTTCCATAGGAAAGACATCCGGCCATTTGGTGAAATAATCCATAACCAGCAACAAATATATGTTGCCATCGTCCGACTTAGGAAACGGTCCCATTACATCAATGGCTACCCTTTCGAACGGTGCTCCCACATTATACACTTGCATTCGGCAGCGACATCGGGTCATTGGGCCCTTCTTGGACGTGCATAAGTGACACTGTCTGCACCAATCCTCAACATCCGTCCCACCATTTACCCAGTAAAATCGTTTTTTGGACTTTCGCGAGAGTTTTTCTGACACCAAAATGTCCACCAGTTGGGCTATCAGGCATTCGTTTCAAAACATCTTTTACCAAAGATCTTGGAACCACCAGTTGAATTTGTCGCGAATAATTCCTAGAATTTTCCATATCTGTACAAAATTCCATCTCTAACCACAAGAGAATCCCATTGCGCCCAATAAAATTTCAAGATCTTTCCGTACGCTGCAACCGTCGCCTACGGAGGACGTTCGGAAGACTCTTGCTTCCATCGGACCAAACGTCCAACATCTTTGTCCGCTTCCTGCGCTTTTTGCATCTCATCCGGACTCAGCGGATCTCGTACAGTCGGAGTCGGGGGAATAGTCGCCTGGCGCACAGCTTCGGTCCCCGGCTGCAGATCATTGCTCTCTTCGGGTAGGCAGGATTTGCATTGCGGCGGACAGGGTCTTCTCGACAGAGCATCCGCATTATTATGTGCATTTCTCTTCCGATGTTGTACCTGGAAATCATAAGTTTGTAAACATTCTATTTACCTGACTACCTGTCCCTCTGGATTTATAAAATTAAACAACCAACGCAAAGCGCCATGATCGGTTCGCAACAAGAATTTTCTACCGAACAAATAATGACGGAAATGTTCTATACCTTTTACCATAGCCAATAATTCTTTTCTAGTAACACAGTAGTCCCGTTCCGGCTTAGAATGAGATTTACTAAAGTATGCTATGACTTTTTCCTGTTCATTCTGAACCTGAGATAAAACTCCCCTGCTCCAGTTTTACTAGCATCGACATCAAGGATGAACGATAATTCCGCTTTGGGATAAGCCAATACCGGCGTTGATATCAGAGCTTCCATTAGTGTCGCGAATTCTCGTTGACACTCTTCATTCCACTCAAAGGGAACTTTTGCCTCAGGTAACCGATGCAATGGTCGGGCTATCTGCGAAAAACCTCTGATAAATTTCCGGTAATAGGAACATAACCCAAGGAAACTTCTCACCTCCCGCACATTCGTCGGCGGTGGCCATTCTTTGACTGCCACAATCTTTTCAGGATCTGTCCCTATGCCATCTGCAGAAATTACATATCCGAGGTACTTCACTTCCTTTTGCAAAAATCTACATTTTTTCGGATTAAATTTTAATAAAGCTTCACGGAGCTTAGTGAAAACGACTCTCAAATTATTCAAATGCTTAGCAAAAGTAGTACCAAACACAATTATGTCGTCCAGATAAACCATGCAGATGTCAAACAGTAAACCTCGAAGCACAGTTTCCATTAAACGTTCAAATGTGGCGGGCGCATTACACAATCCAAAGGGCATTACCCGAAATTGCCACAAACCATTACCTGTCGTGAAGGAAGTTTTCTCCTTATCATCTGGGTGCCTACCCACCTGCCAATAGCCACTTTTTAGATCGAGCGTTGAGAACCACTCAGATCCAGCCAAATGATCCAAAGTGTCATCTATCCTAGGTAGTGGATAGGAATCCTTACGAATTACTTCATTGAGCTTCCTGTAGTCTAAACAAAACCCAGTCGTACTGTCAGGCTTACAGACTATAAAACAGGAGATGCCCACGGGCTAAATGAAGGTTCTATAACGCCTTGCTTCTCCATATTTCTTAACATCTCTTCCACATCTGCTCGTTTAGCTAAAACTAAACGTCTAGACGGTTGCTTAATTGGAGCACTATTTTTTGTATCTATTTTATAGGAAACGACATTAGTTCGTCCATAATCATCCTCACATGCGGAAAAAACATCGGCGAATTCGCATATCATCTCGGTCCACTCTCCAATCTGATACGTACTCATGCTCGCCGTGGTCTCCCTTGCGAGGTCACGCAGATGATCCGGTACTTCGCCGCTCCCTCCCACGCGCGAGTCGGGAGGGATCCTCACTCTGCTGCTACGCGCCGAAATTACAGGATTCAAGGAGGAAAGTTCAAACCCTTCCTTTATCTTCACATCGACGTCCCCCAGGTTAAATATTCTTACGGGGATGCAATGTGCTGTTTTTACTAGCGCTCTCGTTACAAGAACATTTTTCGGTAACGGGCAAATTTCGGACATTTCGCATACTGCCATCGGAAATTCTAGTGAAAGTTCAGGCAAACATCCTGCCAGAATTGTTTCACTTTTTACTGGTAAAGCACGCTTTTCTTTTGCGAGAACTGTGACCCTTTGCGACCTCAGGTGCCTATGTTGAATCCTCATGAGAACCATTTCCTCATGTTCCGTCTTCAGAGTTCCATTCTTAAGGTCCAAAACATATCCGTTCTCACTGAGAAAATCGAGACCCAGGATGCATTCTTCAACGATATCAGCAATCCTTGCCGTGTGTCTGCAGCATTCATTTCCAATTCGTACATCGACGCCTGCGGTTCCAAGAGCATCTAAACCATCACCATTCACAGTTTGAATCTCAACCCGTTGCTCACTCTTCAAATAATCTGCAGGTTCCTTAATTTGCTCGAAAAAATCCGGACGGAGTAATGTGATATCCGCCCCAGTATCCAGCACAAATTGGCATTTTATTTTATTTATCATCCCCTCAACTCTTAAACCACTGTAATCCCCAATAAGACCTGTGACGTGCGCTTTCACCGTGCGGGGCTGCTTTTGCTGCGTCAGTTCTCACCCCTCGAAACGGACTTCTGAGGGTTTCCCGAAGCATGTTAATTCGACTTTTTTTCCTCTCTCAACCGTTTTCTACACTTAAAACTGCGATGCCCTCTTAATCTATAATACCAGCACTCCATTTTTCTAGCCGGCGTATCACTTCTTCCCCGGCCAGGAGACGTAACAGAACGATGTTTGAAATCTCTGCGAAGGAGATCCAAAAGCTCCTCGAGTTTAGTTTCGATTGATGCATGGATCGGACTTTCTGCTGCAGTCGCCATACAAACTGTTTTTCTAGAACTCCTAGAATGGCGCGATGAGTCAAAATTCATTGCATGTAAGACGGCTGACATAAGTGAGTCACAATCCGCCATTCGCACTGAATGCTGAATGTCTGGATCAGAAATCGCTTCCACAAAATGTTGCTGCGCCATCGTGTCCTGTATATCCGACGTACATTGCCCATACGCAAGCCTTGTCATCCGATCGATGTCGGCCGCGAGGTCTTGAAGTGACTCATTGATTTCCTGCCTGCGATTTTTCAACTGAAGAACACGGAGTTGCTTTAAATGTTCCTCCGCAAATCTGAGTTCCAGGGCAGCGACGAGACAGGAATATTTTAAATGGCTCTCTTCCGAAAAAGTTTATAGGATATCAGCAGCTGCATCCCTCAATGATGCCACAAGCGCGCATGCTTTATCCCTTTCGCTCCAGCCGTTCACACTCGAAACCATTTCGAACTAGGTCCTGTATACTCCCCAACTAGTCTTTCCGTCACACGCGCCTGGTTTAATTCGGGTCGGCCTATTCAAAGCTTCGCTCATCACCCCCGGTGACTTAAGATCCGATGAACTTATTATTGCCTCACAATGTTGTACCCTTTTCTCAATATCCCTGTAAAATTTAGTTTGTTATAACTTAGTACCATTAAATTCCCCAGAAAGTTTTTTCTTTACATTTCTACATTAAGTCTCGCACAAGTTACGAACGCTCTCTAAATTTTGGGTACATTGTTCTATTTGGTCTACGCATTTTACCAGCTTAATTTCCAACTGATTGATACGCAATTTGGTATCTTCTATTCTTTTATCAAATTTTTCCTCATACCCTCCAATTCTAGCTATCAGCTGATTTATGCTGCCCGCCTGCTGCTCAAGACTTTCTTTCTGCTGTCGTAAGCTTTGCTCAAAATTTTCTTGTTGTTGTTTGAGCTGCTGCTCAAAACTTTCCTTGGAAGTTTTCAGTCCATTTCTAAGTTCATCTTTCAGTTCATCTAATATTTTTGTAATCCCTTCCATTTTTTGAAACTTTGAGCTCAACTTATTATGCAAGTTGCAAAAGTTGGCATAAATACTGTGCTCCGGTTGTACTGAGTTTCTGAGGTATGCAATACGGATCACACTGCTGATCACTACTTTTGTTGCGACCCTTTGGGCCTTAGATATCAGGATGCCAAATTAATTCCGGACTGCGATTTGAATCACTGGATCCGCCAATACCTCGTTAGCCAATTAGCCGACACAGTACACAAATAAACCAATGGAGGCACAGTATAGCAATTAAAACAGGGATTTAATGGATAAATGCATAAATTACACCGGATTCTTCATCTAATTAAGAAAGTTATAATTTCCGGCCAGCTTTGGCCCTCTTCGATGTTTCAGAAAACATGTCCTAACGAAATGTCTGTTCGTTCACAATGAGCCGCAAATAATACTGGTAAAAAGTACTTACATAGGTCCTTGAGTATCCACAGTATAGATGACACTAATAATACAAACACTCACTCGCTTCACTAACATGTTGACACTACGGGTAGTTTGATCTTAACTTCCATCACCGCTCCTGCTTAGCTGTGGCTGAAACGATGTCGTTCTCCGGCCACAGGAGGTACGTAACCAGACACACGCACAAAAGTTCTCTCTTCTACTCGACACGAAGAGGCTCTGCAAGGGGAGGGGGGGGTCCTCCGTGGTTCCTGGCGTCAGGCGTTTCACCTCTCCGCTCTGTCTCTCTCTCTCTGGTTGAGCTAGGATATTCCCTAATTATTATGTCTCTGTCGGCCTTCCACCTGAAATCGCTCCTTACGACAGGTATCGATGCTTCGGCGAGATGAAGAAAGTTTCCAGGCAGATTTGATGCTTTTTATTCATCAGCTTATGCTTTCAGCTGGCTTCGCTTCTTATGCTCAGAATTGCAAGAGCACGCAGACGGACGGCAAGCAAATTCTAGCACGAGGAAAAATCGAGGCCCAGTTCTCTCGGTTATCAAACGGGATCTGTCTTCAACAACAATCTCCCCTGTCCAAGAAATTGGTAAGCGGTGAGTTCCAACACTTGGAACCGCGACATTTATTATAAACCGCTCTTTTTTTTTTTTTTTTTTTTTTTTTGATTGGAGGTTTAACGACCACCGTGAGCAACTCAATGGGCTATAAGCAGTCGCCCGTCCCTAATTTAGGGTCACTGGTTCCAGGGAAGGGAGAGAGCCAGTGCCGTAAGACAAACACAACATCCATGCCTGACCGGGATTCGAACCCGGACCCCTTACGGACGAATGATCAGAGGCCAACGCCTTAGACCACTGCGCCACCGGGGCGGCAAACCGCTCTTTACGTCTAAGAGCTTTCCCATTGTTTCGCGCGCGGCACAGACAAAAGCTTCAAACGCATTTGCCGTCCAAACACTTTTGAGTCATGGGAAATAGCTTTTAAACTCTGACCCGTCCCGTTTTCGTTTATGGGCTCTTTGTTTTCGTGGCAAACACCTTCAACTCGCCACTTGAATTAAAAGTGCTAGAAGATCTTTTCTTAATATACCGCCCCTCGCAAGTGTTTAAATTATAACTCTCTGTTAATTAAAACTACCAATCAAGTTTCAATTACCGTTAATTAACCACGTCTCTCGCCAATTAATTATGCGAGGGGGGATTGTCACAATATGAAGTTATTTTAATCTATGTTCAAATTTTCATCTTTGGGAAAACATTAATTGTGAAGGAAATGTGTACAAAGGTCTTTCCGTTGGAAGTATAGGAAGAAAAATCACTTGACGTCCACCTTAATAATATGGAATAAGGACAATGGAATGGATCGCAATCCTATGTCCTTACCTTTGACCACATTTCGTCCATTTTCAATAGGTGTCGTCCCCAGGTTGTCCAATACTACATACTGAAATTTCATCGAAATCGAACCATTTTTACGCACGTTATGACGCATGAGGGCAATGGAATGCATCCCGATCTTATGTCCTGACCTTTAACCCCACTTCACCCATTTTGAATAGGGTTCGTCCGCAGGCGGTCTCCCACCACATAGTAAACTTTCATTGAAATTGAACCATATTTACCCAAGTTATGACGCATAAGGTAATGGAATGATCCCGCTCCTACGTCGTGACCTTTGACCCCATTTCTCCCATTTTAATAGGGCTCGTCCCCACGTGGTCTCCTAATACATAGTAAACTTTCATTGAAATCGAACCATATTTACGCAAGGTATGACGCATAAGGTAATGGAATGATCCCGCTCCTACGTCGTGACCTTTGACCCCATTTGTCCCATTTTCAATAGGGTTCGTCCCCTACCACATACTAAAATTTCATCGAAATCGATCCATTTTTAAGCCAGTTATCGTGCGGACAGATAGACGGACGGACGGACGGACGGACGGACGGACAAAGCTGGAGCATATACGCCTTTTCAACCTACGGTTGGAAAGCGTAAAAAAACACAGGAAGTCCGCCATCTGTGTCTTTTTCTTAAAAAAGGGATTCAAAAATTTTTAAACATGCGCTAAAAGTGTGTTGAATCACGTGAAAGTCCACTAATTTTATTATTATTTTTTTTGGCTGAGTTAAATGTATCACATGTTTACTTCTCATTCCACTTCAGCATATTCGCTTTATTATTTCTTAACATTTTTCATTTCCCTTTCATGAAATCATAACAAATACACTGCGAACATTGTGGCGGCGCATTGAAGGGTGCGATTAAAAATTAAAGTGACAAAATATATAGCGGAAGAAAGAAAATTTTAAAAACCCAGTGCAAGGTTGATGATAAAGCGTAAGCTCTTGTACCGAAAAGGAAAATCTAAATCTTACTGACAAAACAAACAACAACTGTTGCTCTTACGTATGGTCCAGCTCTTTAAAGTTATGTTTGTGTGATCGATAATATCACACAGTATTTTTACGAAAGTAGCAAAAACTGGAAATTTAGCAATTATTTGTTTGACGCTATTAAAAAAATCTCACAATTGCTGAAAATTTGCAAACAAAAAACCCCCGGCGTTTTCAGAAGGAATTTCCTTCAATTACATATTTGGCAAAGACCTCGGAAAGTGGATTTTTCAGGTTTTACTAGGGCTAGCCAAAACCAGCTTGCGGTTAGATCCTACAGATGGAAGAATTGATGACTAACGGTTGTTTACGAAAAATAAGTCCCCTTCACATCCAAGCGAATAATTGCTGCAAAGGTCTCCATCTCTCTCCGCCGGGACGCAGCAGGTAATAGACGAAAATTGTCGGTCAAAGTAATTGTAAAAGAAATTATTGTATTTTGTGATGAATAAATTTAAAGTATTGTAGAAACAAAATCAGAATTTAATTCTGAAAACAAACCAAAAAAAAAAACAAAAAAACCTGTGATGTTTGTGCAACTGAACCCAGCCCGAAAAATTCCGGTAAGTTTTTTCGAACTGGTCCCAGCGCTTAGCGAACAATGAGTTACACATGAACTTTGCCAATCATAAAGTAACTTTAATTTACAATCCCTTCATATCTTTATCTACACAATTATTATAAATTTCATGGACTAGACATGAAACGATCTTTTCTCCCATTTCAACATAATTACTATAGATTTCCCAAGTAGAAGCTGAAAAAAATTACATGTTTCTCTCCCTGCTTGATTTTTCGCTGTTAGAGCGAAAACTATCAACTGATGCACTTGATTAGGTACAGGACATTTTTTAAATACATTTTAAATCATTGTTTAAATATTTTACTAATAACTAATAACATAAAATGTTATTTGCATTTTTGTTTTAGATAATCTTTAGTATTACCTACATAAATATAACATCAAAGGTGTGATATTCAGTCCATTTTTATGTTCAAATATATTAGGAAAAGCCGATTCTTCATCAACAATGCTCTTCACATTTGCACATTCAGTTTGCAAGTTTAATAAGAAATATAGTAGGATATATAAAGAATTTGAAATACTCAAACATAGCAGGAACAGAAAAATGCATTGAATAACAGTTGATCTAATATGCGCAAAAATATTAGTAAAAATATACAGTAGAATTGGTGTCAGGTAAGTTATCTTCCCTGACTGGAAAACAATTGCGCATTTAAGAAGCACATAACTTAAAATATAGGTTGCTCATAATTCTCTGCGTTCCGATAATATGTGAACATTTTCACTGAAAAACTGGATATCAGAATAAAGGTTAATATTTTAAAACTACGCAGTTTAATGCAGGCGAGAAAGACTCCTTTGCTTCAATATTATGTAAAGCTTGATTAAGCTCTTCAAATAATGCACAACTTTCTGGCTATGAACGAAAAAACGCGTCGTGTTTGTTAAATAAAGATCCAGCACTTCATACCTGCATTGTGGTTTACCATAGCTCAAACATCATTTCCCAAAAAATCCCAAATATATAAAATAATGTAGCTCACGATAAAACTACAACTACAGGAGAAATACATGTATCAAAAACCTTGTGGTGATGGTCAGATGCCCATATCATGGATTAAGAAGAATAACTGCAAAATGAAAATTTCTAAAGAAATGCATTTTTATAAGTAATTAATTTTTCAATTAGACTACTGGACATGCAGTCCAAATTCAGCTATTTTAGAGCATACAAACAGAACTTTCGAAAATATTGCCCATGTTACTTTGCTCAGAGAAATGTAGGTTACAGCACAAAATCAACATTCGTACTTGAAATCTGAGTAACAGAAGTAGAGTAAAAAAATCAGCTTCCGTATATCAGTTACGTTTTAACAGTTCACGTATTAAACGTTCCTCAGACACTAGAAATAAAAATATTGTGTTCATATAAAGAGAAGCATCACAATTACAATATGTACGCTCCGTTATAATTGATATTTAAATTTGAAAGGTTGAGCACGCTGCAGGTATGTCTTGAGGTCAGGGCTCTGACATGTTTTCTGACATAGGCTCGGGTTGGGGTCAAGTATGGACACGATGGTGTGTTTTTCCAGTAGTGCATTCTCTGTTATTTTGCTGGAACTTGTCACCCAAAATTAGGGACGAGCGGACAACGTATAGCCCTCCGAGTTGCTAATGATGATACTTTAACCCGAAACAAAAAAGTAGAAAGACATGCTAATAAAGACTTTTACCAAATACGAACGAAAATAACACTTTAGAAAAACCACTCATCCCTTTGTTTTAGCTGAGAATAATTGTGCTTTATATTAATAACAGGAATGACAGCATTTTTTTTTTCGTGAGAGCCATGGTTCCTCAATGATTTATTTTTGAATTTTGTTTTCAAAATGACATTTAAAAGTGCATTTCAAGTCTTGGAAAAGCAAAACTTATTTCTTCTTACAAAATAGCACAGTGCGTGTCTTACGAATGCAACATTATTAACTCTGAAATCATTATCAGATAACTTCATGCTGGAAGCGAATGTCGAGTGGCTGTTTGTCGACTATCCAGTCTAGGAGTGGTCCTGACAAACTTCTCTCTTATTGGCATAAAGTCTTGGCGCCCTTGGAACGCAGTAATTTAAGTTGTGTCTCGTGCTCACAATCGCGCCTTTTTCGTACATACCACAAAATCTAATAGAAATGAAATTAATGAAACCATGAAGTTCGTGATCCTTTATCTGTGAAAGAACAATTATTTCCATACCTATCACAGATTTTTTCAGATATTGTTCCTAAAGAAAGCAAATTCCGTACTTTGGTCAGAAAAATGGGTAGGTGCTGCTGGAGCACATAGACACTCATTGTAAGGGATATTTGAAAGAAATGTAAACAACGTACGTCTCACGTAAAATATCTCGTAATACCACGCAACACTTATGGCGACATGAATCGTGGTTTAGCGCACTCCAGTCCGACCGTAAATGTGCACTTTACGTTTCCTTCTATTTAAAGGACTGTTTTCTGTAGTTTACATCCCTCCTAAAGTATTGAGTTTCGATAAACTGTCACACAACTGCTAAGCAGTGATTAATGCAGCTGTCAAATTTTTGCACTTCATTAGCATGGATTAAACCGAGCCACTTTTTGACCTAAGGAGAAGCGGTAGTGTCATGAAGAAAATAACGTCCCACAAAAATAAATGATTTTTCTCCTCTGAGTTATTGTAACTTTACTTCTATGAAAATATCTTAGTATATGTTGTTACATTCAACAGAGACGGAGGTCATGATGTACAGCCACTACAAATTCATTCAACGAACAAGAAAAAAATGAGAAGAATGAAAATTCTTCGAATGGTTATAAAAAGTAATGCATGAATTTTTCCACCATTTACTACGATGCTCGATCTTTGAGATTCTAACGTAGATTTGCATATGTTTCAGTTGAGTTTCAGTGTTTTCATTCTAAAAAAATGAAAATATTTGTGAATTTCTTTATTTCTTATTAGTCACCTAATAATTGAAAACTTTTAAAACCTTTTTCAAGTTTAAAGAAAGTTTGGTCAGTTAAAAATTATAATGCCACACCGATATCTTGAAGGAATATAATCACAAATAATTAGAAAATCCAAGGTATCAAGTATGTGTAGATTCCAGTAGTTTATGAAATAAAATATTATAATAAGAAACAATTTTTAATGCAGATAGTTCGTTTTCCTTCCGTTAACGTTCTAGCAAGGCGAGTTAAATTTCGTCAAATATCAAGCAGCGATTTTTGTTTTAGGGGAAATGCAATTTTTTCCGGCACGTGCGGTACAATTCCTGCTGCGTTACATCAAATATTTAGCTTGAGGAAGATATGTTGTGACCACGAAAAAACCTGCAGGTGTTAGCTCATGGGATATAAATTTATGATACAAAAAGGTTTGTATTGAAACACATTAAATTAATTACGAATTTATTCTTTTCTCTAGAAACGTGTAAAGCTAAAGCTTGGGTTTACCGTTTAAGATGCAACCTGTGCGTTATGATATCTTCTGCAATGAATATCTCTGTTAAGTGTAGCACCATCCGTTGCCCTGCAAACCTCTTAACCATGAAAAATATTTCCTTCGTGGACTCTTTACGTACGTGGAAATGTTTTAGCAGTTCATAGTTCCAGACGGTTGTTTCCTCTTCTATGTAGCTGTGACGCCTAAAAATATGGGCTGACAAAGATTTTCTTCAATTATATACATACTTGCATATCCTACATGCTTTCTTTCGTACTATACGTTTAATGCTATACACCAGTTAATATACAAGAAATACATATGTAGTACTTAAAATAGAAATAAATCTGCGTATACCTGCAAACATTTCTAATAGTCCTTCAACACATTTGGTAAAGTCTGATTTCCTGCTGATACTGTATTTTCAACAAAACAGGTGAAGGGTACTATTTTACTCCAAATGGAACAACAGTCCTAATCTAACCATATTAAAAGTTGAATAACTCTCTGTGTGTTCAGCTTTTAAAACGAAATACATGGTTTTATGATTCGTTTTTGATGACAACACAAGTAAGTTTTACAGAAATATGAGAGAACTTCGAGCAAAGCAAGAATGTGCGCTGAAGTGCTGCTTTTTATCGGCGGAGGAGTGCATGTGCTCTGCATCGGTCTATGATTTCACTAATTTCGCTAGACCTTAAAAGTATCTTCCGTAATGTTAATTGACCTACTTCGAAAAAGGTATTTCGAAGAAAAACTGTGTACCTACCTCGAAAAAGGTATGCCGAAGAAATAGTTTTAGTTCTCTTGAATCTCAAACTGTCTATTTTGCAGATTACATCAAAAACATTAATTTCTTGCCAGCACACGCTGAATGGTTATTTGATTCGTCCTCGACGCACGAGCGCAAATTAAAGACAAAACGAATTAGAGGGATATAGTTGATTAGTTGTACATGCGTTTCAATAGTAATAACTCAGCCATTTTGAAAGTTGAACAACCCTCCGTGTGTTTAACTTTTGATTAAAATTAAATACATGATTTTAAGATTAGGTTTAGATAATACATTTCTGAAAATATGCTAAAACTCTGAGCAAAGCAGCATGTGTACTGACGAGCTGCCATCTTTTGGCCGTGGTGTAAATTACAACACATCAGTTCTGTATTCATCTCAAAGGCTTTGTACTAATTTGGATAGATATTAAAAGTTATTTTTCTAATGTTATCTGAATCCCTACTCAGAAATATTTATTCCGAAGAAATAGTTTGGAGTCCCTATGAATCAGCACCTTCTCTCTGGCTAGAATATATCAATTACATTTATTTCTTCCAGCACATGCCAATCGGTTATTTAATTCGTCCCTGCCTCTCAAGCGCAGACCAAAGCTATAACGAGTTAGAGGGATCTCAAGCCTCGGCGAAACGCTAGTCTAAAAGTGCTACTAATCTAAAAATTTCCTTTTTTAAGTTTAGATTGCAAATTTCTTGAACGGTTTGCAATTTTTACACCATTTATATCTTTGTATGACACACCTAACTTCCATAAGAAATGTTGAAATAATACTTCGTTCAGGTGTCTGTGCAGCAGGCTATGGAAGCAGGGTAAAATCAGATTATTGTACGTGAAAATTATAGACTTGTCTTTAAAGATTAGGAAAGCTCACGCGGACGCATAACAAAGTGTGTTCTAAGGTGATTCCTTTGGTCTCTGTGCTCCTTACTCAGAAAGTAATTTCGAAGGCAACATCAAAATGACTGTCCAATTATTCGAATGCAAACCCTGCCAACAAATCGGTAGATAGAAATTTCGAGGATCAGTGTACATTCAACATTTGTTTTGGGCGCAATCACTTAAATCAAACCCCAAAACACAGGCAATGCTATATGCAAAAGTAAGCGTCTCTCAAGTGGGTGAACAAATTCTCTAAATACAGAAAACTTTGGTGAAATTAAAAAACTGTTGGGTTGTCTTGGACCAAAAACACGGCTAAGTGATTTGCACAGTACATAATGTAAATGAAATATGAGCGAAATCACTCTTTTGTGGAAAATTAAGTTACATGACTAAAATAAATTTGAAACGAAATATACTGGCTAATTAAAGTGTACGGTATTGCATGATTAAACACATTTTGTAGAAATGCCTCTCGTACGGAAGAATAGAATGTTTTATGTTAGTTTCTAAGTTCAATTCGAATTTATGTTTTATATATTCATCTTTAAATAAATTAAACTGCAAGTTTTTGTGAAACAATTATGATATTGTTTTAGTATTTTTATTTATCAGAATTGTTTCATTTAAGATAATCAGAACTGTGATTATCGCAGATTCTTGATAAACAAAATAATACCAGAACGTCGTTAGCAGTAGCATGCGAAGTGCTAAAAAAAACAGCGCTCATATTTAGCCAAATGGAGCAAGATGTACTTTCCATAATAAAGGTTTATTCTACGAGAGGACCAAAATCATTGGGGTAAAATACAAACATGTATTTATATGCCGTTAATACAAAGAAAACTTTGCAAACAATTGCAGTTCCTTCTGTAAGAAAATTCGCTTTCTGTTCATATGAAGGCTACGTGTACTAATTACGGTACAAACTGTTCGATATTGTGAAAGTCTGAGGTCTTGCGAGTAAATTACGTTGCAACGGAGGTCCGGAAAAGTTGTAATAATTCATTATATTTTAAGCGCATCAGTTTAATTAATAATTTTTATAATTCAGCGTGCATGAGTGCGAAACGAGTAAGGTGCACACGTTGAACAGGGACAA
Organism: Macrothele yani; assembly: GCA_039090855.1. NCBI lineage: Eukaryota > Metazoa > Arthropoda > Arachnida > Araneae > Macrothelidae > Macrothele > Macrothele yani. The sequence goes on along the minus strand of CM077018.1, from coordinate 17,241,090 downwards.
TTCCTAAATAAAGAAGAAATATGTTCCTTCATCCATTTTTTGTAGATCGTCGAATTTGTGACAAATGTAGAAATATAGCAGAAGCTTGTTTTATATTTTTACCATGTACGAAACATTTCTTCATTTATAAGACATCGTATCCGGATTTCTCTTCAAATTCGTTTAGATAAAAGATCGGTTTACAAAAAGAGAGCTGAAACTCAACTACCAAGCTGTGCTGCTATGCCAAATAAAATGTGTGTGGGAACTATTTAAAACACTAAGATATCAAATCGTGCAGATAACTTCCTTATGACCTCACAGCAGTTTCTCGTCTGTGTTGATAAAAAGAGCTGCACTGCAGAACAAAACAAACTTTTCATGCCGTCTGCAATTCTTATTTCGCATTTTTATCTTTTTTTCAATCTTTTTTTTTTTTTTTTTAGAAATGAAGCGAGAGCAAACGCTCGTAAAATCAGCCGACGTAAGTTGGAAGAATTGAAAATATACCTCAAGGGAAAAGGAGTCCTGGTATCTAAAGAAATAATCGATTTATTGACGCCCATAAACGTAGAAAAGCGATTTCAATAGCCAAAGATTAGGAATCTGAAGCTGAGCCCGGTGCGCATTGAAAGAGCGTTGCTCACGTGCCTTAAAAAACCATGTTCGCTGTTGCGATTGCCCTGCCATTAGTAGCCGCAGCGACACACACAACAATTTAACAACAAATCGAAGTGTCGCTGTTGGAACGCATGATGAGGTTTAGAAAAGGAAGCGGTTGGTTCACGTTTACTTATCGGCAGTAGGAAGAGTTTGACAACATTGTGCCCAAGAGTGAAATATGCATTGGCTGACATTTTTTGATCAGTTTCTGGTCACTCAAGATCATTTTTGTATTTATTCAAAAATTTGTCTTAAGAAGAACAACCAATGAAAAAATAAATGGTATGTCTGATCTAGTTAAATTTGTTAGACAATTCCTAGAACTATGTTTTTTAAATTCCGTTGGGTTATATATAATTAATGACTACAAAACTTGTGGTTTTGAAATAAAATAAAAATACCAACGTTTACCACAATCAAAGGTTTATTATATATCGACTATAGATTCGCATAGCTATTGTCTCGGCATCATCAGGACGAATGGAGTGTAAACATTCAAATCATTGTGACATCATCAGGGTTCTGACGGTCATGGTTTTTGGGGAGTTGTTTCCACGCGCTTAAAAGAAATCGAGTCGACGACGTCACGTCGTTGACAAGTTGCGAAGAGTTCCGGTACATGTGAAAGCTTCTAATTCATTAAGCTTGATAGTCGAATCAGGTTTATCAATGACCGTAGCGTTTTAAAACAAATATTTGTGGTTATTTTCGTGACAATGTCGGGCTATAGACGACGTTTTTAGTTCACAGTTCCGTACGTAGGTCTTGTGTTCTTTCACACGGAAATTTAAAGCCCTGCGGGTCTGTCCTATTGTGACGTACCTGCCAGCAGGACGCACATGACATAAAGGCAGATAGGAATCAGAATACATGTCTGCGTAGCTCAGTTGGTAGAGCTGCTTGTTCCGGAATAAGCGTCCTCGGGTTCGAATCCCGGCGTAGACCAAAAATGACGGAGAAATTTACTTCGTTATAATGGCGCCCGAACTACCCGGATGACCCGGCCGTTCAAAATCTCGCATTGGTGTGATGTTCTTTCCACACCGCGAGATAGGAAAAATCAGAGAATCCCTTCTCCAGTGCTTCGAAAAATAAATGTGTGTGACGTTGCATTCCACACACCAGATTGACTGGGAGTTCTCAAGTGCACGTTCTACAGTGGTTGTCTGCCTGCAGCGATTCATGGTCACGGCTGATCCGTGGGCCATGCCCCCGGCCCTCTTTCGGGGGGGGGAGATGTGACGTACCTGCCAGCAGTTAGCACATGACATAAAGGCAGATAGGAATCAGAATACATGTCTGCGTAGCTCAGTTGGTAGAGCTGCTTGTTCCGGAATAAGCGTCCTCGGGTTCGAATCCCGGCGTAGACCAAAAATGACGGAGAAATTTACTTCGTTATACTATATATGAAAGTCCACATTCACAAGGTATCTGATAAATTCCCCATGAATTTATGTCCTCGACGTAGTATTTTGATCCGTAAAAATGTATCTTGTTTATGGATTTGAAAATAACTTTGAAATTAAAACTCTTGAGGATTTTTGAAATTCTGAAGCACATCTGTGGAGCAAATGGGATAATTACCCAATTCTGTCGTATTGGGCTGTCTATTGGGGTGAGTGAGCAGACAGGCTTTGGTTTTTTAAATTTTTTGACAGCTTTCTCTATAATGGAATGGGTATATCCTCTGTGTATAGCAATTCGTTTAATAATCTCAAGCTCTTTCTGCAAGGAATCCTCAGTTGAGCATATATGTATTGCACGATATACGTATGCGTAGAAGGCAGAAACTTTCTGTTTCCACGGGTGATTTGATTTTGCACGTGGGGGTAAGGAAACAGCAAATTGTTTTCGATAAACTGTTGTTATAAAGGATCCTTCAGAGCGTTACAAAAGGACGTCAAGGAATGGTAAGCAGCCATTATGTTCAGTCTCTTATGCAAACTGTATATGAGGATCAATTGAATTGATAAATTCAACTAATTTAGGTATTTCCGAATTTATGCCGTTCCAGAGAACAAAGGTATCATCTACATATCGAATCCATAAGTCAAATGTAACCAGCTGAAAGAGTTTGTCCTCAAAATGACGCATATAGACCGCATAAACTAGGCGACAGTGGGCTACCCATTGCAAGGCCTTCTGTCTGTTGGAAAAATCTTCCACGAAAAACGAAACTGTTTTGTCTGGTACAAATTTCCACTAGTCTCAAAATATCTTCTACTTCCGCTTGGCTGAAATGATGTTTAGTGAGACTAGCTTTCAATGATTTGAGGGCTCCATTCAGAGGGATACTTGTAAACATGGAATTCACATCGAAGGATAACATGAACTGATCCTTTAGCGGACGTCGTTTTAGTCGACTGACAAACTCAATGGATTTTTTTACAGATGTTTTGTTCGAAGAAGCCGTTAAGGTGGATAGTTTTGAAGATAGAAACTTGGCCAACTTATGTGTAGCTGAGCCGATATTGCTGACTATAGGACGGAAAGGGTTACGAAACTTATGTATCTTCGGAAGTGCGTAAAAACGTGGACAACGGGCATATGATGGCTGTAGATGACGTTTTGAGATTTGGTCAGGAGTTACGCAACGTGATAATAATTTCCGAACTTCTTTTAATTGTTTCACCGATGGATCATTTTTTACTTCTTTATATGGTCCTTCGGAAATAAGGTCTTCAACCTCCGCCTCATAATGTTTTTTGTCCAGAATAACAACTTGTCCTCTTTTATCTGCTTTAGTAATGATAATATCGCGATTTGACTGTAATTCTTTTAGAGCATTACGTTCTTCCTTGTTGAGATTGGGTTTAAATGGTGGAAAGGACTTTGACGTTATTATCTGGCTGACACAATGTCTAATTGTTTCTTTTTGATCAATGTTTAGATCACTTTTCATAAGGGACTCCTCAACCGACGCCACGACATTGGATACTGGTACCTTTTTCGAAATCGCAAAATTCGAATTGTAACGTAAAATCCGTTTTTGAATTTCGCTGGGATTAAAACCAGAAAGGTAAGATATTACTTCATTATCCGTAAAGGCATCCTGAGTTTGCACAGCAGAATTGTCTTTATTGTTGTTGCTATTCGATAGTTTTTCAAATTTTCCTTCTAATGTCATTTTATGAGTAAACGACATATTGTAATGTCGACGACATTAATCGGCGTACAAAACTTGCCTGGAGAGCCTTTGGAAGAAACAGCATAATTTTCAAGAGCAATATGTCATTATGTCTTAAAAGAAAAGTGTTTGATCAATGCATCCCTCCAGTGCTTACGTATGGCGCAGAGACGTGGACCTTAGCTAAAAGAGATATACATAGGCTGCATACAACTCAAAGCAACATGGAGAGGTGCATGCTAGGTGTAACCAGGAGAGATAAGAGGAGGAACTCATGTATCCGAAAAATGACAGGAGTGGAAGACATCGCGATCAGAGTTAAATCCCTGAAATGGCAATGAGCTGGGCATACTGCCAGAAGGACAGACCATCGATGGACAGCCGAAATTTTAGATTTGTATCCAAGGGACAGGAAAAGCCCCAGAAGATGACTACATGGGAGATGGGTGAATGAAATTCGAAAGTATGCGGGAGTGACATGGAGGAGAGTGGCACAAGACAGACCGTTGTGGAGGAAACTTGGGGAGACCTTCCTCCAGCAGTGGATTGATAATAGTTGACAATGATGATGATGATACGATCGTAAAATGTTTGTATATTGATGTACATCAGCGTTCGAATTACCCAGTGGTCCTCTGGCCATTGGCCTGTAAAACGTCCGTTGGACCACTGAACTATTGATTTTACTGGCCCGGATAGCCAGTAAGTCTTTTTTTTCTAATATGTCACAAGATAAAAAATGAATTTCTGTTTATTTTACCTTGCTGTACGGTTTTCGTTTTAGGCTGCAAACTAATGATACGTTTAAAAAAATATTGGAGATAATTCCATTGAAATGATATGTTGTTTTCTACATAAATTACAAATATCTGCAATTTTTGTATTACTTTTACGGACCCGTAGGAAATTTGGTGGGCCAGTGTTTTGCACATTCTAGTGGTTCGCTGGGCCAGTAGAAGATTTATTTATAATTATAACACTATACATGATCATTAACTTGGACTGCACGCATTGAAAGTTTGGAAAAAGACTGGCGTTAGAAACTGTATTCTGTTGTTTGGTCTTTATAATCGTATTCACATCACTTAAAAAGAGTACAGTCCGAGGAAAATGTCATTCCAAAAAATAAAAAAGGGATATTCACCACTTGCGAATTAACGTATTTCCGAGGAATGCATTGTAATGTATTTTGTGTTATTAAGAGTAAAGCATTATTTTTCTGTGCTTTTGAAGTTTGTTGCTAATTTATACACGCCGAAATTCTTATTCAAATCATACAGACAATTATATAGCTGATTTTAAAATAAGACTGAAACAATTTGAATTGAGTAGCCTTATGTCACCAGTCGCTTTATATTTCATCAGTAAAATGTAAGAATTGAATTCTTTCGATAACCTGTTCAGATAACGGCACTTTAAAAAATATGTATATAAAGTACCACTGCAGAACTTGTGTGCATTTAGCATTAGGAGCAAGCTCGCACTTGCTTAAAAGAATTCCGTAGATTTTTAGGAAGTAATAAAAAAATATGTCCTAAACTGTCTAAAAATAAGTAATTTTTTCATTTTCTCTATCTCTCTCCTGCTACCGTTAGCTCAAAACAGAAACCGTGAAATTTTTTCTAATTCCTTATAGATAATGATAAAACTATTAGTCATAAGGTAACGCAAACTTATTCGGCTAAAATTTTATGTCGAAACCGATTGGATGTGAAATAAATGGCTAGCTAATACAAAAGAAAATTACAAATTAGCACAACGCATATAAAGCTTTTTTTATATATATACATTTTGTAAACATAGTGGAATATATAATCGTTAAGAGCCTGATATATTTTACTAAAACTGAACTGTGGAACTTCTTGGAATCTTTCAAGAAAAAAAAACGATCTTGAGAATAAATTTATGAGACGAAGACAAAAGATAACTTTATTAAAAATCTGCCTTTGTTTTACTCACTTTTAGTGTCCAACACAGCGATGCTTTAAGGTTGTGCTACAACTATAAAAGAAACAACAAGAATATATTAAAAAAAGGGAAAAAAAGAGGCAATATAATATAGATATTAAATGTTTTCCACAATTTTATTTATTAATGCAAAAGAAACAAGAAACTTGTAAGAGTATACTAACTAGAAAGGTTAAAAAACAATGAGCCAATAGTTGCCTTTTTACGTAGGTCATTTCAAGATTTCTGAACAAGGGGCAGGCGCTGCTCTTAGTAGGATGTAATCGCTCCAATCGTTGCGCAAGTAATTAGTCAGATTTCAGTAAGCGAAGTTGTGTCTACGTTTTCTGGCTAATTGTTCCTCTTCCGAAAAGTCCTGCCTAGACATAAAAAAAGAAAGTGAGTCAGGTCAGACTTCGCGTTGCGACCAGCGATCCTACATTAAATCTGAAAATTTGCGAGGAAAATTCCCTACCTAAATTAATAACGCTTTGCGTGAAATTTGGGGGGGATATAGTGGAACTTAATGCAATGTCACGGTGGTCTTCACGTTTCCGCCAAGGTCGGGAAAGCATCGAAGGCTTTGCTTTTGACGATAACCACACAAATGTCGTTCGTTGTATCTGATGGCCGGACACAAGAAGCGTCCGGCCATCAGATACAACGAACGACATTTGTGTGGTTATCGTCAAAATAATTTTGGAATAACATCGACGGAAAACATGTGAGAATATTACATATGAAGCAAACATGTCTACCGCGTCGATTTCAGAATCCTGTCTGAAAAATTACAGAAGAAAAAATTGGTTGCCAAATGCGTTCCGCATAATCTGAGAGAAGAGCAGCAAGCAGTTCGCAAAGGGATCGCAGAAGAATTGCTACAGCGGTACGATACAAAAAGCGAACAGGTTTTAAATGCAATTGTTGCTATGGGTGAAACCTGGATACGATATTTTGAACCAGAACTGTAATCTCAGTTCGCTCAGTGGAAACATCCGGAATCACTTAGCCATAAAAAATTCCGCCGCCAACAATCGAATGCTAAGCTGATTATGATTACGGCCTCTGACAAGTTTGGCGTGATAGCAACAGACGGAGTGTCCGAGAGCACCAGTGAAATACTACAGAAGGTTTCTGCAAAATGATTTGCACCAAAATATTGGCCGAAAAAGCACCGACGTGCTCGAAGCTGGAATACAAGACTTGTCCAAACGCAGGATGCTTGTCATAAAGAAGAAAGGAAATCACTTCGAAGGCCTGTAAAGGTATGTTGTGAAATAAATTCATTTATTAAGAGATGACACATTCTGTGCAAAACTTTTGAAATAACCCTCGTATTCCTTATAGAAGAATCAAGGATCATGTTAAATATTTTTCGCTTAGTGCCTTCAAAGTATTTTCCCTAGTATGTGTCCTAGATTTCATTCGAAAAAGTACTGATACCTTGCGATTATTAAATTATATACACCAAAGAGCCTAAACATTATGAATGGAGCGACTTAATGTATATCAAATAAACTGCAGGTAATGAACGACACGTGTGAGTGTCGCGGAACAGTATACAGTGAATAACCCCTGATGCTGAGCTATGTTAATTAGAATCGTTCTTGCTCGTCAGATGGGAAAGACTGTGGACTTAAGTGAGTTTCACAAAGGTCAGTTTGTAATCGCTAGGCGACTGGTTCAGAGCATCAGTTTGTAATCGCTAGGCGATTGGTTCAGGCCTCTGGAGTTTTCACGGTCAGCTGCGGTTAGTACCATCAAACATTGGTCCGAGGAACTGAAAATTACCAGCATGTGGTGCTACTGTATGGATGTTATATGTTGGAAATAATTTTCCTTGAACACTTGAATCTGGTGGTCGCGCAACGAAAATCCATTCCAAAGATATGACATGAAAAAGGGACATCTATTGACTGATAACATGCATGCAACTTTTGGGTTGTGTTTGAAGAGACAGAGTAATTCTAAGGCTTATGTACAACAGTTTGATTATATGCCTTTTCTTAAGCTCTGTAAAGAAAATCATCGTACATGAGTTCACTAGGGTAAGGAGCAATGCGAAAACGTAACTTTCTGCTATTTAATCAAGACACTGTTTCAAGATAAATGAATGTTTGTTAAAGTTATTACTTTCCATTTCAAAAACGAATGCTAATCATTACTGACGAATGCATATATCAGGTATGCTTATTTATGAAAGTCAGTGAAATTTATTTTTAGAACTCCACGGTTGCGTTCCATATTTCCATACCGCATACTCCCACAAGAGTACTTTTGCTCAGCACTTGGGTGAAGATCTGCTAGCTAAAGCAGTTTTCGCATAGAACAGGAAGTATTTAGGACTCCAAAAACCTATCATAATGTTAATATTAATATAACTTTAGATAGGAGTAATATACTGTAAAGTATTTGGAACATTCGCCTAGAAAAATATTTTGCGTTTTGTGAATATTCAGGCTCAAAAAAATTACGTTTCTCTGAAATTCATTATATTTATACACTGGTGTCCAGATTTATGATGACAAATAAATATTCGTGACTGTGACCAAAACGAAAAGACCGACTAAAAATTTTTCAGAAATGTGTGCATGGTGAAACCCTAAGTCCACCTAATGAAGCAACATTGTGCTAGCTTGTGTGGAAATAGGCAAATCACGACTATACATATTAGAGCTTGCAGGCACGCGCCATTGTGAAACCATGATCTCAGCTGGGTTCGGCAATTGAAACATGATTTCGACTGTTTGTTCAAGAATGGCTTCGCACAATCGCTTAGAACACACCTTACGGTGGACAGCCATCAGTACAATGGAAGCACGACAATCGTAAGCTGTCGTAACAAAATGGCGGAATGTGTCGAACCAAGTGGTCTCCAAAACCTGGAGACAATAGCAAGAAGCAGGAACAATAATCAAAGGACCGGAATAAGTACAATCATGAAATACACAGACGGAAAAAAAATCCCAGCACCACGAAAAAATAGTTGTAGAGGAATGAAATGGCGGCAATGCATTTGTATAGGTAACATATTTAATCGATTAAGGTTTCAAGATCACAGCTTATTGCAAGCGCGAGAAGAGCCATTTTAAATGTGAAATGCTGGTACATTAATAAACGATGTAACCGTCAGAATGTTGAATGCAAGCACGCAAACGTTCATGCATTTTGTCGTACAGGTGCTAGATGTCAGTTTGTGGGATGGAGTTTCATGCCTGTTGCACTTGGTCGGTCAATACAGGGACGGTTAATGCTGGTTGTGGGTTACGCTGGAGTTGTCGTCCAATGATGTCACAAACGTGCTCGATTGGTGAAAGATATGGTGATCTAGCAGGCCATGGCCACATGTCGACACCCTGTAGAGCATGTTAGGTTACAACAGCGGTACGAGGGCGAGCGTTATCCTGTTGGAAAACACCCCCTGGAATGCTTTTCATGAATGGCAGCACAACAGGTTGAATCACCAGACCGACGTACAACTGTGCCGTCAGGGTACGTGGGATAACCACGAGAGTGCTCCTGCTGTCATAGGAAATTGCTCCCCAGACCATAACTCCAGGTGTAGGTCCAGTATGTCTCGGCCGCAGACAGGTTGTTTGCAGGCGCTCACCTGGCCTCCTTCTAACAAACACACGGCCATCACTGGAACCCAGGCAGAACCGGCTTTCATCAGAAAACACAACAGATCTCCACTCCGTCCTACAATGAGCTCTAGCTTAACACCACTGACGTCGCAAACGGCATAGGTTTGGATTAAGTGGAATGCATGCTACAGGGCGTCTGGCTCGGAGCTGTCCTTCAAGTAACCGATTTGTAACAGTTCGTTGTGTCACTGTGGTGGCAACTGCAGCTAGAATTGCTGCCGCAGACGCGGTACGATGCGCCACGGCCATACGCCGTACACGGCGGTCTTCCCTCTCAGTAGTGCCACGTGGCCGGCCGGAACCCGGTCTTCTTGAGGCAGTACCTTCCCTTGTCCACCGCTGCCAACAATCATGCACAGTGGCTACATTCCTGCCAAGTCGTCCTGCAATATTGCGGAAAATAAATCCACCTTCTCGCAGCCCTATCACACGACCTCGTTCAAACTCCGTGAGCTGTTGATAATGGCTTCTTCGTCGTCTTAAAGACATTCTTGACTAACCTCAACACCCTACGTTGAATCTCAACGATAACTAACGCTCACGAACGTTACAGCGCGTATTTACAGCAAACCTGCTTTGCATGTTCAGAGGGGTGCTACTAGCGCCACATGTATGCGCCGAGCGCGAAATTTGCATAGACGTCATCTTACAGATGTACTCTCACTGCCTACCAACTGTCGTTTATCTAACACAACCCCTTCTTGGTGTTGGGATTTTTTTCCGCCAGTGTATAAATCAAGACGACCGGTATTTGGTTGTAACAGCTCGCCTGTGTAGAAAGTCGAAAACAAGGCAACGTTCACTGAAGATCTCCTTCGCCATCGGAACGACGATATCGAGACAAACAGTTTGCACAAGACCTCACGAGAGAGTTATCTATGCAACAGCGCTAATGCTTTGAATTCCACTTGTGGAGTAGCTCAAATGTTCGTGTCTGAAATGTTCGCTGCAACATTACCCGTGGAACACTGATCCTGTGCTCTCTTCAGTGACAAGTTGCGTTAAAGCCTAAACATTGTTTCTAGACGACAGCCTTAACACAAATTATTGAGAGGAAGATACACTCTTTCTTCAGGATTTGGGATACTGACCACTATGGTGGCGGAGGACTACTGGTTCAGGCTGGCGGAGGACTACTGGTTCAGGCTGGCATCATGTTGGACGGACGTACGTTGCAACACGTGTTCGCAAGAGACGTCCTGCCTGATGGACTCTATAGGGATGATAGCTCAGAGCCCTAACGTGAGGCTTTTTAAGTAATATGTTGGCTAGTCGACGAATACATGGATAATGAGTACATTCGCAACGTGGTGTGGTCTGCAGTTTTTCCGGACAGGAACCAGATAGAACATATCTGGAGTGACTTGGAAACAGCAATTGCAAGCCGGCAACCCCTTCCGAGAATTCTCTTGGACTGCTATGCTTCTTGGTGGAGAAATGGCGCTTATTGCCCAAACTCTGATTCGTAACCTGGAAAAACCGCATTCTGTACTGTTGTGCAGTGTAATCACACTGTTCATTAGCTCCTCGAAATCAGCGCCATTTGCTGAATCACCTTTGAATTCCTATGCTGTCGTGCGCCTGCTTACTCTCCATGCGGGAATGGCATTTCTTCTGTGTTATGTACTGCAGGGTATCAGCTCTCATTAAACTGTTTAGTGCCGATTTTATCGTTAAATTATACTACTAAGGAAGAACAAAGAGCTAGAGAACGCACACAAGTGCAGATTGTGACTCAACGTGAGATCATGTTCAGAATCATGGTCTCAAGTTGAGATACGCGAATCCAATCTAATCACTTCTGTACAGCGAGCTTCGGACTCAAACTCACCTGTCTATATCTTTGCATCCTTTATGTAAAAGGTATAAATGGAGTTTTCAACCGTCAAGCCAGTGTGCGAATTTTCAACACCATTCAGACGCAATTCGGAATAACATTACTTGAGGAACATAATTTTTTTAGATGTCAATGGAACATCAGTGATATCGATTTCAAAACCGAGAGATTTCTATGAACAAGCTGTACGTTATGCTGCTAAATATATCGTACACAAATTTTTATTTCAGATAAAAACAAAGTAAATTTTTAATTAAGAAAACGTTTTCATTAGAAAATAAATACTCCCTTTTAATGCAGAAAGAAAATTAAACATGTTTAATTAAAACATGGCACATACGCCTTTTTTCGACTAATCTAATTAATAGGAGTTGCATCCAGGTATATAAGAATATGGTAGGACCATTATTTTGTTATTAACTTGCGGCTCACTTTGAACTGCATTGAAAATTTTTTGGTCGACGGTATAAAATTCAGAATAATGCACGTTGGTGTCTGTCTGATGAAACCCGGAATTTTAGGGTTCAAATTACAGAATCCATTCTAGTTCATACTGTTATGCATATCCGATTGGTGAATGATCACCTTTACATGGTTAAGTGAAAGAAAAAGCGGAAAGTCCAGCACCATATAGAGAAGAGAATAGTGAAGGGACAGATTTTTGCAGATACAATAAAAAACTGATTATTACATACTACTTCCCTCATCGTATGAAACACTCAACCGAATTCTTAAAACAGTAAGTTATCGTGGCGTGCGAAATAAATCTGGCATACAGGGTTGTTGAAATTCGGTTATCGCTTATTTGATTGCCGAAAGTATTCAAAAATGTTATCTGAGCTCCGGTGAACTTGGCATTATAGTTGACTTCAAATTTGTTCGTTTATAAATCTCTCAAACGTGTTCCATTCTAAGATTTTCTGGCAAAACCGTTTTAAGGCTATATCTTGAGTGTTGCGGCATGAAAATAATATCCAGTAGTCGGCGTTCCTATGGATTCAACTTGTTGGTGTATTTGAAAAGTCAAAGTTAACTCGTCGCATGGTCGTCCGGTGATGTAGTCCGTTAGTTTCTTTACCCAAATGTGGTGATCTATATATTTTTGATATGTGGTTCTCTTGAAGATGACAATCGTCATACCCGTATTCTATTCTCTATTGATTTGGAGATACTCGTCTCCTGTTATAGACTGCAGAATTCTGGATTTTTTTCGTTCAACCCTCTGATGCATTTTCTGTTTTCGACAACACGTTACGCGATTGTGTTAGGTAATGTACTAAACACGCCATTCGCAATTAAGCTTTACTGCGCTTGATCCGGAGCAGCTGTGTATGGCGGCCAATATGAATGATTACACAGATCTGCAACCAAAAAACTGCACAGGATATTTATATTGTTTCTTATAGATTTTTACTCGCTGAAACCGGGAAATATACTCAAAAAATTCCATCACGTCAGATTTTCTTGCGAAACTCGTGTTTGTAGTTTCATTTACAGTGAAACTCCCGTTTAACTTGAAATCTGGTATCCTGTTCTTAATTCTAAAAATCCTATGCACAAGTGATTTCTTACTTTCATTTAATATGTATTAGAGTGAGACTTAAGAATAAATACAATGATAAAATGAGCGGAATGTGGGGGAAGGGCAGTGGAAGGGTGGCAGGGCAAGGGTAGTGTTGGCGGTGTGAGTAAACTCAGGTTGATCATGTCCCAAACGGTTTAATTTGTTTATAGTGAAAACTGAGGAATCTGACTGGCTGGGTTGAGCATGTTTATACACGTTCTCTAGGGTATTGGGAATGAGTATAAACAAGCGTATTGTCAGATTTGATCATGTTTCAACATGCTTAATAAGTTCAGGATCTGGGTTGCTTTGGTTATGTTGCATAGCCTATATAGTTGACTACTGGATATTCGAATCTAAAAGTGCCAAAGAATCCCTCGAAAGCATTAATTTTTATCTTTAAGAAGGTGAAAAAGAGAAATTTTTGCTGTTTTATTTAATTTATGTGCACCGCCATTTTGGAATTTTTTTTATCGAGCCAGAGGAAGAAGCAGGTGTTGCCGATTAACATGCCCAGCTACAGAGAGAGACGATCGGCAGACGCGCAGGTGTCAACATAACCTCGTTCGCTCTCGTGTTCACCTATGTTTTACGTGTGATTTCACTGGTCTTTTTAAAGGGAGCGAGGCTAGTTTCCATCTGCTTCACCACAGGAAAAGCGTTTGCTTCTAGATGTACGGAGAGTCAGTGTGTGTTTTTTTTTTTTTTTTGATTGGAGGTTTAACGACCACCGTGAGCAACTCAATGGGCTATAAGCAGTCGCCCGTCCCTAATTTAGGGTCACTGGTTCCAGGGAAGGGAGAGAGCCAGTGCCGTAAGACAAACACAACATCCATGCCTGACCGGGATTCGAACCCGGACCCCTTACGGACGAATGATCAGGGGCCAACGCCTTAGACCACTGCGCCACCGGGGCGGCAGTCAGTGTGTGTACTCAATACGGTGTATACAAAGAGCGAGGAGCCACACTCAGTTTACATTTGGCATTCAAACGTGACTGTGCTCGTGTTTTTAGTTGTATATTATGGCTCCAAGAGGTTGTGTTATTTCTCCTGACAACTTTTGTTTTATTTGTGGTGAGTACACTGTTAAACGTCAACAAAGAAACATAAGTGATTTCGTGAAGAAAGCGTATTTTGCTTACTTCAAGTTGAAACTTGGGGATCAAGACAAAGCCTGGGCTCCTCATAAGGTGCGCATAAGGTGCGAGGATGATCTCCGTTTGTGGTTTAAGGGTAAGAAACACTCATTTCATTGTGGTATTCCTATGATGTGGCGTAAACAGCAAAACCACACTACCAACTGCTATTTCTGTTCGGTAGATGTGAAACGTTTCAATAAAAAAAATATCTTACCCAAACCTAAATTCAGCTATTTGTCCAGTGCCTCATAGCTCTGCAATACCAGTTCCACACCCACCTTCCATTTTGGATGATATCCTGAGTGATTCTGAGGACGGAAACACATTACAACCCCAGGACGAATCTATTTCAGATTTTTTTCTGTTGATGAGGGACCCCAACTTTTTTATCAGAGCAAGCTCAATGACCTGGTTAGAGATTTAGGCCTTTCAAAAGATGCTACCGAATTGCTGGGGTCAAGAATAAAAAATAAAACCTGCTGTCACCCGGAACCTCATTTTTGTGGTACAGGCACCGAGAGAGAGAATGCACTACATTTTTCTCCAAAGAGGGAAATCTCGTTTTTTGTAGTGATGTTCAAGGCCTAATGAAGTGTTTTGAAATAGAATATGATTCATCTGAGTGGCGCCTATTCATTGATTCCTCAAAAACCAGCCTCAAAGCAGTCTTGCTGCATAATGAGAATAAATTTGCATCACTTACTGTAGGACACTCGGTGCATTTGAAGGGAAACTATAACGATGTGGCAATGATTCATAAGAAAATAAAATATCAAGAACATCGCTGGATGCTTTGTGGAGACTTCAAAATATTAACCGTGTTGTTGGGCCAGCAGGCAGGTTATACGAAATATCCCTGCTTCCTTTGCTTGTGGTATAGTCGATTGGACAAAAACTCTCCATTGGACAAAAACTGACTGGCCACTACGAGACGCCTTAATCCCCTGCGAAAATAACGTCATTAATACAACCTTGGTTCCTCCTGAAAAGGTTTTATTACCACCTCTTCATATTAAACTGGGACTTATGAAGCAGTTTGTGAAATCACTGCCAAAAGATGGGAATGTTTCAGATATCTGTGTTCCAAGTTCCCAAAACTGTCTGAAGCCAAGTTGAAAGAGGGAGTTTTTACTGGCCCTGACATACGAAAACTGTTATCCGATCCCCTCTTTTCAGAAACAATAGAAGAAAAAGAAAAAGAAGCGTGCGACTATTTCAAAGGCGTAGTGCACAGGTTTTTGGGTAATACTAAAGACCCTCACTACAAAACTATTGTACAACGCATGTTGGCTGCGTATAAAGCTCAAGGATGCAAGATGAGCTTAAAAGTTCATTTCTTACACTCCCATGTCGACTGTTTTCCCGAAAACTTGGGAGCCCTCAGAGAAGAGTAGGGTGAAAGATTTCACCAGGATGTCCGTGATATCGAAAGACGCTACCAAGGACGGTGGGACGCCAATATGCTAGCTGACTACTGTTGGATGCTCAAGCGAGAAACAGAAAGTGGAAAGCGGAAGCGTGTTCGGAGAGGTATCAAAGAGAAGAAGAAAAGGTTTCATAGGCAAAAAGAATGAACACGGAATGTTAAGTACATTTCATGAAGAAATTGTTTGTTTATTATAAGAAATATTTTTTAGTTCATTGTAATGAAATGGTGGTTTTCTCATTATTGTTATACTTTTTTTATGCAAACACCTTGTATTTTGCAAAAAAACTATACGTTATGGAGGAAAATGGATGTCATTTTTGGATTCAGCAAACTCGAAAACATAATAATTAACAAAAACATCCCATGCAGCTGAAAAAAATATTTTTTGCAGACCTGTGTTATCGGAGAGCCATGTCAAATATCGTGACAATTTGAAAACATTTCTGATAAGTTTTTGACCAATCCGATTCTTAATGGAACTCTATCTAAAGCTCGATTGAACGCTTAGTCTGAAATTCTGAAATATAATGCATATTTTGCTCCCGTACCGTCCTACGTATTGGAGTGACTCATACATACAACGAGACAAGATGTACCGAAAGAACTCGCATTACAGGAAATATTTTCCTTAAATCCATCCATAATAAATATTTGGTTGATTTTCAAATTAATGCAATTGGCGCTGTATTTATATTCATAATTTTCTTTAGTTTTGGTTCTTCTGAAGAGAATGTAAATAATAACAGTATATTCTAGTCTGCGTGCTTTACCGGGAATCGTCGGTTTGAAAACCTTCTAGATTTATCAATAACGTTTAAAAAGCCTCATTTTTTGGAGGTTGTTAGTTAGTGAATTATTGCATGCAGTAAATAATTCTGAAGGGCTTTCCAATCAGGTTAGTATTTCGGTATTTTTAATAAGTAGGTAATTATCTTAACATTATTACATGTTTCTCATCAGCTTGAGAATCTGGTTTTCAGTAATTTCATTGCATTTAAATTTATATTTAAAATTCGGCACTAAGTACTTTCTGTTGTATAGAAATCTAGATGACATCTTTACGGTGTGTTTAGCACCTGAATAAATGAGACATTTGAATGAGGTGTTTCAACATCACGAGGCTTAGGAAATACTAGCTTCTGGCGGAAGGCTTAGGATTCACCAGTTTCCAACAATTTGCCTGAGGGTCTCAAGTAAGGGTGGAGCTGATTCTCACCTATTGGCGTGGTCCTCTTAAATACGCCGTACTTCTAAAGTTCAGATGCAGAACAACAATAATACTGCTTTCATAAAATTTAGATAAAAAAAAGGTTTCTAGAAAAAAAAATTCAGTTACAAAATGCTATTCGACTTTCCTTTACACCCAGCATTGTTACCTTTTCCATTCGTTAAATTTACAGGATGCATTATGTTTTAATTACCGTTTTACATTTCCACGTCCAAAGGCGAGCACTTTTAAAAATTCAATATAAATTATACCTGAAATTTTCTAAATAAAAGCATCAAAATAGGAGGTGTCGTAGAAGTTTATGCACAAGTATGAGAATCCTCCACTGCGCTTTATGATCCATACAATGTAAAAGAAGTCGTGCAGAGAAGCAATAATTTACCGAAGTCAGTAGTTGCCAATACACGAAACACTAGACACTCGCGAACACATAATCCACAGAGTAAAGATTTTATTATACAGGATGATTCCAAACTCTCTGGCCAAACTTTACCCGGTGATAGAACACACCTAAACAAGTAATTTTCGTCATACAATGCAGCGTTGTAACTCAAACGGTGAAGCGCTAGAGGTTGCTGCCCAGTGAACCCATATAAGCACGGGTTTCCGCACTCGTCGTCATTTCTACAGTGGATTTCACAAGGGATGTATTGTTTCACGAATCAGGAAACGGCGGACATGCATTTCATGTATCGAGGTGCAGACGGGAATGCCAGGGAAGCTCAAAGATTATACCAGGAGCGATTTGCAACAAGACGCGTGCCAGATCGTAAAACCTTTGAGCGATTACACCAGTATCTGTGCGTCACGGCCTTCTTTGTCAGCCGCTTGGAGGACACAGGGCGTGCAAGTAGTGAGAGGACGCCACGTGTTACAGAGAGAGTTATGTATATGGCTGGAGATTGTCCCGAATGTAGCAAGCGAGAAATTTGCCATGCGGTACGTGTGCCCTACTCGACGGTGTGGCGAGAACTTCAAGACGAACGCTAACACCCCTACCATTCACAGTGGGTGCAAGCCTTGACACCTGTAGTTTATCGTCCTCGTGGCGAGTTTGGTCAGTGGTTCCTTCAGCAAACTGCAGCGCAGCCGGAGTTTCCAACGCATGTCTTATTCACTGACGAATGCACCTTTACACGCGAGGGAATAATTAATACCCATAATTCGCATGTTTGGGCAACCAGTAGTCCGCACGAAACCCGTCCACATTCGTACCAGGGGCGATTATCAATAAATGTTTGGGGTGACTTTTTTCTTTCTACTTACGGGAGGACGTACTTCGTATTTTGCAAAATGTCTTGACAAAATTACTGAACCCTGTTGCAGCATACATTAAAAACACGTATGTGGTTCCAACACGACGGAGCACCACCCCATTTCAGCGTGAATGTGCGGAACGCCTTGCATGCTAAATTCCCACGACAATGGATTGGTCGTGGTGGTCCCATCGCTTGGCCGGCACAAACACCCGATCTCTCATGTCTAGAGTTTTTCCTATGGGGCCATATGAAAAGTTCCATCTACGATAGCCTAATCGATTCCGCCGAGGACCTTACTGCCCAGATTTCTGTTGCTGCTGTGTGCGAAATGCCTGGTGTTTTCGCCAATGTATGGCGATCGCTACGTCGAAGGTGTGAAACCTGCATTTCTCTTGGCGGTCGCTCTTTAGAGCAGTTGCTGTAATTTGTTCCATAAAATTATGTAATTGCTCTCAATAAAATTATGCTTTGTAATTTGCTCAATCACATTTTTCTTTCGTTTCCTCAATGTTTTGATACCTCTTCTGTCATTCTTGTGTTTCAGCGTTTCAGGACAGTGTCAGTGCTAACCTCTAGCGCTTCATCGTTTGAGTTACGACCCTGCATTGTACGACGAGAAGTGCTTGTTAGGTGTGTTCTATCACTCCGTAAAGTTTGGCTCAAGATTTTTGAATCAGCTTGTATACACCTTAAATATATAAGGGTGTTCAAATGAAAAGGTACGAAACGTCATAAGAACGTAACCGTTAACATATTTGTCTATGCCGCTATGGGAGAACGTAGCGACACATCTAGGGATGCGATTGGAGTCGCCGGCGTGGATCAGAGCATGCGCGGGTGCCCGCATGCGCAGGAGAGAGCAGAGGCTCTTATAAAGAGCGCCGTCCAATTGACGCGGCAGTGCGTGTGAGGACAGGATAACGTTCACATTGCAAAATTCGACGATTGAGGAGCAGCGAGGCGTTATCCGATTTCTGACAGCTGAAGGTGCTAAACCGGCCGCTATTCATCGCCGGATGGTGACCGTATATGGGAAAGACTGTGTGTCCGACAAGTCAGTGAGAAAATGGAGTGCCCGTTTTCGTGCAGGCCGTGAGAGTTTGGTTGATGACCCGAGACCAGGCCAGGCAAACACAGTCATCACGGCCGATCTCATCGACAAGGTGGACGACCTAGTGAGAGGTGATCGGCGTGTCACATTGCGAATGTTGGCGGTGGAGGTGGATGTCAGCGTTGGAACAGTGTGGACAATTGTTCACGACAGGTTGCGTTATCGGAAGGTGTGCGCGCAGTGGGTTCCGAAGCAGCTCACCGACCAGCAAAAGGAACTGCGTATGGGGCTAGCACTTCAACATCTGTTTCGGTATCATGAAGACCCCGCTTTCCTGGAGCGGATCGTCACAGGTGATGAGAGCTGGTGCCATCACTACGAGCCAGAGACAAAGCGGGACAGCATACAGTGGAAGCATGCGTCGTCACCTCCCCCGAAAAAGTTCAAAGCCGTGGCGTCAGCAGGCAAGGTGTTTCTCACCGTCTTTTTCGACGTCCAAGGTCCACTACTTGTTGAATTCCTCCAGCACAGACGAACCATTAACTCCGATGTGTACTGTGAGACACTCCAAAGCCTACGCAGGTCCATCAAGAACAAAAGACCTGGGCTGCTCAGGGAGAGTGTGGTTCTGCTCCATGATAACGCGCGTCCACACGTCTCCAGTATCACACACGCGGAACTGGCCAAGTTCCAGTGGGAGCAGCTTGACCATTCGCCCTACAGCCTGGACATGTCGCGCTGCGATTTCCATGTGTTTGGTCCCCTGAAAAAACATCTGAAAGGGAAGCGCTTCCACTCGGACGACGAACTCAAGGACGCTGTGCAGGACTGGGTCTCGTCACGGCCACTGGAATTCTGGGAACAAGGAATCCTTCGGCTCGTTAATCAATGGTATCGTTGTGCTACGGCCTATGGTGTAGACTTTGAATAAAGTCTTCATTTATACCCACAGTGTCGTTTCGTACCTTTTCATTTGAACACTCCTTGTACAAGATATTTCTGTTCAATAGCTGAACTATCATCAGGTAAAAAATATCAAGGAATTACTAGCGGTTGGATGTTAAATATAATCAGGACAGCGTTTATGACGTATAAGAGCATACAGCGCAATCGCAAATTGGTCGTTACCATTAGTTACGTTGACTAGTTCATTTTTATTTAACACCTAACCGCTTGGAACTTCCTGATGTCTTTTTCATGATGACGGTACAGCTGCTGAACCGAAAGATCTCGTATTTTTAACGTGTATATAATAAAATTTTTACTCCGTGGATTATGTGTTCGCGAGTGCCTTGTGTATCGTGTACTGACGGCTACTGACTTCGGTGGATTACTGCTCTACATGACCTTTTGAAAAACTTGGCGAATCAACCATTTATAACCATTTTCAAAACAGATATTCAATGCTTTAAGCAGCTGAATGTAATTGTTGAGGGGTGGGCAAGCATTTTTCACGAATATCTTCTCAATATGTAAAATCATGCATTTTAAATTTTTTTAATTTTGCTGGGGACAGGAATAATTTTTGAATGAACTACTGTATTTGACAACCAACTACTAATAGTTCCAAAACAGGCAATTGACGACAACACGTCAGGGCTATCTTCTCTGCTTCTGCGCTTTTTCCTCATCTGATATAGCACAGTGCGTACACGATAAGCTCCGGTGTGATATGTTATTGTGGTTTTAGTAGTGGGAATCTTAAGTCCCTTCGGTGTGCTTTTGGTATTTATTTTGCTATAACTTTCGCGATTTAGAAGGAGATTTATATACTAATATGTGAGAGCGTTTTTCACTGGATTTGGTGTCTCTTCGTTGAATTAAATTGGTTGGTTTCATTGAATAAGTATGTTTTCTAATTTTTGGATTGGATTGAATGATGTTATTGGGCAAATATTTATATTGCGGTGTCCCTTATTATTTCCTCAGGTGTCGGTTGGCATGGGCGAAGAACACAGCCTAGGATATAACTCATCACAAAATTAACAATAAGTGATTTAAATCACAAAACCTACGATAGCCAACATAAACAAACAACAATGTGGTAAACACAACTGACGGATATACATGGCACATCGAAAATTCATGAACTACTCGGAAACGAAATACGTAAGTTTTACCAAACATTTCTCCTGTCCCCAGAAAAATTCTTTTTTTTTAAATGCACCATGGTACACATTGAAAAGATATTCATGAAAAGTACTTTTTCCGTGCACCCCAAGATTTAAATTTAGCTTCTTAAGGCACTACATATCTGTGTTCAAAATTGTTTTCTAAACAGTGTATTTACAAATTTTTTAAAAGCTCATGTAGCACAGTAAAGGATTGGCATGTTTGTGCATAAACTCTGAGAAATCCGTAATCTACTGTATTCTTTACAAAATTTCAGGCATAATTTCTATTTGAAATTTTAAAAAATGCTCACCATTTCGAGGTGAAAATGTAAAATGGTAAATAAAAAAAAATTGCATCCTGGAAATTTAGCGAATTAGAAAGAAAACAATGCCGTGTGCAAAAGGTCGAGTAAAATTCGGTAACAAATAAAAAAGAAACATTAATTTCTAGAAACTTTTCTTTTGTAGCTAAATTTTATTTATGATAATAATGTAACATAATATTATTCTTGTCCTGCACCTTAACTCCTGAAGCACGTCAGTATTTAAGAGGACCACGCGAATTTTTGGGAATTTGTAACTCCACCTATATTTGAGATGATTTAGGATTCGCCAGTTTCTAATCCAATAGTTCTGAGAAGACGGTAATTCATCGACGAATTTTTTGCTACGGAAAATTGTAATAGAGGTGGAGGTGCTATCGATAGTACCGACGGTTTTGTCCAAACCAGTACATCAATAGTGCATCATTAGTTTTTTGTAACTATCGATAGTTTTAGAGTTTTCAGTGCTGTAAGTGTCATGGAGGTAGGAAATATAGGAGACGCCTTAACCACAGATTTCTGAAACCGATCTGTTTACTTTTATGATATCCCTCGGCGTGCTTGGTTACCCTCTTGGTCGTGTCTGCCATAGGAAAGCATTGAAAATTTGTGATGTTTAGAAGCTCATATTTTTTGTTAAGCTGGTTTGTCAGCGTAGATTTCTTTCTGTGTTTGACAGCATATTTTAGCTTGTTCATATTTAGTTTCCATGGGATCCTGCGTTGCATTCAGCTGTGCAAATAAATTTTAAAAATAATACCAGGTAACGTCTTTCAAACCGGTTAGTATCACTTTATTTTCCGTTCACTAGGTTTAATTAAGTTCTTTGGAATTCAATCGTCGATTGCAATTTACTGTGAATGGCTACTGTATATTTTGCTGTGATTTGCTATATTTTGGCAAATTATGTAATGTTCTAAATTTGTAGCAAATTTAAGAAGTCACTAGGTTTACGTAGGTTATACAAAGCTGTTTACGAAAGGTGTAGCAAATTTTTTTGGAATAGTGTAGGTTAGGTAATCGGAGGGGTATTCATAACTGAACCACGCTTAAAAGGATGTTCAATATAACTACATTATTAAGATAATCGTCTTTGAATTATTAATAACCCACCTATAATTGTGACAGTGTTCATATCCAAAAACTTCGCACTATAAACAACAAAGATAGGAATTAGCTACTTTTACCAAAAGTTCATCTATTTCTTTCTTCCGGTTTTAGGGCTTGACCAGTATACTAAATTGCAGATTTGCCCATAACTAGTAAATAATACCCATTTAAAACTAATAAACAAGATGCATTTGATAGTGTGCTACAAGGTCAGTTAATATAACTGGAGCTCCTTTATTTAGAACTGAACTTCACGGTACAAATACAGATTCTCTGGATTAGCAGAGGACATTGAAACAGTAACTTTTGCATGTAAGACACTGCACTCACTGTTTCTCGGAATTATATGACAACGCAAGACATCACTGTTACTATTTCCTGATTCACAACAACACCACTTCGAATGTGAAACATAAAGTGATGGTGATACTAAACACTGTAGAAGAGAAAAGTGAAAGTTGAAACACAAAGGGTGCACAGATATTTAAAAGATTAGAAAAAAAAATACAAGTGAACAAGCAAACATTTGAACGTGACCAAACATGAGTACCTTACAGTGAAGATTTGCAATTCTGGCTGCTCTCAAGCTATGAATGACCCAGTAAACATATGTATGTACATTTTGATTTTTGAAGAAATATTGTCATAATGCGTGGAAATACATTAGAATTATTAACACAGCAATCATACAACTCTAACTAGCCTGTGATTCCGGTTCATTCCAAAAATAGATTTGATTCTCTTCGGCCACCCCATTTCTAGTCATTGCACATTTTTGGTATTCTAAAACTTTATGTTCTCTTATTCATTTTACAGAGCAGTAAACATTTTAGGATCATCAGTTACCTTGATATTCCATAAATAAGCTATCAGTCAAATATATTCCATTCACTTCTGGTACCAAATGCTTTCTTTACCTGATTTAGTTGCTATTCTGTAATGCATGTACATGTTCTGAGATTAAACATTGTTTTCATGCATTTTAACTCTCTCTTGAATAAATTGCTTTTTCTGTCTAACATTAGTTACAGTATTAATACTCTACAGCATATATGCTGTAATTAAACTTCCCCCTTTTAGTTCTTTGTTGATATTTAAAGTCCTTCGTGTTACCTTTTCTTCCTTGATATTTTTTTTTTTTTTTGTAAAATCAGTGAAATGTAGCTAAAAGGTTATTCATTCCACAGTGGGTGTGGCATGTGTGTTTTGTGTATCCAGCTTATGACCTGTCTCTGTTTTATCAACATATTGTAATTTCTTCAAAGCTGAGGTATTTCTGGTAACTGAAACATTCAAATATTTATTGTGGTTTATTTGCTCACAGTTCATGTTCTGATTAGCTCAGTGTAATTAGCCTGTACTATTTTCCATATCAGTGTAAATACCTTGTACCCAATATTTTGATATTTTTTACAAATTTCCTGCATTGTATTTTGTTTTATATACTCTTTGGTATTCTTGCTGTGTATCCGAGCATCCTCCACCCTTCATTTTTTGTTTTCCCATTAGGACTGAAGGACTAAGCCTTTTAAGAGAAAAGTCACTCATAACTGGTTTAGCACCCATTGTATGTGAAGAAAAGCATTTTGCTGCTGCTAGTAAAAGTTACTGAAGATGAGTTTTAAATATTTAAGATAAGTGTTTTGTATTGGATTTACATATAGATATGAATACAAATATTTGTCTTTAATGGTCATGTTGCAGCAGTAAACTAAGTTCCAGCTACAAATACTGCTGGGTAAGCTTTTCTTTTCTTGCATATATAAAACTGACTTCAAGAAGTTTAATATGTATGTGGGTATCAACTCATAATAATATTTCTTTATGTTCTAACTAGCTCATTCTCATTTGATTTGTGTAACTGGAGGTATATTGTACCCCCATTAGGAAATGATAGTACTGGCATATTTTCTACAGCTTACAATGTACATAATGAGTGTGAAATGCAGCTCACAGCTAGGCTTTTTGATGACAGAAATGGGGAGAAATCTTGAATTCAGCGGAAGTAAAAATATAACAGCATAAAATTATAAAGATATTAATTGCAATATATGAAAATGTATAGTTATGGTAAACAAATAAATTACTTGAGTGAAAACTTTATTACTTAACTAATCAGATGAAATAGGCTGCTGTAAGAAGTTCTAGCTTAAAAGGTCAGCATCATTTTTGGGAATCAGATTTTGGTACTGGACATGTTTCATGGATAACAGTGAACTAAAGATTATTTAGTATCTGATGGCAGAAAATTTACTTTTCTATATTTCCTATGCACTTCTGATTAATTATCCATTGATTTTTGTGGCCATAAAATGTAAGTTAAATGTGCATTAGCATACGGGTTGTTGTTAACAATGCTCTCTGTAATTGAGCTAAAATCAATAACCTTGTGTTGATTAGATTTTCCAATTCTACAACATATGTTGTGCTAGCAACAAACTGTAGGATTTATCCTGAATGATTTCTTTATTAATAAATATAACCTTGCATATAAATGGTATACGTATATTTCAAAAAACCAAATTAAAAATCCTGATTATATACACAGGTCTGTTTCATTTACTACTTAAAAGCTATTAACTTATTACATTATGGTACCTCTCTTAATAGTGATGTGTATTAGAAGTATAACATTTTGAATGCAGTTGGATTTATTTTAAAAGAGATCTTACAGAAGGAATTATTTCTGCTGCTTATGTAAATCTGTTTTTATCAAGACATTTTATCAAGTCAGATTTCCTTTACTATCAGCAGGACTTGTAAATCCAATCTCCACAAACTAGTAAATTGTATATTTTCTTGTTGCATTTTGAAACTGCACCCTTTAAAAAGGCACCCCACACCCCCTGGCAAAAGTTCATTTCCTATTAAGGAATGTAGTTTTAAAATTATTTACATTCATAACTTTGAAGCCTACCACAGTTCTAACCAAACCAGTTGGAATTTCCTACCTACATTAGAAGAAACTAAAATCAGTCAAGTGCTGAAAGCAATTATTAAAAATAAAATGAAGACGCAGTAACGTCATATTTTGAGTCTCATTTTTAAATTTCTTTGAACAAGCTCGCAGATACCCCATTTTTTTACGCTTTCCAAACGTAGGTTGAAGAAGCGTATATGCTCCAGCTTTGTCCGTCCGTCCGTCCGTCCGCCTGTCCGCACGATAACTGGCGTAAAAATGGTTCGATTTCAATGAACGTTTACTATGTGGTAGGGGACCACCTATGGACAAACCCTATTGAAAATGGGACAAATGGGGTCAAAGATCACGACGTAGGAGCGGGATCATTCCATTGCCCTTATGCGACATAACTTGCGTAAATACGTTCGATTTCAGTAAAAGTTTACTATGTGGTAGGAGACCGCCTGGGGACAAACACTCTTCGAAATGGGTGAAGTGAGGTCAAAGGTCAGGCCAAAAGATCGGGATGCATTCCATTGCCCTCATGCGTCATAACGTGCATGAAAATGGTTCGATTTTGATAACATTTCAGTATGTAGTAGGGGACCACCTGGGGACGAACCCTGTTGAAAATGGACAAAATGTGGTCAAAGGTCAGGACATAGGATTGCTATCCATTCCATTGTCCTTACCCCATATTATTAAGGTGGACGTCAAGTAATGTTGCTTCCTATACTTCCAAAGGAAAAACTTTTGTAAACATTTCCTTCACAATTAATGTGTTCCCAAGGATGAAAATTTGAACATCGATTAAAATAACTTCATATTATAACTTGGAAAACTTAATATTTTCTAAAACATAACCATAATTATATTAAAAATCAATCACTTTTCCTTTGGTGGTGTTGAAACCAGAGAAAAGATGGCGCGACCTGTACTTTGATGACGTCAGTGGACAAAAAAATGTTGGCTTGCATAATTACGGTTATGGTTTAGAAAATATTAAGTATTCCAAGTTATGAAATGAAGCTATTTTAATCGATGTTCAAATTTTTATCCTTGTGAACGCATTAATTGTCCAGAAAAAAGATGGCGCGACCTGTATTTTCATGACGTCAGTAGGCAAGCAAATGTTGAATTGCATACATATGGTTATGTTTTAGAAAATATTAAGTATTGCAAGTTATAAAATGAAGATATTTTAATCGATGTTCAAATTTTTGTCCTTGGGAACGCATTAATTGGGAAGAAAATATGTACAGAAGTTTTACCATTGGAAGTATAGGAAGCAAAATTACTTGACATCCACCTTAAAGTAGCAATTCTTGTATATATGTATGTACATTTTATTTTGAAAACGGGTCTAAGAATTTTGATGAAAGTCGTTAACCTACCGTTTTCTGGTACTAGAAATCGATTTAGCTTGATCTCGACTTTCGGAGAATTCGTTTAGTGGGTTAAACAACCACCCCGAATCATAACGTTTTTAGTGATGGCGTTTTTCCATTATTGTTACAAATGCTTAGAAATCTTATGACGTCATAATCTCGCTTTTGAGAATGTTGGCGCGCGGTCACGCCATCTGTCTCATTACGTCACGCATTGTGTATGGATCCTATTAAAGTTTTATGACGTCACATTCTTGCGGCAAGCAGATGGTCGCGATTCCCATCTGCCTCATCACGTCACGCGTTGTGTGCGTATGTCCGTCCGCAGGATAACTCGCGTAACAATCGTTCGATTTCGATGAAATTTTAGTATCTGGTAGGGGATCACCTGGGAAGGAACCCTATTTAAAGTGACCGAAATGGGGTCAAAGGTCAGTACATAGGAGCGGGATTCATTCCACTGCTTTTATGCGTCATAACGAACGTAAAAAAAATCGATTTCGATGAAATTTTAGTATGTGTTAGGACCACCTGGCGACAAACCTTATTGAAAATGGGCGAAATGGGGTCAAAGGTCAGGACATAGAAGCGGAATCACTTCCATCGCCATTATGCGTCATAACTTAAGTAAAAATGCTTCGATTTGGATGAAATGTTAGTATGTTGTAGGGTCTTGCCTGGGGACAAATTCCATTGAAAAGGGGCAAAATGGGATCAAAGGTTAGGACATAGGAGCTGGATCTATTCCATAGCTCTTATGCATCATAACTTACGTAAAAATGCTTTGATTGCGACAAAATTTTATTATGTTATTTCGGAGGTATACCAAACTTGTTCTGTTGAATATCATCGAAATGGGATCAAAGGTCAGGGCACAGGACCGAGATTTATTCCACAGCCATTATTCTCATAACTTGAGTAATAACTTGAGTAATTATTTCTCGTATGTTGGAAAGCGTATTATAACCAATGCATTGCATGATTTTACTAACTTGTATTTCTTAGTTCCATTGTACGAGGATTGCACCGAAAGTGATGCAAAAGTGGGCATAACTTTTTACGCTTTCCAACCGTAGGTTGAAGAAGCGTATATTCTCCAGCTTTGTCCGTCCGCCTGTCGGCACGATAACTCGCGTAAAAAATTTTCGATTTCGATGAAATTTTAGTATGTTGTAGGGGACCACCATGGGATGAATCTATTGAAAATGGGTGAAGTGGGGTAAACGCTCACGGCATAGCAGTGGGATCCATTCCATTGCCCTTATGCGTCATAACTTGCGTAAATATGGTTCGATGTCGATTAAATTTTTGTTATTGCCGGGGACCACCTGGGAATGAACCCTATTGAAAATGGGTGAAGTGGGGTCAAAGGTCAGGACATAGGAGTGGAATGTATTCCATTGCCTTTATGCGTCATAACGTGTGTAAAAATTGTTCGATTTCAATGAAATTTTATTATGTGGTAGGGGACCACCTGGGGACGAACTTATAACGTCACAACTCGCGCTTGAGATATTGGCGCGCGGTCACGCCATCTGTATCATTACATTACGCATTGTGTGTGAATCCTATTAAAGTTTTATGACGTCACACTCTTGCGAGCAGGTGGTCGCGATTCCCATCTGCCTCATTACGTCACGCGTTGTGTGCGTGTGTCCGTCCGCACGATAACTCGCGTAAAAATCGTTCGATTTCAATGAACTTTTAGTATGTGGAAGGGGATCACCTGGGAAGAAACCCTATTAAAAGTGAATGAAATGGGGTCAAAGAATAGGACCTAAGAGCGGGATCCATTTCACTGCTCTTATGCGTCATAACTAACATAAAAAAGGTTCGATTTCGATTAAAATTTAATATGTGGTAAGGGTCAAACCCTATTGTTCCCTACCTTATGGGGATAAACCCTATTGAAAATGGGCGAAATGGGGTCAAAGGTCAGAGCAGAGGAGCGGAATTACTTTCATCGCCATTATGCGTCATAACTTACGTAAAAATTTTTCGATTTGGATGAAATGTTAGTATGTTGTAGGGGCCTACCTGAGGACAAATCCTGTTGAAAATGGGAGAAATGGGGTCAAAAGTTAGGACACGGGACCGGGATCTATTCCATAGCCCTTATGCATCATAACTTACGTAAAAATGCTTTGATTGCGACAAAATTTTGTCATGTTATTTCGGAGGTATACCAAACCGGTTCTGTTGAGTATCATCCAAATGGGATCAAAGGTCAGGGTACAGGACCGAGATTTATTCCACAGCCATTATCCTCATAACTTGAGTAATGATTTCTGGTATGTTTTAAAGCGTATTATAATCAATGCATTGCATGATTTTACTAACTTGTTCTATAAAGGCTTGGGAATAAAATCTAGATATTTCATGAATTTTTGTTTTTTTAAATAATGATGTTCAATGGTAATATTGTCCCCCGCTCTTGTTTATTTGCTAAAGAACAATCATAATTGTACTTCAAGTAAAACATTCATGAAATGGTGTTGTTTACTTTAATTTTCCTCCTGACAGCTTGGCAGAAGTATCCCACCCCTTTAAAGTGCGATATTTTGAAAATTTCTCTCATAATACAAATTCTCTGAAGCTCGATCGTTACAATTTCTATGTTAAACAATATTTTACGATAATCCGCAAAGACAGAGAAAGATTTTAAACGCTTTATAAAATTATGTTTAGTATAAACACATTACAAATCGCCAGTTCATATACGTCTCAGTTGTTACGAAGACCCTTTTTTAGATCTCATTTCCTCCATGAAAATCTAAGTTTTGATACTGAAATTCCCTTCATGTAAACATAAGAGTTTCTTAAACCTATTCCACTGCTTTTCCATTTCGTTTATAATTTAAGACAATGTAAAATCTTAAGAAAACGAACAGGGTCTCACTAATGCTTTCCTACGGAAAACCGTAAGCTTCTGCATCTTGAGGGTAACTACGCCAAAGCTGGCGGTACTACATTCACCGCGGAAGCGTACAAACCCGGCTTCAGTCAAAAAGCCATCAGCTTCCACTGATGGCTTTGATGACTGAAACGTTCATTTTCACCTCATTTGTACTGCTGTCGAAACCATTGAGCCCAGACATATTGATACATGATAACAGTGCAAAACTAAAATTAACTGTAATCAAAAGAGTAAACGATGAGGGTATGTGGTTTTTACACTCTGTTGCACGTCTCAGTCGGATAAAGACGAAGTCAAAAGCTTTGTTCTTGTTGTTTATACAGGAAGTTTAAAGGTGCGTCAAGTGCTGAAACAATTATTTGTTGAGAGTAAGTAATCAGTAATAATGGGTAAACGTAAAATATCTTTTGTGCAACTATATTTTTTTTTTCTTGGTAAGGATAAGGTCAATACTTGTTAAAAAAATTCGTACGTATAGGAGATAATTAATTAATGGCGTGCTGTCTCCGTACGATATCATCAAACCACCATCTCTGACTGTACAATAAAAACTTTACTTTCAATAAAAGATATGATTTAAAAAATATTTAAAATGGCAAGATCTTTAGGGGCTACAATAGCACCCGTCCTCAGTTCACCCAACAGTGCCACAGAGCACAGGGAAGCGCCGCAATGTATAACCAGTCTCCCCCGGGAGACCCACAATACATTTTTTCAAAACCGCAGGTGATGCCAATTGAGGAAAACAGCAGAACAGAAAGTAATATGTACAGATAATATAATTGATTATTTAAGGTCCTCTTCTTCAGTTTTTTGAATGGGAGAAGTAATTATTTTTCTCCATTGTCTAGGAACAAAAACAGGTAAGTCCAAGTTACAACAGGTAGTACCATAAGAAATTATATACAGACTCTCGTTAAAAAAGACGGTTTGTTTGTTAACATTGGAGGAAAGTACTATTGTATTAGGCCAATCGGGAGAGTAACCTCCCTGGCGAACAGCTGTAGTAAATGAACTAGAAATGGAGTCAGTTCGAAGTTCATATTTATGTTCAGACAATCTAATGTTCAGACTTCTAAGGGTAGAACCTATGTAGTATTTGATATCTTCGTTAGGAGCCGAGGGAAGCAATGGGATACGATATATTCCTGCTTTATTCAAAGTGGGGACTTGATCTCTGTCGTTAGGTATGGTAGAAAAAATGTTTTTGGTGAAAATTCCAAATTTAATATTATATTTATTACATACCTTCCGCAATATGGAAACTACGGGAGGGATGAAGTCAATTTTACCAACGTATATAGGAGATACGACCTCCGTTGACAACGTCGTAAATCTTAGTCTTTGAAATTTCTGTAGAAGTTCCCGAAAGAAGCAGGCGGGATATCCTAATGATATGGCCATGTTCTGTATAAGAGCTAGTTCGTCCTGACGTATCTTACGGGTAGAGGAATGAGTAAATGCTCGTTTAATTAAAAAGCGTAAGGCTGAAGCTTTGTGTTCCGGGAGGTGCGAACAGACAAAAGGTATAAGACAAGGTGTGAAGGTCGGTTTTCTATAGACAGATAATTCGATAAGGTTAGAAGTCAAGTCACGAGTTAATAAAATGTCCAGGAAGGGTAATATACCATTTTGTTCAAGTTCCATTGTGAAGGTGATAGTAGGATATTGGTTGGAAAGACATGTGGTAAATTCGTTCAGAAGTAACATGGATTGAGGTCAGAAGACCAACATATCATCCACGTATGTTAAGAGGAGTGCTGGTTGATTCGTGAATTGGCTCAGTACTTTATCCTCCAATGACTGCAGTAAAATTTCCGCCAGAACAGGGGAGAGAGGAGACCCCATTGGTGCCCCCTCCATTTGTTGGCAGAATTTGCCATCAAATTTGAAATAAGATCGTTTTGCAACCAATTTCAAAGCAGAAATGATTGCATTAACCTCCAATGGGGAAATTGAGTTGTCAGCAAGTAATTTCCCTTCAATAATCGAGTGGACTACTTCAAGTGGAACACTTGGAATCAGAGACACTACATCAAGAGAAGCCATAGCAAATGAGTTTCCCTTGGGATCAAAAGATTTTATTCGTGTTAATGCCTGAGTAGACCTATTAATGGATACTGATGAATTTGCAGTAAGTGGTTTTAAGTAAGTTGCTAAAGCTCTCTCCAACATACGGGTGGGGATTGCATACCCCGAAATCAACAGTCTGAGGGAGCGGTCAGGTTTGTGGGTTTTGATTTTCCCGAACAACTCAGGGACTCTTGTACCTACAGGAGGCTTCATTTTGGTAGAAATGGACGTAGGCAAGAGTCCCTGGTTCCTGAGTTTACCTAACTCAGCTACAGCCGCATTTGTCGGGTCAGAATGGAGTACCCGATAAGGAATCAAAGCTATAGCTTGGTACATCGTATTGTTGTAATCTTTGCGATCTAATAAAATAATTTGCTGGGACTTGTCAGCGCTAATGATTGAGAGATCCGGGTTTCGAGAAAGTTGTAATAATTGGTTGCGTTCATATTTTAGAAATGAAGAGGTTTTATCATAATTTGAAAGGCAGTCAGCTAAGGCATAACGAGTGATATCTTGTTCCTTTTCCGGCAAGGCCCCAATGACATTCTCCATCTGAGGTAAAGATTGAAATGGTCGAAAGGGCAAAACTGGATAGCTGAACTTGAAACCACGATTGAGGGCCAAACGTTGAATATCAGATAACACTATGGAGCTATAGTTGATGAAAGAATCAGGTAAATCACGTTTAATGGTTCTATAGCTGAAGTTCGTGGGTTGGAACAGTTGAGGACGGGTAGAAACCAGATTGCATAATTTACGAGTGTGTCCTCGATTCATGGAATTTACTAAAGTCTGTATAGTGGTAAAGAAAACCAACAAAGTCTTACCTAATAAAATAGGATGGGAGAGTCTGGATAGTTGAGTATAAGCATTGTAGGATTTAAGGTTTAGCAAGTCCAGGTCTCTTCTTTTCCTCCTTATTTCTTTGGTTATTCGTTTTTGTTAAGCATTAACAATTACATGTGCATCCTGTTGAGATATGGCAAACGTTCGTATTCGCAGGAACTTGGGCACCACACCGAGTGAACGGCAGTTGAGTAGAAAACTAAGGTGAGTCTCACAGCGGGCTAGTTTCCGTCGGATGTTACAGAAGGTCTTAGTTGCAGCTTCCATGCTCGTGCGCTTTAAAGTGCTACAGATTCTACCGGAATCCCTCACACGTAGTATCACAAGGTTTGCAGCTAAAAAGAGTAATACTTGTTAAAAAATTCGTACGTATAGGAGATAATTAATTAATGGCGTGCTGTCTCCGTACGATATCATCAAACCACCATCTCTGACTGTACAATAAAAACTTTATTTTCAATAAAAGATATGATTTAAAAAATATTTAAAGTTGCAAGATCCTTCGGGGCTACAATAGCACCCGTCCTCAAGCCACTCAACAGTGCCACAGAGCACAGGAAAGCGCCGCAATATATAACCAGTCTCCCCAGGGAGACCCACAATACATTTGTTCAAAACCGCAGGTGATGCCAATTGAGGAAAACAGCAGAACAGAAAGTAATATGTACAGATAATATAATTGATTAATTAAGGTCCTCTTCTTCAGTTTTTTGAATGGGAGAAGTAATTATTTTTCTCCATTGTCTAGGAACAAAAACAGGTAAGTCCAAGTTACAACAGGTAGTACCATAAGAAATTATATACAGACTCTCGTTAAAAAAGACGGTTTGTTTGTTAACATTGGAGGAAAGTACTATCGTATTAGGCCAATCGGGAGAGTAACCTGCCTGGCGAACAGCTGTAGTAAATGAACTAGAAATGGAGTCAGTTCGAAGTGCATATTTATGTTCAGACAATCTAATGTTCAGACTTCTAAGGGTAGAACCTATGTAGTATTTGATATCTTCGTTAGGAGCCGAGGACGGAACACAAATGCTTGTTTAACTAAAAAGCGTAAGGCCGGAACACAAAGCTTCAGCCTTACGCTTTTTAATTAAACGAGCATTTACTCATTCCTCTACCCGTAAGATACGTCAGGACGAACTAGCTCTTATACAGAACATGGCCATATCATTTGGATATCCCGCCTGCTTCTTTCGGGAACTTCTACAGAAATTTCAAAGACTAAGATTTACGAGGTTGTCAACGGAGGTCGTATCTCCTATATACGTTGGTAAAGTTGACTTCATCCCTCCCGTAGTTTCCATATTGCGGAAGGTATGTAATAAATATAATATTAAATTTGGAATTTTCACCAAAAACATTTTTTCTAATATGCGTAACGACAGAGATCAAGTCGCCACTTGGAATAAAGCAGGAATATATCGTATCCCATTGCTTCCCTCGGCTCCTAACGAAGATATCAAATACTACATAGGTTCTACCCTTAGAAGTCTGAACATTAGATTGTCAGAACATTAGATTGTCTGAACATTAGATTGTCTGAACACAAATATGCACTTCAAACTGACTCCATTTCTACTTCATTTACTACAGCTGTTCGCCAGGGAGGTTACTCTCCCGATTGGCCTAATACACTAGTACTCTTCTCCAATGTTAACAAACAAACTGTCTTTTTTACCGAGAGTCTGTATATAATTTCTTGTGGTACTACCTGTTGTAACTTGGACTTACCTGTTTTTGTTCCTACACAATGGAGAAAAATAATTACTTCTCCCATTCAAAAAACTGAAGAAGAGGACCTTAATTAATCAATTATATTATCTGTACATATTACTTTCTGTTCTGCTGTTTTCCTCAATTGGCATCATCTGCGGTTTTGAACAAATGTATTGTGGGTCTCCCTGGAGAGACTGGTTATATATTGCGGCGCTTCCCTGTGCTTTGTGGCACTGTTGGGTGGCCTGAGGACGGGTGCTATTGTAGCCCCGAAAGATCTTGCCATTTTAAATATTTTTTAAATCATATCTTTTATTGTAAATAAAGTTTTTATTGTACAATCAGAGATGGTGGTTTAATGATATCGTACGGCGACTGCACGCCATTAATTAATTAAGGATAAGGTCTATGAAAATTCAGCCTTTTCAGAAAGAATTAAAAAACTTCAGGCAATACGTCAAATCTGAGGCATAATTTAAAACGACAGCATTCAGCTGCTCTCATTTAAATGATCACAGGAAAAACAATTGAGAAACAGCCCCACGCATAACTTTATTTATTGATTTTCTCACGAACTTTGCTAAACACTATAGAAAAGAAATTTGCTTGCAAAACTGCAGAAGTTTTTTTTATTTTAGCTTTGGGGCCAGGGAATCCTAACTACGTTGTTTACAATTCTGTGTTCCCAACTTTATGGCAACAGTTCGGTGAAGGCACTTTCCTTTTCCAACAAGCAAGTGGTCTCTACTAAAAAGAGAAGTCCGTGCAGGAATTGTTTGGGTACACAGGTGTCGAACAGCTTGGATAGCCTGCACAAACTTTATGTCCACCTCATGAATCACTATTGGGATGAATTGGATGCCCACTGAGAGTAATGCCGAACAGCACGACATCTCAGACAAGCATGCCTAGTGCACATGTGTCAGAATGGAAGGCAGTTTCTGCAGCAACGTAGTAAAATTTAGTTGAAAGCCTACCCAGCAGTATGGAGGCTGCGCTAACATCGATGGATGACCCAACACGACATCAGTTCTGATCACATTACAAGGTCTTTGGGGATATGCAAGTGTCTGGATACTTTGATCAAATAGTGTATTTGCAAATAGGTTACTCCATTTACCTTAAATATGAGACTATCTATGAAATATTTTGGTTTTGCTTTTTTTCTTTTTAAAGTAAACGATTCGTTAAAACATCTGCTTTTTAAAAATATATTTAGTATTCTAACTATATTCACTGGTTAAAACTGTATTCAGTATTTTGCTGTAATAAATATATACAAAAACTATCAAATTGGTTTTTGCAGCAGGAGAGATAGGATGACAGAAATAAATTACTTGAAACCGACATAGTTTTCGCTGCACTAATGGAACTGTAGTTGAAACTAGCAGAGCGGTACTTGTTCACCAGCAGGTTTTTCACATCAATAACTTCGTATTGAACTCAAAAGCTGGCTGCTTTTCAGACTTGGGTGTATGTATTCCTGCTGCCTGCAAAACAAATTCTCCTTTTCGGACAGCCGTTCAGATTTTCGAATTCGCGTGTTATGTATTATCGAGAAAGTTTATTCTGGGAAGAGGACTCCAATGGAAGGGATGCATAAACTGGTGTATTTAGGAAAAATGTTTGACATTGGTAAGAACTTAAATGGTAAAATTGGTAGAGCAGTGCACTCAACATTAAGAATTTTGAATGATTTCATATGATCGATTGTGTTTGAGAAAGAGCTTTTGGAAGATTTCATATGATCATTGGTGTTCAAAAGATTCCTGAATTGCTGTGCATCAAAGAGTTATTTTTCCAACTCTGGTATATTCCAATGAAATCTAGGTACCACAGAAATGATGGATGAGTAATACGCGTTCTTGGAAAATGCGTTACGTCAGGGAAGTGTGAGGCGGCATGTCTGGCATGTGAATATTTACGTCGTTTTGCAGATTTACAGTGTGAGGCAAATAACAGTAGTAAAGAAAGGACATGCAGTTTGGTCTGGTTTAGCCAGGGTATATAGTAAGTCAAAGTAGAAAGAAATAAAGTTTAAGGAACGTCGAATTAGGATCCCAAATATCTCCGACAGAAAATGATGATCAGTATGCAGTATAAAACGTCTTTAGTGAGATAAGTGGCTGATGTCAAGAGTGTTCGAAATGGGTGGCAATATGGCTAAAATATTAGGAAGATTTACTCTTTGGCAGTAAGGAAAATATTTCAGTGTCAGTCACTTTGATTTGGTAGGCGATCGTACTTTTGCGTAATCAACTTTTGAATCTCAGGGTCATGTTTCGTAATCAACTTCTGAATCTCAAGGTCATGTTCAGTGACATGTAATTGCTTTCTGACTCAATATTTAGTATTTCTTTTCTGGTAAATACGTCGCTTCGGAAAATTCATATTAAGGAAATGTTAAATCAAAGTGTTTAATTTTCTCTTAGTGCTGAATCATTTAGATTACAAAAATAATTACAGTTTGGTTTTTCTTCACCAGAAGTGTTTACCTGTTTCTATCGGAGAAATAAAGCAGATATGCTGTAGGTATTCATCCTGTCGTCTGTTTCCCAAGAAGACTGAATTCTAATTTGCTTTCGCTTTACGAATACCGCAAATTTAAAATAAATCTATCAAATATATGTAAATTCCAATGCTCAACCCTCCTGCACAAAGAAATTATTCTATGATTAAAGCTGACGAATTTTCATTTGCTTGTGGACTCCTTACATTACGAAGAAAATAATGTCCCTAAAGATGTGACACTAAATTCTACAAAAAAAAAATAGGAACTAATTTGTGAACGAAGAACAGATACGTTCCTTACCAAACACATTCACAGAAGTTAAAAGTATCTTCAAGTATCACGAAAATAAAATATTCCATTTCCGATCGGCATGATGTGGACGGACCATCGTGGCCGTCAAATGTTTTAATAAATTTAAATAAAAATCAACCAAGCCTCCAGAAATTTTAAAGAATGCATCAAAACAGATATGTTCAATTTCTGTTTTATCGATGTATAAAACTGAAATATTTGAAGTCTTTAAAGGAAAATGCAAATTTATTGTTAACTAAAGTCGGAGATATATTGCACATATTTATCATTGCATTAGATATACATCACACATTCCAACGGCAGAACGCAAGCAGGTCTTCTAGAGTGTTCGCTGTTCCGATGAGAAGAACTTTGGTACAAATGCATGCTAGCGTTGCTTTGCGCAACGGTTCGCTCAGAAAAGAGAAGACTTCGCACTTTTCACTATATCAGTCCCTCCATGCTTCCACCTTCAACAGCGCGTGAGCCAGTCACAGGCGATCGAATATCAACCGCAGGCTTCTTCCATAGATTTTACATGGTAACTTTGTCACCCCACAACGCCCGAACCGTTGCCGCAATCTCATATTTCTCTTGGACTGGCTCATCTATATGGTATGACCTTTATGTTGATACCTCAACTATATCTTTACGTTCAGCCGTTCTCTCAAAATAGGACTAGCAGTAAAAAACCTTATGGAATTAATATATAGATTTAATAGAAAAATTAAAACTGAATGTCAAATTAAAACGAAATGTCACCACTTTTAAAACATACTAGTAAATGTTGTTTAAATTTTGATACTACGAGTAGTTTAACGTATCCATGAAGTGATAACGTTATATTAACTTCACCGTTGTCTTTTCCGTAGTATTTTACTGGCTACACACTTACTTGGCATGTCTTAATAATTATATTGCCGAAAATGTGGCATTGTGAACTGGCTGGTTCATTTCGTAATTAAAAATCATCAGTACGTGGAATTCTCTTAGCATTTTCAGTTAAATTATTGTCACAACATTTAATCTGTCTGGTCCAAATCATTCTAAACGTTCCAGACTATCGCCCGGTTAGATTCAAGTGTCTATTCCGCTCCAAAAATCAATAAAATTATTTTAAAAAATCCACGGTATTGCATTTAAGAAGCCATATGTGCATCTGTTAACAGACCTCATTTCTACCAAAAGAAGTGTTACTGATTTTTTTAATAATTATAGGTAAGTTTCATCAAACATCAAGTATACTGCGTTATAATAAAGTCATTTTATTAATTTACAAGTTCTAATCATTTGGAATTCATTAATTGCGAACTAAATGCCTGCAAACGTTTCTACCATTGGAAACATAGGGCACAGTGTTCAGGAAGATTTACATTACAGGGACATTTGCGAAATGATGTTTACACACAAAATTAAACAACGAAATATTAATTATGGCTGTAAAGACGGATTTGAAAAAAAGAAACACCTAATTGTATGTAAATCTTATCCACTACGTCAAAAAGTACCTATCACATGATATTGTTGCATACTCCTTAACGTCTGCACGCCACATTGATATCTACTTTCGATATCTTAAACTTTCGCTATTGGTTCAGTGAATTTTTCTTGTATCTCCTTTGTGACTATCATATATCAAAGGAAATATCCATACTGTTCGTAAGTATTCTAATGTGTAATTCAAGCCCGTAAAATATTAGTATATATGTATCTTTATTTTATTTATCGTGCGCAGCTGTTGTTACGCTATCAATGAGGGTATTCAGCATCGCAACATATGCAGCCTTTTAAAGTTCAAACTTCGTTATGTGCACATTATCATCACACCTGCGGTACGTTTCTACCAACCCAAATATAAGAACACTTAAATAAACATTTTTAAACATATATTTGTAATATCATTTTCATTGTAAATTAGTGGTTGCGTCAGTACTACACAATTTGACCACTGCCACGATAAAGAAAGAAACTACGCTATTTTAATAAATGGCTACTTGGGTGAAGATATCTGTCATTGTCTCTGATAAAGTATTGCATGATTATTTTTATTCTGACAAGTGGATTTTTTTCTTTGATGTGTCAACGATCATCGTGAGCAATTTAGTGAACTATAAGTTGTCGCCCGTCGCGAATTTAGAGTCACTGGTTCCATGGAAGGGAACAGATGGCGCCGTAAGTCACACGCAACATCCATTCCTCACCTGGTTTCGAATCTGAAACCGTCTCTGGGGAAAGATCAGAAGGCAGCGCTTACATCACTTCCGCCACCACTGCGACCCAAGTGTATCTACAAAAAGGTTGTGGGCAGTAATTTTATTCAGCTTAATATAGATATAACAATTATTTTACGGTGCAAAAATGTTCTCATCGTCGCAGCAGAATATTCAGCTAGGTCTTTGGTTTTTTTCTGGGAGTAGTTCGTAGTTCACAGAGGATATTGATATGCAAGCGTTAGCCAACATGTTCGTATACTATTCATAAATCATAAAAATGTAATTTTTTCATTCAATGATAAAACTTAAATCACTATGGTTGATACTATATGTATGATTATATGATGAAAATTACAATGAACAAAAAATCAATCTTACATAAATAGCTAGGGCGGTTTCATAAAGGTAAAGCGTTTTACTCTCCCCAAAGGCAAAGCGTAAAGAGCTGAAGACAGCAATATTACCCGTTATAACAGCATGTGTATTCTTTAAAGCTAATGGAAACTCATTTTCTGGTCTATGATTAAGTTCGATGTCTTTTAGTTTGGTAACATTTTAATAAACAGGTAAAAGTAACTCCTATTAAATCAGATCATCCCTTGCGATATCGGTTTAACTTTGAACCAAACACGTAATCGCTAACGCTTAGGTATAATTAAGGTAAAATAACAAAACTTAAATCAATGACTGAAATTTGATGAAAAATGTGTACTCATTCCATACACGCTCTGTTCAGAACAGGAATTTTTCTCGACTAGGTCACAACAATGACTTAGAAAGCAGATTGCGTGAAATAGTAAAGGACATCTGAACGCTTTACGGTGCAACTAGTGCATGGTTTTAGCGAAATAAAGAATTCGCTGTTAAGGTAGTTCCACCCAAAATCTCTGCCTTGTGTTTCCGAAGGTGAAATTTCTTTATATATTTTCTTCTCAATTAATGTATTCCCAAGGATGACAATTTGTACATCGATAAAATTAACTTTAAGTTATAGCATGTGATACTTAATGCTTGCAAAAATATAACCATAATCATATTAAAAATCAATCATTTTTCTTTAAGTAATGTTCTGACCTTTTAATAGGCACCACGACGTGTTCATTCATGCCGTCAGTACACAAGCAAACGTTGTATTGCTGAAATATGGTTATGTTTTAGCAAGTATTACGTATCCTATGCTTTAACATAAAGTTAGTTTTATCGATGTGCAAATTTTCATCCTTGGGAATACATTAATTACGAAGAAAATGTGTAAAGAAGTTTTACCTTTGGAAACATAAGGCAGAAAGTTTAGGTGGAACCACCTTAAGGCTCTACGAGAACCCCATCTTGTATTGCTGCCTTCTCTTTAAAACCAACGGGCAAGCGTACTTCACAAATTGCTCGCGTAATTTTGCACATTTTCGAACACCGTTTGTGGCTAACGCAAGACATATGATAAATAAAGAGTTCCCTGGTTTCAGAATTTTTATTGGCCTTTCCTTTCATTTTTTATCTGCAGAGAAAGTCGAACCAAGGCATATTCTATAGCTTTATTAATTAATAAAAAATACTTAAAGAGTCCAAAATGAAAGTCTGAAGCCAGGCAATTTTTTATTTATGATATATCTTGCGTTAGCCACAAACGGTGTTCCAAAGTGTGCCAAATTGCCCGAGCAATTTGTGAAATACGCTTGCCCTTTAGTTAACAAGAGAAGGCAGCAATACAAGATGGCGGGTCTCGTAGAGCTTTAAATAAAACGAAATATAGTTATGATCATAATGAAGACAATTTGATGTTACAATTTTCTATTTATAATATTCTTTTGCAAAAATAATCTGAAAATAAAGATAACGTGGGAATATCTTCCTGTTATACGAAGATAACGTAACATTCGAAAGTTATGAAATATTGAATGTTACGTATTGCTTTAAATATAACATAATCCAACGTTGCTTCAAAGCATAATTATTTCTTGATTGGTTTTTATATATTTTTTTAAATGATGGCATGTCTTAAGTTCAAACATTTTAATGATCAACTTTCAACCCAAAGGCTCTTTTAAAATTATTATATCAAAGTTGCATCCATTACGTGTAAATGAAATATTTTTAATTATGATGCTTCACAGTTCTTTACAATTCTTATAATAGTGTAGCACGTGGGCCCACAAAATTTTGTCTTTCATGGAAGTATCACAACAAATTTGCTTTTCGGTATTGTTGTCTATTTGCTAGCAGTGATGCTAGGAAACATTGTTTATTAATAAAGAAAGGTATAATAAACTGAAAATGATGTAAAGAACTAGCGGTTTTCTTATTTCCTCGGGATTTATGATAAAATTTCCAACCAAGACTCCTTCATTAAATTTTTTCATAAGCTAATTTAAGAAGACAAACTTGCATGATGCCCAGACATTTTTGGGTAGTGTGGTTTAAATTTCTTGAAAAATATTCTTCGAATCATATTCATAAGATTGCCACAGCAAAAGGTTTTTGAAATTCAGACTCTCACGTTCTTTTCATTTCGGACTGTAAATGCAAAACACTAGTTTAAGTGTAGCAAAAAGATCAATTAAAGTACTTTATTGCCTGGCGTTCATAGAAATATTGGAAGGGAACGATCATTTCATAATTTGGACAAATGGTTTGATGTACCACATTAAATGGACTTTTGCCGCTTTGAAACTGTATGGTCCAACAAAAGGAGTTGAGAACTTTCTCGGTCTTTTGATACGAGAGAGATATTTTATTATGATGATGTTTAAATTACTTTATTTATCATCAGTTCACTACTGTTCTTGAATATGACCGAAATTTATATTAGCTCTTAATTTTTTTGCAATTCGTAGTCACGATATGGTACAGCAAACTTGGTTTAAGCAAAAATGCACATATAAATGGATTTCCTCAAACTAAGATGTGTCATTCGCACGTATATCACCCAGTTTGATTTTTAGTATCACATATATCACCCAGGTTGAATTATAATAATATACACAGGGTTTGGGCAGAATATTATGAAAATCACGTTCAGAGATGTGCCTTTTACTGCAGCTGCGTACATCGCAACACGCAAAGGTATCTGCCACTTTTTTGGTTGTAATAGTGTTGTTCAGAACCTCTAGGTAATGTTTAAGTGCACTAAAAGAGTCTTGTTGCAAAACTTTTTTCTGCGTGACGACGAAATGAGGGACCTAATGGACTTCGAAACAGGGCTAATTGTTTGTGGCGGATAATTGGTGACTCTGTGAAAACAGTCGCGATGATAGTGGGCTTATCGAAAGCTGAGCTAATTTAAAAAGACAAACTTTCACGATACCCAAAAATTTTGGGATAGTGTCGTTTAAATTTCTTGTTCTTGAAAAACATTCTTCGAATCATATTCATAAGACCGTCATAGCAAAAGGTTTTGGCTATTCAGACTCTCACGTTCTTTTCATTTCGGAGTATAAATGCAAAACACTAGTTCTCGTTACGCTATGTCAAGCGCAACAGCAGCATACCGTGTTCGTGGCAAAACCTCGTCTCCGAAATACAAGATCGACCGGAAAACGACCTTGACTGACAGAGACAGAAGAGGATTAAGAAAGATTGTTACCCATAATAAAATAAGCACTCCGCCGAAAATCAGTGCGGAGCTCAATCTGCATCTCCAAAACCCAGTATCAACGAAAACAGTGAGCAGGATACTGTATAAGCAGCCATAATCAGTTGTAAAAATTTCTTCGCAAAAGTTTCTCCTAATAAGCAAGAATATATGTACGGTACAAAGTCAATACCAAAATTTCGTACTCCATTTTCAACTCAAAACTGCCTTTGAAATAAATTTCAATTTTTTTAATTCGGGAAATTTTGACAGTTTTCAACATCTAGTACGTTCCAGTGGTTCTTTTATTGTAAAAATACAAATTTCGAATAAAATTACAGAACTGAATAAGACGAAATTGATGAAATAGGCATATATTCAGAATGGCAGCACTCATTTGGCTTTCACATTTTTACAGTAGTTTTAAAAAGAACCAAACGGAGGTATCTGCGTCTTAAAGGGATAAGGGATATTGTTTCTCGTCACGCAAAATATCGAAATTTGGGACAGTGTGTGATGCAGCTACGAGGATCTCCTTCTCAACGCCAACTTTGTTTTTATATCTGGATTTTATTACCACCAGAGCTGAAACCTCTAGATTTAAAGGGAAATCAAATGTTGTTTCCGTTGTGATATTGTGCTAGGTATGATTTTGTGAGTATCAATTCCTTGCATGTATACCTACTGTTCCTAAAATCTGAAATAGAAGATTTTGTATGTACGCTATTATAGATGGAGTTTCTGTGACCAACATTTTTTTGTCGTGCTTTAAAAACTACACTTTTTCAAGTAAAAGTATGGTATGCAACATTCCGAGAGCTAATAATTCCAATATACAGGGTGATTCACTCAAGACTGTGCACTTATTTTCTGAGATATTTATAGGATGACGAATATATGATGAGCGTGAATCCCGAACTGAGAGGTTCTTTATTCCCTGAAGTAGCAGTGGGCATGCATTATCTGTGAATAAAATATCTCCCCGGCAGCTGGTTGGTGCCGCCCCGACGTATCATCTGTGTAGTAGTGGTGGGGCAATAGCGTCGTGTCTCCGCAGACAGAATAAGTGAGGTGCTCGGTCGAATGAAGATGGTGTACTAAATTGAAGATCGTTTGCGCATTCTGCGTCTGTACTTTCAACCGGTTCCTTCAAACAATGTCAGAAGAAGCTCCTGAAGAAATTTGGTGGGCGTAAATTTCCTACCAGACCAGAGCCACCATTTCGAAACTGGCGAAGAAGCTGGAGATAACGGAAAATGTGGTGGATCCGCATACAGGGGGACGACCCCAGATGGCGGAGAAAACAATACAGGAAGAGAATCAGCGGTTATTTTCAGCCCTACGAAAATATATTTGGCGGAAATCCCAATGGACTGGACGATCATACTGAACATGTCAAATATCAGCCAAACAGGCGATGATTAAGACGTACCGTATCATGGCTATATACGAGGACCCACTTTTTGCAAAGCGATTGGCATATTGTGAATGGTTTGCCAAATTTTCCATCGAAGAACCTCTCCCTGTTCGACATAACATTGTTTACTTACGAAGCGTTGTTCCATTTATCCAGCAATTCCCAGGCCAATCATTTTTAAAGACACCATTAATATAGACCAATACTGGGA
Source organism: Macrothele yani (assembly GCA_039090855.1). Taxonomy (NCBI): domain Eukaryota; kingdom Metazoa; phylum Arthropoda; class Arachnida; order Araneae; family Macrothelidae; genus Macrothele; species Macrothele yani. Next base: position 17,196,617 of record CM077018.1, on the reverse strand, counting down.
ACTCTTTAATGCGTTTGTGAACCAGCTGGATGATCAGGAAATTGTAGGTGGTTACTTTCTGTAGGACGGTGTTACACCTCCAATAAGATCACGGCATAGATTTTTTGATTGGAGGTTTAACGACCACCGTGAACAACTCAATGGGCTATAAGCAGTCGCCCGTCCCTAATTTAGGGTCACTGGTTTCAGGGAAGGGAGAGAGCCAGTGCCGTAAGACAAGCACAACATCCATGCCTGACCGGGATTCGAACCCGGACCCCTTACGGACGAATGATCAGAGGCCAGCGCCTTAGACCACTGCGCCACCGGAGCGGCGGCATAGATTCGCAGCTGTTTCCAGAAGAGGATATCTCCATAGACCTGTGGTCGCCTAAGTCTCCATGCCTGACACCTAAGATTTCTTTCTCTGATGACTTTTAAAAAGCAAGGTTTGTGCCAACAAGCCAAGGTCGATTGAGGAACTCAAAGAAAATATCACACGAGAAAATGCTGCCATCGACTGCACTAAGTTACATCGCATGTTCACCAATGTGGAGCGTCGGGTGAATATGTGCATGGACGCTGTCGGTGGGCACTTCCAGCATCTTCTACGAGACATTCCTTTTGCCATGGACCAAAACATGTCTTGCATTATTTTCATTCAAATGTGACTTGTGAGGTAATTAGAAAAACAAATGTTCAGTTCCGAGTCAATCTGCCTGTTTTTAAACCTAGAGCCTAGGTAGCAAATGAGGCTAAAAAAGACAAAAAAAGTATTCTGCCTACGAGTGATGACTCTCCGTGTGGTTATAAAGCATTTGCACGGAAATTGATGCACTGTCGTCCGAACCCGCCGTCCCGAATTTTAGCAAGGAGATCGTAACGGTTTCGGTTTGTGAGCAAACAAAGATAGCTGGTCCACAGGCACATGATTATTTACTTTGGTGTAATTTATATTTTTCACAACTTTGTCGATTATAATCATTCTCGCATCTCTAATTTAGCGCTAGTGATTGCAGAGACGGCAGGAGTCCTGCGGAATTATTCAAGCAGTCCACCCATACCACATTACGGACCCCAGTAGGGACCTGACTCAGAGGACTGAACAGAGACCAATGCATTTATCCACTCAGGAGTTTACTTGCAATCGTGGTTAAATCTAAGATGCTTTATGATTATAATTAACGAGATGGAGAGAAATACATAGATGATAGGTGTTAGCTGGCAGAAATAAATAAATTGCATATCTTCTTTGTATATCTTATCAATAAACTCCAATTTTAGGAATTATCGAATGATCCTAGAATTCACCAGTTGATAAACACATTCCGCAGCTCTCTGTCAAAGAAGAATCTATCAAAGACAAATAATTTCTTTTTCGAAAGAGAAAATATTTACATTACTTACCGTAACAGAAATACGAACCGGACACATGCCGGAATCGCTTCTCGAGTGCAAACTCCATGTGCAATGAAAAAGATTGCACATACTTGTCGGTGAAAATATCCTTGAAACTCAACAATATAATTCATATGAAATTTCAAAGAATTAAAAAAAAAAAGTTAATTCATTTCCATCCGAATTAATAATTTTAGGATGATTGGGTAATCGTGAGTTAAGGAAGATATGTAACTTTGTTTCAATTACAATGTATGGAAGTTTAGCTCTTCATAACAGAATATAAATGAAAACAGAAGAAGTACAAGTTAAAATAAATAAGTACTTCATCATACTCATTATATATTCACAGAATAAAGTTTATGTTAGAATTTTTTTATAAATTAAGTTTTCAGAATGGTTATCATTTTCCTATAGTTACATTGGGTAGCGTGTGTTATAAGGAATACAACAACAAAAGATCATGGTTAACATGAATTAAATGCACTATTTGGGATTATTATACGAACACACACAAGCATGGAGTTATTTTGCAAATTTCAAAATTACTCTTCTACTGGTTTCACTGTTCTACAAGATGAGATGTTCCATTTTGGGTTTTATCGTACTTTATTGCTTACGGTAAGCTCATTCTTTCGTATGCAAGTATCACTTTATCTTAGAACCCAACATAAAGCGTTACAGTGCAGAGAAACATAAACCTTTCGGAATTCTACGAATACCATGTCTGTATTAAGAGAACGGCCTTTATTTTGGTTTCTGAAACGTGTTTAGGCTAGGCGGCGAAATTACATTTTGCGCTAATTTCGACAATGGTATGGACCATCGTTCTTACAATATATGAAATATCCTTGGCTTAAAAACCACAAAACACGAAAGCCCTTCTTAAGTAAATTGTTTTGCTGATATAAAGTAAAGAAGAAATGAGATTTTCGCCGAAGATTCAGAACTCATTGGAAGAATTGTCAGCTATTACTTCCTCCTGGCTAAATCTGTCACAAAAAGACTTTTATATTTCCACGGTGTTTTCTTGGCCTTCAAGCAGTTTTTTTTTCATTCTAGATACCTGCAATATTATTTGGTCTTTTCTAGTACTCAATGTAAATGAACGGTATGTTGGCTAACGACTTAAATGTAAAGTGTATTCGCGTTATTTATCAGCTTGATCTCCTTTTAAAGAAAACAGTTGCTGTATGATAATAGTCTGCACAACACAGTACAACAATTGCTGAATATAAAGCGAAGAGAAGTACTATGAAGCTTCTCTAGCGTTTAGATACCAAAGCAATTAGCTAAGAATATATTTTTTCCCTTTCCAGTGCATCAATATAAGCATTACTTAAACTTAAAAATAACTTTCAGTAGTTTCTTGAAATACACTGACAGAAAAAAATCCCAACACCACAAAAAAATAGTTGTAGAGGCATGAAATGGCGGTAATACATTTGTATAGGTAACATATTTAATTTTAAGGTTTCAAGATCACAGCTTATTGTAAGCGCGAGAAGAGCCATTTTAAATGTGAAATGCTGGTACATTAATGACCGGTGTAACCGCCAGAATGTTGAATGCAAGCACGCAAACGTTCATGCATTGTGTCGTACAGGTGCTGGATGTCACTTTGTGGGATGGAGTTCCATGCCTGTTGCACTTGGTCGGTAAATACAGGGACGGTTAATGCTGGTTGGGGGTTACGCTGGAGTTGTCGTCCAATGATGTCCCATACGTGCTCGATTGGTGAAAGATCTGGTGATCTACCAGGCCATGGCCACATGTCGACACCCTGTAGAGCATGTTGGGTTACAACAGCGGTATGCGGGCGAGCGTTATCCTGTTGGAAAACACCCCCTGGAATGCTTTTCATGAATGGCAGCACAACAGGTTGAATCACCAGACCGACGTACAACTGTGCCGTCAGGGTGCGTGGGATAAGCACGAGAGTGCTCCTGCTGTCATAGGAAATTGCTCCCCATACCATAACTCCAGGTGTAGGTCCAGTATGTCTCGGCCGTAGACAGGTTGGTTGCAGGCGCTCACCTGGCCTCCTTCTAACAAACACACGGCCATCACTGGAACCCAGGCAGAACCGGTTTTCATCAGAAAACACAACAGATCTCCACTCCGTCCTCTAATGAGCTCTAGCTTAACACCACTGACGTCGCAAACGGCATTGGTTTTGAGTAAGTGGAATGCACGCTACAGGGCGTCTGGCTCGGAGATGTCCTTCAAGTAACCGATTTGTAACAGTTCGTTGTGTCACTGTGGTGGCAACTGCAGCTCGAATTGCTGCCGCAGACGCGGTACAATGCGCCACGGCCATACGCCGTACACGGCGGTCTTCCCTCTCAGTAGTGCCACGTGGCCGGCCGGAACCCGGTATTCTTGAGGCAGTACCTTTCCTTGTCCACCGCTGCCAACAATCATGCACAGTGGCTACATTCCTGCCAAGTCGTTCTGCAATATCGCGGAAAGAAAATCCACCTTCTCGTAGCCCTATTATACGACCTCGTTCAAACTCCGTGAACTGTTGATAATGGCTTCTTCATCTTCTTAAAGGCATTCTTGACTAACATCAACACCCTACGTCGAATTTCAACGATAACTAACGCTCACGAACGTTACAGCGCGTATTTACAGCAAACCTACTTTGCATGTTCTGAGGGGCGCTACTAGCCCCACACGTATGCGCCGAGCGCGAAATTTTCATAGACGTCATCTTACATATGTACTCACACCGCCTACCAACTGTCGTTTATCTAACACACCCCCTTCTTGGTGTTGGATTTTTTTCCGTCAGTGTATATACTTTCTATAAAATATTTTCTACAATTTTCTGATACTAATGTTCAATACGAAGTACTAAATATTAGTTGGTTTTACACGCGTGACATATACAGTATCACAACTGCAGGTTATCAAGAAAACTATGTCAAACGGATATGTACGCATCACTGACGTACCCAAGAAGAATAAATTGATTCGGAAATATTAAGTGCGAGAAACTGACAAAGCCAAATAAAGCATTTAGCATAAATTTACGATATACAAGCAGATTTCATTCAGTTAAATAACATAACAAATCTTAGAAAATAATACGAAGTACTAAATATTAGTTGGTTTTACACGCGTTGACATATACAGTATCACAACTGCAGGTTATCAAGAAAACACTTGCCTGCGTCAAACTGATATATACGCATCACTAACGAACCCAAGAAGAATAAATTGATTCGAAAATTTTAAGCTCGAGAAATTGACAAATCCATATAAAGCTCTTAGCGTAAATTTACGATAATCAAGCAGATACTTTCATTCAGTTAAATAACATAACAAATTGAGAGGTGGTTATTGAATAAAACTAAAACTAAATAACGATGGATTGATTCACACTATTCAGGAATGTCCCAAATTCTCCAGCCAATAATAAATGCTTACTAACAAAATTTCTTTCAGAAATAAGTCCTACTAATATGCCTGTAAAAGCGGGATGTCCTTATAATTGACTCTGGTTTACTTTCCAAACAGCTACTACAAGTTTGTTATAATTTGGAGCTTACATATAGTCTCCTTAGCCACAAGTAACCTCATAAGAGTTGAGTTTTCACAAACTTTTATTCACACATTTCAAAGTGTTAGTGCAAAGCTACAATCGTCATAGGCTTTTGGTGAGTATTTGAAATGTTGAACCATTTAGCTGACAGTTTCCATAGCTGGTTGATCCCGGCGTCTGTTGCATCTTTGCCACGCACTCACAATGACAGACGGCGTTGGTCTTCCTCTCTCTCTCTCTTTCTATCGCAAGCTCAAGAACTGCTGATGTCCATTCCTGGGGGCTCAAAATGTTGAATCCAATCTCCCTGTTTTTGCTCGGCTTTGGGGCTCCTCATACAGCACTGTTGCACCTGTCTGTAGCCGAAATTGGATGGCGCTAATAGTAGCTCTAAGATATCTATGGAGTCTCCAAGATTTGCCTTACGAGAATAACTCCATTACAGGCCTAGGCCCTCTTTCGTTCCCATACTCCCCTGGGAAAATATCGCGTTATTTTTTCTTCTAAGTTGGCACCCCTGAACTAATTACGCCTTCAGGTCAAAAAATGCAGTCTTCGACCTTTTAATTTTCCTCTCAAAAATTTCAGTTGCGCACTAACTGGTGGATAGGGACCTTTGTCGTGAACATGAAACTCTGAAACGATTGATGGTGACGTATGCAATTGATGGTGACGTATCACCATCAATTGCTTGTCTGGGCCATTCGTTCTGCATATCTATACAGATTTGAACCCATATTCTTACGAGGTTGAAGGGTCGGTTTTGGGGGAAATGGCTTTCGGTGTGTATTTCTTGCTTTGCAAATTTATCTCTTAACCATCTGCCTAAAGATCTCATTTCCTCTAATTTCCACAAATAATATTCTCAACAATACTTTCAAGTTTATTTTCAAAAATTGTAATACACATCTATTTAACACTAAATTCAAAAATTCAAGCTAATACTTGAAGATACATTTCCATTTTACTTCACACCATTGCAAAGAAATGTAAACTGAATCCATGCTAAATGAAAGCCATATGTCTAAAGTGTCAACTTAGTACCAGTAACGAATGCCTAGATCTTAATTTTCTTGCATTATTGTAGACTTCAGAAAAGAAAAGTAATAAAAGTGCTTGTCTTAAGGTATCAAGTGATGTTACACTGTCGGACATTGCTCCAAAATGAAACGTACACGAGTTACGCATCATTTTTTTTAACCAAGCGTAAATATGTATTCTTGAAAAGTATTCACTCTTTGAACATAAGAGAGTTCGTCTGGAATCTTTGGTCTTTCTTTTCCTAAATTAGATATCATGTTGTCATTTAATTTGGCAAAATGTAAAAACTTCCGATTTGAAGATGGTCCACTTTTTGAAAACTATTTTTGGCCCACCTGGATTTTCGTTGCTACTGAAACGGGCCCTTTCTTAATATTTTCAAAATTGTACAGACTGTGCAGGTCACTTATATATATCATTTCCAGATTTGAAATAAAGACTAAGTGAATCAAGCTACAATTGCTCTATTAATATTACTTCCATAATTTCCTGCGAAATTATTTCGCATTTTTTCGCATTCATTTTTATTGCTAGATAAACATGACTGAAAGAGTGTGCACTATTTCTGAGTATTAGATTTAAACAGGAATTAAGAGATTCTTAAAAGTAATTTATGAATATACAAAATATTTTGTGCCAGTTTCATGTTCTGCCAGAAAGTCATTTATCAATGTTAACCATGATGACTTTCTGCAAAAAAAGAAAACAGAAATATTTTTCCAGAGCTTTAATATTTAATTTCATTAAAATACGGAATTTTGCGCATTTTATTTCCACCTAGCAGTATTTAATTCTGAAATAAATATATATATCTAATTAATATCATTATTAAACTATTCTTAAAATAGCAAAGTGATTATTTATACTAATGTGAGCTTGTGCTTGCCAAATATAGGATCTGATTTCATCATTGTAAAAAATTCTGTTATGCACTTAAGTCTTAAATTACCATCCGAGCGAAAAACAAATGCTCTTAATATATTCATTATTTATGTCAGACTCCATAGACAGGAAATGCAAGAGCTCATAAATCAGCATTTTTGGCGATATCCGATGGTAAACATATTTTATTCGTAAGTAAGTAACCAAAATACCTTTAAAAATGAAAGTTCTTTAGAGAAGCAATCTCGGAATGGGCCCAAAATATTTTTCATCCAAAATTTAACTTTAATCACGTAGAATTTGTTACCTATATTTAAAGAATGTTATGTTTCTCGTGTAGTAGTACTTATAGTTGTTCATATGGAATGTATTTTGTTCTCAGAAATAACACAAGTCACATGCTATTATTATCGGCTGCCAAAATGTGAGATGGATTCCCACCTCCACTACCTCACATTAAGCAGTCATACGGTTGATCCGGATATTTTATGTTTACAGTTAGTATATTTAAAAAAATGTGATGCAAGATATAGTTGTTAATTTTTTATTTTTATGTTTTGAACCTAGAATTGTCCATGAGTGTCATTGTGCCGTAGGCTGACAACCCCTCCTGTCCCTGGCGCTATTCTCAGGTATGGTAAGTAAATAACCCTAGCCAATCATAGCGTTTCTCTCCCTCAAATCAATGCTCTCGAAACCAAGACATAATTTTAACGAGCGTCTCAAAGCATTTTTGATCTGCTAAAAGCACGAAAAAAAATGTGTTCAGGAAACGACTTTGATTTTCATTAGCAATAAAACCTTAGTCATTTTCATGACTGGCCAATCGCCATTTGCCTACCAGCTAACATGGACTCCCACCGTTTCATTCAGTTGCTTCAATTTTCTTTTGTTTGGGACTGTTTATTCGAAATAAATGGTATACACTGGGACACACTTAAATATGAATATATTCATAAAAGAGAGTAAATATTTCCTTGTGAAAGTTAAATACCAATGGATAAAAATAGGTAATGTCATTCACATGCAATATATTTTGTTATAAATTATTCCATCTAGTGCACATGCAACGGTAGATGAAAACAAGAAAGATGACACTGAACTTTCGGGTGTAATAAGCACGTCTTTTAAATCCGTTCTGACGCAAATTAAGTTTATCAAAGCTATTCAAAGTCAATGGAACCGGTATGGAAAACAATAGTATCTGACGGAAGAAAGAAGTTTTTCAATCGGGTCTTTGATCCCCCAGATATTGCTGTAAACGGAATCGTGAGCTTACGAACGCTTAGAAACAGAGTTATCGACAAAAATACGATGTGACTTTACGTCCCTTGATGGGATATTCATGCATTATTTTAGGAAGAAAGTATTCACAAAAGATTTATCCATATGAGCGCTATCGGTCCAAGAAAAAAATTTTAATCGAGTTTTCAGGAGCCCAGATTTTGCAACAAATACATCAGAAGTAGAAATTAACACTTATGACCCCTGGTGGCCAAACCATTCTTTACCAAACATTAGAAATTACGTGAAAAATATTTTCCGTCAGGTCTTGAATGCGATACAGGAAGAATTTTTCAAATCGGAGTTTTAGGAGCAGAAAACGCAATTTACCATTGTGCGCCCTAGCGGAATATCTACGATTTACTTGAAAATTTTGAATTTATAGGAAAAACATTTCGCATCGGAAACACTATCCAACAAAGAAGGAATTTTTCAAATCGGACTTTTAAAAGTAGAGATATTGGCAAAAATAAGATATACATCTGTGCCCCTGGCGTAGAAACCATGCATTATTTCAAAAAAAAAAAATGTTCCTAAAATGTTTGTCGACATCAGTAGTATCGGTCCACAAAAGACTTTTTTTCAATCGAGATTTTAGTAGCTTATATTTTGCTGCAAATACATCAGAAGCGGAAATTAAGACTTACGCCACCTGGTGGCCAAACAATTTTTTACAAAAATTAGAAATTATGTGAAAACGATTTCCCATCAAGAGCTGTATCCGGTGCAGAAAGAATTTTCAGATCGGAGATTTAGAAGCAGAGATATAGGGGAAAACGCAATTTACCTTTACGCCTCCTAGCGGAAAGTCTGTGAATTATTTGAAAATTTTGAATTTATAGGAAAAACATGTCACACTAGAAACACTATCCAACAAAGAAGTAATTTTTTAAATCGGATTCTTAGAAGTCGAGATATTGACAAAAATAAGATATATATCTACGCCCCTGGCGTAAAAACAGTGCACTATTTTAGGAAGAAAATGTTTCTAATAGGTTTGTCCACATGAGTAGTATCGGTCTACAAACGATGTTATTTTCAATCGAAAATTTAGAAGCTCATATTTTGCTGCAAATACATGAGAAGCGGAAATTAAGGTTTACGCCACCTGGTAGCCAAACCATTTTTTTACAAAAATTTGAAATTATGTGCAAACGATTTCTATCAGGAGCTGTATCCGGTGCAGAAAGAATTTTTCAGATCGGAGATTTAGAAGCAGAGTTATAGGGGAAAACGCTATTTACCCTTACGCCCCCTGGCGAAAAGTCTATGAATTACTTGAAAATTTTGAAATTATATGAAAAAACATGTCAAACGAAAAACACTATCCAACAAAGTAGGAATTTTTCTAATCGGATTCGTAGAAGTCGAGATATTGACAAAAATAAGACATATATCTTCGCCCCCTGGTGGAGAAACTGTGAAATATTTTAGGAAGAAAATATCCCGAAAATGTTTATCGATGGGAGTGGCATCAGTCCACGAAAAAATTTTTCAATCGATATTTTAGAAGCTCAGATTTTATGGCAAATACATCAGAAGCGAAAATTAACGCTCACGCCCCCTGGTGGCCGAAGTATTCTTTACCAAAAATTCGAAATTATATGCAAAACATTGTGCATCAGAAGATGTATCCGCTGAATTTTTTTTTTTTCAAATCGGAGTTTTAGCAGAAGAGTTATCGTAAAAAATGCAATTTACTTTTACGCCCCCTAGCGAAAAATCTATGCTTAATTTGAAAAAGAAACTATATCCAAAATACTCTTCGACATAAATGTAATCGAAAGATAAAAAAAAAATTTCAATCGGATGTTTAGAAGCAAATATGTGGAATAAAACGTATTTTTGAAATCGACATCGCCGCCACGGTGGCGCAGTGTTCTAAGCGATGGCCTCTGATCATTCGTCCGAACGGGGTCCGGGTTCGAATCCCGGTGAGGCATGGATGTTGTGTTTGTCTTACGGTACTGGCTCTCTCCCTTCCCTGAAACCAGTGACCCTAAATTAGGGACGGGCGACTGCTTATAGCCCATTGAGTTGCTCACGGTGGTCGTTAAACCTCCAATAAAAAAAACAACAGAAATCGACATCATCTGCTTTTACGCTCTCTAGCGGCGAAATTGTACAAAAAAAAACGAAATGAAGAATCATCATTCGCATATTTCAAGCTTTCGAATGCAAAAAGAATTATTCAAATCGGACTAATAGTTGTAGAGATACCGTGTGTACAGGCGGACGGACGGACAAACCGATAACATAAGCACGATCTTTTTATACAAAAGACGTGCTAAAAAGATAAAATATACTTATCACACTTTATAAAAATTCCACCTTCTTTTCTGAAGGTAATATTGTTCGGCTAAGCTGTTGATCCTACAGTTTAGCGTATGATGTTTTCGTATTTCGTGAGAAAAGCTATTCCTTTCGTATCTTGAATTTCTGTCAGTCAGTAGGTAGGAAACCCTTCGAGAGAGCGCACTTTGTGATTGGCTGAAAACATTTGCTCTACAGGAACGTTCCAAACTGAAATATTCTGTGCAAAAGATAATAAGAATCCTCACTTAGTAACGAGAAAAAAGTTTTGTCTCGAAATTTTCTTCAGCTATTTGATTCTAAGAATGGAAACTCTGTTGCCTACTGTGAAGCCGTTGTGCAAACGAACTCATAACAACCATTCGACAAGTGTGTAGGATGAAAATGCTGTCAAAATGATGTGAAATTTTTGTTGATGATGAGAAATTTTTCAGCAATTTACCCAACTGTTGATAATAGCTTATATCTTCGGATACTCATACACAATACATATGCATAACGATGCAGACCACTCTTATGATATGAATCGATTGGCGATAGTAACGTCCGTGCACTTCTCGCATGAAGCGGGCATTAAAATCAACTGGAGTTTGTCTTCTGAAAAGTCACTCAGGTAGTCATTTTGGTAGAGAGGTATGTTTAATCAAGATATTTTTTCTCTGCAAACACAGCAGATCATTTCGGAGGCGCAACATGTAAGGAATACGTGTTGGACTAAATTTTTAAACGCACTTAAATTTCACACTGCAAAGTAAAGAATTTGGTACTTTGTTATGACAAATAGAGTAAAGCATTAGGTACTTCTTGAAGTTTTAATTTTGCTATTTGTAATTGAGCATCAAAATATTTCCTAATAAACTGTAGGCAAATGCGCTCACGTATACTGGCATGAGTTCCTCAGCATTATGTTGCCGATTTTATTTTATTTGTATTTATTACAGAGTCATAAAAATTATTTTGATGACTTAATGAAGTTACAATACAAAATTAATATCTACCCCAAAGAACACCTGCGTACAGTTTCTGTTTTATTAGCATTTGCAGCAAGTGCAACCTTGCTTTATTTTGAACTGGGTAAAGTAATGACATTTGTATAAAGTGAACAGTAAGATAGGTGAAATAAAATTATTTATTCTTGTATATTACTGAATGCGAAATTATCTCAATGTTCCAGAAAGAAATGGAGCACTTTAATATTTCTTTTTTGGGGACGCCAATACAGATAATGTAAAAATAATGGAGTAAAATTATTTCAAAGACTAAGCACTATATGGCTGAACCGAAGAAAGACGGAAGAATTTTATCTGATCTCCAAAGAATGCAATTCTACCCATAATGATGTATAAATATCATCATCAAACATTCTCATTGCAGTGCTAGTTGGTCTCCCCAAGGGACTTTCACAATTCTTTGTTTCTTAAGCAATTCTCATTCGCGTCACTACGTAAAGCTTCTGATTTCAATCACATCTTCCAGTGTCGCTTCTCATGTGACTTTCCACGCCACTTTGAATCCAGCCATGTATTTCACTTGTCCACCTATGTATTTCACTTGTCCACCCATGGCCAGTTTCGATAGAAACATATCCGACCCATTGACAATTTTGTAATTTTCATCAATGATTAGTGGACTCCTTTTACTTATATTTATTTCTTGCACAAGCATGCACCTCTCTATACTTGTTTCATTTGTCCTCATACCATGTTCATCGATTTTAAATTAGACTTAAATATGTTATATGTAATTAAGAACGAAATGAATGCATTGATTAAAGGGTCACCAAAAATATCAAAAGAAAAAAACTAGAAAATCAGCGCGAAGGTTTTGTGTAAACGGCTCCAACCGGACGAATTGATTAATTTAAAAGAGATGGTTTGTCGATTAATATATTTAATGCATTTTTCTTCCGTTATGCCTAGAAAACTGATCCATTACACACACACCATACGTAAATAAGCGTTTGAGTCGAATTTTAATAAGAATGCCCTGGAAATTCGTGGGTTCGTTTTTCCTGTCATCGAAAAATTCTCTTTCTCATTGTGATTGATCTTTGGTAGAAAATCTGTACTACGTCCTTTTCTCCTTTCTTCCTTTAAAGGAGATTGTTTTCCATTACAAGCAAGTTACCTTTAAAACATATAAGAACTGTAAACTCATTTTGAAGAAACTATGATGAAAAATGCCCCTGTAGACACACGGAATTTCTATATTGAATTTGTATACAATGCAAAAAACTGCTACCAGGTCAAATTCCCTTAGAACTGAGACATGATTTAAACCACGGCGAACGTTGTTGATAGTGCTATATTATATCGAAAAGAAAACATTTGCATTCCGGTGAGTCAGACGTAAACTGATTCAGAAAGTATCTCATTTTGCGCTTTTTCTAAAATATCTAAAATACTCTTTTGACAGAAATGGAATCGAAAGATAAAATAATTTTTTCAATCGGATATTTAGTAGCAAATATGTGGAATAAAAGGTATTTCTGATTTCGACATCATCTTCCTTTACGCCCTCTAGCGGCGAAATTGTACCCCGTAAAAAAAAACGAAATGAAGGATCATCATTTGCATATTTCAAGCATCCCAAAGCAAAAATAATTTTTAAAATCGGACCGATAGTTGCAGGGATATCGTGGATACAAACGGGGATATCGTCGGACAGACGGTCAAACCGGTAACATAAGCACGATCTTTTTTTACTAAAGAAGTGCTAAAAACCAGACGATTTGCACTGGTCCTTTCGGAGATATTCAGAAAATATGCGGTAGATAAATATACTCCTCGCCTGGTTTCCTAGAAGACTGAATTCGAATTTCCTTTCTATTTACGAATACTGCACATTTAAAACCACCGTCTGAAGTGCATGTAAATTCTAATGCTTCATTTCTGCTGCAATAAGAAGTTATTTTACGATTAAAGCTGACGAATTTTTGGTTGCGCGTTGACTCATAACATTAAAAAGAAAGTAAGCTCCCTAAAAAGGTGACACTAAATTCCAAAAATTAAGCAAGAACTCATTTGTGAACAAAGCAAGGATACGTTTTCTTACACAACACAATCACAGAACTTTAAAATGCATCCAAGCATCTCAAAATCAAATATTCCAGTTCTCATCTGTTGATGTAGAGAGAACCTCGTGACCGTCAAACGTCTTATAAATTTAACGAGAATCAACTTTGGCGTCCTGAAATATTGAAGTATGGATAAGAGCTAGAATGCTCAGTTTCTGTTTTATCGAGGTGTAAAACTGAATATTTTGAAACATTTTCGGCACCATGCCAATTTATTATTAAAAAAGTCGGAGATATTAATTTGAAGGTATTTATGACTGCATAATAGGACATATTATTATAAGAGGTGCAAGTGATAAGTGTTATTCTTGATATACTCTACAGTTCGTAAAAATTACAATACCGTTAATGACTGCTGGTACCTCCTCTCTGGACACTTGCAGGAGATAAACAATAGGTTCGGAAATGGAAATGATTAAATTGCGAGTGAAAATTCGCATGCGGTTTCGGAGGAGAGGCGTCTGAGTTGTTCGGTTTGGAATACAAACTGGGGACTCAAACGAGGTGTTGGAAGAGTGAATAGTCGACATTGAGACGGGTCACTAGAAGCCCACTGCTACGCATTTCATTGATCTTTGACCCTCAACCACACACGCTTTAGGCTATAATGGTGTCTTGAAAACAGACATTAGAGCACTGACTGGTTAGAGCACTGACTGGCCACAGGTCATGTTTCGGATGAGTGATGATTCAATTCCATGCATTATCGCGGTCGCATATATGTTTGAAGTTATCGAGGTAAACTTTTCCAGTAGCGTTAATTTTGTAGCGTCATACTGACTCAACGCTATGCGTCAGGGTTTGTGCGCAATTGGGTTGAATTCACGATCTTGCCTGATACAGTAAAAATCTTCCAAATATGTGGCGTCAGTGGAAAAAAAAGACATCGCTCTTTCCACGTTTAGCAACGCATAGCAACCGAAAAATTGTTATTCGGCCGCCCCCGAGGAATTGAAACCCGCATCTATCGATATCTAGCCGAGCGCGGAAGCTTTACATCACGGTGGGCAACAAAACACGGCGCTATGTGCGTTTTTCTGTCAGCATCTGACATTATAAATCCGTAAGATGGTCTCAGCTACTGACACAACTTAAGGAACCATTAACATTCATCGATACATTAGTAATTTTTAGAGGTACAGGTAATAAATACCCTTTCTGCAAAGTTGTCCGGGCGTAATATTCCAATAGGACAATGCTCAGCCCCATGTTGCCCGAAATTTCCAAGACCTCTTCCAAGCACGGGTTATATCGCTTCTGCCATAAGCTGAACGTTTGCTAGTTATGTCTAAGACCGGTTAGCTTATCGAATGGCCCATCAAGAGCCTCCACCAGTCACGACAAATGAACTCTGGCCTTGCGTAGAAGCAGCCTGGCAGGCTATTCGGCTATTCCTTAGGACGATAACGAAAACCTCTTCCACTCAGTCCCAAACCGTATAGAGGCCATAATTGTTGCTCGAACTGGCTTCATACGATACTCAGTCTTGAGGCCATAAAATATTGCATTGCTCTACAAATGTAACCAGTTATTCCCTATAAGTTGACGAGTTTGTGATACCATTTTCATTTGAATAGCGCGATTCTTTCTTGGTATTCGAATTTTCACAAACAGTGGTGTTTGTGAAAATTTCAACACAAAGAAAGAATCGCGAAACATCCATAATAATTACCTGTGAGTGAAGATTACTACTAAAACAACTGAAAGTAAATATACAGTAACATAACATTTTATTAGGTATACCTGCCTTTGAAATATTAATGGCCTACTGCAACACATGAGATATGAATTACAGACCGTGTGTGGTTTAAATCAAGGAGAGTCTAACTATTCAAAGGTTAAAAAATAAGAATTAAAACCAAAATCGCCGTCAGGTGTCCTAAATTTCAGAGACACTATTTACTCCCAAATTGTCTGCCCTGGCTCTGAACTGGAGTTCCAAATTAAGCACATGCCTGATGTTTGGGCAATCAACGGAGTTCGTTCTTTTTCTTCCCTGAAATCACTGACCCCAAATTAGGACGGACGAGAGTCCAAATAGCTGCGCATTGTGTTTCTTAACAAGACTTAAGAAATTTGACATACACTCCAAATGCAACTGATGAATAAGTGGCATCACGCTAAACGTAACATTCAAGTTTTCCAAACATCTACAGACGGTGAGAGCTTTCGAATGTATTAGCCTATCAAAATGGCATCGTACAGGGAATGATGAGTTTGAAACGTATGTAATTTATCAAAACAATTGGTATAACGAATTCCATCTGAGAGTTTCAATTATATTGCATATCGTGTTTACGTATCAATCGCCGATAACTTTTTAAAGGACTTATACTCTACAGCAGGGCATTGCATTCTAGTCTGTGTTAACGATTTCACGGGAAAGGCTACAAGAAAATGTAGCCACGTTTCAACTTCTTTATTGTTCTGTTGTTGCCCTGAATCATACCACATAGGAGGTATTGATGGAATGAGTTTCTGCGAATAAATCATAGAGTGTATCGCAAAAAAAAAATCGGATAAACGAGACAATTCAAAAAATTTTATAGTAAAATAATCAGTGTATTAGATTGTACTTTTTCTATTTGTAAATTTTTTAATACAAAAAAAATGTAAGGCTTTATCTTACAGACACATTTGTACTTTAAAGGAAGTTAAGAAATTGGCTTTCAGTATTTCCTAAGAAAAATTTGTTTTATAAATTATTAGATTATTACCTTTGTCTGCGGTTTTGAATATACACTGACAGAAAAAAAAATCCCAACACCACAAAAAAATAGTTGTAGAGGAATGAAATGGCGGCAATACATTTGTATAGGTAACATATTTAATCCATTAAGGTTTCAAGATCACAGCTTAATGTAAGCGCGAGAAGAGCCATTTTAAATGTGAAATGCTGGTACATTAATAACCCATGTAACCGCCAGAATGTTGAATGCAAGCACGCAAACGTTCATGCATTGTGTCGTACAGGTGCTGGATGTCACTTTGTGGGATGGAGTTCCATGCCTGTTGCATTTGGTCGGTCAATACAGGGACGGTTAATGCTGGTTAGGGGTGCAGCTGGAGTTGTGGTCCAATGATGTCCCATACGTGCTCGATTGGTGAAAGATCTGGTGATCTAGCAGGCAACGGCAACATGTCGACACTCTGTAGAGCATATTGGGTTACAACAGCGGTATGCGGGCGAGCGTTATCCTGTTGGAAAACACCCCCTGGAATGCTGTTCATGAATGGCAGCACAACAGGTTTAATCACCAGACCGACGTACAACTGTGCCGTCAGGGTGCGTGGGATAACCACGAGAGTGCTCCTGGTATCATAGGAAATTGCTCCCCATACCATAACTCCAGGTGTAGGACCAGTGTGTCTCGGCCGCAGACAGGTTAGTTGCAGGCGCTCACCTGGCCTCCTTCGAACCAACACACGGTCATCACTGGCACCCAGGCAGAACCGAATTTCATCAGAAAACACAACAGATCTCCACACCGTCCTCCAATGAGCTCTAGCTTAACACCACTGACGTCGCAAACGGCAATGGTTTGGAGTAAGTGGAATGCACGCTACAGGGCATCTGGCTCGGAGCTGTCCTTCAAGTAACCGATTTGTAACAGTTCGTTGTGTCACTTTGGTGGCAACTGCAGCTCGAATTGCTGCCGCATACGCGGTACGATGCGCCACGGCTATACGCCGTACACGGCGGTCTTCCCTCTCAGTAGTGCCACGTGGCCAGCCGGAACCCGGTATTCTTGAGGCAGTACCTTGCCTTGACCACCGCTGCCAACAAACATGCACAGTGGCTACATTCCTACCAAGTCGTTCTGCAATATTGCGGAACGAAAATCCACCTTCTTGTGGCCCTATTACACGACCACGTTCAAACTCCGTGAGCTGTTGATAATGGCTTCTTCGTCTTCTTAAAGGCATTCTTGACTAACATCAACACACTACGTCGAATCTCAACGAGCCGCCCCGGTGGCGCAGTGGTCTAAGGCGCTGGCCTCTGATCATTCGTCCGTCTGGGGTCCGGGTTCGAATCCCGGTGAGGCATGGATGTTGTGTTTGTCTTACGGCACTGGCTCTCTCCCTTCCCTGGAACCAGTGACCCTAAATTAGGGACGGGCGACTGCTTATAGCCCATTGAGTTGCTCACGGTGGTCGTTAAACCTCCAATCAAAAAAAAAAAAAAAAAAAAAAAAAGAATCTCAACGATACCTAACGCTCACAAACGTTACAGCGCGTACTTACAGCAAACCTCCTTTGCATGTTCCGAGGGGCGCTACTAGCGCCACACGTATGCGCCGAGCGCGAAATTTGCATAGACGTCACCTTACAGATGTACTCTCACCGCCTACCTACTGTCGTTTATCTAACACAAACCCTTCTTGGTGTTGGTATTTTTTTTCCGTCAGTGTATTTAATTTTCCTGATATGTGCGCAAAGTACAAATAAGAACTAACTAAGACGACAAACGAATGAGCTGATAAAGGAACACGCTTACGCAGGATGATGTCTATTTCCTACAAGATAAAATTCCAAAGCATGGGAATTCCATTTGTCAATTCGTGGCTGGCGCAATAGCAAACGCCCATTGAAATGTTGAAGTTCTTAAATTAAAGAAAACAATACGTTGAGAAGCTTATGCGTTTCGCTCAACTACGAACAGTTTAATTTGGTTGATTTACCAAAGGTGCTTTATGATTTTACAAAGTAATTGGCAAATATTATATCCATATCTCACTTTTCTGACATGAACATACATAGTATTTAAGATTGTTCAATAGTGTGCTAATGGCGTTTGTCAATTTGGAAATGCATTGTAAAGATGATATTATGTTTAGAAAACATTATCTAGTGATCACATTTTTGATGGGTACTGCATACAATATTAGGACGTTTTCTATGATCATTCCTACATGTTGCTTACATTCGTTATAAGTTTATTCAAGTAAAACACGAAAAAAGTATTGAGCTGTGGGGAATCTAAAGATACCTATCTGCACGCTCAAGAGTCATAAACATGCATGACTTCAAACGCTAAATGCGATAACGTTCGTGTAAATTGATTTAGTCTGGGAGTTTTACGGTATTTCAAAAAACATTGTTAACTGTAAAGAAATTTCCAGAAGTTTCCTTAAGCATGAGATGATTTTTTCTATTATTTCAAATTAGGTGAGCTTATTTCATGTCGCTCATTGTACCGTACAAATGATGTTATATTGTATAAAAATGCAGGAGTTGCTCTGCAGATAGCATTCTTCGCAAGTTGCGAAAAAAATCGTTTGGTGATTAAAAATACGTTTTAGACCCCTGGCGCAAAGAAACAAAATGGAATTTGGTGAATGAGTTGGCGAAAGCAAAAAAAAAAAAAAAAAAAAAAAAAAAAGACAGAGAAAACTCTGAAATGTATTGTTTTTTACAATTCGCATCTCTGAAATTAATTATTGAGGAATTAGAATGATATACACTGGGAGGAAATTGAAAAAAGAACACCAAGAAGGAATTGGCGGATGATCATGAAATTTACATATGTTAATGGGGTCGAGTTTTCGTAGGTGTGATGTTAATGTCGGGACCAACCGGTGAGCGCTTACGCCACACCACGGCATAATATGCAAATTATCGTCGGTGGTATTTAAGGAGTACGACGAAGTGAATGTAATCAGTCGTCGGCGTACGGACACGTGCGAAGACCTTGAAGAAGCTGCAATGCCTTTACATGGAAGACGTGTAGGATTTCAGTAGTTATCGGACTTTAAGCGAGGTCGTCTAGTCGGACTCCGCGAGGGCGGGTGATCGTATCGTCGTATTGCGGAGCGAAAAGGACGGGAAGTATCGGTGGTGGTACGATGGTGACGTAGATGGTCCGAGGAACAACCCCACACGAGAAGACGTGGAACCGGGAGTCACAGACGGACAGATGAGCTGACCGCTCGACGCATAAGAAGAGCGGCGTTGTCAAGCAGAACATCTACTCCGACGCAAATCCGTGCTGCCGTTGCCCTTGAGGTGACTGTGCGAACATTCCGCAACCGTTTACTGGATGCAGGACTACGTGCAGGTGCGCCTCTGGCATGTGTACCTCTGACTCCAGACCACCGCCTGGAACGGCTGCAGTGGTGTCGCCAACGTCTGCACTGGAGAACGCAATGGCGATCTGTCGTGTTCAGCGATGAAACCAGATTATGCTTTGTAACCTCCGATGGCCATATGCGTGTTCGCAGACGCACAGGGGAGCGTCTCCACCCTTCTTGCATCCGCCAGCTACACACAGGGCCTACACCTGGTCTCCTGGTTTGGGGAGCGATCAGCTATCACCCCCGTACACAACTATTGTTTGTACCGGGCACGTTAAACAGCAACTCCTACATCAACAACATCATACAGCCCGTTGTTGTGCCTTTTGTAAGGTCGGTCCATCGTGGTGTTTTCTAGCAAGATAACGCACGCCCACAACGGCACGTGCAACGCAAATGCACTTCAGGGTGTGAGACAACTGCCATGGCCTGCACGTTCACCGGATTTGTCCCCCATTGAGCACGTGTGGGATTTTATGGGACAACGACTTATCCGGTTTCCACGGTCAGCCACGACCATCCCGATTTACGCGTCCAAGTTGAGGATGCTTGGAACTCAATACCATAAACTTACATCCAACATCTGTACGACAGACTCCATGCCAGAATTGCACAGTGTGACGCAGTTCATGGCGGTTCAACCTCGTACTAACCATGTTACATGAAAATGCTGTTTTTAAGTTTACCAGCAAATACAGCTGTATTTTGCCATAATGTTTTGATCACGTTATCCTCTGTATTCCGTTATTATGCTGTATAAATTTCGTTGGTATCAGACGTCTCCTTTCTTGGTGTTTTTTTTTTCACTTTCCGCCAGTGTAATATGAAAAGATGTTTGACATACTAAAAGATAAAGCACACTCCAAATTAGGTGTGATTTCAGAGGAATAAACATTTCCTGAGCATTCCTTATTTTATAGTACCTGTTTTCGATAGAAAACAACATTTTCTGCATCCACACAATATCTGACTTTTGTTGAGAAATGGAGGTACGAAATACACTGAAATGCCAGAAAAACTGGTACACCAGTCTAATTCTTGGTAGGTCCCCCACGGGAGCGCAGGACTGCAGAAATACGACAGAGCATGGACTCCACTAGCTTCTGAAAATATGCTGTAGGCAATGCACACCATACTTCATGCAGAGCGTTCCACAATTAGGGTGTAATCCAAAGTCTCGGATTCCTGTGTTCGATAGCGCGTTGCATGACATCCCAAATGTATTGTATCACGTTCAGATCTGGAGACTTGGGTGGGAATGACAACACTCCAAACTCAGATAAATGCTCCTCTAACTAATATCTGGTGTTCCGATACTAGTGTGGAGGTGCGTTGTTATGTTGGAACAGGCTCAACTCATCAGCATGAATGTAGGACATGAACGGGTGTACCTCATCAGAAAGGATGCGCACATCGCATTGGCCGGTCACAGACGTTTTTAGACGTGCCAGGGGTCCCAGTGAAGTCCAGCTAAATACACCCCATACCATTATGGATCCTTTACCAGCCGGTACAGTTCCCTGTTGACAGGCGGGATCCAAGGTTTCATGGGGTAAGCGCCACACACGAATCCTTCCATCTGCCCGATACAGTTGGAAACACGACTCTTTAGATCAAAGCACTTGTTTCCAGTCATCAAGTGTTCAGTGGCGGTATTGCCGTGCCCAAGCGAGGCGCATAGTTCTGTGTCGTGCACCCATCAAGGGGACTCGAGGTGGGCGTTCGCTCCCAAAGCCCATATCGTGCGAGGTACCTGTCAGAGTCCGGACGCTGATGCTTGTTGAGGCCCCAATACTGAATTCCGATTATACCTGCGAGAGTGTTGCACGCCTATCGCGTGAAACGATTTTTGACAGCCGACGATGGTCGCGTTCACCCAATGTATTTCAACGGCCGCAATGGTATCGTAGGTTGGAGGTTTTGCCGTAATTCTTGTAGTCCAGGTACTCCCTTGCAATGGTCGTCCGTGAAAATCCGAACTTCGCTTCTACCTCCGAAATACTATGACCTATTGAGCTACAGTTGCTGCAAAGCTCAATTCCATACATCGTTACTTTCTTTGCTCGGAAGATATCTATACATATATGATGATTTCGAATATTATCTGGTAAAAAGCTAAATTTACTGAATTTCTAACAAACATCAGGAGAAAGCCAAACGTGATGCTTTTCGGTATAATTTCTCTTTCTTTCGAGAGCGCGCGCTCTATGAATGATGTCAAAATAATTAATGTAAACAAAGTAATTAACAAGGCTTGTCATCAATACAAAATTGCATTCATTCAATTAATCCGTAAGCTATACTGTTTAGATGCAGTGATACAAGATTTCCCCGATATGTATCCATCTTTCTCAATGTCTCAGATTTTTCACTGTCCATTCAAGCTCTCTATTTATATAACGTATAAAATTATTATTTGGAAGTCTATGTGCATATAATAAGGTTCCTTTGAGAGAAAAATTGCCAACAACAACTAAAAGTGAAATTATATTTTATTATCCGACGGATATGTACATTAATCTGATGTTTAATGTACTTCAGTTTTTGTTACTAAGATATATCACTGATTTCCCTGACTTTTAGTGTGGGAAACAGTTTTGCAATGGTAAACAATAATGTCATTGAGTATTTTAAGCCTTGGGCTCAAATTTGTAATTCTTAAATCTATTACAAGAAAACGACGAAGAGGATACGTATTACTGCCTAATACGAAGCATTGAACAGAGGAAAATAGAATCATTCATTTTATATGGGAGGTAAATTTCGGATATCTTTTTCATATTTTAATAATGCTCCCCTTGTATTTTTTTTTTCAAATGCATTTACCTAAAAAAAAATCTAAATGTTTCGACTTCATTCAGTTTTCAAAAAATGTTTATTTTTATCAATTATGAAATTATTCCTTTTAAAAATTATAAAGGAGGCGTTCTTTATTTAGCAATTCATATGTCACAAATGTTACAGCAATTTTCCTGCTGCACAGTTTGTAGAATTCAGATTGAACTTGTTTACGAAACATGCTGTTGAATGAAATGTAAGGTCAACGAATGTAGACATTACCCACACATCTCTGCATGCCGCATATTTATCTAAGGGATAGAGGAAATAAGAATAAATATTTTCCCTTGTTCTGCTACTCACGAAATATTGCTTCAAGTCTGAAAAAGGGAAATTTTTTTGGGCTTTCTGAAAGGCTTCCTTAAAGTGCGGCATGATCTTTCAGTGAGAAGGTAACTATTTCCCTGATTTTCTATATGCTAAATTTATTTAATGTCTAAGTACGGTAATCCCTTTCCAAACTGTTTCTTCTGTGTTGTTAATGAGATAATTATTCGTAATTATACGATATATATTTTTTGTTCTTGAACGGCCCTACTTTATATTGGAACAGTTAAATTTACTTTTTCACGGGAAAAGCAATGTTGTCTGTGATGAATATATGCTTGTGGGCAACCACTTAAACTACAGTAAATCAAAAAGTCACAAGGCATCCAGCAAATTCCTAGGCTGGTTCCCAGTTGTAACTATTTTTCTATTATTGAAAGCGAAGAGGAGATATGGGAATAATTTTCAAAAGAGCAGTACGTTGCCTATTGAACTACAGCTACTGCAAAGCTCAATTACATACATGGTTAATTGCTTTGCTCGGAAGATATCCATACATCTATGATGATTTTGAATATTATCTGGCAGAAAGCTAAATTTACTGGATTTCTATTTTACGCAAATAAATTCGGATTGCTAGTATAGTTAAAACATTTCGATTACAGTTGGTATAAGCTTCCTCGTTGTTAATTATATAAGGGGAATTCTGTTAGTAGTAGAATCAGTTAAAAGAAAGTTTTGAAACATAAATTAAAACCGTAAAACACAGTAGGAGATATTCAAGGCGTAGTTGCATTATCAAACGAGCACACGATCAAAGCTCTGTGTACCACTGGAAAATTCTATATTACATTTCTTTTAAATGATAGTGCCGGGTAAGAAATCCCTTTGCATAAACTAAAGGAAATTATTAATGCTGCACCTGTTTTCGTAAGACTTTATGCTTCAAAATTGCGTAATGGTGAGTGGTATGGTAAATTATGACGTCATTTTAATAAAACACTTTTTACAGCGTCACAGGTACTGAGTTGCAAGGTGATTTTTGGTAAGGTATTCATTTAAAAAGATATATTTAGTAGATGAAAAGGAAAACTATGGAATATTGTTGAACTTTGCTCAATGAAGTGGTTGATGGACATGAAACTTAAATAAAATTGCACTCCTGGGTTGTTATGTGTAGTTTCTTCATGCACCTCAAATTGAAAAAAATATTCTGTTCATTTTTACGCAAAATGTAGCTTTCAGTGTTCTCCAGTTTTTCTTTTTTGAAGAGCCCCAGTACTTTGTTATTGGGAATTGGTCCTTTCTATGAAAATTGTTCTAGTACATTGGCAAAAGTAATCCCCAGAAGTATTATTTAACACTTTTGAAAGAAAAGCACTTTAGTTGGAAATGTACAGATTTCTAACATAAATTTAAATTTCATTGGTCGAAAATATATTTACAGAAAAATGTATTGTCTTTTCTTTATGGATTATTTTCAGTAATATATACAGCAAAAAGCCGTTGATCGAACTCTATAAAAACCGATAACAGAAAATGTAACAAATATATATTACTTTCAGCTTATTGATGAAAATTAAAAATTTATAAATTGCAAGTGCATCATCCCATTCTGAAATTAGTGTCTGATAAGTGTCGAATCCAATGCCACATAAAGTTGAATATTCTATAATCTTTGCTAGATTTGATAAAATATTCCTGAAATTTTAGTTTTATTAAATGATCCTGGTAGGTGAGAATTCTGTATATTTGCGTTTCCCCTGTGTTATGATTAATTATTATAAATGCTATATGTTACTGAACGGTCATACCATCCTGAAATTAGTGTCCAATATGTGTCGAAATCAATGTCATGTAAATTTGGATATTTTATAATCCTTACTTATTTTGATGAAATATACCTAAAATTTTGGATTTGTTAAATGGTCCTGGTAGTTGATATATCTGTCTTTTGTCTTTTATCTTCGGATACGATTGGTTTTTATAAATGCTATAAGTTACAGAATAGTATACCATTCCCAAATTAGTGTTCAATACCTGACGAAGCTGATTTCTCATAAAGTTGAATATTGCATAATTATTTATTTGTTGAAATATGCTTGAAACTTTAGATTTGTTAAATGGTCCTGGTAGTTGAGAGTTTTTTTCTTATTTCTTTTCCCTGGTGATATGATTGAGCTGAACTTGACGCGAGAACCATTAACAAATTATGTTCTTGCTAGCTGGAAGACTAACATGAAAAATAAAGTTGTTATAAACGATAATCGAGGTAGAATCATATGGAATATGATTTATGTACATTTCTCTCCGGTACTGTGTTTAACTTCGAACAATCCAAGGAAAGATGTATTAAAACGATCGGCGAGTTTTCAAGCGTGCTGACACCTGATAATTCGTGCGAAATTAACGAGGTTTGAATCTCAGATGATACATGGGGGAGTGTTCGCCTGATTGCCCCGGCTGTCCTTTCTCAATAACCGGGGGTCATACGTTACTGTGGAGAATGGTGTATGGACTTAGGAATTGCTCCTGCTTGTCATTAAACACAGAAGAAACCTAGGTAATTTGCATTTGTATACCTTCATGACATAGAGAGTTTGGTGTAAGATATGTGAAGGTGCACGCTAAGCAAAGTACAGAAGGAAAATCACAGAAAGGTTTACAAGTTTTTTGTCAACTTCACCGCAATCTGGATTTTCGAAAATTTATACGCTAAGTTGGAAGTGCAATAAACAGAAACAATATAGGCTTCTGTATTCTGAAGGGCTTTTTGTACTAAATAATAATTGTCTTCTTAACGTCATTTATTTTGCTGGTAAGTTAATGTGATTTCTTACAACCCACTATTAGATTCGAAGTTGTTTTTATACAGCAGAAGAGCAATCGTACATGAAACAAATTTATATGGACCTGCCATCTAAAGAATGCAATTTATTTCAGATCCATAATGTTTTCAGTGTAAAGTTTCACAATCATTTCTCTCCAAAGTTACTTCTTAAACAACGTCCTTCGTAGTATTTGGGAACTGTTAGTTGGAACTGCGAGATGGTGCGAAATTTGAGTTTTCAAATCCGATTAGACAGAAGATAGGATGTGACAGGCCGTGTCTATAAATAAAGCCTCAAATCACTCCTGAAAAGAAAACCAGAGAAACGAATTGGATCAGTTCTTCTTGCTCTTGTCAAATTGTAACAGTGAAGCATAGCTGCCTAAAGAAAATGACAAATTTGTGGCGTCTTAGAAGGACATTTCGTACTCCCTTTAGAGATAAACCATGGCGAAGGATAATAAGAACCTTTTCATTGTGTAGAAGCCTGTATGTGTATATAGTTCTAAACGTGATCTGTGAAAAAGAGCAGCACCTTAGGCTATCATAAACTCAAATCACGTCAAATCTGAAAAATCAGCGTGCGTAGGAAATAAGAATGGAAAGTACCAAAAAAAAGACTAGAAAAAATAGGGAACTGTACCCTTCTAGCTATTAATTAACGTTTTCCTTAGACATTTCAAGGGAACACTTTTCTACAATATAATGTGCTAGGGAGATAAAAGACAAAATAATTTGTGTTGAAATATTAATTGTTTCTTGTTAGAGATAACAATACAATTGTGAGGGTACTGCTGATTGCGTATTGTGTTTGCTCACTAGGATGTATCAATTCTGAGTATTCAAATCTGTAAAATCAGGAAACGCTGTTTTGCTAATGTTGGTATGAGTGCAAAAGTTTATTCAGATTACAGTAATTCTTCAGCTGTCCTTCGATCCTTCTTTTATTTCGTTTTAGTACTCATGAAATATTTACCAATTTGTTTCTGCTCTTTTAGTATATATTGCATATATGCGGGAAAACAAAGAAGTACTTTTATTTGCCACTGGAACCGTTTTTGTGCAAAAAGTGTGTCCTTCTGTTGTATTTATACTGAAAGAAGCCCTCATTTTGTTTCGGTTTGAAACTAAGAGCAACCACGGAGTCACTACACATTTGTAAAGTAACATATTGAGAGGTCCTCTCATTCCATCAATAGCTTATTATGCTGGGTTGTTCGAGTGTTTCACTCTTCATCAAATAAATCTTTATGTGTGCATTGTTGGAACTTCATTTCTCTCCATTAGAAGACAGACTGTCAGGCATAATTACAAAGATTCGCACGGACACCGCAGAACAGATAAGGGCGGAATTTATTGCGGAAGTGTCCACAAGCTTATACACAAATGTTATCATTCGTATCATGGAGAACGTAGGTTATGGTGGCCGACATCCAAATGTTGTTAACCACCTATGCGTGTTCCGCCTGGTGGTCGGACACGTTTAGAGTGCGAAATGGATTGAATAAAATTCAGCACAGAGCGCTACTGGGTGTCACTAGGTGTTTCCGCACGACCTCCACAACAGCGCTGGGTGTGAACCGACTGACTTAGTGGTAGCGTGGGAAGCTGCAATGCAGACCCTCCGCTACGGGAACGCGTTTCTCTTCTCGGACGCCAGTTTTGGTCGTCCAAGGTAGAATTACTGAGTACTGACTGGGATTGCCACCCGGCCAATAAGCTATGTCTCACCCAGGACAATGCTCTCCCAGCAGGGCAGGGGAAGCAGCTGTTTACAGACGGCTCCAACATAGGTGGATGTGTTGACGCAGGGTTCTGTGAGTTGTCGAATGGCAACAAGACTCATGCGGAACGAGTGAAACTATCGCCCAGAGTTGTTGGCGGTCAAGGGGGCGCTGCGATGAAGCATTCAATATTTTCTCCGCCAGCCAAGCAGCCTTGAAAGCGCTTGGCCAATTCGGGAGTAAGACTCCTCTTGTTGGAGAAATAAACACACTGCTAAAGACTGCAAGAAGTGCCGATATCAAGAGGGGGAAATAAGCAGCTGAGTGACACACTCGAAGACCATCGTTCATGGAATTTTGTATATTTAGGTATTTAGAAAAATATTTTGCCACAGAACTATATAGCGGAACCATCGCTGAAACTCGTAACACCTCTACAAACGTTGAAGTGGACCATGGGTTGACAAATTATACCAATATGGATGAAACATGAAACTATACACGTATCTATGTTAATGACAACGGTATAGTCCTCTAGTAATGCCTGAGATCAGCAGGATAAAGCTTCATGCCACACTTCTCCGATTGTTCAAGAATGATTCTCGGGACATGAGGAAGACTTAAAAGTTATTCATTGGACTCTAAATTCCCTGGCATCAATCCAGTCGTGCATCTGTGGCTTGTGTTTAAACAGCAAATCCCATTTGCGGCGGCACAACCTTGTGACTTACAAGAGTTAAAGCATCAGCTTGAAACATGTTGATAGCAGACACAAGACACCTAGACAAATCTTGTAACGCCGATGTCTTACAGGGTAACAGGTGTTTTGGTGATACGTAAAGGATCGTTATCATATATTGCAGGAGGCATAATGTTTTTTCTGTTTGGTGTGTGTGTGGTTGGTAGTGTATGTGTACACTCAATAAACAAGCAATTGCAGATGCCTTCTTAATAGCGTGTTGGTCCTCCTCAAGCGCAAATAATAGCATGTACAAGCCGAGGCATCGATTCCTCTAAATGGTGGAAGGTTTAATTAGGTACTGCCAGACATGTCTTTTTGCAACACTGTCCGCATCTCCGCCGATGACGTCGGTCCAGGGTCCTGGATTTGATGTTCTGTTTCACGGCATGCCTCAAGGTTTAAATACTGGGACCGGTTATTTACATAAAGCATAATTTAAGTAATGAAAAGCTAAAGTGTAAAGGTACTAGGAAACTTCGAAACATTCTTAATTTGCTGAAAAATACCTACATATAATTTGAAGGATTAGCTTAAAAATATTTTATAATAATTCAATAAAACTAACTGGTATTTTGTTAGGACACAGCCTTGTGAAGAGCGTAGGGAGAAAAAGTAATTTTATTAAAAGAATGAATGTCGCTGTGTTAGTATCACAAATTTGAACAGTCGGGTAAAAAACACTTAAAAAGCCCCAAACATTTGTCTTGCATTCATTTAACTAAATTTTGTAAAAAAAAATTGGGGAATGATTTCTCAGTGTGGCTGGATGTTTTAAATAACACGTGAATAGGGAATTGCACATAATCCATAAGGTTCAGCGGTGTCTCTTTTAGGGGTATCAGGCACCGTGTATTTTTCCAAAGTGACTCATCAAACTCTAAATTAACAAGTTAGTAAAATCATGCAATGCATTGATTATGACGCGCTTTCTAATATACCAGAAATCATTACTCAAGTTATCACTCAAGCTATGAGGATAATAGCTGTAGAATAAATCCCGCTTATGGGCCCATTACAGTAATATTAAACATAATTGGTTCAATATACCTCCGGAACAACATACTAAAGTTTTGTCGCAATAGAAGCATTTCGAGTCAAGTTATGGGGATAATGGCTGTGGAATAAATTTCGCTGCAGTGCACTGACCCTTGACCCATTTTGATGATATTCAACAGTACCGGTTCAGAGTATCTCCGGACATAATAAAGTTTTGTCGCAATCGAAGCATCTTTACGTAAGTTATGATGCATAAGGGTAATGGAATGGATCCCGCTCCTATGAACTGACCTTTGACCAATTTCGCCGATTTTCAGTAAGTTTTGCTCCCGGGTGATCCCCTACCACATACTAAAATTTAATCCAAATCGAACCATTTTTACTCAAGTTATGACGCATAAGGGCAATGGATTGGATCCCGCTTCTATGACCGGACCTTTGACCCCATTTCACCCATTTTCAATAGAGTCGTTCCCAGGTGATCCCCTATCATGTACTGAAATTTCATCCAAATCGAACCATTTTTACTCAAGTTATGACGCATAAGGGCTATGGAATGGATCCCGCTCCTATGTCATGACCTTTGACCCCATGTGACCCATTTTCAATAGGATTCGTCCTCATGCGATCCCCTATCATATACTGATATACTGAAATTTCACCGAATTCGAAGCATTTTTACGCGAGTTATCGCGCGGACAGGCAGACGGACGGACGGACGGACGGACGGACGGACGGACGGACAGTCAGACAGACGTACAAAGCTGGAGCATATACGTTTCTTCAACGTACGGTTGGAAAGCGTAAAAAACGGAAATACGGGCGGAAATTCTACAATTCATTCAAACTATATGTTTAGTATATCAAACATTGGATGTAGAAACCCAGGAGAATGAATGAGTCAGATTTTGGTTAGATTCTTCATTCTTTGAAAAGCAATAAATCGAAAACGCTTAATAAGCAAATTAGAATAAATGGAATTAGTTTCTTAACATTTATACTGTTATTAATATTGTGGAAAGAAAAGTATATGTTATGTAAAAAATGCTTTTCTTCATTAACTGAATTCATTTCTTTCAAGTATCTCAAGAATATACCGAACCGACGCATTTAGCAAGGAGTAGCACGGATCGTTATCATATTTGAAAATTGATACTTGCAGCAGTAAAGTGCTGTCGGCTGTGAGCCAGATAAAAGTTTCAAAGATTAGTTACCACTGCACCGGTGGACCTTGAAAATCGCTCCTGCAATGAAAGCTACCAAATTAATAGGGACGCAAATAACCCCTTTTTATGCTTTCCAACCGTAGGTTGAAGAAGCGTATATGCTCCAGCTTTGTCCGTCCATCTGTCTGTCCGCACGATAACACGCGTAAAAATGGTTCGACTTCGATGAAATTTCAGTATATGATATGGGACCACCTGGGGACGACCCTATTGAAAATGGGCGAATTCTGGTCAAAGGTCAGGACGTAGGAGAGGGATCCATTCCATCGCCCTTATGTGTCATAACTTACATAAACATGCTTCGATTACGACAAAACTTGATCATATTGTTCTGGAGGTATATTGAACTGGTTCTGTTGAATAGCATCGAAATGGGGACAAAGGTCAGGGCACAGGAGAGAGATTTATTCCACAGCCATTATCCTCATAACCTGACTGAAAATTCTTCGATTGCAACAAAACTTTAGCATGTTGTTCCGGAGGTACACTGAACCAATTTTATTTAATATCATCGAAATAGGGTCAGGAGTCAGAGCACAGGGTGATATGTATTTCACAGCTATAACCCTCATAACTTGACTAAAATGATTCTACTGCGATACAACTTTAGTATGTTGTTCCGGAGGTATACTGAACCAATTCTGTTTAATATCATCGAAATGGGGTCAAAGGTAAGAGCACAGGAGTGAGATTTATTCCACAGCAATTATCGTCATAACTTCATAACTTGAGTGATAAGTTGTGTACCGATTCCGGGTATGTTGGAAAGCGTATCATAATCAATGCATTGCATGATTTTACTAACTTGTTTTGTTGAAGACCGGTATGGGATCACCACAGAATTTTGGTCATGTAAACTGAATATTAAATTTTTATTATTTTTATATTTTACTGAACATAAGAGTTCAATTTGCATTGTGCAGTTTCTAAAAATTTGACTATTGAAGAATTCGATCCTATTCCTGCAGTGAATTATTCACTATGAAGTGCAGTAAGGAGGCCACAATTTTAAGCCATTCTCATCAGTAACACAACTATTGAAGATCAACTAAGAATTATGGTAAGAAATAAGAGCCTATTTTAATTTGGAACACCAGTTTGTTTTAATGGGAAACTAAAAATTCCACACTTATTTGAATGGCAGCACTAGGGCCTTTATAATGGTGAATTGGATTTCCCACAATACATTCCAAATAACATACAGAAAACAATAACTTGAAACGACATTTTGTGTACATTATTTCTATTGGCGTAATGTCTAAATATTTTATAATCATTACCGAAAAGAAACAGAAAGGAAACAAAAATATACCTGTGGCTCTTAGAAGCATTATGCTTAGTTTTCGAATTATTGTTAAATATTACTTTCGAAACAAAGTCAACGTTCTATGGGATAAAAATTGTGTTTACCAGTAGAATCAATTATCCATATCGTATTTAGGTTATCTTACGTGCGTGCTTATGAACTTAGTTTTCTAGGTGAGTTTTTCCTGTAAAATTGAATCGTGCGAGTCTGAACTCGTTATCTTAAGGAACTTAATTTTTACGAGTAGAAAAAGCCAAATACAAATATTTTATATATAACTTTTTTCATAAATAATATAGTGATAATCTTGGAAATAGATAATAGGTGTAATTAATATATTCATTTATGTGAACTTAGGGAAGACTCCGCAACTTCCGGGTGATCTCAGGTCAACTGTAACGATACACTTTTATAAAATGTGTTGTGCTTTTCTGGTAAGATAGGAATTAAATTATATATGGATTTGGAAATATATATTAAGGCACTGAAAACAAATTTACATGAAAATTTCAATGAGGTAACAAATACGTGTCCCGATACCAGATTTAATATTAGATAATTGATGGAAATTTTTATACAAAAGAAAAAGAGAAACGTTGGAAAATGATACGTTTTATAAAATTCCTTGTGGTTTTCTGGTAAGAAATTAAATTATATATGAATTTGGGTATAGTTATTAAGGCACCGAAAACAAATCTACATGAAAAAAAAAACTTTTATGAGGCAACAAATACGTCTCCCAATACCAGATTTAATATTAGATAACTGATGGAAATGTTTATACAGAAGAAAAAGAGAAACGTTGCGGACATCATATTCATTGCTGCTGTAAAACTCTACGGCTTAGTTTACAATCAATAGACAAACATTACAGATACTTTACTAATCGCAAGTGGATCCTTCTCTCCTAATAATTGATCCTTCTCACCCACTAGTTGATACTTCTCTTCCACTAGTTGATCATTCTCTCCCACTTATTGATTCTTCTCTCCCACTAATCTTAAGTTGACATTTCTCTATTACTAAGTTGATCCTTCTCTCAAGTTGATCCTTCTCTCCCAGTAATTGATCCTTTTCTCCCAATAGTTGATCCTTCTCTCCCAGTAATTGATCCTTTTCTCCCAATAGTTGATCCTTCTCTCCCACTAATCACAAGTTGATCCTTCTATCGCACTAATCGCAAGTTGATCTTTCTCTCCCACTAAGTGATCCTTTTCCCCTACTAGTTGATCCTTCTGTCCCACTAGTTGATCCTTCTCTCTCACTAGTAACAACCCTACACGCCGAAATATTGATTCAGCAAGATGCCAAAGGGTTTCCGCAGGTAATACTACCCATGCCTGTTTCACCAATGTCCACAAGTTCGCCAGAGACTTCGGTCCAGGATCCATGGATTTGATGTTGCGCTTGACGGCATTCCAAAGCACTTCCACGGGATATGACACTGGGTAACCCGGGGCAATTAGATGGTTCAAAGCTCAGAGAAGCATTTTTCGAGCCATGCCTGAGCTGTTGGCCACCCGCTGGGAAGGAGTTCTTGTTCTGCTGAAACGGACCATCGGGCGTAGAATGCGGGAATGATACGAAAGCGTGTTGCTGACCAGCAAGTACATACTGGTAGAGCGCAGGACTGAAAGACCTCTTTAGGTACACTATTAAACCCAATGTGTCCAATGAGAAAGCTCTCCAAGCTTACGCACAGCCACCGTGGCCTTGAACTGAGCCGACCTGAACGACGGACCATGGCGTAGGGCGTTCGACCCCAAACTAGGACCCTCCATGTACAGGTATTCATCTGACCACACGACGCAGCTCTACTCTGCAGAGGCCGAGTATTCATGTTTCCAGCAGCAGGAGAAGAGTAATACACAATGACGAGCACACAACAGTGGAACTCTAGTAGGGTGTCACTTTCTGTAGCACAGGATATGCGCCGTACGCTGTACCGTTCCCTCGCTAAAGCTGCATAGGCTTCCGACATTTAACCTGCATTTGATATTCATCGCCCTTGCCAAACGATCAGTCTGCACGCACATGGATATAAAACATCGATACAGGTCATGAATTGCATGTGGTTTGCCAACGCTTGACGTCTGGGCGCTGGTACGTCCGTCGATGATATACCCGCGTACACCCTACGTATGGTTGTCCTGGAAAACCCGAGTATTCTTAGCACTCCGGCGATAGAATAACCCATCTGTCTTGTTACGACAATGCGTGCACGACCAAAGTAGCTAAGATAATATTCAGCGGTAACCATGTTCGCCGATTGCGATACAGTGTTGGAAAGCTCTGATGATCACCTATTTATTGCGTACGTTTGATAATTAAATTTACTCATCCTCAAAAAACAGTTGCGCCCAGAAGGACGTGTCGTAATTCAATGCTTTCCGCAAGAAAGGTAAGAGTTACCAGTAAAAATAAATGATTGAGCATTGAGACTGGTATGGACAATATTTATTGACCTACACACCAGTAAGTATTGTCTCTCAGTATGGCATCGGGTCACAATGTTTGCTCACATAGCATACCAAAATTCTCAGCCTGGATTTGTACAGGTTCCTAAGGGTTTTCTGCGATAAGCGATCCCATGCAGCTTAAATCTTCTCATGCAGATTGTGAGGTGGGGATGGAGTGTGAATAGCGCGTCCAATAGTATCCCCCACATTTTTAATCTACAATAGGTCTGGCGATGCGCCTCGACATGCTAGAGTGTCAGTGACTTGAAGGTAAGCTCTCCGGACAGCAGCAGTATGCGGACCACCGTTGTCGTGTTAGAAAATCGCACTGAAATGAGCATTCAGAAAAGGGCCACTTGTTGCAGGACCCTATTAAAGTAACGTTGGGTTGTTAAAAGAAATGCCTGTAATGAATACCAAAGATTATCTGTCATCGCAGGCAATTGCAACCCATACCATAACGGCAAGCCTTCGGGACGTGTGACGCACGACAACAAACTGTTTATCTTGGCGCTGACCAAGCTGGCTCTAAACATGGATTCGACGTCGTCTCCACCAAGACAAATGTGGCAGTCCTCACTGAAGATCACCCACTGCCATTCTGAGTGGGTACTTGAGAGTCCCGTGCGACACCATTGCCGTCTTTGGTGACGATGCAATGGTATTCAGGGCAGTCGGCGTAACGGTCTGTGTGCGTGTAGTTATACGTCGAGTGCTGGCGCTAATCGAACGATGCAATGGAGAGCACCACTTCACGCTGAACATCTCAATCGTGGCTGTTGTGTCATTCCGCGAATGTCGGACAACCCGTCGATTCTCGTTCTTCGTGGTTCCACTAGGTTTTCCAAACCCATGCTGTTTCTGCTGCGTGATTTGTTCTATCATCTGCTACCAACAGCGTGCTATGGTGATAGCCACATGGTCCGGAAGTCGCGCAATACGGCGGTAAGACCATTCCGCTTCCCGGAGCCAGACAAGGCGGATCTGCCAGAACAGCTCCAGCTGCTGAAATTACTTCCGAACTTTTCTCTGAGGTTTACTTCATTTGCAAACGATGAAAAAAGAACAGCATGAATCGGAATGGCAAGAAAGCTTAAAGGGACGAATTTATATAACCGGCTAAGCACATATCGGCGACACCTCCTGGTTTTCCTCACATGCGCGGCCGAGCGTGATACTTGAAACATTTGCATGTCTCACAATGTGAAGCCTATTTACCAAGCTTTATCCCTGTCGGTTTCTTCTTTCTGGGTTCAACCATGTTCTTGACGATGAGTAAATATACATCGATAAGCCATTCTATTATGACCACCTCCAGGCTAGAGTAATGAGCGCGTCTGTCAAACGAAAGGTGGCGCACGTGAAGTCCACGGAACAGTATACATACAACGCGAGGAATGCCTTTCTGTTAGTAGAGAGTTCTTTGAATTTATCAGCTACAATTAAATAGCTGTTGCGTTAAACGCCACCAGATAACGACATCTCAGTTGCTGAGACCATCAATACGTATTCGTGTAGTCAGATGCTGACAGATATACCACGCATGGCGCTGAGAATTGTTGGTACCGTAGCGTAAATTCGAACGCACTCGACTAGTTATCGAGAGTTCTGGGGTTCGATCCCAGCGGTGCCGGAATACAATTTTTCAGTCGCTATGCGTTGTTTAAAAAATAACGTGGAAAGAGAGATGACATCGTCCATTTCCATTTAGAGAGTTCGGAGTCAGAATAGGAGAAGCTGCCGATTTACCGGAGTTTGGTAAGGTACAAACTGCGATGGCACGGCGCATTGAAACTACGATCTCGGAAACGGCGCGGCTAGTTGTTTTTTTACGTGCCGATGTAGTGAGTAGGTATCAAAAGTTGTTCAGAGATGGCAAAATTGCGATCCATCGTCCAGCCATGTGCCGTCCTCAGCTCATTGATGCCATATAGGAGCGGGAACTGTCGCGCATTATTCACAACGAGCGCATGGTCACTGCGTGACAAATCAACTGCAGCTACAACAGTGGTGATCAGGGCAAGTTGGTATGCAGTGCGACAAATCACCTGCATTGGGTATGCAGTGGTGATCAGTTCATCGCAGAAGACTGCGATAAATTCTGGGTCAAAGCGCACAGTTCATCCCAGCCTTCTGCGCTTGGGATTGCGTTGACGAAAATAAAGCCGCGCTCCCACGCTATTTGCACGTCATCACCCACAACGCATGAAATGGGCACAAGATCAAGATTGGACCGTGGATCATTGGAAGGAAGTGCCCTGGGTTGACAAATCAAGATACATGTTGCATCACGTAAAGGGCCTTGCGCGGATACGCCGATTACCAACAGAGGCTACGCCACCTGAATGCACTTTCTAGTGGAAAGAGGTCAGTGGTGGCAGTGTTATGCTGTGCGCGATGTTTTCTTGTGAAACTTTAGGCCCCATTATTCCAATAGCTTAGTCCCTGACAGTGGTCATGTATCTATATATATTTTTGCGGAGCAAGTTCACCCATTGATGGTAACCGTGTTCCTGCTGGTGATGGCCGTTACGAACTGAATTATGCGCCATGTCATACGGTTAGAATCGTCAAAGGGTGTGTCGAGGAACATGCCGGTAACTTTCTCTTGATTTTCTTGTCTCCAAATTACTCTGACTTGAACCCAATCGAAAATCTGTGGTTCGACTTGGAAAAGCGCGTTGGCACTAAATGACAACCACCCCAAAATGTACGGGAACTGGAGGAGTTCAACAATTTATTCAGAAAATGATAATACAATCGCACCTCGGGCGATGAAAACATAAAAAACAATGAATGACAATATCTACAGATGAATGCACGTAACAAGATAAAATCACTGATGCAGATATAGAACAGAAAATGACATACGTACAAAAATGGCCCGGAGACAATCTGGGATAAATTATATACAATGACGTACTATGAAGTCCGATAAGGAAGGAAATGAAAGTCCAGAGAAGCTGTAAAAACGCAGAACTAGTCCAGGAGCAAGTAATAGTTCAGGAAAAGTCCTACTCATCAGCAGGGGAATGACGAAGAAATGAAGCAGAATGTTGAGCGGTGTCCTCCATTTCACAGAGCCGTTGATAACAAGAAAGGAACGTACAGTCAGTCTTGCAAAGAGCCTCAAGGTCAGCTCTTATACACGTCAGCCGACGATGAACATAATCCGGAGGAAATGTGGAGAGAGAAAGGTAAGAGGCCATATCAAACGATGGATCCCGGAAGAGCGAAAATAGGCGAAACAGTTGTCTATGGGTAAAGGGTCGAGTGAGCACAACGGTATCTTGACAAATCTGTTCAAATCGCGCTTGGAGCGCAACTTCTGCGAGGTCCTCTGGATTTTTCGCAAGGCTACACCCCTGGGGGACGCTGGAGGAGAACTAGTGCTCGAAGATGAGCGAGAGCGATACACTCGTGGAGTCCACGTTTAGCTGGAGCACTAGGAGCTTTGAAGACGGTACGTTTTGCGTATCGGCCACTGGAATCAACAACAGCCTCATCAGTAATGGCCAAGTCATCCACACTGGTGGGATATGCAGTAGGAGTAAGAGGAAGGTGAAACAGTCAAGGAGTGTCCGGAGCAGTCATTAAAGCATCGCGGTAATCATCAAGATCAGTTGCCGATGAATCAATGGTAAACATGGCCACCTCCGTAGAGGGAGACTCACCAGAAGAAGTAGAAAACACCACCTGAGCAGAAGCGTCCTGCTGAGAAATCGAGCAAGGAGGTGAAAACGGTTCAAGTGAAGTTGAAGAACCAAGGAGAGGAGGAAAGTCAGCTTCAGTAAAATCAGGAGCACGTAAGTCAGGCCCTGCACGAGAACCAGATGGGGGCGTATCAACAGGCACTGATGTAGACATTAATCCAGAAGAGGGTCCAGAAGAAGAGAAAGGTCCAGTACACTCTTTATAAAAATGCCCTAGGCCTTTACACTTGCTGCAGTGGAACTCAGTTAAGAGATCGATATGTCTCCGTTGACCGTGACAATGGACAATACGTTGTGTAGGTAAAGTTGCAATATCTTCCTGAGAAGAAAAAATGGCAGGCACCATGCGACGAGCACCGTAAATATGGCGATCCGCGAAGTCGTTGGGCGCTGCCGAGTAGGTTACGACGTCCCCTGCAACGCGACCAAGAGATGAGATAACTGAAAGGAGCATGACATTTGTGACTTCAGGTGGCACCGGATAAAACGACACGTTAACCGGGCGCTGTATCACAGGTTTGGGCATCAAGAGGTTATTATTAATAGTAATACCTGTCTGCAAAAGAGAGGTCACATGGTCAGGTTGAGAAAGATAAACAACAATAGTCCGAGTCCGACGATAGAGATGAGTAATTGCAGACGGAGATAAAAGCTGCTTAACTGCCGTAGCATAAACTTTCCACTTGGTATCCGGAAGGGCTTTAAAAAAAACTCCTAAAGCCATATGCGAGGAGAACGTTTGACCTTGAACAGATGACACCGGAATATGAAGATGAATGGAGTTGCCGGTGTGACGAACATGAGGTTTCAAAGCATCGACTTGCTGTAACACAATCGAGGATTGTCGATCAGATGCAGAGGTCGCTGCAGCAGAATAAGGCGATGGCAATCGAGCTGTTGTGGAAGGTGGAGGAGTGACGTCATCGTGAGTATGCATTGCATCAGTAAAAGTCACAGTAGAAGCTGAAGCAGAGGAGCTGTATGACTGGGCAGCAGCTGAAAAGGTGCCGAATGACGCATCGGAAGAGGGAAGTTGAACAGCGCCATCAGGAAAAATCAGCGTAGCGGCGCCAGCAGCAGCGTCGCTGGTTACAGCAAGAGGGAAAGTAGGGCTACCGAACATGACATCTCCACCGGAAGCCGTCATTACTAATGGCGGCGCCCAACAGTTCTTCTGGCCAGCTCGACCAGAAGGTAAATAAAGCTTGGAAGGAAGAAAATATCGTGCTTACGAATAGGAAAGTAGAACAAAACAATGCACTAGACCTTTAGATACACGAAAAACACAAAATTAGAACTGGGAGAGCACTATAAACGGAACTTTAGACTCGAAAATATCGGAGCTGATGCCGAGCACGGGAGGACCTGCTGTTGACATTATGGTACCAGATACTCTAGGATATCTATCCTCACCTCACGGAATCGATGTCTCGCTGAGTGGCCGCCGTTTTGCGAGCCAAAGAGGATCCTGCATCTTATTAGGTAGGTGGTCATAATGTAATGTCTCATCGGTGCGTGTATATATATATATATATATATATATATATATATATATATATATATATACACACAGTGGCGTTCAAAAATTAAGGACGAGACCGTTTTTCGAATGTAACGTCGTGCAGAAGTGCTCCACAACGACACAAATCATACCATAATACCCCCAAGATGTAAGAATATGAGACAAGTGAGCAAAACCGTCCAAACAAGGAATTCAAATGATACAAAGGCGCTTTATTAAAAAGGTAGCTTCGAGCACAACTGGACAGAAGACAGAAACATCCATGTGACAGACGGCTACGAAGAAAAATCCAGTCTTTAGTAGGGGATATGGTCACCCCTGACTGCGTTGCAGGATTTACAACGTCTGTCCATGCTTAGGACAAGGTTGTCAAGGAGCTGGTAAGGCATCGCGGCCCATTCCTCTTGTAGCGCCAATTGCAGCTGCGGAATCGTTGCTGGCGGCTGGTGACGTGCTTCAAAGCGTCTCTCGAAAAGAAGCCACACGTGTTCGAATGGATTTAAGTCCAGGGACCTTGCGGGCCAATTCATGCGTAGAATATCTTCACTCTCCAACAGCTCTGTGACAGCCATTGTACGATGAGGTGAAGCGTTGGCGTCCATGAAGAGGAACTCAGGACACACAGCACCTTTAAGCAGACGCACGTGAGGCCGGAGAACCTCGGTACAATAGCGGACATCCAGTGACTGAACCTCCTTGGAAGGTGTGGAGGTCAGTACGGCTACCAAGCATGATATCGCCCCAAACAAGAACTCCACTACCTCCAAACTGGTCCCTTTCGATGATGTTGGAGGTGTAATTGCGTGTTCCCTCCTCTCTGCAGATGTGTATACGTCCAGAATAGCTCGTGAGACTAAA
The DNA here is from genome assembly GCA_039090855.1 of Macrothele yani. Classification (NCBI taxonomy): domain Eukaryota; kingdom Metazoa; phylum Arthropoda; class Arachnida; order Araneae; family Macrothelidae; genus Macrothele; species Macrothele yani. The sequence continues at coordinate 17,156,536 of CM077018.1, read as the reverse complement.
TCGGCTCTCATCCGTAAAGAGAACTCGACCCCATTGCTGATGTGTCCAGTTCTTGTGTTCCTGGCATCACAGAAACCGCCGTCTCCTATGAGCAGTCATTAAGGGCAGACACCGTACTGGTCGTCGTGCAAATAGACCACCTTTGTGCAGCCTTCTGGCCACGGTAAAACGCGATAACGGACGTCCAGTTGTCTTCTGCATGTGCCTTGCGATTTCTCCCGCTATCTTCCGTCTATCTCTTCTCTCCTGTGGGACCCTATACCAGTCGTCCGCGTCCGTGGTTGCTCGTGGACGACCAGTGCTAAAAATCGGGCAGCTGTTCCTGTCGTTTGAAATGCTCTCCACGTGAAACGATGCTGTGGGTGGTCCCGGACTCCTCGGCCACACTAGTCATACTTCGACCTTCTTTCAACTTCTCAATGACGCGACCTCGGGTAAAGTCATCCAGATGTCGTCTACTGGATTGCCTGTTGGGCATATCACACGGTGGCAGCAATTTGGCGTCGTTCCAACCTATGTACACCTTGCAATAGCTAGTACCGTCTTGCTGAGCGTACTTCGCCCGTGTGCTTTATACCCTTCTGACACTCCCCCACCCCACCTACGTCATTCTGCATATATGCACATGCCCTACCGTACCGGACGATTTTCTATCTTCTGAGTGGTCTTTCGGACTGTCCTGCCTGCTTGTTCCGCTGTTATGCTAATTTCTTCTCTTCGTCCTTAATTTTTGCTCACCAGTGTATATATGTATGTGACTCAAATTAATATGTTGACCTAGGTTAATTCGCAAATGTTGTAATTCTTTATTTTATTAATAATTTTTTTTTTTTTTTTGGATTGGAGGCTTAACCACTACCGTGAGCAACTCAATGGGCTATAGGTGGTCGCCCGTCCCTAATTTAGGGTCACTGGTTCCAGGGAAGGGAGAGAGCCAGTGCCGTAAGACAAACACAACATCCATGCCTCACCGGGATTCGAACCCAAACCCATTTCGGACGAAAGATCAGAGGCCATCGCTTAGACCACTGCGCCACCGGGGCAGCAATTCTTTATTTGTAAGAAGCATCATCCAACTTGCCTTAATTTCCCATTTCTTAGCTTGCAGCTAACGTTTTCTACGCCGTTCGAATTCAGTCGTTCTGGTAAGTATTCGCGGAGAGCACTGAACATTTCAGTGCATCATTGTTAAAGCGGAATGTGGTTTGGCTGCCTTCCCCGTGTAGGAAGAGTTAATACGCAAAATAACTTTATAGTTTTCTGCGAGAGAAAAGGAAGAAAAATGAAACTCTCCTTTTTAAACTTAAAAGGCCTCACGATCTGAAAATTGTTCTAAAATTTTAAAATACGTTAGTGCTCCTTAAAATTTGTATGAACAAAAAGTGTATTGTTCTGAAACCAAATAAGAGGTCAGTTAAGTATTTTCGACATACATACTCATACATACATATAATCATCAACATCGTCAACTATTATCAATTCACTGCTGGACGAAGGTATCCCCAAGTTTCTTCCACAACGGTCTGTCTTGTGCCATTATCCCCCATATTACTCCCGCATGCTTTCGAATTTCATCCACCCATCTGCCATGTGGCCTTCTTCTGGGTCTTTTCCCGTCCCTTGGAAGCCAGGCTAAAATTTCGGCTGTCCATCGACAGTCTATCCTTCAGGCAATATGTCCAGCCCATCGCCATTTCATGGATTTTACTCTGATCATGATGTCTTCCACCATTGTCATTTTTCTGATCCACGAGTTCATCTTCTTATCTCTCCTGGTTACATTAATCAATAACCTCCCCATGCTAAAGCATGTCTTTTGTAAAAAAGATCGTGCTTATGTTATCGGTTTGTCCGTCCGTTCGTCCGTCAGTACCCACGGTATCTCTGCAACTATTAGTACCATTTGAAAAATTATTTTTGCGTTCGGAAGCTTAAAATATGTGAAAGATGATCCTTTATTTTTTATTTTTTTACGAAGTACAATTTCGCCGCTAGAGGGCGCAAATGCAGATGATGTCGAATTTAAAATTGCGTTTTAGTCTACATATTTGCTTCTAAACATCCGATTGAAATAATACTTTGATCTTTCGATTCTATTTATGTCGAAGAAATAAATATTCCATTTATGTCTGCACTCGAAGTACAGTGGACTATCTTAGGTCCTGCCGGACGTCAGGCTTCGCGCATTGCGGGCTCGTACGGTTTACCGCTGCGTCGACCCTTCTAGCAAGTTTCTCTCTGTCTGTCTTACGGCAGCGTACCGATAACTAACTCTTTCTCTTCTTCTGCCTCTTTCGGCTATCCCCTGTCACGCGGGTTCATCTGCCTCTTTTCTGTCGACACTTTAGATTTCTCCCTTGTCTTTCGTACGGAGCGCCCTCGCTTCTGCAAGAATAGTTTCGCAGCTGACTCTCGCCCCTCATAATCGTAATTTTCAGCGTTCCCTACAGAATTTTGTCTCTAATGGCACACTTGAAGTCGTATATATGAGGGTCTGGATGCCTCTCGTTTGCCAACTGGGTGGTCCCCTTGTTGTTTAATAGGCCTCCAAAGGCGATATCCGAATTCCTTTGTTTCCACCCAGACAAAGAGAACTGCAATACTTCCTCAAATAAAATGAGTTAATTTTCCAATTTAATTTGCAATAGGCGATATATTTAATTTAATCATCAACATAATTTAAACACGCCGATCAAGTCCGTCCCCTATTTTTAATAGTAATTAATTTAGACACAATTTTCGTATTAATATACAGTATATATTTACGCGGTCGATTCACATTATTGTGACCACAAAGTAATATTCAGAGTAACCGTGATGTGCTGCGTGAACAGCAGCTAAACGGGCTGAGAGTGACTCAATAATGTGCTGGAAGGTGTTCACAGGTATGTGGAGCCATGTTGAACGCAGTGCACCTGACACCTGCTGGAGGGTGCTTGGTGGAGGATCCATAGAGCGAACAACACATCGATTTGGTCCCACAGATGGTCAATTGGGTTCATATCTGGGAAATTAAGAAGCCAGAGAAGTACTCTGAAGTCTTCGTCATGCCGTTACAACCACCCTCGGACATTTCTAACTGCGTGACACGTCACATTGCCGTGCTCGAAGATCCCATCCGCCCTAGGGAAGACAATCAGCATGTATCTGTGTACGTGGTCTGCAAGGATGGATTCATAACGAATTCGGCCCATAGTGTCATCTACAGGTACGAGTGGACACAGGAAATGCCACGAAAACATTTCCCAGACCATAAGACTGGCGCCACGAGCTTGTGTTCTCCCAAAAATGGTTGAACAGTGTTTGTTCTCCGATGTTTCTCGCATTATACGCCAAAGTCCATCCGTTCGATGAAGCAAAAAACGTGACATCGGAGAAGGCAATCCTTTGAGAATCAGCGGAGGTCCGATTCGGATACTTCTGTTCAAATGTAAGACTTTTCTGCCAATGCATTTTCGTTATCATAGGTGCAGTGACGATTCTTCGTTTGCATCGGAGACACATACGCAGCACGGTTCGCTGATCTGTCATTTTAGACGCAATACCGGTAGCCCCCTGGTTCATTCGGCCAGTGAGTTGCTCTACTGTAGCATGTAGATCGTTATTCACGCACCTTCGCAGGTGACGTTCACTTTTCACATCAAAGGCAAATGGTGCTCCGCAGTTTTCACGCCGCTTATTCGCAATGATACCATTTCTCCAATGAAGATGCACTTTAACCAAAGTAGCACGCGAACATTTCAAAAACGGCGTTGCTTAAGAAATACTGCAACCCTTGGTCCAAAAGTTGATAGTCATCCCTTTTTGCAAATCTGATAAATCGCTCCTTTTTTTCCATGACAGCAACGAGAGATATGTTTTCAGAATGCCTACAGCACACCTTATATACCCTCCAAGCCAGCTCTCGGCACGTGCCTTTTTTCATTGTCTACGCGCTCTTGACGTCAAAAGTAGGAGGTGGTCACAACAATGTGACTCGATTGTGTATATATATCAGGAAAAGACCCAGAAGAAGACGGCGTGGGGGATTGATAGATGGAATTCAAAAGCATGCGTGAATTATATGGAAGAATCTGGCTGAAAATAGGCTGCAATTTAATCAACTTTTTTTGAGACATTCATCTAGCAGTGGTTTTTTTATGCAGACAATAATTATTTTATATATACACTGCTGGCCACCCAAAATGCAACACCAAGAAGGAAGAATCCGATTGGCCTGGAATTCGCAGCATGCGTCGCCAGCGAGAGGACATGCAAATGATTAGCATTGCAGGGCATATGCAAATTATGTACGCACGGCACACCACCGATAAGCACTATAAGAATGGTGCACAGAAGGCGGGATGTAAGTAGTGGAAGTGTGTTGTGCTGCCGGACCTGTGCTTCGGAAGCTTCCTGATACCTCGTCGCAGAATACGGCAGTCATTCCAACACGCTTCGGAGTTCGACAGAGGACGAAGAGTGGGTTATTGCGACGGCGGTTTATCGTACCGAGACATCGGCGCCCGTGTGGGACGACATCCAGCCACAGTAAGGCGAGTATGGATTTGGTGGGTACAGCAGGGACGGACAGACCGACGTGAGGAATTGCCGCAGCCGCGGCACACCACCGAACGAGAGGACTGGCATTATGTGCGGCGAGCATAGACGGCTCGCACGTCCACACCACGAACGTTAGCGCAGGAATTAGGGTGTGTTGCGTAACAACCTGTGTCAGCACGTACCGTTCGACGTCGTCTGCGAGAGCGCGGTCTTGTCGCACGGCGCCCACTGCTTCGATTAAAATTTACGCTACACCACCAGCGAGAGCGGCGGCAGTGGGCCGTTGAACGCCGCACCTGGACTACGGAATGGCACGACATTGTCTTCTCCGACGAATCCCGCTTCTGCCTGCAACACCACGATGGTCGGATCCACGTTTGGCGGCACCGCGGTGAGAGACTGTATGACGCCTGCATTATGCATCGCCATAGCGGTCCATCGCCTGGCGTTATGATTTGGGACGCAATTGGATATGACACCCGCACCCCTCTTGTACGCATCGCCGGTACACTCAACAGCCACCGCACCATCTCCGACGTTTTGGAGCCTGTAGTCTTCCCTTAACTTCAGGACCTGCTAGCTGCCACGTTTCAACAGGACAATGCGCGCCCGCACGTGGCACGCATCGTGCAACAATTCTCCACGGCCCACCAGGTGTCACTGCTGCCATGGCCCGGCTGTTCTCCCGATATGTCGCCCATCGAACACGTGTTTTCGCTGATCGGCAACCAAGTTGCCCGGCAAGCACCACCCGCTGCTACACTTGATGAACTGGGGCAACGTGTTGAAGCAGCCTGGACCGACATACCCCAAGCCCACATCCAAAGCCTCTTTCGTTCGATGCCGCGGCGTGTAGCGGCCGTTATTGCCAGCCATGGGGGCCACACGAACTACTGATGTCAGCGTGTTCCGCAAGTCGCACGGACCTGTTAGCTCAATCGTTTCACCTTTGGATCTGTTGTTATGTGTCCAGTAAGTCTGGCTTTGCTATCTCGTGTCCTTGTTGGTGTTGCATTTTGGGTGGCCAGCAGTGTATATATATACACGCTCATTCACACACACACACACACACACACACACACACACGTGTGGGCTTGTACCTTTGTTTTTCAATAAATATGATCGTACCTATTACGAAATAATATTTCAGAGTGAAAAAAATGGGATAGCAAACGAAAAATACATTATCAGTTATAACTTGGCAAATAAACTGAGATTTCACTAAATGATTCAGAAAATAAATTATTGATAAAAACCATTTACAACGTTCGTTAATCTCTTGTTTATTGCTGTTTTTGTAAAGTACGACATAAACGCCTTGTTGGATTTAAAGGAATTTGTGTTCTTTAAGTGGTCATTTGGCAACAAGAAAACAAATGGATTTTGCTCTTATCTGAAATATCAGTATGAAACAAAAAGGTATGTAATGCTTGCTAAAATTCCATTAATTTCAGGATTACAAGCACTATACATTTATCACCGAAAATCCATCATTCATTTTCACAATGGATATTCGGTTATCATTAAAGAACTTATTCTTTAGAGAGCCACGACTTCGGCTTTGTTATCTGACTTTTCTTAGTGAAATACCTTTACTCTGATTTTCTTCACAAAACAAAGAAAATGGTTACCATCTACTTTTATTTGCAAAAATTTGAAGTTATTCAGTCTTTTCAAACACAACAGAAAATGAAAGCGTATATCAGTTAGTAAGACACTATTCCCATTTCAGGTGTTGTATCATGGGTATATTCCCAAATTCGTTAGATATCGCTTTTTAACGATGAAGATTTCTTAGTATGCTGCAAAAGTACTGAATTTGAAATAGCATCGTTAGAAGTGACAAATCAGTTTTTCACTGCAAAGTTTAAGATGTATGGCGTGCTTATAATGGATGCATATAAAATATTTCGCAAAATTTTGAGAACTTGAGTACTAATGACAGAAGTTATACAAATGTATCACCAGAGACATTTTGAGAGCGAAGCATCCTTTAACACGGGCCATTCACATAACTACATGGGCCCGAACCTATATGAAATTAATTAAATTGGTATAAATGTTAAAATGATGTTCCCATAAGATCGAATTTTCAACCGCTGCTTGGGACTTTAGTTTATCAGAATACAGTAGCACCAAGTCATAACAATGTGCTCGGGAGAGACGAAAATCCTCTTTAAATCCGGGCGCTCGTAAATCATTTTCATTTGAAAATCTCCATCAGTGTGACAATACGCATATACATTTTTTTAGATATTCATATTTATAGCATGACATAAGGCAACGATTATTCGCCTTATTTTTCCTGTTTAAGGATGTGTTGCTTTGTTGTTTACGAAACACATTTTTCTCTGAGATATTTTATCCCTTATAAAAGTATAAGATTTCCTACTTATGGGCTACGTGAGATTTGTTGATGTTTAACAATACAAATTTATCAAAATCAGCACCGATCTTCCCAATGCATCGTTCACTCTGGGGTGAAAGGAGCAATGGACGTAATTCCAGGAATATTATTTTGTCTTAAATCAGGCCACATCGCAATTTCATTACTACCCAAAATCCTCTCTGTCATCTTCTTATCCAGAAAACCACTTATCCATTGCGCGTGAACCACTTATCCATTGCGCGTGAACCGCAATGGATAAGTGGTTATCCATTGCGCGTGAACTTCTTATCCATTGCGCGTGAACCACTTATCCATTGCGCGTGAACCGCACCCGTCCTCATTTTGCCTAATAGTATGCCGCTTGTTTTCAACACTGCTGAAATGATATTGTAAATGCATGCCTGAACCACAGGAGTGTGTGCCGCCATGCCCTACTCCTTTCGAGGATATTTAACATCGCGTCGTGCTCTAACTCTATGGTTATATCTTTCGCGGACTGCTTGTCAAATGGTGTCTACCTTCTTCCCAGGTTAACGTCCGAAATTACTCTTCATACTTGTGCATCATTTACCTAGAACCATCTGTAGGTTTTAATCACTTCACACTCATAACTTGTGCAGTTCAGTTACTGCACTGCAGTTACTTTCGTAAAACAATTTTACAAGGGATGCGCCGTCTTTTGAGACAATGCCATTCCTGTACATTAAAGTTCAGTCTACTTTCGATAAAATATTGCGACATTTGTAACAGCTAAACTTCAATTGTATACCAAAAGTTACAATGCTTGAAATTAATCTAAATAAATGCTTTTGAAGTATACGGTTTCAGCCAACACCGAAATTTGAAACACACTGTTAAGTTCAGTTATCTGATAATTAAGAAAATATGTATTTCAAAGTGCAGATGAGTATCAAGTACCTCTGAAGTCAAAGAACAATAGAAATGTGAAATACAATATAGGAAATAAAAAACGGAATCTTAAAACGAAACTTCAGCAGCATCAAAATTGCTGGAATGACAAAAATGATCTTCAAAGGGATTTTGAACCACTTTGGAGAGGACCAAATCCCATTTCAGAGCACATGAATAAGTAGGAAATCTTTATTACAGAATCAGTCTGCGTCAGAATAATCTCTGACCAGAACTGTAGCAATCATGTTCCCATAAACCTCTAAGAAACCTGGCGCAATCTAATAAAAGAAGAAAAACATAAATACCAAAAAAAAAAAAAAAACAGAAGAAAGAAAAGTCTAACCATAAAACATCAAACCATAGTCTGAACATAAAGAATTAAGAAATTTTCCGGGACTATACGAGAAATTTCGATACTAATAAAATACGAAATACACATGAGCACAACAAAATATTGAGCAAGGAAACGGCCAACATAAATATAACACGAGAACTGCGTCACGTGAGCCTCCCCATGGGTGATCGATACTCACTATGAAAAAATGTTGCTCATAATTTCAAGAAGAAATTTTGCAGATGATGGTTGGTTTCACACAGCAGGAATGCGTACAAGGAAATTTTTTTCTAGTAGCACATTTTTTTAAGAACAGAGCATGCAATGTGGAAAAAGGAAATATTCCGATAAAAGTGCCGAAGCGAACTTTTTTTACAGGTCTGTTTCTGAACTTACTTTGGTGGAACAGTGTGACGGAAGAAGGATTAACCGCTATGAAGACCCTGAGGATGAAACGTTATTAATAAGATTGTATTTTGAACAGGACAATTGCTGTTATAAAACTTAACGTGAAAGCGCTAATCTTGATTGTGAAGATATTAATACTGAAACATTAGTGTATAACAGAAATATCCTTAATGAAAAATAGTATTTCCAAACTTTTTGTAATGATGCTATTTTTATATAGTTTATTTTATATTGTTATTCGGAACAGAAATAAATTTCAAATCGTACGATGTTGTTGAGTATAATCTTCTCAGATCTTTTTAAAGTTGATCTCATGAGCTGCAAGTTATGGCACGAAATATCGAAAAATCACTCTCGCAACTTCTGCTATTTTTCTCGGTATTTAAAGCACTTCTGATCGCGTATTATAAAACTATGAAACGTAACTTTCAGCATCATTTTAATTTTGATCATCAATAGACATGAACATAGCAAAATAATTTATCTGATAGTATTCCTTGCTACATAGAAAATTTGACTTTAATTTCCAGCCTGGTGGAGGTTCAACCTACGAAGGTTGAACGATGAATAATCGTTGAATTCTGTGTTGAAACTAACACCACCTTCAACTGCAAAGTTTATATACTTTACCATTACTTCTCGAGACCCTCATATCCAAATTTACAACTTACTGTTGTCACCTGGCAATGTTCGACCCTGCATTGCCAGATGCCATACTTTCCTAATCAAAGCTTCCACAGTTTAATGCTGTCTTTTAGCATTGATTTAAAAAAAACAGTGTCTCGATGTTGCAAAATAAAAAAAATTATAAACATTCTGTTCAGAAAGTCTTATTGACAAACGCAAATGCTTACGTCAAAGAATATTTAAAAATTTTGAAATATTTCTGAATTTCTAAATGCTGCTGTCTTGTTGTTTATAAAACGCATGCTCTGATTATTGATATGCTAACGTAATTGCGTGTAAAAATAAAGTTCCGCATAGTTTCTAAAGTTAACCGTTTTTTAAAGTTTTCATTTACTTATGAGTTATTACGGTAGCATATAATAGTGTCGATGTTTGTTTTGCTAGGGTTTCAAGCAATACCTATAAACTGTTGAAATAGTTACCATTTATCAGTTTCTTTCACTGACCGAAGTGTCCGGTAAGCATAATATTCGGTAACTGGTGTAGTTACTTTCTTGAAAGTCACAAAGAATACAACATCCCTTGCTCATAGTTTTTGTTTTTATATAATGAATATTATTCCGATATATGACTTCATAGAGACTTGAAACATGCTTTGGCATGACCAATTTGGAAAAGCTTTCAGATATTTGACAAGAATATAGAAAATAAAGAAAGAAAAAATGGAAAAAATCATGTTACGACGTGAAATTTAAAGTTGCAGTTGAAAAAGCTATATGCAGTTAAGTCCGTAGCCGTTGCGATTTCAATAGTCAATAGGTCCGGATAAGTTCTCCACTCTGCAAGTGGTGATCTACAAAGTTTTGGGAGGCAAGCACGTGAAGTTAATACTGCCGAAAACGAATATAACGAAGTTGAAGAGAGAGTAATAAACATTCAATATACGTGAACATCGTTATGTCATGGTAGATAAAGAAAAGAGATATTTTTTTCATTTTATGCCGGGTAAATCCAGTCAATCACAAACTACTCACCAATTAATCAATATAAGATGAATGAGATGGGTGATAAACAAAATATTTAACGACTAATAAAATTAAACTAAATACCGGAAATTTGAAATTCCAACTGTTACAGGTAATGTTGTCTTTATGAACAAATTCGCGCGTGTTTTGTAATTGTCACGAACGTTATTTTAAATATATTTAAACTCGCTCTGACGCGGTAGTTAAGATATTTCTAGGTGCATCGTGAACTGTTAAGACTTTCTAAAGAGATATTAAATGATTGAAAGTTGGCGATCGGAGAGGGTAAACATGTTTAACAAGCTTTGCATGATAAAATAGAGGGAGGTATTAATACTAATTAGCAATTGAAATATTCCTGTCTTCATGCGAACTAGCCTATCTGTAAAAGGAGCCAAGGGCTGTCGTCAACAGCATGTGATTCCTTGTTTTTCAGACAAAAAGGAAGGTTTGAAAAAAGGGGAATCGCACTTATATTGTTTGCTGATAACTGTGCTGTACTTCAACATGCGGTTTCTCTAAAAATATCGTTCGTAATATGTGGCTAAAATAACAACATAGAATATTACGTAGTTTTAAGGATCTATAACAGCTTCGGTTTAAGCAGAATTTTGTATTATGCGAGTTCGTTATACTGTATATGTGTTCGACATTATTACATTTGCTCAGGTTTGATTTGCCTAAACCGTAGTGTTTCAGATTTTATTAAATAAGGTTTGCTTCGATAGGAGAACACATAATTTTAACAATTTGGATTATTTAACTCTTACTACCTAGAGATATTCTGAATTTTGATTAATGACACATGTAGTAGCTCGCGACACAGAATTGCTCGAACTACAAAGTGGTGAGGCATATGATTTCAGTAAGCTCATAAATGCATCACCACGGCGATTATTATTTCATTGCGTATCCCAGAAAGTTTCTCATAACATCTTTACAACTACTTGAAAGATAAAATATGTGACAAAGTAGTAGAAAGTATAAATCGTAAATTTATTCCGTCAGCTATGTGCTTACAGAACGTAAATAAGGAAATATCGAATTTATTAAAACTACCATGACTAGTACTGATAAGTAAACGACACATAACAGCAATATAAGCAAATGTACCTTCCCTCCTTCGTCAAATTACCTAATGCAGGAGTTTAAGAGATGTTAAAACTTCTATCGTCTCAAGTGTCCATTCATTTTGTCCATTTCTAATATGCATAGTGTCGTTGAGGAAGCCGAGCTTAGTGACAAGAAAAGAAAATCTTTCCGGCTTGTCGAAGAAAGCTAGAAAATGATTTGAAAGAGAAAGTGTATCTATATTACGCATGGCAACATCCTTCGTTGACAATACCAAGAAAATGTTCACGCTAACTGAACATACCCTATATTTAATATAATTATATTTATCCGTCGTTGCAAATATTAGTTAGATCATGCGATTGACAAAGAGCTCTCTGTGTTACCCTAGAGGATTCTTAGAAACTTTGCCTTATTTTTCCTTCGTGTACGATGATATTTATTTAGTAAACAATCCTTCAATAACAATAAGTGCTGGTATAAATCTTTACGCTTGAATTGTATCGGGTGTCCTCGCAAATAGAATTGGCAATGAAAGAAACGTAAAAGCCTGTCCAATAGGCAAAATCCGAAATTTAACGATTTGGACTTGACTTAAAAAATTAAAATTTTTTTAAGGAGGTTTTATATTTAAAACTTATTATAAAAATAAATAACTGAGAACTTTAAAATGAATCATTATATTTAATGACTAGATATCTATAATGAGAAATAAACATTGGATGGTATCTTCCAAAATTCAAAAATATAGTAATAAAGGATCTTACTAGACAGATTAATACGTATCGAATAATTAAGAAGAAATATACGATAGAGTAAAAATTCAGAAACAAATCACTTAGAGCTTTAAGTTGCCAAACTTTATAACACAACTATTTAGAATTAGCATATAGATCAATTTGAGTAAAATATTTTAATGCTGTTCATACATCAATTACTCAGTAAGAATTCATCTTGCTGTACATTTCCGTTTAGATACAGATATAAGTTTTCTCTCCACCTTTGTTCAAATGACTGTGTTATGCTGTTTTTCAGCAGGAATGATAAGTCACTTCCAGCACAGGATGAATGATAAAATTTATTCAGACACATAAAACATTTTTGACTGCAAATCCCGCAGTGCACAGGAATGTTAAAACATGAGAAACTGTAAGCAATTGGTATTTCCGTTATTTCAAAACAAATGGATTTCTCCATGAATGGAATTAAAATTACATTCAAGAAATTTGGAATGTGAGTAGATTCTGTTGTCCTCGAAAAACGTTAAGAGTAGAAAAATATATCTCAATTTGAAACAGTAAAATCTGCTAAACGAGGACCTCGGGACCCATAGAAACACTCGTTAAATATGTGTGCTCGCTAAATCTATTTTGTTTGGAACTTTACAACAAGTAAAAATATACGTACGTTTAGATATGTACGTTTAGATTATGTATACATACATTGAAGAACCAAAACATCATAGCCAGCGTAGAGTGGTCCTGTGCAATCGAAGGAAGTGCAGGTAAACGACGCACCGTGTGAAGGTCATGGAATGATATAAATAACAACTGATACTGAAATCTGTCAAAGTTAATCTTATCCTTCAGATGAGGAAGGCAGCTGAGCTGACTGAATTTGACAAAGGCCAAATTGTAACGTCCGGACGACTGGGCAAGAGAATTTCTGAGACGGCAAGACATGTGGAGTGCTCAGGGTCACATATGTGCTTAATATTTTTAAAAAGCAGCCCCAGGAGAGAAAAACCACTAACACTTGACCAGGTGTGGACAAACTAAGTCTTATCGATTCTGGAGGTGAGCGAATGCTCTCCGGTACAGTAGGCGCCTAGAGAAGAAATTCTGTGACGCAACTCACTGATTTTTTGAATGCTGGTGACGAGAGTAATGTGACACAATACACAGAACCATGCCGACGATGGAGCTACTTCGCCGTCAGCTACATCGTTCCCATGTTAAATTAAATTCATCCTTAAAGAGTGGGGTGATGTTGTTGCAACCTTCGAAATCGACGCAGCATTATGCTGGAAAATGATTGTCACAGGACTTCTATTTAGAAATTCAGAATTGGAAGAATGAATGAAAAGTTCTTCTTTTCGGTAAATTCTTCTGATAATACACAACTACGTTGCTCCTAATGAAGATTAGGCAAGTACGGAGACATTTCACACAGAAATTGTTGTTATTCAGTTTAGATATATTAAAACGTACTCTAAAGTTCATGGTTGTTTTGCATGTATTTTTCCCTTCGACTTTCACGTAACGGTTCAGGTGTTGCCCTTGGGGATGTTTAACACGGGTCTTCCGACTTTAAGTGAAATGGTTACTTTAAATATTAGGACTGTGTTTTGATTGGAGGTTTAACGACCACCGTGAGCAACTTTATTGGCTATAAGCAGTCGCCTGTCCCTGGTTTAGGGTCACTGGTTCCAGGAAAGAAAGAGAGCCATTGCCTTAAGACAAACACAGCATCCATGCCTAACCGGGATTCGAACCCGAACCCCACCCGGACGAGTGATCAGAGGGTATCGCTTAGACCACTGCGCGACCGGGACGGCTATTAAGACTTCTTTTACACAGAATGCTCTTAGGTAACGATGTCAGATAACTGGATATTCTGACACGTATGTAAGATTTTCTTGGAATTTTATGCTATGCCTTACATGTTTCTCCGAATGCTGTTTGCCGCCCCGGTGGCACAGTGGTCTAAGCGATGGCCTCTGATCATTCGTCCGAACGGGGTCCGGGTTCGAATCCCGGTGAGGCATGGATGCTGTGTTTGTCTTACGGCACTGGCTCTCCCCCTTCCCTGGAACCAGTGACCCTAGATTAGGTACGGGCGACTGCTTATAGCCCATTGAGTTGCTCACGGTGGTCGTTAAACCTCCAATAAAAAAAATGCTGTTTAAACGTTTGTGTTTTAGCGTAAATTGCGATGTTAGACAACTTTGCAGTTACTTCGGTCAGCTGCCCTGATACCTGAAAAGCTACGAAAATTCATCGGCTGATGCTTTCTCGGGAATGAAACAGTTCTTTGAGTTTTTAATGCTACATGTACACACTTCTGTTGTTGAAACTGCTACGCATTGCCAACAAGCAGCAATGTGAAGATGCTGCACATCTTCAACAGACGTATGCGATCGGACTGAAACTCTAACGATGTCGCCCCGGTGGCGCAGTGGTCTAAGGCGTTGGCCTCTGATCATTCGTCGGAAGGGGTCCGGGTTCGAATCCCGGTGAGGCATGGATGTTGTGTTTGTCTTACGGCACTGGCTCTCTCCCTTCCCTGGAACCAGTGACTCTAAATTAGGGACGGGCGACTGCTTATAGCCCATTTGAGTTGCTCACGGTGGTCGTTAAACCTAAAAAAAAAAAAAAAACTCTAACGATGTGCAGGTCACGTGAGAAGGGTCAAATTATTACATCAGCCCAAATACAAAAGATTCATGCCATCCACTTCCTCGTAGCTGTTTCTCATGTGGTATAAAGGCAGAACGCACTGGCCAAGGTGTATTAGTCGATTCCCGGAGACATTGGCAGTAAGTAACTAGGTATAGCCGCCGCAGAAGGAGCAACCCGTACATACAGTGGAAGGACTTCGAGCGATGCTGATGTGTCGGCTGAGTGAAAGATGACATTCCTTCAACGACATCACCGAATATGTTGGATGAAACCGGAGAAGAGAAATGTTATATCATACATGTATCAGAAGAGGAAGGTTGGCGCACCGAAGGAGGAGTTTGGAGCCCAGCAATGGACGAATGCGTGGAAAGAGTGTCATCTCCGCGGTATTGCACTGATGGACCTGATACTCGCGTCCCCATGTTTAGCAGAACGCTGCACATTTTATCTAACAGAACCGTACATCTAGTTATCGAGAGATAAAGCATCGTGCAAGTTCTGAATTACATCACGTAATATCAGGCATGAGAATGTTAATTTTAACCAAAATAGCCAGTTCAGAAAATAACAGCATTTAAGTCATGCTGGTTATATCATTATTCTTGATGCAAACTACAGAACTGATGTCAGGAATACCAGTTCATTATTCGCTACCCGGTGCATTCGGATAATGCTTGGTGTGATAAAGAAATTAAATTCAGCAACTGAGAATGTTTCTTGAATGCAATGGACACAACACATTGTGTTCGAACCCACTAATGGGACTGAGATTAAGTGATCCTTAGTCGAAAATACTCGTCTGCAAAAAAAACCAAAAAAAAAACCGAAGAACCCTGAAGAAATCCTACGTTTGAAATGAAAATTGAACGATGTACCCTCACAGATTTAGTAGGTAAATTCATCCTCACTCTCTTGTTGCGATTATCCCTGCGTGCGAGCTTTGCTCTTGTTATATGCCCTCCTCAACGCGCGGTTCCCATGTCCTATGGCGTGTCACTATTTTTTTCATTGGTCGTCATCACTTGAATATTTGGTTCAGAGGTACTTGCAAGAGGAGTTTCATCAGGATCGGACGATTTCTCGAGAGATTCGTTTCTTTTTCGGCAAATAGTGCACGTACGATCCGTTTATTTTCTCCTGTAAATTTAATAGGAATACTAATAATACTGCGTTCTTACGAAAAAACAGTATTTTCTTTGATAATCACTTACTTGATTATTAATCACGATCGGGGAAAATGACAATATCGATTTTGTTTGTGTTTGTACACAAAAATGGAGAGTGTGGTCAATTTACATATATACTGGATATTTATCCGATTATACCCTACGCGTGTCAAAATTGAGTTGCAAAATGTTTTATATCAGAAGTTTCAGAATATGGAAAATTAGCTTTGATTCTTATTTTCACTATTTCATGTTTGATGGTGGCTTGCGATGCTTTTATTTTACGTTACAAAAATCTTGGCAAAATTTTCCATTGCTTTCCGTGCCCGATCGAAATGATTTGCTCGAAAGGTTAACAAATTTTGGTTTTCTAAAGTTACGGAAATTATAAGCTTTAAACGTAAGTGCTATAATGAAGTATTCAATCAAAATAATTTACTTGGAACCAAGTTCAACAATATCATATTAGTTCTCGCATAATTTTCTGAAACAGAATTTATATATAAAAGGTTTTGAATAAAATTAATTCATTTCATTTATCTGTAATACTAATTGTGAACGTTTATTCCTTTCAGTAGGCTTATGTTTCTAACATAATTTAGCGTGGTAGCTTCGAACTCAGTATTTAATAATTAATTTATTCAGAATTAGTTTTCGATCACCTGTTTCTGGGGGGATACAGCGGATTAATAACAGCACTGACAGACTAGTGAATGTATATAATTCAAGACTACACGCTTGTGATATTGATGAAGAATAAATTATCAACGTTTATTCACAATTAAAAGTTTTATTAGCATCGACTATAGTTTCGCAAAGCTTCTGGCTTGGCTTCATCAGGACGAATGGAGCGTAAACATTCAAATCATTGTGACATCATCAGAGTTCTGACGGTTACGGTTTTTGGTGAGTTGTTTCCACGCGCTTGAAAGAAATGGAGTCGACGTCATGTCTTTTTTTTTTTTTTATTGGAGGTTTAACGACCACCGTGAGCAACTCAATGGGATATAAGCAGTCGCCCATCCCTAATTTAGGGTCACTGGATCCAGGGAAGGGAGAGAGCCAGTGCCTAAGACAAACACAACATCCATGTCTCACCGGGATTCGAACCCGGACCCCTTTCTGACGAATGATCAGAGGCCATCGCTTAGACCACTGCGCCACCGGTGCGGCTCGACGTCATGTCGTTGACAAGCAGTGAAAAGTTCCGGTATATGTGAAAGGCTTCTAATACATTAAGTTTGATCGTTGAATCAGGTTTATCAATGAGCGTAGCGTTTCCGAACAGAAATTTATGGTTGTTTTCGTGAAAATGCTGGGCTATAGACGACTTCTTCAGTTCACATTCCGTACGTAGGTCTGGTGTTCCTTCACACGGAAATTTAAAGCCCTGCGGATTTGTCCTATATATGAAAGTCCACATTCACAAGGTATCTGATAAATTCCACAGGAATTTATGTCTTCGACGTAATATTTTGATCCGAAAAAATTTATCTTGTTTATGGGTTTGAAAACAACTTTAAAATTAAAACTCTTGAGAATTTTTGAAATTCCAACGCAAATCTGTGGAGCAAATGGGATAACCGCCCAATTCTGTCGTATTGGGTTGTCTACTGGCGTGAGTGAGAAGACATGCTTCGGTTTCCTAAATTTTTTGATAAATTTATCTATAACGAAATGTATATAACCTCTGTGTACTGCAATTCGTTTAAGGAAATCAAGTTCTTTCTGCAAGGAATCCTCAGTTGAGCATATATGTATTGTACGATATACGTATGTGTAGAAGGCCGAAATTTTTTGTTTCAATGGGTGATTTGATTTTGCATGTGGAGATAAGGAAACAGCAAATGGTTTTCGGTAAACTGTTGTACTAAAGCAACATTCAGAGCGTGACACAAGGACATCCAGGAATGGTAAGTAGCCATTATTTTCAGTCTCACATGTGATAAAAACCGGAACTCTTTAATGCTTGTCAACGACATGACGTCGACTGCATTTCTTTCAAGCGCGTGGAAACAACTTGCCAAAAACCGTGACCGTCAGAACTCTGATGATGTCACAAGGATTTGAATGTTTGCGCTCCATTCGTCCTGATGAAACCGAGCCAGAAGCTTTGCGAGTCTATAGTCGATGCTAATAAAGCTTTTAATTATGAATAAACGCTGATAATTTATTTTTAGACTAGTGAATCAATATATTTTGTGATACATAAACGGGTAATAGACGTGAGAACTTGGAAAAGTAGAAGTCCCAGCGAATATCTCTTTTATGGCATTTGTTGACACATTCAAGACAAAGCTTAAGCGATCGGTAATTTAATTGTGATATTCAATAACTAAGAGCACAAGTACTACAATCTTTTTAAATATATTATTATATTTTTTAAATAGAGGAAAGAAAGTTTTTGACAAAAATGCAGCGCTTAAGCTATAAAAAGTATATACATATATTACCAAAATAAAACTTTTTAGTAATTTATCTGTGACACCCCCTAATGCATTCCAGAAAATATATCATATACTTCTTGTCCAATTTTATCACACGGGATGCATTTTAAAAATTATAAAGTTCGTAAAATATTTAGATAAATAGTGATCAGGTAACGTTGTTTTAAAATATTAGTGATTACACTAGGCGGCATACGTGCGCATCTCACTCTCATTACAATAACGAAATCATTTCCTCACTTGGATGTTTTCGGTGTTGTATATGCTGACTCACACTGGGAAAAACTGGAAAACGAAAGAAAATCCTGGTTTACCGTTATATTGTTCTCATTTTAAACAGCAATCCAAAACAACTTTTTTTTTTTATTGGAGGTTTAACGACCACCGTGAGCAACTCAATGGGCTATAAGCAGTCGCCCGTCCCTAATTTAGGGTCACTGGTTCCAGGGAAGGGAGAGAGCCAGTGCCGTAAGACAAACACAACATCCATGCCTCACCGGGATTCGAACCCGGACCATGTTCGGACGAATGATCAGAGGCCATCGCTTAGACCACTGCGCCACCGGGGCGGCCCAAAACAGCTTGAATTGAACGTTTTCAAATATTGATAAAAGTTGTTTTTGAAGTTTCCATAACAACGGCATTTTATGCTCAAGTGATAGTATTAATCCAACTGATGTTTCAATTATGTTTAAAAGCAGCTCCAATTACTGTGAAAAATTTCTTTGTTTTTATTTGTTTAAATGCAAATATATTGAAACTGCAATAAATAACCGTGAATAGTATTTTAATGAATTTTATTCTCATTTTAACTTATCTAGGAAAATCAAAGCAGAAATTAAAAGAATAACTCCTCAGTTTCTGTTCTTCGCATGCACTTAATTTTAATTTGTGTACAAAAATTAATAATTATATCATAGTTAGTATTAACAATTTTATTAGGCTCTGCTGATTTGAAATCAAGAATTTAGTTTTTAGCAATGATATGAGAAGCACATCGCCAAAATTTTTCATTTAAGTTTCTCAGTCCATTTTTGTTTCCTATTTTGAAACAAAAAATGTGTTGATTTTTATTATCTAAAAATACGCCCAAAATTTTATCCCTTGTGAGACAACGAATTTCAGTGAATCAAAGAAACAGGAATTTTGTGACCGTTGTTGGGCGCAGACTTTCAGATATTTCGTAATTAATTGAATAAATTGCTGTTTAGTTAGATATACACCGATGAGCCACTACATTATGGCCACCAACCTAATAAACTCTAGGACACCCTTTAGCCCGCAACACAGCGCCCATCCGCCAAGGCATGGATTCCATGAAGGGGCAATAGGTATTTGGGGTAACCTAGTACCATAATATCGACAATACGTCATCTAGCTCCCGTACATTTCCGGTGGTAATGGTTTAAAGCGAACCCGCTATTACAAGTAGAATCACAAATGTTCCATTGGACTCATGGCAGTTGAATTTGGATATTAGATCATTAACAGAAAGCCACCAACATGTTCCTCGCACCACTCTTTGACTATTCTGGCAGTGTGGCATGGCGCATTTTCCTGTTGGTAATGGCCATCACCATCTGGAAGCACAGTTGCCATGAATGAGTGAACTGGGTTCGAAACGATGTTCAGATAAATTATAGCTGTCAAAGATTGTGCTATTGTGATAATGGGGCCTAAATTTTCCCAAGGAAACATCGCCCAAAGAAAAACACCGCCGGCGCTGGCCTATTTCCGCCCAACAGTGCAACCAGGTGCCACAGCGAACGTTGGTAATCGGCGTATACACGCTCAACCATGTACGTGATGCACCAGGAATCTTGATTCGTCAGACAAGGCCACTTTTTTCCAAACATCCACGGTCAACATCGATTATCTTCGGTCCATTTCCTGCGTTGTTGGTGATGACGTGCAGTGAGCATGGAGACCCGGAAGGGTCTCCTGCTACGCAGGCCCATGTGCGGAAGGCTGCGATGCACTGTGTGCTCTGACACATGGCCCTCATCTTCACTTTTGTAGCCGCTGGGGATTTGTCGCACTGTGGCTCTGCGGTCGCTCTGAACAACGCACGACAGCCTCCCCTCCCCTGTGGCATAAATGAGCTGTGGACGACACACGGATGGACAAGTGTTCGTCATTTGGCCATCTGTGCACCACTTTTGATGCGTATTCAATACAGCGGTACGTGAACAACCCCAACACTGCGCCATTTCCGAAATCGTAGTTCCGACGCGCCATGGTATCACAACTTGTTCTTTATCAAAGTCCTATATATCGGCAGCTTTTCCCATTCTGACTCGGAACACTCTACTAAACGAACGCCGGTCCCCAGCTTGTATATATACTGATCTGTAAACTTCAGTGTCTCCACCGCTCGGTCTCCAAGCGCGGCCAAACCTTTAGGCTGCGGACGGTCATAATGTAATAGCTCATCGGTGGAATTAATTTTTTTGATGTGCTCCCAAGAGTCAATAAATTTAGAAAATTTGTTTTACCTGCTTACGATCGGCTCTTACGCACAGCTCAATTTCACAGGATTACGGCCATGGTAACGAGAATTTAATTTTTACGTTATGCTCCTTTTTTCCTAAAGTACCTGCAAACAGGTGTATTTCTGTTTAAATAAAAATCTGAAACCAGGTACATAGTTTAAATTTTCTCGTAAGAAAGTTGCACCAGAAAGTTTTTCTTCGTTTTTTTTTTTTTTTTTTTTTTTCATGGAGCAAATTTGAGCAGATAGTTAGGGCATGCAATGAAAGCGTTGCATACAGGACTGGGCGCTACTTTCTCTAATTGATAGTGTCTGGCTTCCCGTACAATGACTCTTATTGTATTAGTTTTACCTCTGCAACCATGCACGATTAAAGTCAACGGCTCACGGCCATTCATAAATTATTAATGCCATATGTAAACTGTTGATTTTCGTAGGCATTCACTTTATAAGCTTCTTGTATAAGACGGTAAGTCTCTCCGACAGACTTCTTAAGTCGAAAGCAACATTTAAAGACGTATATTTGTTCCTATTTGATATCGAGTTTTTCAAAAAATCAGACAGAGAAAACACTTTTTAGGGGTTCACCAAACAACGCATAATAAACTGCGCAATACATCGACGCATGCGTGATAAACAGGTGTATCTAGTTACTACAGTTACTACAACGACTACTATTTTTTCGAGATTCAGGCCAAAGTCGAGCTCAGTAGAGGACACTGTTTCTAAAAACATTATCAGTTGCTTTGTGAAAAGATATGTAAATCTTCTGGGAAGAAAGGATTTTCATTGCCGGAATATTTATGTATTTCTTCAATAGATGCGTCCTAATTGTCACATAGTTTTGTGTGGAACTCAGCCACTGTCTTCAAGATTTCGACTATTTCTATAGTTGCAGTGCCTTTCGTTTTTTGAATGCCACAATCAGCCTTCTTTAATTTCTGAGATGTTCTCTTGCTTTCTAAGGCTTCGGCTATTCTCAGTTGATGTCTTCAGAAATTCTCGTTGAATTGTCTCGATCCCTCAGTGATAATATTTCGCATTTGCTTGTATAGTTCTATAAATACTACTACGCAATTCACGTTTTATTTATTTATCTTTATCTCTTTTCTTCCTGACGTCAACATTTTATTCATTTCCATGTTTTCCCCCTGTCACTTTGGATATAATTCTAACATCAGTTGTTTGATTTCCTAATGCAGAATTTTTTAAACAAAAAGTACAAATCGAAACCCATAAAATGAAGACAATACTCCGAAGCATTTAAAAATTAGTGACGACGTATTAAGTACGGGGGTTTGGAAATGTAATGAGTTTGTAATACTATCTTCACACAGACGTTTCTTTAATACGACCTACGGATATACAGGAAATAGAAATGCTATGCTAGTCATCCTATTCATCGGCGTAGGAAATGACACATAAGCGTTTCCAAGCTTTCACAAATCAACCAGATGGCTTTTTCAAGGAAGTTATACAGATACTGCAGACTGAATATAGAACTCTTAAACGATTTGAACGCGGGAACTTGACTTGACTTGACAATAAAGATATACGACGTTATATTCATTTGAATATAAGATGCATCACTTTGGTTATGCGCTTGGTATCTTTGTAGGGAGAAGGCGTTACTTGAAGAACTGGTTCCAAATTCGTGGCAACCCGAGTGAGACAATATCATTGCACGCATCGCTGTTATTAATGATCTCCAAGTTTTCCCGAATGGCTGTACGTTTAGGGGTAGAGTAGGTGGCTAACTTTTTATATAATCCCACATAGGAGTAGTTGACTTGAATTTAACTTCTCTGGATAGTGCCGTGGCTACTTTACCGTATTTTGTGTCGCTTTTTTGTTCGTTGACTGTGATTCCAAACGAACGCTTGGTCATTCTAATGTAGTATCGTTTAGAACCGTCTGTATACTGCAAGGGCATCGCATATAAGTGCTTTGAAATTAGAAAAACAACAACAAAAGCACATGAAGTATTCAAATGGCAAGAAGGCGAAATCTCCTAATCTCAACTTACCAAGTAGAAAATATATTTTGCCGTGTTTTGTGTGAATTCTATTACAATGTCACGAACAAGGAGCTGTTGCCAAAGAACATATAACCCTCTGTATGTGTCTCCGGTAAACACTTATTTAAATTTAAATTAAAACAAGACCTTCTTACCAATTTCCTGCCTTGCTCTGTGTTGCCAACTTAGCATTGTAATTAGGTTTAAATATCTTTTGTTTCGGAAAAGACTGGAAAGATCTGATAGACTGAATAATGCCATAAATAAAGCTAATTGCGGACAGAGAGATAAACGTGTATTTCAAGCACAATATAGAATACGCTTGCTCACGCACTTTTTCACAAAGAACAGCCAACGCCAGCGTAAATGAATAACTGAAAAAATGTGCACGATACTCTCGTGCAACCATGATATCTGAAAGTAAGACATCCCTTGTACTCACTTACTGATCACTTGTAGAACAAACTTCTCATATAATCTAATTACAACATTTGGTACCTCTTTTTAGCAAAATGAAGTGACACATGAATTCGTATAGACCTACTGAATGATTTGCTTGACAAAAAAATATTTGCGAATCCAAAAATTATAAAATTGGATGACATGATTGAAGAAATGCATGTTCGGTGTGCTACGCGAAAGCTAAACAAAATGTCAACAATTTGTATAGAACAATCCAAAGGAAACACGATTGCGTGGCTGAGAATATCCACACTAGCTGTTTTAAGTGTGCTTGTAAGTAAATAATGAAGAAAAACGTTTTTCGTTAGAGAGTGGTACCCCGAAGATTAATAATCATTTCGAAGAAAATTCCTTCTGGAACGCAGGGCGTTTGTTTTATATCCATGCAATTATCGGATAATCGTGTTTATATTAGCAGCTAGGTAGCGATTCTCCTTGCGGTTTCGAGACCTGAAATGCATTTGTCTACGTCCTTTAATGAGCTAGGCAGGTAGCTTTAACTTCGTTTTTCCGTATTCCGTTGAAAGTATTCATTGCAATTGTCCAAAACTTTGTAAAGGTGACAGATACAAAAAAAAAAAAACAGGTATAATTGTTTTCCAAATTTATACATATTGTCTCCAATACATATCTGTAAAATAAAGGAAGCAGGTATTCAGACTGAAACCACATGAACTTTGAAAAATAAAATACTTATGATGCAATAGATTTGATATTGTGCCTATGAAAATTGTAAAGACATATTATTGATATTTCTATTGTCCTCGCAGAAATTGCCAAAAGACAGATCTGTCTCAGGTCCAATGTTACAAGAATAAGAAGTGCATCATTTTAAAGGATTACAAGATGACAACAAATTCAATTCCCTGCAAAGTTAGATCATTGGACAAGTGGACAAACAAACGCAGTACCACTGAACATTTGTGGGGCTAATTTTGGAGCTGCCTTTGATATACAGTTCCCTTTTTAATATGTAAACAGTTTGAGACTGATATGGGCAATATTTATTGAGTTACACTCTAATAAGTAGTTTCTCTCACTACTGCGTCGGGCAGCTATGTTTGCTCACACACCATGCAAGACGTCTCGGCATGGAGTTGTACAGGCTTCTAATGATATCTTGCATTAAGCCATCCCATGCAGATTAAATCTTCGCACGCAGTTCTTTCAGCTTGTACGGTAGGGGTGGAGTGTGAATAGCGCGTCCAATAGCATCCAACATACAGTATTTTCAAGATGCAGCTGGCTATGGCAGAGTGTCAGTGCCTTGAAGGCCAGCTCTCGAGACAGCAGCAGTATGTGGACGAGCGTTGTCCTGTTGGAAAATCGCACCCGAGTGAGCGTTCAGAAAAGGTAAGGCCACGGGTTGCACAACCTCATTAACGCAACACTGGGCTATCAAAGTTCCAGCAATGAACACTAAAGGTCATCTGGCATGGTAGGAATCATATTTCTGAAATCTTTAGATTCGAAAACCTGAGTATTGATCTTGGTTATATGCTGTTTACGGGAATTCATTCAACGCTTCTAAATTTATATAACTTCTAATAGATTATGATTTTCTTTGGAATTATTTAGATTGAGTGTAGATGTGTATCTTTCCATATTGCGCCTTTCTCAAATATTTTTATTTCCAAGCAATACATGTGTTTAGCAATTAAATAAAGACAGAGCATTAGAATTATCCTTGTTTCCCTCGCAGTTTCTCTTTTTCTCGAGCACTGATATACACAGTGCGGAAATTAAACAATGTGACTGCATTTTAAAAAGAATGGAAAACAGGAAAACCTACATAAATAAATTTTATTCGAAGTACATTCCGCCTGCATTTATGCGTGTGTCACGATCACTTTGCGAAAGGCGGGACTTTCAGAAGTCGTATCTTAGTATGAAGAGAAGAGCTGATGTCACAGTTCTTTGTATGTCTTCAATATTGTGAAAAAAATTCTTTTTGAACGCAGTTTAATTTAGGGATTGAAAATTAGTCGCACGATAAAGATTCTAGAGATTACGGGAATTAGTTTAGTTTACACACTTATTATCGTGCCAGAAGTTTTTGTACTCGGATTGCACTAAGTGCGGGTGCGTTACGGTGAAAATGGAACCGTTGCACGTTTCGTACCCAACCCTGACACGAACAATGTTCTTCATCACTCGAGATTCCAAATGGATGTGCAAGCATTGCCAGTGACAGTTGTACATTCACAAAATAACTCATGATATAGAATTCCCATGTGTCGTAAAAGCACGCGTATATTGCCTCGACTCTACAATTTGATCTATCCCTATGGGTGACTGTGGGGACTTTTACGAAGACCTCTGACACTTTCTTTTCAGGATCAAAATAAAAACACCATGTATCGTCACCTGCCACAATCCTTTTGATTTTGCACTGTTTCTGTAGTCTCCAAGATGTCGTTTGCATACTCCGCTCCTACATGTTTCAACCATGCGAAACATAACCAGCACATGTTTTTCTCCAAATCTTGTACAAAGTTTGACTAATCGGCTCTTTACTAACACCGTTTAAACATTGCAGCACCATCGTGGCTGAAACGATTGCGTTTCGTCCTATCACGAACTGTCTCAATGAGCTCAGACGTGCGAACTGAAATCTGGCGTCCGAGTCTTTCGCCATATTTTAAATCTTTCCACACATCATTGAAATGTGCATAGCATCGGAATATTTGTGCACAAGATTCGCAATTAGCCCACATACATCACGTAACAACTCAACTGTCTGAGATGAAATTTTACTAATTTTTAAACAGAACCGAGTACTTGCTCTCTACTTCAAAACAAGGCCGTAAAAATGTTCGTGAACCGAATGACGTCATTCACTGCGTAAATAATCATCTGCGCAGTTCCAAGGGAAAGACTGTTGCCATCCACAGCTGAGAAATGACTTATCAAAAACCATTCTTTCCCGAGCTGTGTGTTTTACTGGGATTTTAAGAATAAATATAAGTCTCATTATTTATTTGCCACACGATCTATGTAGGAAAATGTCTTCTTTAGGGAGAGAAACAGCAAGGCGTCGAGTTTTACGGACTTTAAAAGCGTTCATTCAACTGGTTGAAACACGTCAAAAATTGAAAACGATTAGTCCTGTTGAATCATTGGTCTCACATTGGAAGAAACGACGGGCAATAATACTTCAGAGTAGTGTTTTAAAGCAAAAGACGATCTTCCGGCTACAAAAATCATGAATGTTAATAACATTCATTTATTCCACGCTCTCTGTCCATATAAGCACTGGTTTGCTAAAATTGCCCTATATACTCATATAAACCGAAGGATATTTGAAAAAAATCGCGCTTTAAAAGTTGGGGGATCGGCTTATACACCGGACACTAAAAAATAGGATTCGACTCCCGTGCATTAAAGATATTGGACGAAATCGTGCTTTAAAGTTTGGGGGATCGGCTTATACACCGGACACTAAAAATAGGACTCGACTCCCGTTAATTAAAGATATTGGACGAAATCGTGTTTAAAAGTTGGGGGATCGTCTTATACACCGGTCACTAAAAAATAGGATTCGACTCCCGTGAATTAAAGATGTTGGACGAAATCGTGCTTTAAAAGTTGGGGGATCGGCATATACACCGGACACTAAAAAATAAGATTCGACGCCCGTCCATTCTCCCGGGGAATTCATCGGCGGGTTTGTTTACGTTTTAGACTACGTCTTTGCGAGCGATAGTTTTCTGAACTTCACGAGAAGAAGTTTAAAAATTATGAAACATTTTTCCACACAGAGCACAATGCCTACCACAATAGGTGCCTCTAATATGAAAGTAGAAAACCTTATCCCGTTTCAAAACTGAGTACCTGAAATTTCTCGCTTCCAAACATGGGACCGTGTACAAAGGCGTGAAGCCGTCGACACCGCTAAGATCACTTAGGTGGTGAGGTGGGTAACACCCAATCAGGTTTCTCTCTTCTCCGGAGTTTTCACTGTAAGTTTGAAGTTCGAGTAACAAAGACATAATGTTTAACGAAAGGAAAAAACTTAAAAGCAGGCTGAAACGGCAGTGTTACTTCGATTAAAGATATGTGGAAGATAATTTTACCAGAAATGGTTATAAATTCTCATGAAAAAAGTTGAATGAGTAGTGAAATAATCGTAATTTGAAGGATTTTACAGAAGGTAACCGTTGAAATATGCATAATCCATTTTAATAAATCTATGACAAATTATCAAATCATGTGAGCTTATTAAAAATATGAAAATATAGTTTTCAGTTTTTTAAAGGAAAAAAGTTTTACATATAATATAGTAGCTCTAACAGAACACTTTTCGACTCTGCTGTTACTTTTCTCTTAACTGTTAAAAGTGCAATTCTCTTGCGCTCACTTTTAGCAGTATAAATCTACAACTCTATTTTCCTATTCTTCTTTTAACCTTTCCAATCAGGGGACCCTACCCCAAATCTATCTACTTCTTCTTAGCTCCAGACAACTTAATGTGAATTGGACCTAAACCTAAAAAAAAAAAAAAAAAAAAAAAAACAGAACACTTTTTTATCATTTCTTTCAAAATCAAAATTCTTGATCGCCTTTAGCCAGGCATCATTGCTCTGATGAAAATAATTTAGATGTGCCTACGAATGTGTATTTGAATTTGAAACAATGACTGTGACCTGCAAAGATTTGGAAGTTGGAGTTCATGCAAGTTAATTTTATCTCCTAAAAGGATAAATCTGGCTTCGCGATAGTCAGTGACATCGTGCATTTAGCTCAGAGGTCATAGAACTTTCAATTACCAAGGAAATCGCTTATTTCCATTCGTTTTGAGATACTTTTTTCTGAAAATTAAATTCTTGTTTGAGAAGAGAGGTTTTTTAAAATCTTTCCGATGGTATACGAGATGATATGGAAGAGATACTGAACAGAGCATTGTTATCAATCTCAGGTGAAGAAATTTATATTCCTTAAAGCGTGTTCAATTTATATAACAATTTCAGTGAACAATTCACTGCGATAAAGTTATCGACCCTTTCAAGAAAGCAGCTTGTTTCGAAAGACACACTCCTTTTTATTTTATATTTTGCTTGATGGAGAAATAATAAAAAATGGGAACATTTATACAGCAGTGAACACTTTTCAAATTAGGAAATGAATGGGTCACAGCGGACATTTAAAATCCTTGTTGAAAACCACTTAAATTTTCTGCAAAAAACGATTTGTTCTGTTCAGTAAAAAAATATTAAATATTTCTAAGATAAAAAAAAACCACCATTACATTACCTTTTCTTCTTATGGAAAAGTTTAGAATCTGTGTTGAGGGCTATGAGCGTTTTGCTAATTCCATAGTAATAGAATTGGCAAAACATTGTACATCAACTTGTATTTTCCACTGGATTCATAAATACACGCACAGCCTATTCCCCGGAATCATTTCAAGTGAATTTGAAACTCAGGTTAATATGGTTGCATTACTTATAAAACTTCGGGATATCACTTTCAAATGTTGAACCACATTGTTTTAAGTAATAAACTGAATCTTTTCGTTTCATAGCCATTTTTTTGTTTAACAAAAACTGAAACAGTAAAAATTTTCGTTTAAAACAATGACTGTTACATGACCTAAAGAAATGAACGACGTTTACCCAGCTGCTAGAATAAAAACTATAACAATATTTTTCCAAAGAAATATTTCATATGTATACTATTACCTTGATATCATTTTCAAAATCTGAAAAATTCATGATCAAAACAAAATACCTCAGAACGAAGCGTCTTATAAAAAGCATTATTTAAATTTCTCCTCTTTTGAATCCCATTTCAGGTTACTTTCTCAACGTCGTCATAATTTAGTGTTGAAATCGGTACTGAAATCAAAAGGAAATCGTCTAGTGAGCCTAATCTGATGGTGAACTATTCTAGCAAGATGAGATTTTTCTTTCTTTTTCTAAAAATTTCACGTAGTCTTCTCAAATGGATTGGCGAAAATACACGGTTACAAAAAATCCCATGAAAAGCAAATAGAGTTCTTAAAAACGTTTCTATATTTTGATTTTCGGAAAATTGGAAATTCCTCAGCAAATGGATTGAAATCTGTACTCATGGAACTTCCTAATTGCTTATGTTGTCTCTGTTGAAATAACGGTGCACTGGTTACCATTTTATCACGATATTTAATATTTCAGATATAAGTGTTTATTAAGAAAATATTTTGTACTAACTGAATTTGGTACATATTTATGACAGTAATTTATACTATACGCGAATACTACACTCCGTAAACAGAAGGAAATATCGTGGTTTTTTTTGTTGTTTTTTTATTTGGGTTCATTTCTTGGAGATTACTGCTACGTTTCAATGTAAGAAAACAGAGATTTTCTTCTTAAGGACTTGTTAGTGGACGCAAATTGTACTCGAAATATGATGAAACCCATAAAAATTCGGATTCGTTAGAAACTTCATATTCTCGGTACTGTCAAGACCTATTCACAGCTTCCGTCTTGTACTTTATATCACAGTTTCCAAATATGGCAGAAAAAGATAGAAGCTGTTTCTTCTGACTGAAGATCCACGATGAGTTCACTATTGTTTAGTTCATTTCTTTTATTTTTGTACTGTAGAAGAAAACTATACCTCCCCTGTGTTTCAATTTGTAAGTTATTACATTTGCCACTGACTTTTTTCATACTGTCTAAACATTATTATCCTACAAACACATTACTCAAACAAAAAAATTCCTAAGAACAGCCATTTTATTTTGCGTTCACGAACTGCAGGTTTCTTGACAAATGAAAAAACTGAAAAACGTAAAAGAAAAAAATATTTGATTGCTCCCAAATGTTTGTTTATGTATTACCGATATGAGCATTTTAGATTATGAAGGTCAAAAATTAATGACTATGCTCTACTAAAAAGATAAACAATAAGAACATTTCTAGGATACTTAATTCAGCAGCGTCAGGCCGTCTCGAGGAATGGGAAATACCGCCATATTACATAAATTTAAAGAACTCTGATGAGAAATGAAACTATTTTAGAAGACATAAATTTTCAGGTTCAATACCATAATCACAGATTTTTTTTTTAGAATGTTTTAGAGGAACATCAATTTAGAGCTTTCCTGAAAATACTTAGATCTAAAGCAAAACCATTGCCACTAACAGCAATGACGCTGACGGAGATTAGGCAGCAGGACACGATATCAGTCCCCTCATGTTACTTCATTACACGAAAAGGCCGTCGGTGATAAAATGATTTCGCCTACTTAAAGATCCAGAAGAAGAAATCAACTTCGAAGTCAAATCTTTTGTATGTGGTCATTAGTGCCCTAAAAATCTAGTTAAGTGCACTGGAGTTGATAAAAGATTATGTTTCAATCCATGTATTTTTGATTCCATATACTTCTTTACATTTCTGTATTAATACTAGGGACCACACCTCTAGGTTCGCGACGCTCGTTCCCACAGTAGCGCTCGGGCCCTGCAGCCCGATCTCCAAGTATATCACATGAAATAGAAACTGGAAAATTCATATACATTTCAATTGTTATTGCATGTCTAAGCAAATAAGGCATGTTATTCACAAGTTTCAGAGTTTTTTTACTGTCGTTAATTTTTGGAAGGTAGGAATTTTGTCATTTGAACTTAAAACACTTACTAAATTTACCACTAAGAAAAACAAAACCTGTCCAAAAAGCATTTCCGTAAACTTTAAATCGTTATGCTAAACCGTTAAGGTGGACGTCAAGTAATTTTGTTTCATTTACTTCCCATGGAAAAACTTTTGTACACATTTCCTTCACAATCAGTGTGTTCCCCAGGATGAAAATTTGAACATCGATTAAAATAACTTCATATTATAACTTGGAAAACTTAATATTTTCTAAATCATAACCATAATTATATTAAAAATCAATAACTTTTCCTTTGGTGGTGTTGGAACCAAAAAAAAAAAAAAGATGGCGGGACCTGTACTTTGATGACATCAGTAGACAAACAAATGTTGAATTGCATAAATATGTTTATGTTTTAGAAAATATTAAGTATTCTAAGTTTCAAAATGAATCTATTTTAATCGATGTTTAAATTTTCATCCTTGGGAACGCAGTAATTGTCCAGAAAAAAGATGGCGCGACCTGCACTTGGATTGCGAGAGTAGACAAACAAATGTTGGATTGCATAAATATGGTTATGGTTTAGAAAACATTAAGTATTCCAAGTTATAAAATGAAGCTATTTTAATCGATGTTCAAATTTTAATTCTTGAGAACGCAGTAATTGTAACAAAATGTGTACAGAAAGTTTTCGACTGGAAATACAGGAAGCAAAATGACTTGACGTCCACCTTAAACAACTTGGATAGATTTACAAACAAATCTAATGCATAACAAGTTCTCTGCATCACGATGGCAGCAGGTCACGGGACCAGAACTTTCCTCTGTGGTTATCGTGAAGACAGACAAGCCGTTCGTTTCTTTCCTTTGCCTCTATAAAAAATGCTTAAAAATAAAAAAAAATAAAAAGCTTTTCCTAAATTTTTTTTTGGAAAAAAGGGATGAAACTTGAAAGTTTATGTTGTAATAATTGCAATGCGTTATGATTTATAGTTTGCCATATATCAATTTTTTTAATTGGATCCCATCGCGAAATAGAGAATTCTGTGCTATTTAGAAATTTAAATTCTTGTAAAATAAATCGAAATTAAAAAAAAAGGGTGACGAGGTGCAAAATACTCGGTCATGGAACTACATGCTTACAAAGTTTCGTGGTTCTGTTGCTGTTAGTCTGTCCGGAACGCAACCTGATAGCACATTTTTGCTTACCTTAAGTTTGAAATACAATAGCTCTTGAAGTATCACTAGAATCAAGAAACGGTTTATTTCAGCGTGTTCTCCACACAATTCTCTACAAACGATGTAAATTTTATATTTTTGTCTTCAATACGTTTTACGCTGAGAGCTAGGAAAACAAGAGTTTCGCGACATTTCTAAAAGAGCGGCAGCAGCAGCAGCAGCGGCGGCAGTTACTTTTTTACGCTTTCCAACCGTAGGTTGAAGAAGCGTATATGCTCCAGCTTTGTACGTCCGTCCGCCTGTCCGCACGATAACTCACGTGAAAATGGTTTGATTTCGACGAAATTTTAGTATATGGTAGGGGACCACCTTGGGACGAACCCTAATTGAAAGTGGGAGAAACAGGGTCAAAGGTTAGGACATAGGAGCGGGATTCATTCCATTGTTCTTATGCGTCATAACTTGCGTAAAAATGGTTCGATTTCGATGGAATTTTAGTATGTAATAGGTAACCACCTGGGGACGATCCCTATTGAAAATAAATAAAATGGGGTCAAAGGTCAGGACATAGGAGTGGGATCCATTCCATTGCCTTTATGCATCATAACTTGCGTAAAAATGGTTCGATTTCGATGAAAATTTAGTATGGGGTAAGTAAACACTTGGGAACGAAACCTATTGAAAATGGGCGGAACGGGGTCAAAGGTCAGGACATAAAAGCGGGATCCATTTCATTGCTTTTATGCTTCCTAACATGCGTAAATATGGTTCGATTTCGATGAAATTTTAGTATGTGGTAGGGAACCACTCTGCACGAACCCTATTGAAAATTGGCGAAATGGGGTCAAAGGTCAGGCAGGGCATAAGAGCGGGATTTATTCCATTGCCCTTATGCGTCAAAACTTGCGTAAAAATGGTTCGATTTCGATGAAATTTTGGTATGTGGTAAGGAACCACCTGGGAACGAAACCTATTGCAAATGGGCGAAATGGGGTCAAAGGTCAGGACATAAAAGCGGGATCTATTTCATTGCCTTTATGCGTCCTAACATGCGTAAATATGGTTCGATTTCGATGAAATTTTAGTATGTGGTAGGGAACCACTGGGCACGAACCCTTTTAAAAATGGGCGAAATGGGGTCAAAGGGCAGGCAGGACATAAGAGCGGGATTTGTTCCGTTGCCCTTATGCGTCATAACTTGCGTAAAAATGGTTCGATTTCGATGAAATTTTAGTATGTGGTAGGGAACCACTTGAGCACTAATCCTGTTGAAAATGGGCGAAATGGGGTCAAAGGTCAGGCAGAACATAAGAGCGGGATTTGTTCCGTTGAGTATGCGTCATAACGTGCGTACAAATGGTTCGATTTCGATGAAATTATAGTATTTGGTAAAGAACCACCTGGACACGAACCCTGTTTAAAATGGGTGGAATGGGGTCAAAGGTCAGGACATAAAAGCGGGATCCATTCCATTGCCTTTATGCGTCATAACATGCGTAAATATGGTTCGAGTTCGATGCAATTGTAGTATGTGTTAGGGAACCACCTGGGCACGAACCCTATTTAAAATGGGCGAAATCGGGTCAAAGGTTAGGACACTGGAGTGGGATCCATTCCATTGCCCTTGTGCATCATAACTTACCTAAAAATGTTTCGATTTCGACAAAACGTTATCATGTTGTTCCGAAGGTATAGTGAACCGGTTCTGTTGAATTTCAACTAAATGGGGTCAAAGGTCAGAACACAGGAGCGAGATTTATTCCACAGCCATTCTCCTCATAACTTGAGTAATAATTTCTGGTATGTTTTAAAGCGTATCATAATCAATGCATTGCATGATTTTACTAACTTGTTTTTAGAATAGAGAGATATTAGATAAGGTCACCAACATACAGAGCGTTATTATTTATCGTTTTGTTTTAAGTCGAAAATTGAAAAACTTAGTTATTTTAAATCTGTTCAAATTCAATTTTTCGTGCACAATTTTTATCATGCATTTGTAAAAAAAAGCTGTGTTCCTTTAAAGGAAGTCAGTGTTAACATCAGACTTCTCGAAGTGATTTAAGCATAACGGATGGGAAAGGCTGTTTTAACAGACTTAACCCACGTTGGAATTCTGCTGCTGGGAGAAAATCATTTGACTTCGCACACTTCGATTTGTTTTATTCTGTATATTTCCGTTTGAAAGCTATTAGCTACAATTACATTAGCAATGAGGACTATGTGCCGCCAATGTTATGTGTTACAAGGCAAATGCATTCATCGTTTTTAATCATTATCGCCCAAGTCTCGCCACTTTCTGATTTTTCGTGTTACACAGTAAGTGGCTATTTTGTCGTTAAATCATATATCTACTATCGTCAGAATACTAGTTTCTAAATTTTAACCTACATTGTGCTTCCCGTGGGTAAATACAGGTATGCAACTATACATATCTTTGTTGTCATTATTTATTCATGTCCAGTGGTCTTCCTTAGAGTATTTATTTCGCGTTTAATATACACAGTTTTTTTCTAATGCAATGTTTCGCGAAACAGTGCACAAAGAAGAGAATGAACTGAATGAAATATCTATGGCTTTAAAAGTTTCACTCATTCACGCAGAAAATATATATACTGCGAACATCTTTAGCATCTCCTCAGATGTAAATATGGTAGCTGAAGTTCAGAGATCTGAAAGATAACTAAGCGATAAAATCAGAAACATCTCCGAAATACTTTTCAATAACTAAATGCACATCGAAGTCCTTTTTGTTTCATACTTTAACAGCTTTAGCAGTTTACTAACATTTGTTTGTAACAATAGATACTTTTGATAGTTCAAATGGGAACAAAAACTTGCGGGATATTTAGATTAAGAGTTTATTTTCAGATCTGTAACATATAATCCTGTAGACTACGATGTAAATCATAGTGCATATACAGACACCAGGCAAAAAATTAGTCACTGCCATGAACTTACTTTTAACACTTAGTTACATCACCACGTGCAAAAATCACAGCACTAACTTCTGATGGAAGATATTCACGAATATTATTTAAATAACTTACGTCATATATTAAACATTCTAAGAACAGTTCGTCTTGTAATTCATGCAGATTTCTGGGATGATGAAATTAAATTTTTGAGTTTAAGGACCACCGTGAGCAACTCAATGGGCTATAAGCAGTCGCCCGTCCCTAATTTAGAGCCACTGGTTAAAGGGAAGGGAAAGAGCCAGTGCCGTAAGACAAACACCACATCCATGCCTCACCGTTATTCGAAACCGGACCCCTTACGGACAAATGATCAGAGGCCATTGTTTAGACCACTGCGCCACCGGGGCGGCGAAATTTGATATTTATACTTCGTTTTAGGTGATCCCATGAATTCTCGATGAGATTTAAATCTGATGATTTAGCTGGCCTGTTCAAGTGTCCTAAATTTGCATTATGCTCTTTACACCAATCCATAAGCTCATCTTTCGTATTCGGGATTTTTCGTTTTGATTACAGTATAGATTACCCATGACTTTGTTCACTGTCTTACGAATCCCATATAAAGACCAATGAAGACTGATACATACCGGCAACAATGAACTTATGCTTTCTTAGCAAAGGACTTGTCGTGGGATAGATGGACATCGTACGATTAAATTCTTAGTGCTTTTGTAATTTTTTCTTTACAACGTAGTGTACTGAAATATGGCAAAGAATTTTTCTAGTAATATGCTGCAAGCAGCAAAATATTATCAATGCTTTTACATATTTTCCTTATCAACTTGGGAACCGAAACCAGTTGACAATCGTTTTATGTGTACCAAAATTTTCGTAAATGAACTTGTAAAATGCAAATATAAGGAAAGGCAACCTAGATTTCGTTCGACGAAAAGACCTATAAGTTTTATGCTTGTCATTTAGTGGACAGCGTGTTTCGATTTGTGAGTATTCGTAGCAACATATGTATATGAAACCGACTTAGTGGAGTAAATATGCAAGATTTCAAATTTTTATAAGAACATTTACAAACAGGTACTTCTATATTCTTAAAAGGAAATTGTAGAAAATACAAATGAAATAAAATTTCAACTTTAATAATACAAGCCTTCTGAAAGGCGTAAAGTGCAATTAAAAGCCACAAAATCACGAGTAACACTTATGGATAAATACTAATTGAATAAAACTTTAGGAAATATATACTGCGCCTTGCGTTTAATTCTTGTTTCACAATTCGATGTAAAGTCAAGGACTCTGACATCATACAGTAAATACGGGGAGAGATAGAAAAACAAGTGATTTGAATGCAACAAAACTGATACTTCCTTTATTGAGAAAAATGAGAAACACATCCATCGCACCGTGACACATTGCTATTTGTAAAATAGGCACAGTCACGTTCATGTTTTTAACATCATGCCCAGTAGGTAACAACAATTTTGACGTCTACACTCGGACATTCTACGACGAAAATCGTATGTGGCACGTTCCAACATCTCAGTAGGAATATTTGTGACTTCTGCACGGATGACGTGCTTCTGCTCAGCAATGGTGTGTACGTGCCTGGAACAGCACTTAGTTTTAGGGTAATCCCAAAGGAAGTAATCACAAACTGACAAATCCGGTGTCATGGGGTGACACGAAGTGTCACCATTCCAGGATATGAATAGGTTTCCGAAAAGTGGGTGTACATCTTCCATGGAAATTCTCTCACAGTGAGACGTAGCGCCGTCTTGCTGAAACCAAAATGTCTCATCAGTAGGAAAGCGTACACTTTGCGTTGGAACGAATGTGTCTATCATGTCGGCATACCTGTGAGATGTTACCGTTATTGCTTGTCCTTGCTGTTCCTCGAATAGGTGAGGGCCGATTATTCCCAATTAAGAGACCACACCTCATACTTTAACTCGCTGACTACGTAATGGCCAGTGATGCAGTTTACGAGGAATGTCCTCCGACCAGTAGCGAAAGTTTTGTTTATTCACAAAACCATTAAGATAAGATTGGGCCTCGTCACTCATTCACAACAAACGCAAGAAAGCTTCATTGCCTTACATTTCAGCCAAAAGATCCATTCTGTGTTCGTAATAATTTTCATTTAACTGCTGCACAACCTGTATCTCGTAGGGTCGTAACTTGAACTTCTTTCGTAAGATTCTATGGACACTACGACTTGAGATCAACACTGCTGAAGAAATTCGTCTCACAGAACGTTTTGGACTTCGTGTTGCAAACTTTTGCACTTCTGTATCCTTTCCTGTGTTTTTAATTTAATTATTATATTTGAATATATGTTTTGCTTCTTTGTTTTACGATGTGAGAAAGAGATGCAGAGCGCAGAAAACAAAAACATTACTGAAAGGCGTACTTAACAAATCGAAATGTTTCGTGATTGAATTCTGAAAACGCCCAAACACTGCTTTGCTTGATTTACAAATGTCTCTTTAGACATATCGTTTTATAAACTTGTATGTAAAACGAAAAGCATTGCCAAAAAAATCATTCGTTTATTTCTTAAGATAGTCGAGGGAAAATGTATTTACTATGGACATTTGGGGAAAAAATGAGCTGATGAGTACGTTTGCGTGAACACCATAGTGACGTGCTTCGATCAATCCGATATTTGTTGATAGCACGTGTGCATGTGACTCGGTTGTTCTTTGAAGAATGATCCAGCATCTAAAAAGAAAACCATTTCACAAGAAGTTGAAAATTACTAGCTCGGAAACTGTGATTTTATTCAAATATAGACACGAAAACCATGCCCTGCGTGTTACTAGTTGTGTGCATAAGTTCTCCCCGTTTTGTAGCTTACAGAGAAAGGATTAGAACACAATAAATAACGCACCTAGGATTTCACATAAATGCTAACATTCTGTAACACTTCTTACCATCTGTCTATGAGTAGGTAAATCCCACGCCGGAAAAACTTCCGCTTTTTAGAGTAAATTAGGCATGTAGTGACGTTTTCACATCGTCCACATAATCGAAGGTTTGCAGAGCAAGGGCGTTCTGTAATAATCGAAAACTGTTGTAGTCCGTAGGTGCCAGGTCACGGGAATATGCCGGGTTAGTCAATACTTCCCAAAAAAGTCCAGTAATTTTCCCGAGTTGTTAAAGCAGCATTAGGTATGCCGTTATCGTAATGAAGGATCAGGCCTTTGCGATTGACGAGTGCTGGCCGCTTCGTTGTCAGTTGTCCTCGCAATCTGTTGCAGTAGAGGTCAGCATTTATCGCTCGGTTAGGCGCCAACACCTCCCAGTGGATTAATGCCTGCACATCACACCAAGCACTAAACAAAACATTTTTGGGAAGCACTCCTCCTTTTTTGAGTCGATGGAGCAGGCTTCGCACCTTGGCAACGCTTAACATTACGGTACTGTACCCATTTCTCATCACCCATTACAATTCGTCACAAAAACTGTTCATTTCTGTGACGAGAAAGCAAAGAAACAGAGGCACCAATTCTCTTATCTCGTTGCTTTGCAGAAAGCTGCTCCGGAACCTAATTATCGAACTTGGTGATGAACCCAAGCTCATGTATCCGTTTTTCGACTACTGTTCTGTGTACCGACAATTTTTCCGCTAATTCTTGAAAGGTTGGATGTGGGTCATTTATTATTGCGTGGTCTTCATCCCCGTCAGAAACCACGAATGGACGTCCAAGACGTGGCTGATCTTTACAGCTCCTGTCTTCCTCCCGAAATTTCAGAAACCAACGGCGACGTGTACTATCATCTACTGCATCCTTACCATACACGGGACAGACGTTGCGGCAAGCCACGGCTGCAGTACTGCCTTTATTTAACTCGTACAGTAAACAATGTTACAGCGTTCGTGCTTTCCGTTACGAATGACTTACTCGGACAAACCTAGCGCTTCCAAATGCTCTACTGCTTCACACTTTGTTGACAGAAAATTTGGCATCTAAGCGTCATCGTGACGTAACTACTCCGATCGCAATTTTCATCAATTACAAAAACGGGTATAACTTTTGCATACACCCAATATATGCGGCATTTTCTGACAACCCTCTATATGTTGACAAATTGAAAACAACTTTATACATTTTTTGACTTGTTAAATTAACAAGTACTTACTTAATTACTGTATCCAGTATGCACTTACCTAGATTTATTGTCTTGTATTCTTCAATTTTTAAAATCTACTTTAGCGAAAGAAACTTGTGTTTCTCGGCAATCATGATAACAAATTAAATGCCTTTAAAAGTTTGCAGTATTTTAATAAAATAGAAAGGTTTACGTAATGTGATAAACAAATTTAGAAAAGGGCTTGTGACGGAAGTTAACATTTCTACCTTAAGCTTTTTACTAGGTACCATCCTATGAAAATTAAGTAACTCTTTCCGAAAATCAATTTGCCACTTCGTCTTGTGCTTTTCATATCGTCCATCTTGGATCTTCGTGCATAATATTTAAAATTAAATATGTTGATGACTGTGCTACACAAGCTTATACGTCAGATTTACTCCATGGAAGCCTTCTAATAACAGACATGCATGGGAGCTTCTTGAAGCTAGATCAATGGCATTGCAATAGAGAGAAATGTTACTTCTAGATTTGTTTGCATGGAATGGTAATACAAATTTGGTATATACTGCTCATGAAATTTATCACGAAAATGAGAAACATTAAATATTCTTTTCATCGTCAACTTCGATAATATTGTAAGGGTTTTATGACAATAAATGAGGATTTTAAAAAAGCTTGAAAAATTTGCTCATCTTTTAAGCCGTATACAGATTACCCAGTAATGATCAGCTGAAGAAGGCCAATTATGTTATCATACAAACTGCGTACTTATAAATTTGAATACTCTATCAGTATTAGTCAAAGGAGAACAATTTTTTCAAACAGACCCGTAATTCCATAATAAATTACTGAGAAACTCAGTATGTTAAACATGTTTCGTAGGCAGTTCATGTCGTTTTTTCAGCTAATGGGTTTCTTCCCCGAATATTTACTTTGCCAATTGCCTGACGAAATAGTTCGTTGTGCTACAAAACATTTGGTATGGGAGTGGGTCATGAGTTACATTCATTTTGCAACTGCACAAGAAAAAGTGAAGTCCGGAAACTCAACACTCGAAAAATGAAGTACATGCGTCATCGAGGATTCGAACCCGATCCGATTTGATCAAATTCTCGGGGGTACTAATATTGTTTTTGCGTACCCACCACGGGTATAAATATCCCATGAGATTTTTCTTTCGTAATTTGGTTTTCACATTAAGACGACCAATGCAGTCGGAATCCCAGGTGAAAAGGAAAGAAGGGCATTAATCAGCCTAAATTCAGAGCATGCCTTACGCTTTTCAGACTACTGGGAACCTACTAATCAGTTTTCTACGAGCTGCGGAATTTTCTGCCATTCCACCAGTAGGAAATGCAATGATAGAACAGAACGCATTCGACTCAAAATTTGAAAATTGTTTAAAATATCCATATATGCATATCCATTTAATCATATAAAATGCTCAGTGTGAGAAGTGTTATCTATAGTACAAAGAACTGGTTAAAAATAAAATTAGAATAAATTAGTATTGACCCATTGCAAAAATCTCTATTTCCGCTAAGATTCTGGAAAAGTAAATTTATAACAGACTTCTATTGTATTTGGAAAAATACACTATTAATACTAATTAGCACGTATTTCGTCCGAATAGATCAACTGAAAATGATATTCTATCCTTACAGCATTTTATAATAAAACAACTAGATACCAAACAACTTACACTTGCGCTTTTTCTGGATCTTACAAAAGCCTTTGATTGTCTAAACCATAATATTTTCCTAACAAAACTACATAATATAGGTATTAGGGGGATTTCAGCTAAACTAATAAAAAATTATATAACTAATAGATTACAGTTCACGCAAATTAACCACTATAAATCACTAAAGGAAAATATTTTCATGGGAGTACCACAGGGTTCTATACTCGGACTCATACTCTTCAACATTTACATTAATGATATCTTTGCAGTATCAAAAAGCATGCACTTAACACTTTATGTTGACGACATTACAATTTTGTTCACAGGTTGTGGTGATAGCACACAAATAATCAATCTTTATAATAAGCAAATATTACGACTGGCTGACCTCCTGTGAACTTAATGTAAATACAATTAAAACTAAGGCTATGTTTTTTACAAGACAGAACCTAAACCAATACCAAGATATAACTATTTATTATAATAATAATAAAATTATCATTGTGAATTATTTCACTATTTTGGTTTAACACTACAGCATAACCTAAAATGGGATCGACATGTATAACATACTGTTAATAAAATCTCTAGAAACCTTTGCCGAGTGCTTAATAATCTAACTTATAAAACCCTCAAATTGTTACACTACACTCTTGTGCATACACGCTTGAACTATTGTCTATCCTTTTGGGGACGAACAACAAAAACTAATATTAAAAAAATCCAAGTACTCCAGAATAAATTTATTAGATTATTAGAATTTAAACTACACACTAATACTAATAATATACATTATCCAAGTATTTATAATTACTTGCTGGTAGATGTTAATCAAAATACCATTATTATTATAAAACAATCATATCAATATGTTTTGGGAATAAATATGTTTAAAAAGATTAAACAAAATATCAATATGGATATTATAGATATAAATATTGATACTCATAACCATGAAACTAGAAATAGATTTCAAATAAAGCCATGCTTCATTGGAACGCAAATGAAACAAAGAATCAACTATCAGGGACCAACTTTTTGGAATATTTTACCTGAAGAACTAAAATACATTAACAGTTAGAACTTGTTTAAAAGAGACTAAAAACATATTTGCTGAACTTATAAAAAAACCTTAAATTACTATACAGCACTTCAATTCTTTTTTTAATTGCGACTAATACCTACTAACAACTAACTGATCTACTGCATGACCCACCTACTACTACTTGTCTTCATTCTTTGACAATTTTTATATGACTTGGGTCTATTACATAGGGAGATGAGGGCTTTAGTCAGGTCATGTAAAGTCCTTTTCCCAGATTTTCCTGGCTGTTATAATAATTGCTTTTTACACTCAAATGTAAATACAAATTTGATGAAGGTATAATGTAACAGCTCAAACAATAAAATTATTATTATTATTATATGAGCTTGGAAACTGAAATAATTTGAGTCTGTCGCAATTTTATTACAAGGTAAATATCGCGCAAAGATTTTGAGTTAATAGCAAAGGATTAGGCAAAACCTGCTTTACATTTTCAGTTGCCTCGTGAAAATGTAAAGGAGGGGGA
This sequence comes from Macrothele yani, assembly GCA_039090855.1. Classification (NCBI taxonomy): domain Eukaryota; kingdom Metazoa; phylum Arthropoda; class Arachnida; order Araneae; family Macrothelidae; genus Macrothele; species Macrothele yani. The sequence continues at coordinate 17,114,200 of CM077018.1, read as the reverse complement.
ATGAGGTAAAACATCAAGACTGCCCAGGATGTGATAAGAACCAACTCTGACGCTCATAAATCTTGAAACGAAGACTGCAAACGAAATAAATATTTTTTTGCTGGTATGCTGGAAGGCAGACAAAAATACAAATATTGTCCTCTTAAGGTGAAAATACGGTGTGTCTAACAGGGCTATCCGGCTTATGATGCTGAATCCTGGCGAATACCAAACGGATCCGACAATCAAAGGGAGTCCTGCTACTCTTCCAAGTGCTTTCGGCATTGCCGACATCCTTCTAAACTTATTGACTCTGGCGACCCATCTATTCAGTGCGTGAAAGGTTTGAAGAACGGTGTCCGACTATTCCAAAAAATCATTACGTTTTTGTCCATAAGCAGAGAGTTTCACCACGAGTTGACTAGATTTATCTGTTAAAGTAAAATTGAGCGAGGAGTCCTTGTTGAAACGCTAAACGGCCCTGAGAATTTTAAACTGCCCATTCTCTAGTAACTGCTTTGCAGCCTGCATCAAACTCATAATATGCAAACACACGCCTAAATTAACCAAAACGCATCGATTGTTTTATTTTTAATAATGTGATGTATTTCCACAAATACGCTTGCAACACACCCGGCTGAAACACGCTTATGTATGTTGCAGCTAATAAATTTTCTTCAATGTGTATAGGAAATAAAAATATAAAAGTGTATACCGCCCTGTGTGATGCACATGGATTATCGATGACCCTTCATGTTAATCATATTTCCTGAATCACCTGATACTCATTCTGGTCAGGGTGATATCCAGCTAGTGCGGGCATGTCGAGCGGAAAAAGTGATAGGCCCATGACTGCCATTTTGTATTTTGGTAATGACGGGTTCGTGCCCTTGTTAGCTTTAACGTGTCTTTTGTCTTCAAACGAGAAAACTCGTATTTTTAGCCCAGGTACAAAACTTTATGTGAAACAAATCATTTTCTATGTACAGTAATTTCTTTTTACAATTTCAAGCAATTAACACTTCTTGCATATGGTACTGCAAAAAGTGGATAATTAGAACTCAGACATAAACCAGCAGCGACCGGATCTCAAAACCTACAATTTTAGCTTAATTTTTACTCTACCTTAAAATTATCAATGCCTGTAGTGTGCAAAAAAAGCAATATTTGAGAAATGGGTGCGGTAGTACTTTGTCTTGTAGAACTTGTAGAACTTCAATTTTTTACTGGTCAACAAAAGCGTTTCACTCTTTACAGACCAGCAGAATATCACATTTTTAAAGTCCTGGTTATTAGCATTAAACTGACAACAAATTCATATTATTATCATAAAAAAATTATTTTTTATAAATATTTAAGTTACAGTTCAGCCCTTTTTTTAAATACAAGATATCTGGACTCGTTTTAAGATGTGCTTATGCATGGATGACATCTTGATCAAAGTAAAGACCCTAAACTGGCAATGGTTTAGTTTAATTTTAACAAGCGATTAAGCAATTGAACTGAAACGCCAGTTGGTAAAGTATATGAATGCACAGAGCTGTAATAAAAAGTTCAATGTACAGAGCTTCAGCAAAAGGATCAATTGAAGACCAGCTCAATCGGATATCAGAAGTGGCAAGTGATTATGTTAATGAATGGTTACAGGGAAGATAAAGAACCAGTGGCCCAAGACAAACACTACATCCATGTATTATCGGGATTCGAATCCGGAACCACTACGGACAAGTGGTTCACAAGCCACTACTTATATCACTGCCCATCGATGCAGCAAAAACACCATTTGTTTGATAAAAGTAGGCCATCAGTCTTTAGATAACAATAGGCGAAATCATTTATATGCTTCCAGTGACATAGTACCTAAGTCACTGGAAACAGATAAGTGTTTTCTATCACACACACCCAATACAAATAAACTCATGTCAAAGTAAGCATCCAATTGTAATGAAATGTATCCTGTGCATTTTAGTGGAAGAGATAAGGAGTAATTACGATGTCACAGCTCTGATACTATGTATCATGGAATCATAAATACCATCAGCTTGATTAGCAATTGACTGCTGGATGAAGTTTTCTTCAAAACGGGGCCAATACTACGTGTCTTCAGATTTTCTCTTACAAATCGTTCTAATGTGTTTTTAATATTTATCCTACCATTCCTCATGTGGTCTTCTTTTAGTGGGTCATTCCTATTCTTTAAAAATGGAGAGACCTAGGAGAAGACGTTTCTCAGATCTGAAATATGAATTCACCAGCTGTTTCAAAGCTTCAGTGTGTGAACTTAAATTGCGATATCATGGAATCATGACATTTTTCTGATCAGTAGGTTTGTCCTGCTACCTTTCCTATTTTCAGAAAAGCTATTATTTTTTGTCCTTGCTTTCTAATTCCTTCATTACACCAAAGTCTTAGTAGTTTTTATTTAGTTAAAATCGATGTATCGAATTCACATGTGAGAAACCTAAGGATACACCAAGTACATTTTTCTGAAACTAAGGGTAACAACTTGCTTTATAAAATTATAATTCTTTTCAGAATGCTCACCCGGCAAGATTTATGTCCCCTAATATTCTGCATACCCTTGGACTTAGTTTGCAACCTGTTGTTCGAAGTAAATGTTTTAATTTTAAAATATCTACATCCACTTGTAATAAAGATCTTTTTACATTCTAACCATATTACATTCTTTTACCCATATATATATATATTTTTTTTTTACGGTTTACTGAAAAAAATGGTAAACAATGTGGGTAAAGTGATTGTGTAAATGTTAATTTTAATTTAAATTTACAGTAATATATAATGAAAAGTATTTAGATAAATAAAAGGATTTACGTTTCGAAAGATGTGAAAGGTACTTATTTGGAAAATAGCTGTGGGCTTGTAAAATATAGTAATTTAAAAGCAATTAATATATATGTTCACTGAATTGTTTAATTCCCTTTCAAACTAACTTCCAGTACGGTTGTATCTGATGAGGTCCAGGGGAAGCAGTTATATATGAGCGTATTGTAATGTATCTTACGGTATTGACAGTTAAAAACTGTATTTTTATATTACTACAGATTTCTCAGCGCGAACTTCATATTCGACGATAAAAACTTTCATCTTTTAGGTAATCAATACTTCACTTTGTAACGAAAGTTGTGAATTCACTGAGAATATTAGTGTATTTTCCAAGCAAACGTAAGAACAGTACTGTATCAGAGAATAAACAATAATGGCTTCATTTTTCATAGTGTAATCCAATCTTTCTAGATACAAACGCCAAATCATTACTTTGAGAATATTCTTGTTGAATCGCCATGTATATGGCGGAAAAGTATTATCAAGATTGTGATATCTCAAAGTAACAATGAGTTTTATTATGTTATTATTGTATATCATCTATAGCAGACATTAATGTTCTAAGCAAGTTCGGAAGTACGAAAGTCCTTGCTCATTAATTTAGAGTACTTTCTGAAAAGGATTACCTGAAATATTGCAGGAGAGCATTGATACAATACAGGCTCGTTTTGAACTTATGGCCAAATTATTCGAGCTAACCAGTTCATTAAGTTTAATAAAACTAAAAAAAAAAGAATAGCGATCTGTGGCGAAATTAATATAGGTAATCAAAATTAAATTGCGTATTTTTGAGTCTCATTACTGGAGAAACGGAATGTATATTTCTTTTTGGTTAAACAAAAGAGATATCTTCTCTGAAGCTTGATCGATCTAAGTACGTCTTATAAATTACTTCAAAAAGTTTTTTGAGCTTTGAAATTCCATATATCTAATTTCGTTTCAGGAATACAGGACGAATATGAGAAACATTTTTGAAAGAAATTGAAAGGCTAACAACGTTTATAAGCGAACGAAAATTCGCGAGAAGCTAATCTGTGTTCATAACACTCCTAAATTCCAAAAATTGTCCGATGTATTTGATATCCTTTATGTTTTAACGAAATTAGTGACGATAATTTTACGACCATAAAATGTACATGTATAACAGTATTTTAAAGTGAAAATAAATAATTTCGGCATAACAGTGCGTGCATTTTTTTATTATATAACGAAAGCAGAACGCCTTTAAAGGGGCATCAATCCTCTTAGCTTTATACTGAAATATTCCAAAAAATATTTTGTACGTAGGGATTTTATGATTGATAGCACAATACTTTAAGCTTTGTTGTAATGGTTTTCCACGAATAGAAAGTTTATAGCGTAATAGATTGTTCAAATATAAATAATTATAACATTGTTTAGTACAGAATTACCAACATAATTTGAAAATAGCAAATATGAGAAAAAAAATATTTTTTCTGCTATATATAAAAAATACACAGTATTTATATATAGGCGGTTGTTCTCGCTGATATCCTGAGTAAACGCCATGTGCAGCGCGGAAAGCAACTAGACGTGCTATGAGTGACTCAATAATGTTAGATGTTCACAAGTATGTGCAGCCATGCTGAATGCACTGCATCTGACAGCTGCTTGGAAGATTTACAGAGCGAACAACACAATCGAGGATCTCCCACAAATGCTCAACGGGGTTTACGTCTGGGGAATAAGCGAACCAGTGAAATACTTTGAAGTTTTCGTCGAGTTCTTCTAACCACTCACAGACATTTCTATCTGTGTGACACGTCGCATTGTCATTTTGAAAGATCATCTCCGCCCCAGGGAAGACAATTAGTGTGTATGGGTGTACCTAATCTGCCAGGATGTATTGAAAACGAATTCGATCCATAAGGCCTTCCACAGGTATGAGTGGACCCAGAGAATGACACGAAGTTTTTCCTTGACCATAACGCAGCCACCACTAGCTTGTGTTCTGCCAGCAGTGATTTAAAAGTGTTTGTTTTCTGATGTTTCTCGCCTTATACACCAACGTTCATCCATTCGATGAAGCAGAAAACGTCAGTCATCCGAAAAGGCAATCCTTTGCCAATCAGGTAAAGCAAAACAAGTTTTCTTGCTGGATAAAATCATCAGTAGTGAAACAGTCGTCGTAGCACGATGTGTGATAGTGAAATCTAAAACTATATGATGTTTAAAACTTTAATGAGAGTTAAAACAGCACATATGTGATACATAAAACATAAGATCTTTCCGGCTCGCCTGCCACTCCCATCATCAGATGAATGACCAACTGAGCGAGGAAACTTACAGAGTTATATAGTAAGACTAAGTGACGTAAGGACAAATAATTGCTCATGCGCAGGTCCAGTGAAAAAAGGAGATGGATTTTTTAGCGAACACATAGGAAACAATTAAACAAAATTAAATTAAGTTAATATATCACGATCAATGAGCATTTTCCAAGGATAGGGAACATGGTACGGAAAATCATCATCACAAGCACTCTTTTTGTGTTTTAATATATACAGGCTTTCGGTAATTGAAAGTCAAAAACCTGTTAGGTGGTGAAGCAAGGATAGTGACAGTGTCCCAATCAGGGCTATTTCCACCTTTGTGAACAAGTCTGGCTAAAGATGTATTTTGTGAACACATCTTTATATTATATTTATGTTCATCTAGCCGAGTAGCCAAGGTACGCACCGTGGATCCAATGTAAACTCGTTGTTCACTGTTCACATCCACAGGATTCAACGGTACGCAATAAATACCATTTTTATTAGCGATGTCAATCAGGTCTCTGTCATTTTAAGCAGTGCTAAAATGTTTGTTGTTTTCACACCAAAATTAAGTCTGTACTTACGACAAACATTACGTAGAATTGAGATGATACTTGGTATATAATCAATAGAGCCAATGTACCTGGTTTCCAAATGGTCACGTGAAAGGGTTCTGAAAGTAGTTCTGTGCAACTTCTTACGTTCAGCATCAACGACACTTACGGGGTATCCAAACTGTACAGCAATATTCTTAATATTAGCAATATCTTTGCGTCGAAGTTCTAAAGTTGAGCAATGGGAATTAGATTTGAGTAACATAAATTGTGAAGAGGACAGTTTATAATTGTTAGGATGGGAAGAGTCAGCCGGTATCATACAAACTGAGGAAGTAGGTTTACGGTACACAGTAGTTTGGATAGTATTGTAGTGGGGATCTCTAAGAATAATAAAGTCTAAAAAAGGCAGACATCAGTTCTCCTCAAGCTCAAGGGAGAATTTGATCGTAGGGTAGGGACTAGAAAGAACAGAAACAAAAGTATGGAATTCATCCAGCAAGTGAGGCCAAAAGACGAGAATATCGTCTACATAACGGAGAAAACATAAAGGCTGCAGGTTATAGTTAAGGAGGACAAGAGTACTGTTGTATAACAAGTTCACCAAGGACAGGGGACAGAGGGGAACCCATGGGAGCACCTTGAGTTTGTTTAAAGATGGTGTTATCGAACTTAAAATAGGAACGGTTGGAGGTTAATCTAAGGGCGGAAAAAATGGCTTGAGATTTGGTAATAGATAATAAATTAGACAATGTTTCATAAATAATGTTATGCGCTGACTCAATGGGGATGTTAGGATACATCGATACAACATCAAGCGATGCCATAATAAATGGCTCATCCCCCAGGGTTAAAGAATTTAACTTTTGCAAAGCTGCAACAGAGCTAGATACCGAAAAACTGTTATTAATGAGGAGGGGGGTAAGAAAATTTGATAAGGCACGTTCTAAAGGTCGGGTCGGGCTAGCATATCGGGAAACAAGAGGCCGAAGAGGATGCCCCACTTTATGGAGTTTATATTTGCCAAATAGCTCGGAACACGCGGCCCGACAGGGGGTTGAAGTTGAGATTTGATACAATCAGGTAAGGAACTATGGTTTTTTAGTTTGCTGATAGAACTTAATGTAGCCTTGGTAGGGTCCTTCCGAATTACAACATGAGGTATATCATCTAGTGCAATCTTCATCTTAGATTGGTAAGTGTCTCTATCAATAATAACAATTTGTGCAGCTTTTTCTGCAGCCAGGAGAGATAGGTTAGGGTTATTTTTAAGAGCTTTAACTTGTTTAAAGTCCTCACTGAATTCCGAATTACAATGTTGTTTATTGATAGACCTAAAGGTTTGAATAGATCTAGAGACCTTGAGGCGAGTATAATCCCTTTCTTCTTCAGGAAGGAGTCTGATAATATTTTCCGTCTGGGGAATGGTGCGAAATTTCTTAAGTTGCCGTACAGGGTAGGCATACTTAAGACCCCTCTGAAGAGCTTGTTTATGAGATGTATTCAGTTCGTAACTACTGAAATTAAGGTAGTTCACGTGTTGACTTATATTAGGCTTATTAGCACAGTAAACACCACTGGAAACTTTATGTTGTAAGTCACGGTCCACAAGAGTACACAGTTTTTTAACATGAATTTCTTGAATTTTAGATACTTCCTTTTCAATGGATGCTATAGTTGTCACTAAAACCTTATCCAATTGAATGGGGTTTGTCCATTGCCATAGTTGTTTATAAGTTCCATAAGTTCGACGGTGCAAATAATCAATGGTATCTTTTTTGAATCTAATCTCAGTTGCTAAGCGTTTACTTTCAGCATTAGAAATAATCAGACTGTCACGACTGGATCTTGGTGTGCAGTGTAACGAAAGAAATTTAGGGATGATACCAAGCTTCCTAGCATTTAACAGAAATTGCAGGTGTGTCTTCTCGATCGCCAGTTTTCGACGGAACCAACGGAAGGCCAAAACTGCTCGCTCGATAATCATTTATTCAAAATTAAAGGTGAAAAAACATACCAGCGGCACAGGTAAAGCAAAACAGGTTTTCGTGCTGGATAAAATCATCAGTAGGGAAACATCCGTCGTAGCACGATGTGTGATAGTGAAATTAAAAAAGAACAATTTCTGTAGCCCATCGAGATGATAACGGTGATCATTAAACCCTCTATCTTACAATGAAAGGAATAAGCCGATATTAAGTAAATAAATGTTTCGTAGTTGTTGTACACGGCAGCACTTACGTACCGATTCAATATAAATAACTTTCATGTGAAAAAATGTGTATTTCTTTCGTGAAATATGGCATTTGTCGAAGTCTTTAGAGACAGGTGGATCATTTCTTGATTGAGATAGCCCATGTCGTGCAGACCCCTGACCATGGTATTTGTGCAAACATCAGTATAATAATCGTTAATCGGAGAGTTACGTTTTCCAAAGCCTTTGGAGGCATGTAGATGATTTTTTCGGTCTAGATACCACATGTCGTGTATGCTGCTGGCATTGTATTGGTGCAAACATCAGTCCAATAATCTTACATTTTTTTATTTCAGATTATTAGCGATATCCATTTATGTTCTTAGCATACCGCCCTTTGCAAAGTTCCCCTTTGCAGTTCTGTTATCTTCCGATATTTACCGGGTCTTTTTCTGTTATGTCCTGCTGCAATCTTCTGTCATTTAAAAATAAAATTATCAATCTTCAACATAGGTATCTTTAATGTCACTGAAATAGCGTGTATGGAGCGACGGCGTAAGTGGCATATCACTTACCGCCAGACGGAGCTGAAGATGAGTTATACCAGTCAACCATTTCCGTTTGCATTCACACCTGTGCTGTGGTCAAATCACAGCCTGTGAACGTATTGTACTTGTGTCTATTACTTGGTGTTAACGTTGGATGAAATCACAATCACTAGTGGACTGACCGGATATATTTCGAAAGACAGTATGTAACGAATGGACAATGAAACAGTATTACCTTCAAAATAAAATATCCATCAGTCACTCCTTCGCCCTGATCGATACTTCTTCTGACTACGTTTCTACAGCTCAACGGAAGGGAAAGTTTTGTCGCTACCACCCATGCTCACGAGACGTTTGTGATGCGCGTAAGAAGTGAGAACTTCTATTTAATGGAAATTTGTAATCTCAAACGCCAGACTGCAGGCAGATTAGAAAAATAAGAGTGCCAGAAGTGCTAGTCCTGAATATGATGTAAAAACGAGCACTTCCATGTGGAAAAAAAGAGTCTAGGGAAAGGCAAAGATGATTCTATTTGTAGCAAACGAACCAAACCCTCGGATCCAACGGATAAAGTTGTGTGGCTCTGGTTGCTGGGATCTCCTGTTGTATGATTTGCTTCCTTTCCTCAAATTATGGCGGCGCGGTTACTTCTGGGAATTCCATCACTGTCTCCAAATGCTTCCTACATTTTCTTTCTTGTCCAGTACACATATCCAAACCTCCTAACTCCTAGTTTCCCAAGGGCAGCTTTAGACTTTGAGCCAGTCACTTGTTTACTACAACTACTTCAATTAATTCGTAAACATTACATTTCTGAATTATTTCTTCCTTCAAACTAATTTTCGTTGATTTCATTATTTCAGAATTTACAATATTTCATTTCCCATGAGGTGCAACAAATTCTAATAATGCAACTTTACCATTTAACCTTTACGTTGCATTAATCGTAAACTTAAGCAAATCAAAAAATCAATGTAACAAAATTCATTTTCAGTAATTTAGATAAAATAGAAGTTACATAAATATTTATGAAACTTATTTCATATTATTAGTGTTCAGTTAAAAGATTTAGTTGAAGCTGCTTCACTCGCTCGAAAAAGAGTACTGTTTTAATGTAGCTATCACAAGGAATCAATGTAATAGAAAAAGTAGGATTTTTAAAAAAATGTAGTTTTCTGCTACAATTTATTACTTCAAGTAACTTTGTTATTAATCGGAACATACAAATTATTCAATTATTCTGGAATACGACAAACAGGAGCACTATAGAAAAGTATTTTGGTTTGGGCTCTACTCTGTTAAGAAGGAACATATATATTTTTTTAATTTATACATGGAGAAAACGTGCTCAATTTATTTCAACAGGTACTGTTTGAGAATTTTCTTAATTATTTTGGGCAATACGTTTTTGCTTAGGATTAAAAAAGAAAGACCGCATGCATAAATAATACTGGGGAACAAAGTTTTGTTGCATATCTACCAGCATTTGCTCGTACCTAATTTGAGTGTGATGAATTCAAACCTGAAGTTAGTTTTTCTCTGTAAGCTCTAGATTGTTTGCGACTAAACATTTCCTTTCTCACGAAATTTTAACGTCTCTCGCATGATGACATGATCTATCTGAGAAATTCATGGTCTTGCAGTCCTAAACTTAGGCTTCAACAACCGTCTTGGCAATTATAGGGGAAAATTTGCGATTGTAGCTGGGACGTTTGTGGATTTTTTTCAGGTCAATCTTGTTTGATGCTACAGCAGTAGTCTGCTATCGCATTTTTGTCCCATCGCACTTCATACCGATGTTCCATCATCATGAGGACTGGACGGAAACGCCCTCCCTGTACATCATTAACAGCCCCAATGTTCTCGTGGAACTGTTCAAGGTGTCATCCCGGAAATGAGTTTGAACCTCATGTAGCACACAAGATCCCGAAAAGCCAATAGCGTTCTAGTAACGAAAACCTCATAATTATCTGCCTTTTTGTTACCAAGAAAGTTTTGTATAACTGCCACGAAAGACAGCCATGCTGCCTTCTCCTTGTCATTCATGTGCCTGACAAATTCCTCATCACATACAAGGACACGAAAATGGGGTCCATCGAACATATCTGCTTTGATCTTCTCGAAAGACAAAGAAAGTATTGCAGAAACTATATTTTGAAAACATTTACCAGGCCGGTTTTGCTTACCTGCGCGAACTGTTTCATCAAGTCGAGCTTGATATGGAGTGGGAGAAAAATAACCTTTTGTCCCTTGACGATTGGTTCATTCACAATATTTGGCATGCCTGCTTCTAGAGTTTCACGGATGGGCCACTCCTTCCGGATCCAGTCTTTTTCTCAAGCTCGGCTGTCCCACATGCAGAGATAGCATGGAAACTTCATGAAGCCTTTCTGTTGACCAAGGAGGGAGTTTTCCATCTTCAGGTCCACACAAATGATCCAAATTTGCTCGTGATATTTGAGTAAGCCAATAAACATTTTTTTGTCATTATGTTCGTCTCGCAACTTCACAGAGCGACCAACTAGAACCGCTCCATAAACATTGTCATTGTGCAAGGGTATACATTTGAAGCTGCGCTTTGAGCTGTCGAGAAATAATAACCATTCTTTTGGAGTATGCAACGTAACACCTAATTGCATGAAAAGACCTGCAATATCGTGTCAGTAAAAAACTGCTTGTCTTCTGAAAAAGTGTCCACAAAAATATGATCTCGCTTTCAGAAATAAGACACTTTTGCAGAGTGGTCAAGTAGGTTTTGTTTTGCAGCCTGGAAGCTGATACCTAAACTGCTTTCTTGGAGAGCCCCAAATTACGAACAAAGTGATTCAATTTCGGTTGGATAAACTAGTGAGGGGCTAACCACTGTTTGGTATCAGATGAAGAGTCTTCGGATTCTAAAAACATTCCTTGAAATTCGTTATCTCAACCCTCGTACTCTTCCTGATAATGTTCACTGCCTTCATCGTCACATAAGTAAAAAAAACTGGGACCAAGAGTTCCTCAGAGAGCGGCGCAGGTCGAATTGCTGAGGGATTACTAGGATAGGATACCTTACGTTGATTTTTCTTATCGACATCCTCTGTGTTGACCAGGCAAAAATAGCAGTCAGTATCGTGGTCCTTTGGTTCTCGCCAAACCATGGGAACTCCAAAGGGCAGACCATTTCGTTTTCCTTTTGTCCAGTCACGAAGCATTTACTCACAATTATGACACACAATGTGAGGAGCCCATTTCTTGTCTTGATCGCTAAGGGGAACTTCAAGATAGATTTTATAGGCACGCCTCATAAACGAAGTTATATTGCGCCTTTTACGAAGAAGTGTGTAGCAGCCACATACAAAACAGAATGCATCAGGACTATTTACACATTTTTGCCTACTTGGAGAGGCCATGATCAGGTCTAAAACAAAGTAAGAAGAGGTGTCATTCTTCTGTAAATCAGATAAATCTCTGGAATCCAAAATTAACAAAAAGATAAAGAACATTGATGTTTGTAAATAATTAGCCTAATTAGTTTATTGTTAGCGTAGATGTAAGTCTAGTTCGTAAGCGGTTCCTAGTGTAAATAGCAGTGGGTGTCCTTTTTTTGCTAAAATCACAATATTCAAATTGCTTGAAAACTAGAGAATGTATAGGAAAGCTGATTTCAGATTTGAAATCAGCGTTCAAGAAATATTTGAATCAGCTGAAAAATCACATGCAACAGAAAACAAGAAAAAAATTGTTCCCCAATGTAATATTTGCCTCTCTGGCAGCTGAACACAATAATCAAATTACCCTCACTCACTATCACTCTGTTACTAATGAGTTATATTTAACGTTTTAACTCTGTTTTGTTAAAAATGCATATCTTTCAACTACTGAACTCCTACTTGTCTGTTTTATAATTCCGAGCGATCTACACTTTTTCGTCAAAGAACTCAGGGGGTCAGTGTGTTTTTCATGAAGCAAATCTATAATACGGACGCTTTTTATGTAAGCTTTAATATAGTGGGATTTGAAGATAAATATGCACAGTAATGTAACTGTCGAAAATTATCTATACGTTTCATAACATACTTGCGTTGAATTGAATCGCAGGAAAATAACTAACATATAGGTAAATATGAATTTAAAAATATTGTTCAGGGTCAAAGATTGCTTAGTGAAGTCGAGTGTTTTGAAATGTTTGATTGGGAGTTTAACTACCACCGTGAGCAACTCAGTGAGCTATAAGCAGTCTTCAGTCCCTAATTTTGGGTCAATGGTTCCACGGAAAGGAGAGAACAAGTGCCGTAAGAAAAACACATCATCCAAACTTCACCAAGATTCTAACTCGGACCAGTGTCACAAGCTAACACTTAGAATACTGCGCTACTACGGTGGTCTTCGAGAGTTTTTAGCACGTCTTTTCAAAAAAAAGATCGTGCCTATGTTACCGATTTGTCCGTCCGTCCGGCAGTCCGCCCGCCCATACCAACAATATCTCTGCAACTATTTGTCTGTTTAAAAAAAAATATTTTTGCATTGGGAAGCTTGAAATATGCAAATGATGATCCTTTATTTCCTTTTTTTTTTACGATGTACAATTTCGCCGCTAGAGAGCGTAAAGGCAGATGATGTCGAATTCAAAAATACGTTTTATTTCACATATTTGCTTCTAAACATCCGATTGAAAAAAATGCTTTTATCTTTCGATTCCATTTACATCGAAGGGTATTTTAGATATAGTTACTTTTTGAAATTAATAATAGATTTTACGCTAGGGGGCGTAAAAGTAAATTACATTTTCCCCGATAATTCTTTTTCCAAAACTCCGATTTGAAAATGTGTTTTTTCAGCGGATACACCTCCTGATGGAAAATGTTTTGCATATAATTTAAAATTTTTAATAAAGAATACTTTGGCCACCAGGGACGTAAGTGTTAATTTTTGCTTCTGATGTATTTGCCATAAAATCTGAGCTTCTAAAATATCGATTGAAAAAATTATTTTGTGGACTGATGCCACTCACATAAATAAACCTTTTTGGAATATTTTATTCTTAAAATATTACACAGTTTCTCTGCCAGGGGGCAGTGATGTATATCTTAGTTTCGTCAATATCTCTACTTCTAGGAGGCCGATTTGAAAAGTTTCTTCTTTCTTGGATAGTGTTTTAAGTGTGACATGTTTTTCATATAATTTCAAGTAGTTTATAGACTTTCCGCTAGGGAGCGTAGAGGTAAATTGCGTTTCCCCCTATATCTCTGCTTCTAAATCTCCGATTTGAAAAATTCTTTCTGCACTGGATACAGCTCCTAGTGGGAAAACGTTTGCACATAATTTCTAATTTTGGTAATAAATAGTTTGGCCACCTGGGGGCGTAAATCTCAATTTCCGCTTCTGATGTACCTCCAGCAAAATATGAGCTTCTAAATTCTCGATTGAAAAAAACGTCGTTTGTACACCGATAATAATCATGTCGACAAACCTGTTAGAAGCATTTTCTTCTTAAAATAATGCATGGTTTCTACGCCAGGTGGCGTAGATGTATACCTTATTTTTGTCAATATCTCTACATCTAGGAGTCCGATTCGAAAAATTCCCTCTTTGTTGGAAGTGTCTCCAGTGTGACATGTTTTTCATATAATTTCAAAATTTTAAAGTAATTCATAGACTTTCCGCTCGGGGGCGAAAAGGTAAATGCTTCCCCCCTGTATCTCTTCTTCTAAATCTCCGATTAGAAAATTTCTTTCTGCACCGGATACAGCACCTGATGGGAAATCCTGTGCACATAATTTCAAATTTTTGTACAAAAATGTTTGGCCACCAGGTGGCGTAAGTCTTAATATCCGCTTCTGATGTATTTGCAGCAACACATAAGCTTCTAAAATCTCGACTGAAAAAAAAGCCCTTTGTTGACCGATACTACTCATGTCGACAAAGGTTTTAGGAACATTTTCTTTTTGTAATAATGCATGGTTTCTACGACAGGGGGCGTAGATGTAGATCTTATTTTTGTCAATATCTCTACTTCAAGTGGTCCGATTTGAAAAATACCTTCTTTGTTGGATAGTGTTACCGATGCGAAATGTTTTACCTATAAATTCAAAATTTTCAAGTAAATCATAGACTTTCCGCTGGGGGGCACAAAGGTAAATTACGTTTTCCGTGTTATTTCTGCTTCTGAAACTCCGATTTGAAAAATTCTTCCTGCATCTCATACAAGACCTCATGGAAAATATTTTTCACATAATATCTAATGTTTGGTAAAGAATGGTTTGGCCACCAGAAGGCATAAGTGCTAATTTCTGCTTCTGATGTATTTGTAGCACAATCTGGGCTCCTTAAAACTCGACTTAATTTTTTTTCCTAGGACCGATGCCGCTCATATGGAAAAACCTTTCCAGAATACTTTCTTACTAAAATAATGCATGGTTTTCACACCAGGGGACGTAAAGTCAAATCTTTTTTTGTGTCAATATCTCTGTTTCTAAGGGTCCGATTTTAAAAGTTATTGATGTGTTGGAGAGCCTTTCCGATAAGAAATGTTTCTCATATAAATTCATGTTTTTCTTAAGGAACAAGTCTGCAACTAGAGGACGTAAGCTCACGATTCCGTTTACAGCAATTTCTGAGGGATTAAAAACCCGATTGGAAAACTTTTTCTTCCGTCAGATATTATTGTGTTCCATACCGGTTCCATTGACTTTGAATAGCTTTGATAAATTTAATTTGCGTTAGAACGGATTCAAAAGACGTGCATATTACACCCGAAAATTCGATGTCATCTTTCTTGTTTTATTCTTGTGTTATCAAATACTGAATCTACATTCTTGTAAAGCGGGAAATAGTTTAAGCGGCTTTCTCTGCCTGAACACTTATTTTGGGAATCACAGACACAAAGGTGTATGATCTGTATAGTTGTAACACATGGGTATAAATTTATGTTCAAGCAGCCTGCAATGTTTTAATACAAGCATCTTTGAAGTCCGCCAAGAGATGCAGCGAAATCTCTCTCCGATGAACAGAGCCAAAAACGAGAGACTTTCACGCTGTCGTCCGACGATGCTCGTAACCCTAAGTAGACCGTCTGCAAATTGAATTTGTAACGGTAATCTAGAAAAAAGAGCTTGACGTTTTAAGGCAAGGTATGGAAATTGAAATCTGGCTTAACGTACACATGTGTATTGATAGAAAAACATCTGTTCTACATTTTAGTGAGATGACCACACTCGTGCACATGCACTCCTTTTTTCAACATTCAAAGTTGTCCTCGTGACAGCACAGGGTGTGCTTACTTAAAATTGCGTGAGTCAATTTCACTTCTTTTCTTACTTATTATTCCTGGTATTGTTTTGTGCTGGTGCCCTACCACTCTGCTCTACATTAAATACCAGAGCTGACGTCTTACATAAGCTTACATTTATTTGTCTGTTATCCACCAATTCATTTGCTTCGGCATTTTACCAATACGGTGATACGCAAAACTAAGTTAAGCACTGTACTACCGGACACATAATAGCTGAACATTTGCTCATAATAAAGCTTTCTCTCCGCAAATGATACAACTGTTGTTTCAGTTGCGTTGGTTTTAATTCGGTTGCACATAATGTTGTATACATTATGTGCGATTTATAAAAAAGATTCTCGATTTTTCGTGGATATTGTGATTCACTTGGGACTTTATCCCAAAAAAGCGCTAATTTTTGAAAAGGGACAACATTTTAAGCTGAAATTTGAAAATAAAGGCCGGACGTTCTGACGTTCGTATCCGTATGTGCGCCGTTTGGCTCGTAAGCTTAGATGGCGCCATAATGCACAGCTTCTGGTGGGAACGGTTTCACTCCATTCTCATTATTCGTCGGCAAACATCAAGTAAGATGGTCTTAATGATTGTTGATCGTATGTTTATCGTTCAAAGTTATTGGAATTCCGGCTCTTACAAAGGGTGTTAGGAAGAGCTGAAGAAAACGATTTCAAATCTTGCGAAGAAACTTGAGACGACAAGAAGCCTCTACGATGCGCATTCAGGAGGGCGACCTGCAATGTCAGAGAATACTGTGCAGTGTGTGAAAAAAAGGTTGTTACAGTCTCCAAAGAAATCGTAACGTAGAATGTCGCAAGAAACAGGATTGTCATATTCCTCCTGCCAGAAGGCAGCAAAAATGGTTAAACTGAATCCATATTGTGTTACAGTTGTTCATGAGCTGTTACTACTTGATATGCCGAAACGAACGCATTACTGCCGGTACTTTAAGGAGTTTGTCATTCAAAATCCAGGCGTATTAGACCTTACGTGGTTCATGGACGAAGCCTGGTTCCACCTTTCCAGCTATGTGAACTCACAGAATACACGGGCATGTGCGAGTGAGAACCCCTACCTCATTTACGAGGAAAGAGTGCATCCCATAAAGATTGGAGTATTTTCACTTAACGGGATAATCGGTCCGATTTTCTTTGAACAAACTGTCAACGCAGAAGTGTATCTCAATATCTTCACGCAGTTCGTGAACCAACTGGATGATATTGAACAGAAGAATGGCTTATTCCAACATTATAGTGCGACTTGTCATACTTCGAATTCCAGCATGGATGAGATTTGAAGTTTCTTCGGTGATCGGGTTATCTCCAAAGGTTTGTGGCCGCCCAGGTCTCCATATTTAACTCTACACGATTACTTTGTATGGCAAGATATGAAGAACAACATCGCACAGGAACTTGAAGAAAGAAATGCCAACATGTTGAGGCTTACATTTGACAATACGCAGAGATGTGTTGATCTCTGGATGCAAATGGTGGACATTTTCAACATCATCTCAGATATCGATGTGATTGTGAAACAGTAAAGCACTTCGTCTTCAAATTTCAGCTTGAAATGTTTTCCCCTTTCAAATTATAAGGCTTTTTCGGAGTGAATCACTATGTATTAGAATATCCGTCACTTTTATATATATTTACAAACCGCGAGCATTTATAATACCCCTGATTTAATGACTCGCATAGATTATTCAAACTAAAAACTTGTCTGCTGGTTGAGTCCTGATATGCCTGTATGTGACACCTGGGGATCCGGTCACTTTCGACTAAAACTAAACAACGTATTTTTAGATTATAGGTATAATATAAAGCGTCTAAATTTGTGAAAATATTTTAAATATAAATAAATTAGGAATTCACTTATTCTTAGAATTTCCCTAACTGTGTTGCACTGCATTTGTACGTAGTTGAATGTGAAACTTATGGTTACTCTAGTGTTACGAACTGTGAGATTAAGCCAATTGTCAACGGATGTTAGTTTAAGAAAATCCCATTTTAAAATACTGATCTATAAGTGAACGATACTTCGGTCATCAGTCATGCTTTTAAGCTTTTATTTCTCCTTTATATCATATTGATGGCAAAGAAACTTAATGAAAACACGAATAGTAAATACAATGAAAATTTAATGAAAAGAAAATTTAATGATAGAACGCACCGGAAGTTCTCCAAATTTGGAAAAAAATAGAAAGCAACTCCTAACATACTTCTTTCTGCATGATGTTTTAAGGAGTAGGAATGGTGATCAATTACATTATATTAATTTTAAATAATAAGTGAGTAAAACAATTTGAAGTTTATAAGTACTCAATAAGACAACGTAGAATAGATAATATGTGGTCGAAAAGGGAGCATGCAAAAATATGCACTTCATATTTGAGAAAAAAATTCCACAGTGCACCACAAGTTTTACGTAGATATAATAGAAAGAATAGTAATGGTGTGTATTTTTGCACTTTCTCCTTAGTATTGGTTTAGAAAAATTAATAAATTCGGATTCAGCACTGTAAAGACTGTCTGTCCTATATCCAATCTAATCGAAATTATTTAGTAGTATACAGAAGTGAATTTTCTACGAAAAGCATTTGGTCAGAAAGTTTCTACGAAACGCATTAGCAATCAGAAAGTTTACGGTAATTGATACATCATAGCAATCGTCATAATAGTAAACCTGACGAAATTTCCGAAATGATGACCAAAATAATTACTCAAAGCACATTTAATATTTTTTTTCATTTTTCAAACAGCCATCTCGCGGATTTCTCACTCGAAATATTCAGAAGTATTTGTAACATCTGTGACTGTTAAGTACAACGCCCACATGAATTTGTTCAGATTTTCAACACTTTGAATTAGTTAACATATTCACTGAAACCACTTTTTGCATGTCACACGTCTTATTTTGAAAGCAAAACTGAAAGTGCATTGAAATAATTAAGTAAATTATAAATCTTTCGAAGTAAAAACATTTCTCGACATTTATATGAGCCGCCCCGGTGGTCCAGTGGTCTAAGGCGTTGGCCTCTGCTCGTTCGTCCGTAAGGGGTCCGGGTTCGAATCCCGGGCAGGCATGGATATTGTGTTTGTCTTACGGCACTGGCTCTCTCCCTTCCCTGGAACCAGTGACCCTAAATTAGGGACGGGCGACTGCTTATAGCCCATTGAGTTGCTCACGGCGGTCGTTAACCCTCCAAAAAAAATTATATGAAATTAAGAACTCTTTCAGAAATTTAAAAATAGTGTTTTGTTAAATAACTGTAAAATTAGTTTCAAAAATGTCAAAATGTAGATCTTTCTTGGAACATTTATAAACTGGTTTTCTTTACTTCAGGGCCTTTGAATAGGCTTAGAGATTTAAATTGATCGCAGTTTTTATAGGTAGAACGAGGGTAAATGTACGTTGGCTCGCAAATTATACGTTGCTGGTTATCGTGCATTTCCTAGATTATAAGATTATGCTATTGCTGTCAAACACTGAACAAAATTCACTTTCACATTTAATATGCGTTTCCCAGTCTGAACTTTTATGTTACCCGCTAAATACCTCCTCACTTCAGGATGTACAGAATGGGCAACACAGAATCAAAATATCATAATATTTTTGTACTTGTGTGCAGGAATGAAAACGTGCGTTCTGTGAATGGAGATTTAAAGCCTCTAAGAGCTTTTTTTTTTTTTTTTTTTTTGATTGAAGGTTTAACGACCACCGTGAGCAACTCAATGGGCTATAAGAAGTCGCCCGTCCCTAATTTAGGGTCACTGGTTCCAGGGAAGAGAGAGAGCCAGTGCCGTAAGACAAACACAACATCCATGCCTCACCGGGATTCGAAACGGACCCCTTTCGGACGAATGATCAGAGGCCATCGCTTAGACCACTGCGCCACCGGGGCGGCCTCTACTAGCTTACAGGAATGTATTTGGAATCTAACACACTCTACTTTTGGGCATAGCTTAACGTCTTCTTCGAGTTGTTCAGATGAAAATATGGAGTTTAAACTTTGTGAGAGAAAACAACACTCCTATAAATTATCTTTCAACTCCTCAAATGAGAATTACACTTCTATCTTCAGCACAGGCTTGCGACAGAACTGGGATCTCAGAGAGAGAAGGATCCTCTAAAGTAGTGGTTCGCAGCAAAATTAGGAGGGAGAGTATTTCCTTCCTAACACACTTTTAAGATTTTTACGGGTTTATTAACGTTAAAAGTAATAAGCCCGGAAAAACCTTAAGAGAAAAAATAAGGAAGGAGACTTATTATCGGTTTACGGGATATATTTTGATGGATGGAAGGACAAGACCTTTGTGACATGTTTTAGCGAGCCTGTGGTTCGCAGGCCCGTTTGGTTCGTTTCGTCCTTCACAAAGTACGGCCTTAAGGAAAATACCTTCAGTTCAGGAATCCATTTTGCCAAGAAATCCGAATATTTATTCAAGGTATATATATACAACTGTACATTATTTACATGCTTTATGGATTATATCCCATAAAACGAAAAAAACATTATGGTGTATCACCGTGACATCTCATTCTCCTCGCCTTCCAATCTCTAATGTCCTCCTCGTCTCCCTTCCTCCGCGAACCCCCCAACGTTTTCGGGGGTTGCATTGTTGACACCTCGTAACGAATGTTCTTTAAGTTCCGCCTCCAAGCATGTAAGAAGGCGTACCGAATATCACCATGTATTTGACAACCAACGACTATCTTACGAGTTCGAGCAAAATGGCGTCGTTGAGGACCAATGTCCCCAAAATGTCCAGCAGTGAGTTTGCAAGGATAAATTGTTCGTTCTCGTACAAGATATCTTACACGGCTGTCACTTGAACATATACATATACACACGAAAAAGACACAAAAATCATATATAAGTATTTAAAGGGGCCTCTCGTTCGCAGAGATCCTCACACCCCCTTCCGGTTTAACATTACTCGACCAAGGTCGTGAAATGGAAACCACTTAAACCTAAAGGGTGTTGCTTTAGTCCCAGTACAATTTTAGAACTAAGAGCCAAAGCAATTTAAAATATTCAATGCACCTTACTGTGCTGTGTGTATTTCTGTTTATGTCCCATGGTCTAACTTCTTCATTTTTAAAACATAGTTATACGCAAATAACATTAAATTCCACTCAGACGACATTTTCAATTCACCTGGGCAGGAGTTAATCCTTTCAAGAATCTGACATTATCAATAATAACTTCTTTTCCCGTTCTCCATCCATTGAGGCGTTACTCTTAGCATTAGACGTGGTAACTTTACATTACCAACGTAACATACATATAACATCAAACATTGCACCTATTAAATATAACATTGTCACGAAAATAATAATACACAAGAAAATATGATTATCTCTTGGTAAACTTTTATCACTTACATTAATTGCACACAATACTAATTTACACTGAACGTTTACTGAAATATCATTTACAATGGAACATTCTCTATTTATTTTTTTTCAGTAACCTCTACGCATTCTCATGTCCGTGTCTAGAGAGAGCATCCGCATCAAGATTAGCCTTCCCAGACTTATGACGAACTGTTACATTGAAACGAGCTATTGCTAATGCCCATCTTTGCAATCTTGCATTTTTAGGAATGCATTCTGTCAAGTACTTCAAAGGATTGTGATCACTATAGAGAGTAATCTGTCCTCCATAGGTCCACATCTCAAATTTCTCTAGAGCATAAATAGCTGCGTAAGCTTCTCTTTCTATGGTGCTCCACTTACTCTGTGCTTCTGTTAACTTTCGACTAATGAAAGTTATTGGGCGAACATTTCCCTTGTCATCCCTTTGTCCGAGGCAAGCTGCGATTCCAACTGAAGACGCGTCACAGCTTATCTCGAAGGGCTTACTCAAATCAGGAGTACTCAAATATGTAACCTTACATAAAGCGTCTTTCAATTCTATAAAGCACTTGTCAGCTTCTACTGACCATGGAATATTATTTGCCACATATTTCTTTGTTAAATCTGTAAGTGGTTTAGCCAATATAGAATAATTTGGAATATATTCCCTGTAATAATTAAACAATCCTAAAGCGGATCTCAAATCTCTTTTCGTCTTTGGTAGCTGCAAATTTTTAATCACTGATATCTTATCAGGATCAGGTCCATGTTTACCTGAGCCAACCACATGACCAAGGTACTTAACTTCTGATTTTGCAAAAGAGCACTTCTTTAAATTTCCTGCAAAATTTAGCTGTCGCAAAGTATTGAGTACTGCAGCTATATGATCCAAGTGCTGTTTCCATGTTTCTGAGAAAATTATTATGTCATCTATATAACTCTCAGCATATTCTTGGTGAGGTCTAAGGGCAATATTAATAGCTTTCTGGAACGTTCCTGCTGCTCCTGATAATCCATAGGGCATGACAGTAAACTGATACTGGCCTTTCGGTGATACGAAGGAAGTTAACTCCTTACTCTCTTTTTCCATGGGAATTTCCCAGTAACCTTTCAAAATATCTAAGGTTGTCAGATATCCAGCAGCTCCAGCTTTATAGCGCAATTCTGTTGCATTCTGCATTGGAAATGGAACTATTTTACTCTCGGCGTTCAGCCCTCTGAAATCCACACATAATCTAATCGATAAATCTGCCTTAGACACACAAACTAATGGATATGCCACTTCCGCATTTGAAGGTTCAATTAGTCCCCTTTTTAACAAATCTTCTATTTGTTTTTCTACTTCGGATTTCAAAGCTTCTGGCACTTTATAGATTTTTGGCTGCTTCCTTTCTACTCCTGGCTTTAGCTGAATTACATGACTTCCAACCTTAGCACGTTTTATCTCTCCGTCAAACACTTCATGATATTTTAAAAGTACCTGCATCAATTCCTCTCGTTGTGATGCGTCTAAATGTGTCCACTTGTCCTTAACAGAAATCAAAGTTTCCTTTGCCTTTGGCCTTTCTCCTACAGGGACCGGTCGTATTTCGCCAAACTCCTCATCATTTTCATAAATAATTCCAACTGCATTTATTGGTTGAATATACTTCCTCAGTTTGTTTTGATGGAGATGCCTTTTGCTTCCATCTGGTAGTTTCACTAAGTATGAATGTTGTGATTTTCTATCTACAATTTCTCCAGGTCCCATCCATCTTGAACATAATTTGTTTGTAGAATCAGGGATCAGTACAATCACCTCATCCCCTACTTCAAAATTTCTCTCTGTGGACCGCAAATTGTGATAGTATGCATACTTCCTCTGTTGTTCCTCTGATTGGTCTTTAGCATATTTCTCTGCATTATTTAAATTTTCCTTCAGTCGCTCTAGGTATTCACTTATCGACTCTCCTACTCCTTGTGGTAAAATTAAGCCATCCTCCCAACAGGATTTTAAAATTGTCAGAGGCCCGGTTGGCATGCGTCCGTACATGAGCATGAACGGTGATACTCCTGTCGTGCTATTTGGTACCTCACGATACGCCCATAAAAGAAAGGGCAACTGACGATGCCAAGCACGGCCTTGGGCTCGAATCGCATGATGCAGCATGTGTTTCATCACTTGATTAAATCGTTCTGCTAACCCATTAGCCTGGGCATAACCTGGCGTTAATAACCTTGGAGATGCTCCTAAATTCTTCAAAAATTCCTGGGTTAATTGTGACTTGAAATTAGTACCGTTATCCATCATAATTGCACTTGGTACACCGGTACGCATGAACACTTCTAAAAATGCTTCACAAGTGGCTTTTGCTGATAATGATTTTAAAGGTACCGCTTCTGGCCATCTACTATGCTGGTCCATCAAACATAACAAGTACTTATGTCCTTGTGAAGACATGGGTTCTATAGGTCCAACAATATCCGCATTTACGCATTGAAACGGCAACTCTGGCCTACCTATAGGCTCGATCGGTGCCCTATCACATACCCTTGCACGTCTGCGTAATTGACAATCCTCACAAGCTTCACAAAAATTTTTCACATCTTTGGTCAATCCATCCCACCAAAACGACATCTTTATTCTATCCGCCGTCTTGTTCGCTGCTAAATGACCCCCAGGTAATGTTTGGTGAGCCAATTTCATTATTTCTAACCTTCGAGACTCAGGAATAACTAACTGGTTAAATTTCTGCCCATTTAAATTTCCCGTATGATACAACATTCCTGACTCAATCCAGTAGTTATTTTTATTCCGGTGTGCGTCAGTAAAATTCCCTTTCAAAGCCTCGCACTGTGTTTGCTGCCTCTTAAACTTCTGGCTCGAAGATTCCGGGTGTAAATTTTCACAATCTCCAGACAATGAATCTTCACTTCGTTCGGGATTGTTATCATCCATGGCCTTCACTTTCTTCCCTCTCTGGTCTAGGGCTCGAGAATCACTCCCTTGCTGTGCTGTGCTTGGGGATGCGCTAGTTTCTTCCCCCCTTAGAGTGGTAGCCGGGTCCTCCTTGATCCTTAACGCTGGTAGAATGGAACCTTTCTCCCCTCCGGCGTCTAACACATTTGCCTGCCTCACTAATGCGCTAGGGTCTTCAAACACTCCTAAGTATGTCTTTCTCTGTTCACATAGAGTTTTATATACGTGTGGTGTAATTAAAGCTTCTTCGTTTAAATCATCCACCACTGCAGCATAAACTTGAACATGAGGTTGAATATCATTCGGTGACGTTAACAAGCTCAACGGAAGTGATACCAGCTTCGCTTCCACTGACGATCCAATAGCCGGACGCACAAATATTTTTCCTCCGGTTTTCAAATATCTATACGGGACAAACTCTCTCCTTAAAACACAAATTTGTGCTCCTGAATCAATAATTCCTTTAAAGCAATTTCCTTCTATGCTTAAATTTACTTTAGGTAATTCTGACTCTGTTTTACCCGATGGAATTCCTTCCGATATCCATTCAGGCTCTGCCGGTATATTCAATTTTACACACACTTCATTCAATCCTTTTTCTTCCTTATTTTCACTTATTCTTTTATCTTGGGATCTCGATCGGTGAGTAACTTCGGAACCTGGATCCTGGGGACACCGTTTGCGTACATGACCCCTTGATCCACATCGAAAGCACTGAACTTTCTCCATGCTATTCGAAGCTCTCGTTTCCCATCTTTTATTTAAATTCCTGTTATCAAAAGATGCATGTGTCTGCACTCGACCTCCGCTTGCATTTCCTACCGTCTTATTCCTTTGAAACTCATTTCTATTTCTGTTATAATCAGGCTTCCCAAATCTTCCAATTTCTTGCACTTTCGTACTCGGCTTATTCCAGTTATCAAATTTCTGAGCTCCTCCCTTTGGCATAGCAGCAACAAAATTATCAATTTCACTAGCTAATTCGGTCGTTTTTAACCATTTCTCGGTCTCCTTTAGCAACACATGTGATTTAATGTGGCTTGGCAAAGCATCCTTTACTTGGTCTGCTACTAACAAATCTTTCAATTCTACCAAGGTCGTTATTTCCCTTGATTCCAAGTAAAATTCTAGTGCAGCTTTGACTTTCATTATATGCTGTGTATAAGATTCTTCTGGCTTCTTTACACATTTTTCTAAATTTCTTTTATGTTGAAGAGGAGTGATTTTAAATTCCTTTAACAAGATTTCTTTAATGTCAACATAATTTTCCAATTTTTCCGCTCCCAATGTTGCAGCTAAATGACGTACATACCCCTGCAAATTTTGCAATATCACCTTCCCTTGATACTCATCGGGCACTTCATATAGCTTGAACATAGTTTCGGTATGGTAAAAGAAAAATGGCCACTCCTCTGCTCTAGAAGGAGGTTTCAACAAAACACCTTTCAACAAATTTATATATTTCAGAAATTCATTATTCTGTGAAACCATGGCTTCTGAATTACTTACCATATTCCCAATTCTCCTGTTACCCGATTGCGATGCTAACTCTAACTCCTTTAACCTTACCTCATGATCCATATCCATTTGCTTTTATCTTAACTCCAGTTCCTGTTTCTTTATAGCCATTTCAGCTTCCTTCTGAGACCTTTCCCATAAAAACCTTTCCCTCTCCAATTCCATTTCTAGCAACCTAGCTCTTGCTACCATCGTTTCAGCACCACCTGACATAATCGCTTCCTCACTACCACTTTCACGATCAGATACCTCCTCCTGTATCTCTGAATCTGTTGCTCTCCTAGTCTTCGGAGGCATGATTACAATATTTACTGTTATACCCTCTGTTAACAGGTAACTAAATAAAATTATCGATCACCAGTACTAGCAAATGAACATAAAATCACTTGTGATAACACGTTACACTTATCGTAACATTTATCAGTTGCATCAAACAACCTTAAATAACATAATATGCAATTACGTACATTACTTCAATACCTTTTTCTTTAAACCATTTTCTTTATACCATTCTCATTACATCATTTTCCTTTACACCATTTTTCTTTAGATCATTTCTCTTTACAACTTTTTCCATTATACCTTTCTGTTTATACCATTTTTGTTTATACCATTTTCTTTACAGCATTTTCATTAATACCAGTTTCCAAAGAATTTTATTCTTTATTTAAACTTTCGCTTTATATTTAAACTAGAAGAATTCAGGCTGAATCTATTCTTCTTTTTCACAAATCCAAAATATTTCATTTCTTGCCTACACTTCATTTACATTAATACCACCACACAACTTCATTTACTACCACATAAACCATAAAACATCTTAAAGAGCACTGATACTGATTTAAATAAGATCAATTCATCCAAAATACTGGTATATCCAGGGTACACTTATTTTTCCTTTTCACCAATACCACATAAAAATCTTTCATCTCTCGCTTACACTTCACTTAAATTAATACCACAGAATAAATCGATATTCTGCCACAAAGAACATATAAACATATTAAAGAACACTGATGCTTATACAAGAAAAATATTTCATCCGAAACACTTGTTTACTCATTCTAAACGTTTACTCCTAACCACTAAGCAATATCCTACAATATCCCTACTTTTTCCTATTCCTGAATATGTGTGTTCCCCCTTGTATGTTCTTTTTTTTTCCTTTCTAAATGGCTCTATTTAAATTGGGACTAAAAGCAACTTACCCCATTATCCAACGTAAGCATTTCCACAGTCATCACACAATCCAGTTCTTGTCTCATCAAATAAACGGAATCACAGTCTCTGGCTCCCACTTTATATTTAGTCCAGCAACAGGGTGACACCTCATCCATGAATAATTGGTTCCTTACATGCGTCCATCAGTTCCTTCTTTCGGTCCATGCTTGGATTTGAGCTTTCTTTTACAGCCTAATTCTGGCGGTAATTGTTAGTACATCTAAAATCCGTCAGGTTTTTTTTTTTTCAGCGACCATGCCAATTCCTTTAATTTCACTTCCTTTAATTCCAATGTGAAGTAAAGTTGATCCGATTCATTCAATTTTTCATTCCGGGCGATGGGCGAATACCGTTCCTATTCGTCCTTTGTTCGGGACGGATCCTGTCGACTGCGCCAGTGTGACATGTTTTAGCGAGCCTGTGGTTCGCAGGCCCGTTTGGTTCGTTTCGTCCTTCACAAAGTACGGCCTTAAGGAAAATACCTTCAGTTCAGGAATCCATTTTGCCAAGAAATCCGAATATTTATTCAAGGTATATATATACAACTGTACATTATTTACATGCTTTATGGATTATATCCCATAAAACGAAAAAAAACATTATGGTGTATCACCGTGACATCTCATTCTCCTCGCCTTCCAATCTCTAATGTCCTCCTCGTCTCCCTTCCTCCGCGAACCCCCCAACGTTTTCGGGGGTTGCATTGTTGACACCTCGTAACGAATGTTCTTTAAGTTCCGCCTCCAAGCATGTAAGAAGGCGTACCGAATATCACCATGTATTTGACAAATAACGACTATCTTACGAGTTCGAGCAAAATGGCGTCGTTGAGGACCAATGTCCCCAAAATGTCCAGCAGTGAGTTTGCAAGGATAAATTGTTCGTTCTCGTACAAGATATCTTACACGGCTGTCACTTGAACATATACATATACACACGAAAAAGACACAAAAATCATATATAAGTATTTAAAGGGGCCTCTCGTTCGCAGAGATCCTCACAACCTTAATTCAAGTTAAGGAAGGAGACAGAGCAGCGAGAAAGACCATAACTGAAGAGCATATTGCTTATCTCAGAACCAGGGTCCCTATATCATGGCCATGTCACTCTCTTATCTGGCAGTGCCCGAATTATTAAAACGAGTATGCTCAAGACCTTAGTTCAAAAATGCGATTTTTCTAAATTACAAGCTGTTGGTTGTAATGGAACAGCGGTTAACACCGGTGCTAACAGTTGTATCATAACGCAACTAGAGATTCTGTGGGGCGCTCTTCGTAGTGGTTTGTTTGTTTGCTACATGCAAATGACTGCAATTGCGTCATTTATTGCAACATTTGGACGGAAAAACCTGTGGACCAAAAGGATATAGAGCAGAAATTGGAAAGCAACTACAAACTTGCGGAAAGATGGCTGTAATCAAATTTGAAACATGAGAAGTAACTTTGCCTGAAAATGCTCTTGATAAACTTAGTACAGAGCAAAAAATATCTATAAGAATTGTGTACTTGAATTTCAAAAGATAACATTTCCTTAAGGCTATCACAAAAGGTTCCGGGAAAAGTAAGTCATTTAGCATGGTTAACGACAGCTAACGATATTTTCAGATTATAAGTTCAACAAAAGACCCTTCGCAAAACCTGAAAATTTTAACACAATACGTGATTAGAGTTCACTCTGTTGCATGGTTTGAAATTAAAACTCAACTTTTTTGTCGACATGGCAGCAAAAATTTCTTCGGCAAAGTAAAAAATATCGATTCCTACCTGAAGAGATTGAAAACGTTTCAGATCCAGTACTTAAAAGAAACGGGTTTGCACACGATGAAAATACTTTGTTAGCAATGTTGGCGGACAACCGGAAACACGTGAAAGAGTTTGGCCTTAGAATAATTCTAAAATGTAGAACGATAAGTAACTTAGATATAAAGGTTCGTGAGTTTCAGATTCCCATGTTAAATTTTTAAGCAGACGACTATATAACTTTAATCGATTTACAGTTATTAATAGTTAATCAACCATCTCTAAGAGTATCTACTTCTGATAATGAACTTAAGCCAATGATTTCAGATGTTACATCTGAAATCGACATTCTACAATTTCCGTGCCACTCACAAGCAGTAAAACGCTGCGTTAAATTAGTTACAGAAGCATCAGCTGTAGCGTGTAGCAAGGACGTAGGAGAGGGATTCATAAGATCAAGAAGCGCGTCTAGAATCACTTAACCAAAATCTGAAAAAAAGAGTCAATATCTTGAAGCTTCAGAAGATAGGACAGTGAAGAGTTTAAAGACAATGGGTGGGAGGGTGGTAGAACTCCATATGCAGCCACCTCCACGTGGTGAGTTCTGGATTGTTTACACAAAAAAAAACCAAGTAAAAGCTGCATTAAATTTTCACAAATTTTAATGTGATATGGACATTTCTTTATATTTCCGTAACAAACTTAACGTCATAGAGAAATCATATTTTGCATAAATATTGACACTTAAAAAAGACAACGTTTCCGCATATAGGCTAATAACTTGGGTAAACAAATGGTTTGGCTTTTTTCACTCCACCCTAATGTATACTCATACGCATTGAATGACTTGTGACCATTCTACTTTATGGTAAAACCATAAAACAATACTTGCGCCTAAATCGAGTTTCGGCCATTCATAAGCTGCATTGGGAACAAAAATATCTAAATAACGATCAGTACGGTAGTAATGCTGCGTATTGGAGCCATGTCGATTAGGACACCAGACAGGTTTTATTGTAATTGAAGATCAGAGGTGTCACATATCGATTCAGTATAAATGAGTAACGTGTATGATCTGCCAATTTAGGCTGAATGTTCCTTTACCAGAGTTCCAATGCAAACAAATAATTATTTTCCATGTAACTCATCACTAGAGCAATTATTTTAATTTTCTACTAACTATGCTGATTTAAGACGACGTGCAATTAACAGATTTTGTAATGTACTACTAATTGTAATACTAATTAGGCCGATTTAAATTGAAGAATATTTATTAAATTTAAGGTGGAAAAATATTTCACACCCTAAATACGAAAAAAGTTATGTCATTATATGTTCCGTGCTATAAGTCATATATATTAAAAAGTGATGTCATTATATATTAGTGTTATAAGTTATTATATGTTTCTGATTTTTTTTCAAGTATTTCCAAAGGCTTTTTATCCACGTGAAGAACCCTGCCCTAGGAAGGAATTATTTTTAACACATTTTGAATATTATTTTTCCATGGTTTCAAGTATCAACAGAGACCGTAGACATAGTTGAATCGCGTCGTACTGTGTTATTACCTTAATAAAAATGCGGCAGGGACCAAACAAAATAACGCCACCTGTTAATGAAGTAGTCACGTTTGAAGAAATATTTTCCAAGGAACTAAAAATGTGCTCGTACATCACTGCACTGCTCCGAATTCGATCAATCAATTCAATCAATTTACTAGCGTGTCATAATACACTTTTGTGAACGTTCAGTTTAACGTCGGCAATCAAGATAAGGAATCAATTTAAAGTAATGATGGTGATAGTTTAGATAAATTACTGGTAGTTTTTTCAGCTAGGTTAAAAGTCCATGCCATTCAAAACTCGAGGGTCAGATGAAAGGTTTAAGTTTCAGGTTTTTCCCAATTACATGTTTGCATACGACGTATATGGCACGTCTGGTGTCAATCTGTTTATTCCTTCATGGTGTGTCATTTAATTGTCAAGCAGTGTGTTCAAATCTAAATTTGGAAATAAAATTCTGTCACAAAGTTTACGTAGAACGAATCTAATATTTCATACACATACCTACCTTTTGACCAGGCAATTATATTTCATATTACACACCATATACACATCTAAAAATATATTGTCATTGAGTAATGGCCCATTTTGTTACGTTATTACCTATTTGAATAACCGTTTGATATTATCACGTTTTCGGCGTGACTTTATTTTCTCGCTTTTTCACCTTGAATTCAGCAAAAGAACATGTCCTCGCCTTACAAATATTTATACAAAATGTTTATTCTACAATTATACGTTTTAAATTACTTTAATATTGTACATTTAAACCATAACGCAACTCGTACCTCAAAAATATATTTTAATATTTTGTATAGAAATAATTACTGAAAAATATTTTTCTCCATAAAAGCACCGTGTTTCGGATTTGCTACGTTGGGAGTTACTACCAACGTAACAAATCCGAAACACGGTGCAGTTTCGTCGAAGTGTTGTGAAGTTTCGTCGGTAATCTTTATATGCTCGTTCGTAACCACTTGATATGTATAAAGTGCAGGCAACAAAACGAGCCTTTACTGTTTTCACATACGTAACAATACTGGCTGCAAATCCCATGGATCGTAAGCACCCAGAAGCTTCGAAAAACATGAAATTAATTACTTTGTCAAAGACTGAAGTGCCCAATGGAACGCATTATAAAAAGTGTGCCCCGGTTGCTGTCTATGAAATCCCCGTATCTCTCTTCCCCTAAAGGCGAAGGGGTAACGGAAATTAATAAAGAGGAAAACACAATAAAATTGCCTCAGCCATTTAACAATTGGAACGGCCTTGAGTGTCGAACGCAGAAAATGCACAAAAATTTAACTCTTACACACCTTTATCGATACTGTTACACAACAAGCAAAATGACAAATATAGATATTCTTAAAAGTAAGATCGCGCCTTGTAGAATACAAGGCATAATGTGTTACGTTTTTTTCCAGCATTTTTCACTAAAACAATTTCTAGGTACGTGAAACTCATTACCTTTTCCTATTGGCTATCAACAGATTTCAATACCTCGTTTAAGCCAGCTCTTATACACAAGAGGAAACCGGCATGCGGAATTGCTTCAAAAGTGACAATGGGCGTTGTCAGTGATGGTTTAGTTGGTTGCACATCCTAAATTGTTGTACATATTGTGCAAGATTCAAGCTAATACCACCGTCCCTTCATGTTGCTGGAAGTTTCACAAACAGTATTGTATATGTAATATTTTAATTGTTTTCCGAAAACTACAGTTACCTGCTCAAAGATATACTAACACTACTGGTTGGATTATGTCGGCAACAATGTTCAGATATCAGGGTATTCGACCTTTCAGCAATAACAGTGGACCGCTTCCGTCCTTACAGAATTTGCCCCAAACCATGACACCCCAGCCTGAATTTGAGATGTGTTTAGAAGACAATCTGAGAATATTGCTTCATGAAGCTCCAGCAAGAGCTGAATCCAGAAGTTTGAGAGGCATGTGCAAGAACCTGCTTACGGCGCCCTTAAGCAGGTTCTTGCACATGCAACTTGCACCCTACCACTCGCTCACCGACGCTGCTTAGACCGTCGGCATTTAACCTGAACGTGGTATGTGCTGTTGTTTTCAGTCTGCCTGTCTGTAGGAGCCTAGATTATGTACGTCGACCCGGTCATCAATGGCGTGTGGTCGACCACAATTTGCGATCTAGGCTCTACTACGTCCGTCAATGATATACCGGCGATACCCTCTTGACAATGTTGCGCTCGAGATCTGTAGTGTATTTATGACTTGCGTGATAGAATGACCCATACGTTTTGCGGCGACAATGAGGCCACGAATAATATAGCTCAGAACGCCACATTTACTCGTGTTCGTCGATTCTCATACACTGTTATCAAGACCTGCTAACCGCCAATTTATCGTCTGCGTAAGGTTTGGTTCTGTTCCACTCTCAGCGGGGATCCCCATTTCAACTGCCCATCAGTCTTATTTCTAATGTTTTAAATATTGAGTGTAATCTTTCTCGAGGTACTGCACGAAAACAAAAATTATTTCAGTCGGAAATTTATAAATATTTATGTGATTAAAATACATGTCCACATAAACAGCAGGAGCGTTTACTACCGTAGTCTTCACTTAATATGTTGAAAATTATCCAAATCGATATACCTGCATTGACACTCCGCAATATTTCTAATGCAATAATTATTCTAATAATTTTATTAACAACTCAAAAATATGATTCCCAGGACATAACAATAATGAAAATAAAATGATTGCTCAAAAACAAACATGTTTCCTCCTAACGAATTCGACCTGAAGAGATTCAAGTACAACTCTTATAATTCGATTTAATGTACATCAATTAATTCAAAGCACATTTTATTTTACTAGTAAGAACTTCACAGATGCTTGCACTTATACTCCTCAGAAAATTGTAATATTTTGAAAGACGTGAAAGATTTTCTTCTCAGTGTGGACGGTAATTGTAGTACGAGCAAGCAAACGAATACAACTTCGCTAACAGTTTGATGTTTAATTTTCAGTTGTTTGGGTAACAGTGACTAGGTGCTTTTAACAGTGCGCAACTAAGCGATCTTCCTTTAAACGTTAAGAAAAATATTAGTTAGGAAATCACTGAATATACGCAGCACATTACCAGTAACCCAAATTATATATAAAAGAAAAAAATCGACGCTATAATTTAAATGACTGATTTTTTGTTTCCGGTGTTTCTAATACTGCGATGCTCATATGACATCAATTGGACAAACGTTTGTTCAGCATGTTCCCTAATAATTTTCTTGATCCTTAGTCTAAAAAAAAGGCATGACTAAAAATGGGTAAATTCATGATTCGTTTGTTTCGGAATAATTCGTTTCTAAACAAATTTTATTTAAATATTTTTTTAATCTTTATATTGTTTGTCATCTCATCAGTTTTAATGTAAATGTGAAGCTTTTGGTTTATATTTTAATGAAAAAAACTGATAGATTTACCTCCGCCAAAACTATGAATTTCAAACATACTTCATTTGTATAGAAGTGTTATGGTGATTAAATATTTTAACTGCAACACTGCTTACTAATTTATTCCGACCTTCACGTTTAAGCAATTTTGCCTATCATACTAATATTTTGATCGCGATCAAAATTACCTACATACATCTGCGACACGTTGGGATGCTAATAAGTTTTAGGCTTTTCCCATCTGGTATACTCTTAGACTGATAGTGCATTTTTCATATCAAAATTGATTTTATGTATGTGTCTGACAATATTTCATAATAATAGCGTGATTATTTCATTTGTTTGGAGGTCTCAAGTGACAATGATGCAAATCAACACCGTACTGTATAGGTTTGAATTTCCAATCCGACGTTACAGAGAATTTCGAGGAGTACTATCCGTTGATTAGGAGTAAGTCTAGGAGTTCGTCATTCTACTGGATTAAATGTTTATTCTATGGCTGATGTAAATCTATCTGTATTGAGCTTACATTTAGTAAATTAGCTTTGCCATGTGGTGCATATTTCAAGAAAATCTCCAATCTACTAATTTCTACTGATGTTTTGAGCTCTGGTCTACTAATCTCAGACAAACGTCTCTTGCAACACTGCACTTCAATTCCAACCGAAGAAATATTTTAATAAACACTGGTAATATATGCTCCTGTTGTTACCGTACAGTTAACAAATCGAACAATTTTATAAGGAGCTGGTGCGCATTTAAGACAGGGCGGGGTGAGTACAGTGAAAAGAAATGCAGTTCTTTTTCAAGGCGAATTAAGTGAATAGGTAGCTTGACCACGTTTTGCTGACTTAGCTGCTGAATTTAGTAGAAGTATCTATCCAAAAGGAGAGAGAAAGGTTTTTCTAATCCTAAATGTCTTGGCATAAAAGAAACCTCCGATATCATAACCAAAATGAGGCTTCATTTTCAAGATAATATTGGACAAATCTGCAAAGAAACCATAAAATTGCTCCCTGTATTCGCAAGGACAACGGTTTCCAGGTTTCCGTCTAACACAAGAATCGGCCAGCGCATCATCAGGCATGTGCATTTGGAATCCACTGTACAGGTAGGTCTTGCAATAATCTGGCAGGATATTATTGTTTCCGGAACAAGTAGCGGACAAAACCTACCTTTGTTTATCCCCTTGCCCAATTGAAGGGGAAAAGAAAAGAGGGCTTGATAACTAAGTCATTAAACTATAAATCTAATATTGTATATATAACTTATTTTCTGGAGTTAAAAAAGTTTATAAAATTATTGCTTCTATTACAAAACAGAGTGTAAATATACCTCTGAATTATTGCTTATTACAAATTAAGGAAAATTGGTTGCAGCACATGTCTTTCGAGGTAGCTCAGTTAATAACTTCTGTGTGATTCTGATAAATACAAGATTGAAAAAAATATTTAATAATTTTATGATGTTCCATTTCGATACATTGTTATTTTCTTTAATAGGTATAACCTTAAATTTATCTTACCTCTATTAAAGTAAAATACATCTACCCAACGGTTGCAATCTTCTGTTCTTTCAGAATTTTATTTTAAATAAAATGGTAGGCGCAGTAATTTTCTGCATTTCTTATATAAATTGACTTCAGTTTTATTTTCCTGAAACAAAATAATTTTAACATTACTTCTTTTCATGTTAAGTTTGGAAGAAAAAAAGTAATATAACGACGGCAAGGTCCCTCTGCCATTCTAAACAGATTGGAAAAAATCTCGGACAAAGACAATTAAAATAAAAATTGCTCCACTAGGGTTTCAAATTCGAATACGGACGAATATCTCAGATTCAACCGAAATCCGTAAAATTGTCGCTTCAAATTCACACGAAGATCCTGCAGAACGACCACGAATGGTCATGTCTGAATTTAGAGCGTGCTGCAGAAGAGGTAAATACCAAAATGGCCATTCCAGGAAACCATACTGGTTGGAATCTTCAGCACCATACTGTAATGCGAACTTCAAAAACTTACACAAAAAAAAAAAAATAAAAAATAAATAGAGCACATGGAGCGCACTTGGATTTTGTATTTTTGTTTCTATTTTATTTATTTTTTTACTTTTTTTTTTAATTTAACACTGCAGTATAAACATTTCAGCCATTAAATATTAAATATTATGAAAAACATTTGTATATTAAACCTCGGTGGTACTACAAAAGGATATACGCCAAATAGTTTACTTTTCTAATGTAAAGATAAAAATTACCACTCAAGGAATTAATGTGGCTGTGTCCCATGCTTTGTGGCTGTGTTCCATGTTTCGTGGCTGTGTTCCATGTTTCGTAGCTGTGTTCCATGTTTCGTTGCTGTGTTAAATGTTTCGTTGCTGTGTTCCATGTTACGTGGCTGTGTTCCCTGTTTCGTGGCTGTGTTCCGTGCTTCGTGGCTGTGTTCCATGTTTCGTGGCTGTGTTCCATGTTTCGTGGCTGTGTTCCATGTTTCGTGGCTGTGTTCCATGTTTCGTGGCTGTGTTCCATGTTTCGTTGATGTTTTTCATGTTTCGTGGTTGTGTTCCATGTTTTGTTGATGTTTTCCATGTTTCGTGGCTGTGTTCCATGTTTCGTGGCTGTGTTCCATGTTTCGTGGCTGTGTTCCATGTTTCGTTGATGTTTTTCATGTTTCGTGGCTGTTTTCCATGTTTCGTGGCAGTGTTCCATGTTTCATGGCTATTTTCCATGTTTCGTTGCTGTGCTCCATGTTTCGTGGCTGTGTTCCATGTTTCGTGGCTGTGTTCCATGTTTCGTGGCTGTGTTCCATGTTTCGTGGCTGTGCTCCATGTTTTAATAGGTGCAGAGACATGATTTCCTCAGATATCGGGCAGATACAATGTCACTACGAACACGTAAATTTATTTTCAGTTTCTAAAGACCATACCACATAAATTCTTAACCGTATTTGATAGCGGACAGATTTGCATAAATACCTCAAAGTCTGTTCTGTCGTTCAGTAGAATATGTCTTTGCCAGCAAAAGGAAACTTACGCTCTGTTATGCGATATTGTTGAAATTCTTTTTCTGTTAATCAGTGGAAACAGCATGAGCTTAAGTTTCCATACACCTCTCCGTCGTTCGTATAAGAATTTATAATGAAATGCAGAAAGAAAAAAACATATGTCCGGAATACGGTCAGATTGAGAGACAAATTCATGATTCCGAACAACAAATACCCTATTCTTGATTTCAAAACATCACATAATACGTGGTACTTAAAACTGCTGCTGAGATTGTCACGTTGCTCAGAAAAATCAAGCATGGGAAGAGAGTTTTCAAATGGTGAGACAGGCACAAAACGCCCGAGACTTAACATTGGCTCCATTAGACAAAGAGTTATTTTGTCGTAGCTCGCGAAATATTTGGTGCAATCGAAAGATTCATAACTGGCAGAAATTAGAAAAAATAATCATAATATTAGGCAGAGACATTAGCTTTTCAAGATACGTTTTTGGCAACATTTTTATGAAAAAAAGACTAAGACGTGAAATTTTAAAACATCATAAAAACAAAAGTTCGAAGTCCGGTGTGAAAATAATCGGTAAAATAGACGTACCCGTCCAAATGTGTAATTGCTTGAAAACAAAATATCCCACCTGTCACCTGGAAACATACCGAACAGCCAGAACATTGTAACCACTATTTACTATAACGTTAATTCTCCATGTACCACCAAATTGCATCTACCTGGCGACGCGTGGCCTCTGCATGATTTCTGAAGGAGCCATTTTTTTTGTTGAAGATTTAACGACCACCATGACCAACTCAATGGGCTATAAGCAGTCGTCTGTCCCTAACTTAAGGTCACTTGTTCCAGGAAATGGAGAGAGCCAATGCCTTAAGACCAGCACAACATCCATGCCTCACAGGGATTTAAAACCAGACCCATCTCGAATCTAAGATTAGATTTGCTGTCCCAACACAAACCAGACACGCTCAATTTGGTTGTTGGCAGTGGAAACTGTAGGCCCGTTGAAGGTACAGAAGTCTTCGTCAGGTTGCTCGTACCATTCCTGAACAATGTCAGCAAAAGCTGGACACTTTCTCGTACCTTGATGGCAGCACTACCTTTTGTTGCAATGTATGTCTGGACAGTAGAACTAGTTTTGGTACTGCGCAGTATTTCTAGTATTTCTTAAGGTCTTAGTGCAGTAGTATTTCGAGCAATACTTTTTTTGTTCCGGAATTTACTGTGCATAAATCTATTGATTTCACTCACCGGCATTTATTATGCTTACATTTACTGATCTCAACCGCAATACATTCAGTTACCACAGTTGAAAATACTGCTTATAGTACATACATTAATTTAGATCTGGATTAGGAACAAACCCCGTTCATATTTGAAGCGATAATTTAATACGACAAATATCAATGTAAGGTACCGGTACTGTAATTTTGCACCTCTATCCTTTTTATGTAATCAGTAAATGTTTGCCAGTAACGGGAAAACGAAGCGACGTAGGCGAATTTAACAGGGACTGAGAGTTGGGGCAAGTATTTTAGAAACAGTAGCACTTGTTGGCTGCACCGGTACTATAGTACCAAATGTGTACCAAAACTAGATTAACCATTTACAGACATCTGGCAGAAGGGCTCACATTGTTCAGCCACGCGCGGTTGATCCTGGAGGAGGGCATCGGGTGTCAAGACTAATATTTCATCAAAGACGTGAACAGTCACCCATATCACCCAGGATGTGCATTTCGATGTATTTCCATATTCAGTTGGACCTATTTCCATACACAGTTGGGCGAGGATAATGGTGATATGTCACCTGCGTAATTGGTTTACAAATACATTCTGTAATTCTGTTTCTTTTTTTGTTTTTTTTATTTGAGCTTTAACGACCACCGTGAGCAACTCAATGTGCTGTAAGCAGTCGTCCGTCCCTAATGTAGGGCAACTGATTTCAGGGAAGGGAGAGAGCCAGTGCCGTAAGACAAACACAACATCCATACCTAACCGGGATTCGAATCCGAACCCCTTTCGGACGAATGAAATGAAGCCATCGCTTAAACCACTGAGCCATCGTGACGGCAAAGTGAGTTTCTCTTTCATTAATGACAAACACCAACACCCAGGTTTGCAATGTATTATGGGTTACATGCGAATCTATATGTATTCGTGCTAGTCTTCATTTGAGCATTCGGCTTGAGGATGTGGTCACAGTGAACCCTGAAATATTTGGCAATCTTTTGTTTTTAACTTAACTGTGTTTTTAGCGTGTAAATAATTGTTAGATTTTATTCCGCAACACTTTTCGATTTTTTTAATCAGGTTTAGACAGCGTGGTTTGTGTATGTAGTGGTACATTTAGCACGAATTTGTATCTCATATTTATTTCCTATGCACCATACGTCGTTCCTTACTTCTCCTGGGGTTCCACAGCCTGAAACCAAAGTGGCCGCCCCGGTGGCGCAGTGGTCTAAGGCGCTGGCCTCTAATCATTGGTCCGTCTGGGGTCCGGGTTCGAATCCCGGTGAGGCATGGATGTTGTGTTTGTCTTACGGCACTGGCTCTCTCCCTTCCCTGGAACCAGTGACCCTAAATTAGGGACGGGCGACTGCTTATAGCCCATTGAGTTGCTCACGGTGGTCGTTAAACCTCCAATAAAAAAAAAAATAAACCAAAGTGAGTATCCATGATGACTCCCAATCATCGCAAACAATGTCTCCTATGAGCCAAGGAACTTAATTATAGGAGCAGCGACAAATGGAAAAGTGTCGTCTGATCGTCTGAAGTAATGAGTCCCACTTCCGGTTGAACCGTGCCAATGGGCAAGACTTAACGGGCATATGCCTAACCAAGAACTGAAAAAACTTTGGTTAAGCTAAATTCAAATTATCACTCTATAAATAAATTAGGGTAAAGGTTCTACGAAAAAGCAAAAGATCACCCTAACTTATTAGTAAGGAGGCCTTTAATTACAATATTTTATAATATCAAAAAACACTCATTTCTTTGAACGTATTAACTTATACTCTTTAAACAAAATAAATAATTATGTACGTACGTACTGTTGCAGCTGATGATATTGTCCATTGTCGTTTATCAACTGCAAAATATATTTGAGAAGTGCTGGAAAATTTAGATACACAACATCGCTTTCGTTCTCTTCAACAGCCCTCCTTTCACTACTAGTTGTGTTTCCTTGTCTGTCCTTACTGTAGTTACTAATTGCCAGCGGTAGGATACGTAGGAATATCGACTTTTCATTACCTATGACTATACTAAGCAAAAAAATATTTTGTACTGTGCATTTAACAGCAATATACTTCAGATTGCGACACGTTGTTTCTCCTCCTGAACTGTGAATCAATGAGAAGCAAATCGATGGCACTTGGAGGGGAAATCAGTTTAAGGCGGGTGACGAGCGATCCTGGATTGAACTGACTTCACTTCTGCTTTCAAATCTGTTTGCTGGTTAGGATCAGATCATATACAGAACACTTTAGAAAGAGAGTGTCTGACCACAGGTCTTAAATAATCGTTAGAAATAGGAAGCTCGGAGATAAGAGCGACAGCGACCGACAGGAAAATATTACGGAAGCGAGGTAGTAAGGGGTAGGAAGACTCAG
This sequence comes from Macrothele yani, assembly GCA_039090855.1. Classification (NCBI taxonomy): domain Eukaryota; kingdom Metazoa; phylum Arthropoda; class Arachnida; order Araneae; family Macrothelidae; genus Macrothele; species Macrothele yani. The sequence continues at coordinate 17,074,129 of CM077018.1, read as the reverse complement.
TTATTTATTTCCCGGGACCAGTACCCGGTACCGGCGTCATAATGTCCCAATCCGACGAACTGCGAATGGGTTTACCTGTTGCAAATCAGCGAGCCGATGCCTGTGTTGGACACCCCATTACAGCCTCGGGCGTCTGTGGCTAAGAGTCAAAGGAATTCCAGTGTGCTCTAGCTACCAGTTCCCTGTTGAGCAGACGACGTCGAACTATTTACCGAATACAAAGCCTGACCTGTGACAGTGCTCCACTACTGTGTTAACTCCGTGGATGTCGCTGTGTGGTCGATCACTGATCCTGACGTTTGCACCTGCCAGATATCGAACCTGAAGTTCCTCTGTCGTAGTAACGAATGTTGACCACTAGACCATCTGCGGCTCGTGTTGGTAATGATTCACTTAACAATTATTTAATTTGTGGCATGCACGCGACGCAACATATCACGTTCTCAAACTATGTTCATGTTTATTTTTCAATTTTCTATTGTTTATTTCTCTTGTCTTGCCGAACCACGAATAAGTCTTAAGAAGGCACCCGTTGGTGTTGAAAGCGTACTCTTTAATATTAATATTTGTACGTCAATAAACGGATATTATATTTCCTTTTCTTAAAAGCATATCTTGTTTGTTATAAATTACAAGAAAAAATCTTCCGTCAGAAATAAATAATGAAGCAGAATATCAGTAATAAAATGTTCCATAATTATTTCCCCTTCGCATGAGAACAGAATACATTGACCATGGGTGGGTCACATTTTTTTTGACAAAACCAAAATTTTAATGACAACACACTGTGCTAAACGAACGCTATATTTCCCATTACGTAAAATTAAACGACAGAGTTTGAATCGCTTCACATTTCGATACTTCATATTATTTTAAGTTTTAAAGAGCTTTCAGTAAATGTTTGTTACATTTACATATATATTTAGTCCTATAATTGAAACCCTAATTAAAAGTGCTTTCAGTTTAAAATTGCAACAAAATTTTATTTTAAGTGTTTTGATAACTCTTTTTTTATTGGAGGTTTAACGACCACCGTGAGCAACTTAATGGGCTATAAGCAGCCGCCCGTTCCTAATTTAGGGTCACTGGTTCCAGGGAAGGGAGAGAGCCAGTGCCGTAAGACAAACACAACATCCATGCCTCACGGGATTCGAACCCGGACCCCTTTCGGACGAATGATCAGAGGCCATCGCTTAGACCACTGCGCCACCGCGGCTTTGATAACTCTTTTGTGATATGTTAAGCATGTTAAAAGCATCCTTTCGACTTTTATTAGGCATTCGGTTCTAAGGAAGTTTTTTGTTTGTGTATATCTGGTGTACCCAAAAAGGCGCTAACTTTTCATTCATAGTTTCACGGTCCACTTTATTTTAAAAATCCTAAACCATCTAACAGACAATTGCACAGCTAATGGATTCTGACAACGCGTGGCCTTCATGATTAAAAGTAGAACGTTTGTCTTTCTTGCTAAATCTGTACTGCCTGACATCGATGTTCAAAACTTGGTTTTCATTTGACGCATAATAACTTGTGAGAAACGTTTTTCTTCGCTGCTGGGATTGGTGCCAGTACAGTCGGACGTATTGCATGAATGGGAATCTCTTCTACGTAACTTCAAAGATGAAATGCCGATTTTTTTAATACTTCAATAAATATATTTATAATATTATCCTGACATTCTAATAATTGAAAAAGGGCAATAAGACGCGTCTTTAGTAGGAAACATGTAATATTTCGTCCAAATAAAACTTTCTGTAATTTCAGTACTTAAAAACGTATATCGAGCCAAAAGCTAAATGTCATGAAGAAATTTCAAATTCGTGAAAAACTTGCATCGAAATTCTGTAAATATATGGATCAAGAAAATGAACAAATCTACTACTAACAAAAACACCAAAAAATACAAAAAAAATTCAAACCTTGTATTTATTCACTCATTTTTTTTGGTAGGATCGGACAGTTGAGAACCTTTTTGAGTATTTACTAGGGAAATCATTTACAGCGAATCTGATTCTTTTAAGGTTTCAAGAAGGACGAAAACATTCTTGTCGAAAGAACAGTTTGATTAATTTGAATACCCGAATCTTGTACTGAGTACAGACAATCACCAGGTTTCAAACTTCCGACTTAACCACAACCTGCCCTTACGAAACAATATCCGTACAGCCTATTATATTAAAAATTCATGTTACCTAGACTGGTTCGCAATAACAAACGGGGGCTACTTTGTGACATGCATCCCAACTTTGCGTTTCTACAGCAGTCCGTCGGCTCGTGGTCTCGAGGTAGGACAATGATTTCATTCTTTACAATACGACCACGTGTCTGTTGACAGTGTTTCGTGTGTGTTATTGTATTTAGATTTACAGGAAAATAGTCGTCATTCTGTCTGAGACATTGCATGAATGAATTTGCCTAGACACGGTGGCATGCACGTATGACGCTGAAATGCTTATCATTTATGTGGTATTGCCTGTTTAGAATAACCTGTAATAATCAAAGTCATTGGGCGACAATGGTCATCACCTGTATCAAGACGTTTAAGGATGACATCATTTTGAAACAGTAAATCCAAACAAAAAGCGAATCACAAAATCTAGTGTTACACACAAGCAGTCCTCTTACACTGTTAAAAATTTCACAGTTAGATTACGGGCAACGGCCGGCAACTGGGGGCCCGGCCGTTGCCCATAAAACTACAGCTTGGCCCGTTTTTGTGAAAGCCCATGAAATTACGGTCTGAACCCTAAATACTAAGCCCATAATCTGAAGAGCAACGCCCATAAAAAAATAAGTTTGACCGTATTGAGCTACGCCATAATTTGAAGGGCATTGCCCATAAAAAGATAAGTTTGACCGTATTGAGCTACGCCATAATTTGAAGGGCATTGCCCATAAAAAATAAGTTTGACCGTATTGAGCTACGCCATAATTTGAAGGGCTATACCCAAAAAAATAAGTTTGACCGTATTAACTTAAGCTGTAATTTGAAAGGCAATCCCTGTAAATATGAAGTTTGGCCATATTCAGGTAAGCCTCACAGCAAGTAGTCACCGACTTTTACATAAATGCATTTTTTGTGGAAGAGTGTGTAAGTAAATGCATGTTTTTTGTGGAAGAGTGTGTGAGTGTGAAATTGTTGGATACTTACATTATAACTGAATCAATTCAGTTCTAAATGTGAGTAATGATATTTTCATATCTTAAAATCAGGTTTATTACAATATGATAAATAATGACATCAGTTACACACAGATTTGTTTAACATTAGGCTTTACGAACTCTGTACACACAGTTGGTTGAACAATACTTACGTTTCTTTTAGACATGTTTTAATTGGAGAATTATTTCTAAAGCACAGTTGGTTGAACAATACTTAGTTTCTTTTAGACATTTTAATTTGCACATACGTACTTGTGTAGTATTTGCATGAATGAATACAAAGGGCAGTTATGTAGTAAAGATATGTACAGGCATATTCTTGTATTTATATGTTATATCAATGACAAACAGAACTACGAACTGGCATCCGAGTACATTGAGTCTATAAGGGTATTCAATCCACAATGGTATCAAAGTTGGTTTTTCATGTAGGTTTTGGCTAGTATTACATTTGGCATAGGGTTGAATCATGCTTTTTTTGTTTTCACATTCACTGCCTTGTGTGCTGGTTCATTTTACATTCTACTGAGCACTGTGTTGTCAGTGTTCCCAGAACTTTTACTGTCTTGTTTCCTATCTCTAAGTTTTGGATATTTACCTACTTTTCACATGTTTAGTAAAATTATGTCAAAAACTGGAAGTACTGCTTTTGAAAGATCACATTGCTTCCCCATAATTAAGGTACCAGAAAGAAAAGAAAAAAATACTTGAATGGAAATGAGAGCTTTTGAACTTGATAGGGCATAATTTCAAATCTCAGACCCCCACCCAAAGAAGAAACACTTTTTAGACCCTGATTCTAACTGAGTCATTGTAGAACATTAATGCATATCAATATTTCTAAAATATTAAATTTTCCTGTTTGGAATGTTTTAGAAATGACTTCAGTGATTAAACCTGTTCTTTCATTGTTGTGTTGCCACAAGGAAACCATTTTGGAGCACAAATTTTTTTTTTTTGGAAAGCTATTAAATAGCTGTATTTATAATATCTTGGGTATACCTGAAGATACTGAAACAATTTTTATTGATGTACAAATCAGGTGTTTAGTGACAAAGGAAAAGAACACGGCAGAATCTTTAAATTTCTCAAAAAACAATTTCATCGTATCATTTTGTACCAATTTTAGCACTATCATCTTAAAACATGAAATACATGCTTTGCATATTGAACATTTTGAATAGACCTTTAAAATAGGAATTACAAAACGTGTAAAAAAATTTTCATATTTTTTAACTTAAAAAAAAAGTGGTTCTGATTTATCCTAAAATATAAATTTTCCTGGGCATCCAGGTTTTACTACCTGGGTAGGTAAATAATTTATGTATATACCCAGCTGCGCATGTAAGATTTCAGATATTTTCCAAGCCCTGCTTAAAGTGACACAGGTGAAAGATTTCACTCGCAGAAATTTAGAATGAAATCAATTTTTTTTTACATTTAACTTTAATTACTACATTTGCAAAGCAAAGAAACTGTTCATGATATATTTTCACTGTCATTTTCTTGGCCAGCATTTAATAGATTCAGTAAAAAAAGAATAACAGTCGAAACTCGTTATAATGAAATTCAAGGGGGACAACAAAAAATTTGTAGCAACGTATTGTTCTTAAAACATTACAAATTTTTCATTAAAAAGTTAGTATGTACTGCCGAAATTTTCATTACGCATAAGATTGCAATGCTGTAAAAGTGAAATAGTGCCCACAGAGACAAGCAAAGGTAATTTTTTTGTAATGAGAAGTTTTTGCTAAAGTAGTAATAATGAAATATATAAGCTTTAATTAATATGTATGTATGAAATTATGTACTGTATATATTTTTACTTATACATATCAGGGTTTGAAAAATACCATGCCTGGGTCGTATGAATCATTGACCTGGGCAGGTAAATAAATAATCTAGTTGCCCTAGGTGCCAGACTGGGCAATTAAATCTAAAAATGAAGTTCAGAATATAATTTTCTACTACAAGAAAAAAGACAGTCATCGCATGTCCTGTTGCTTTTCACTGCTAATCACTGGAAGTTGTATTATTGTTACGCAGTGCCAAGGACAGAAGAATATCACTTCTTTAATTATATTATGCTTTAGGTCCATAAATTGGAAGCATATGTAATTTTGCTCCAAATGTTTAAAGTCAGCGACTGAATGCATGCCTCTGATGGAACTAGCCTCCTGTGTTTATTGACAAAGGGTTAAAACTTCATATTTTAATGTATTTCAAATTTTCTCAGATATTTCATATTTTAAACGTGTTTTAAAGATTTTTATTGTAATATGGACCTGTGAGTCTGACACTGTGAAGAGAAGCTGCGATAGGAATAATGCATCGCTCCAGTGAAGATGTGAAGCTTTGGTCCGTTTAAAAGGAAGGTTTGTTGCTGTGTGGAAATGACGGGTACAAGAGAAAGAGGACTTACGTTATTGGCAGAAGAGCAATAAATGTTGTAGTGATACGCTACAGAAAATAGGTCCACAGCAGCCACCCTTTATTTTGTTGTATCCTGTACGTTGTTGGCAGGAAAAACCGGATAAAACCTCTTCGATTTGCAAAAGATACATATGAGTAAGATAGAAACTCGCGTGCGAACAAGCTATTAACAGAAGAACCAAAAGTGCAGAGACACAGCAAATCTGTTCAAACCAAAACCGAAATTTATAGTTCCCCAGTTTTCTGTACAACATAGAAAAGCATATTAGTACTTTCGGTAAATGTGTACTTCAGCGTCCTAAACTATTTCGTTGGAAAAATTTAACTGTGGGTGAAAAGTTCGATGCACACAATTTTTTAAGCATGAAAAATAATAGGGAAAGGTGAAAAATTATATTATTTTTAGATAAAAAGGAAATAATTTTTCCGAAGTATTAACCTGCGAGTACGATGGTTTGTAGTAGGTGGTGCGGGAGGCTGAAGCGATGCTAACGGCCACCACGTGAAGGTGCTGTGTGACGGAGCGGAGTACGAGTTGGTAGCAAATGCGTGGAAGAATACGACAGCAGTAGGGTATATTTTTCTGAAGAGTGTCGTGTAATCGTGCGCAGAAGTAGTTCAAACCTGTTTTATTCATTTTTGAGAAAGATATGTGCAGAATGTCGTTATTATTGGCTTCACAGTGTCTCCGAATGGAAAGAAATTAAGGAATGTAAAATAATTTATGTACGACAGAAGTTTTGAGGAAGACGTTTTGGTTCCGGTTGAACCCAAAGTTTTAGTTTTGGTTTGGAAGATGTGCACAGGTAGGTGATTTCTTCAAGCACTTCATTTGCAGTTCTGCTGTTATTCAGTACATCGTAGCTCACATTTTTTTCCTCGTGACATGGATATTTTTCAAAATAAGCAATTTTCTTCAATTCATATATAGCACTATGGCAGGGAGACAGCTTCTTGTATTGTGGCGGATAATGAAATTTTAAGCCCTGACGAAATCCGAAATGACTGACGATTTTGTACTTCCGCTTTCTCAAAATTACCCTTCAAAAAAACAAAAACTTACAATGCTGCGCAAATTCAACCTCTTTCTTTCTGCGTATGCCTACAAGACTTTTCGATGACTACGTACTGCTAAACCGCTTCTTTCTTAATTATTCCGCCCGTTACTTGCCCTTCTCAACGAAGCTTCTATTCACCGGCCTCCACCTTGATGCCGTTGCCGCTCTCTCGTCCTATGCCTACCGCACGTACTCTTCCAAACCATCGCACTCTCAGGTAAATACTTCGGAAAACTTATTTCCTTTTATCTAAAAATACTATATTTTTGCACCTTTTCCCATTATTTTGCATGCTTAAAACATTGTATGTCACACTTTTCCCACACAGTTACATTTTTCCGACGAAATAATTTAGACGCTAAAGTACACATTTACCAAACTTTCTATTTCAGATGAGGGAATCATATGCAAAAGAATGAAAAATTTCACGTCTGCTTTAAAAACAATTACAAAACATGAACAAACTATATTGTGTAGCATATGAGTATAAAATGGTTCGTTCTCCTGGCAAGAAGGTACTTGCTTGGACTTGTAGTCATCCGCCAGTGAATTGCACGGCGAAGCGAATCTTCCTTTCAACAAAGCAAATCTTCACATCGTTGCCGTAGCGATGTGTTAGGCCTACCACAGCGTCGCACTCACAAGTCAATATTACAAGTTTCCGACAAAATAATTTAGGACGCTAATCTACACATTTACCGAATAATCTGCCAATGATGAAGATTGGAGTGCCATTTCAAGTGGATTCAGTAGTTTTAAAGAGTTTGTAGAAATCAATGAAAATGCATTATCGGGGAATTGAGGGATATTCAAGAAATAGCCAATGAAATTCAGGATGATGATGAAGAGACATATCGAAGAATTAACAAAAGATCCCCAGACTGTCACGAAAGCAGTGTAGAAGCTTTGGAAACACTGTCACTACATACAACTCACCGATACATCTAATTGCCACACATTCCTGTTTAAACAAACTTGAAAAAGCTGTTCTCAATGAGAGGCAACAGCAGAAACAGTCTTCAATTTTACATAACTTTAAAAAGCCATAAATATAAAAAAGGTATGTAATTAAAATTTTGAGATCAAGTAATTTACATTTTTGAGTAATCTAAGCTTTTAAGTGTTAAATTTAACTAAGTAAATTCAATCATTGATATTTTTCTTATTTTGCATGTTATTCTCATGTTAATTACATTTTAAACTTAATTTTGGCTGGAATTACACTAACTTTTACTTATGCTGCGCTCTTATTTATGCGTGCTTTGGTTTGCGCTGACATATATGTGAAATATTACTGTATACATGTGATAATGAGGTGATTATAGATATAATTAAAAAAAATATGTTTTGGCTCTTCTGGTTTCCAATTAAATTTATGTAATTTATGTGTTGAGTGGTAAAAAGCTGTTTTCAATGAGAGGCATATGGGGTTTGTATATATGCAGATTTCCATTGTTTGCTTCTTCCTGCTGAAAACTAAGCTAGGGGTGCCTATGAGTTAACTGAATATACCATAGTCACAAAATGATTGATAATTATATACTAAGGAATGTGAGTGAAATGGTATTCCTAAAAGCAATCAAAACCATGTAGCAGTCAGGGAGAATCACAAATGTGTTTCCTAAACGAAAATATGACATTTCATCACATGAAACTTTTTTCCACCTCTAAATTGAGGTCATTGGTTCTAGGGAAGGAGAAAGCCAAAGCTGTTATGTTATGTAAAAAACAGGTTTCTTTTTTAAAGGTTTTAACGGCTAATGTGAGGAACTAAATGGGATATAAGCAGTCCCCGTCCCTAATTTAAGAGTCACTGGTTCCAGGGAAGACAGAACGCCAGTGCTGTAAGACAAACACAACATCCATGCCATACCGATATTCAAACCCGGACCCACTTGGACAAACAATCATAAGATGGTGCTTAGACCACTGCACCACCGGGGTGGCAAAACTAATGCCTCATATGGGACTCAAACCATATGTTAAATTGTGACTGCTAGCCAAAAACCTTGATGTACAACCAACTCTGATACCAGTACGGCTTGAACATCCTCTAGACCAATAGTTCTCAAAGTGGGTTACACTAAAATAATAGAGGGGGGGGCATATGCGGATTTGTTAGCAACAATACCGAGTCACATAGTGAACCAATTTTCAAAACAAAATTAATCTGAATTTAGTGCTGGTAGGATGTGTGGTGAAGTTTAGCATATTTAGCTGAAATTTCTGAAAAATGAACTAGTGGAACTTCTCATTACAGGGTGAAAACAATCTGTTCAATGTTGAAAAAACAAAACACAAGCAATGACCAAAAAACTTTATGAGAAAACCAAATTACAGAGAACAGCTCTGACCAATTTTCATAACTGAATTCATTACCATCAGAAAATGAGCAAACAATTGGAAACTTGATGTTAAACAGCTAATAATCGTCCATCTCTGCACTCTCCAAACATTTACAAAGCAGTATTTCCCATTCCCACTGAATGAACTAGTTACTCATTCACATACAATGCAGAAATGTGTAATCTTCTATTGCCAAATAAAAAACTTATGAGACATCTTTTAACTCTGGTTGGTTTGAAAAGCATTTGTTCTTTGAAATCACTGAGTAGTTTTTGGATTCCAATGGAAAAAGAATTTCCAACATTGTCGAGCACTGCCTTAAGTATTTGTTGCCTTTTACAACTACATATTTATGTGAAACTAGTGTTTTATCCTTAACCACCATAAAAACTAAATATTGAAATAAGCTGGATGTTGAAGATAACTTGTTTGTACATAAGCAAGAAAACTCAAAATATTGATGAACTTTGCAAGAGTAAATGAGCTCATACATCTTACTGATACTAAACAAATGACTTGACCAGTTTTATTTGATTTTTTTAGCCATTTGTGCAATTTCTGTGACATCAGTGTATGTAATTTTAGCGAATATACGTGTGTATTTGTATTTTTTATATATTTTATACCCACATAAACACACTGGAATAAACTTTTCATTAAAGAATATGCCTGTACATATCTGTACTCCATAGCTAATCTTTGTATTCATTGGTGCAAATATAATACTTCACAAGTTCTTAAGTACATGAGCAAATGAAAAGGAGTCTTAAAAAAAAACCAAAGTATTGTTCTGCCAGTTTGTGCTTTAGAAATAATTCTGTCTAAATTCAGGAGTTGAACACTATGCCGTAAAAAAAAAAAGCACAAAACGGTAAGATAATATTTATGCGTGTTATATTGCAAAATGGAATTCATTTCAGACTACAAACATACGAAAAGAATGCTGCCCTACGTAATTCCCAAATCAGCATGTACAGATCGAATTTATTCGACATCCTAGTCAACGCTAGGTATATACCTGGCGATAAAGACTTGCACAGAAAGTGAAGCACTGTTTCATATTGATAGTAAAACATATATGGATGCGAGAGTTATGCCCCTACCCCAGTCAAATGAAATCTTAGCTACTACATACTACATAGATTTTCCTGTGACAATGCTTCAGCCACCCTCGTTTGGTGGTGAAACTTTTAAAATTATATATATGTACACAGTTCGTGAGCTTAATATCAAACAAAAATGTGTGTAATTGATTTCGTTACTTTTACATATCATAATAAACTTAATTTTAAAAAGTGTCTACTCACATGTTTTCTTTCTTTAACATGCTGATGCTGGCGTCTTTCCTGTACATGTTCGTGACTTCGTGTTCGTCAGTTAGGGATGGGCGATATTTATCAATATCTCGAAATACCGATATTTTTGTCCGATATTTCGATATATAGTATTGATATCCAAGTTACGATATATCAGAAAATCACTATATCGGTGCGATATTCAATATATCAGACTATGGCTGATGTGATTTCACTTGTGGAATGAAATCTGTGTTCTTTCCTCTGGCATGTCACGAAAATTATGTTGCTTGAGGACTATCAAACTGCGATCTCATTATCGAGATTCACATGATATTATGTCACCTTCCGATTTCTAGAACTTTACAAGGAAAAATATCTGCTGTGTTGAAAACCTCGATGGTTGAAAATTTTAACTATTAGTTGACAGTAGGCACCCAGAAAACAAATTTAACGAACGGTTGATAGCAGATTGTTCTTTTGCCTATGAGTATTATGTTTGAAGTAAACTGGCACTTTGACCAAAATTAAATACATACCAATGACACACAATTTGAAGTTAAGCATTTTTTTTTTTTTTTTAGTGATAAATTATGTAGATCTTAACAGCTGGGTAAGGAAATGCAAAACAGCTTTTCGAGAGTTTTCTTGATGTCTTACAAGTTATGTAGTATAAAGTTTGTTGTAATTCAGGCTATGTATATAACAGAAGTAATTTTTTATCATCCTTTGATAATTATCTTGTAAATACATAGTGAAACTTCCTGAAGTAATTATATAATCTGGTAAAAATATGAGCATAACTTTCGTCTTGATCTGCTGATTTTTCCACACTTACAGCATGTTATTTCCTCTGATTGTCCATTCGTTTTTTTGTTATCTAGGAGAGACAGGCTTTCATACATTAATTAGTAAATATATACTTGATGAATTTGGATTATGATATTTTTTTGTTTTTCATACATTAATTAGTATGGCTTTAATTAATTAATTAGTAAATATATATACTTGATTAATTTGGATTACGATATTTTTTATGTTTTTATTTTTATAATCATATTTTAATGGAGGACTAATAATCATTAGCATTTTTAAAAATATCTTTCTGGAAAAATAATTGCTTTCTATGAAAAGGCCATCACAAATTATTCGTACTCTAATTACTGTTTTTAACAAAAATGTCACTTGTAAACATATTATAAGCACTTTAATTTATTTGCTTATGCCATGGGAACTATTTTTGCTTACAACATAGAAGTAATTATATCTGTATACTCCATTAACATTGTGTTCTGTCTTAAACGATAAAAAAATTAGCAAACATTGTTCACACCTTCTGAAAAATATAAATGTATACAAAATGCTCTAAAAATTACAATAACAAAGTTTTTTTAAAGATTTTTTTCCATAACATTTCCTTGCAAGCTGATATAATGTTAACTTTGACATTTGCATCCCAATAAAAATAGTTATTCTTTCTAAAATTCAGTTATTCCCATGTTAATTGATGGTTAAGATTCCAGTCTGCTGGTATTAATAAGTACTTTTGTTTTTTTGTCATTTATGCCATACTGAAGCTTCAACTTACCTTTTCTCGAAATGTTGGAAATACATATTTCTCATAATCTCACATTGATGAAAAACTCATGAAAACATTCCTTTGCAACTGGGATTTTTGGAAACTTCTTGGCAGAAACCATATCCCTGCTCGTCGAGCAATGCCCACACATGAAACAAGAAAATCACCTTTTGGGTTTTGGAAAGTATATTCAGCATTTCTGCAGATTACAAGCTCACTTCTGTTGCATGATTTTTTATTTATTTTTGCATCAAAACTTTCTGCTATATATTTTTTTTTTTTTTTAGGATCTGAAAAACAATATTTTATGTGTTTTTCATATCACTAAAAATACAGCTTGAAAGCTGCAATCTTGCATAAAGATAGTTTTAAGCTATAAAATGTAATAATAAGGGACAAATAAAATTGCTCCCTTTTAGTAGGAGAAAGCGGCTCTTGAAAAAAAAATTTCAGCTGATGTTTCTAAGAAATTCTCTGAGAAAACTGGTAGGATATTTATTCCTCACATTCACTGCCAAGCTTGTGTATTATAATTAGTTATTACTTATTACCAAAACAATTTTTTAAGGTAAAGAATATTTTTATGTCTTAAGAGACACATATGGTTGAGTCGTCATTAGACTATGTAAATGCTATCTGTGGAGAGTAGTTACTCAATTATGTTTGCTCATGCTGATGAAACAATCCTGTTGGCAGAGAGCAAAAGTGAGTTGCAGCGTATGTTGTCCCACATGTATGAAGTTTGTATGAATTTCAAACTTAGTATATGAAAGGAAAAACCCAAAGTTATGTTTTTGACAGATGAATTGTTAGTATTAAATCAAACAGATCAGTCTAAATGGCAAAGAGATTGACCAGGTAAATCAATTTACATATTTAGGAAGCATGTTTGACACAGAAAACAAATTAGGTTATGAAATTAGTAGGCTAGTAAATTCATCTTTGAAAGTCACAGCTGCTTCAGGAGGATTTTGAATAAATGATGAATGATAGGTTCTCAAAAAAGTCCCTAATAGTTGTGTGTGAAAAAGTACAGTAATTGTTCCTACTCTGATGTGCAGCAGTGAAGGTGGAGTACTGCAGATGAAACATAGGAGTGATTTGTGAGCTGTAGAGATGTGTTACTTATGGGGGTGGAGGCAAGATATGTTTTGATCATGTGAGGAATGAAGATGTTTTGTAGATGAGTAGTGTCAAGCAAAATATTGTTTGTAAGGTGGGGACAAATATTCTTTGGTGGTTTGGAGAATGAGTGGTGAGATGATTACTATTATAATTTATTCTGCACAAGTGACAGGAAGAAAATGTAGAAGAAAATGTAGAGGACCAGATTCAGGAATTCCTGCATGAGAAAAAGAGAATAAATGTGAAGTACAAATGGTCTTGTGTGTGATGGATGTCAGTGAAGCTCAAGTTGTGAGCTGAGATCACTGTAAATGCAGATGTTTGATACATCAAGAGTAAATAAAATGTATTTCCATCAGTTTTAAACTTTAATCCAGCAGATAAGCTCTCATCAAGAAACTAAAGTTACTAATATATAAATATAGTCTTTAATGGTAGTCTAAGAACTTCCTTCCTTTCAGCTAGTGTCAAACAAACATTTGGCACAATGTATTGCCTTTTAATCAAACCAAGAACCCATATTTATGAGTACAAATGCAATTTTTACATTGCACATTTATTAGATTTTAGCGGGAAAAGAATTTTGAAAAAAGTAACTTTGTATACTGTAAAGAAACACTAGAGAAATCAAATGAGGAAGAGCACTGCACATTAAAACTTTTCTGGACAACAGAATTTTGTTAATGCCATTCCGTTTAAGAATAACAGTTTTCACAAAAAAAAAAAAAATACGTTCACAGTTTTTATCAAGAGAGAAATAGACATAATGACAAAATGGATAACACTGGGCAAATTAGGCCGAAACCTGTTAACAAGGTTTGTTGTATTTTCAGTTGGTTTTTTTTTTGTTATTTTTTTACAAAAAAAAATTATATATGTATCTACAGTGTATATGCACACTAACTTTGAAATAATATATTTTCATGTATGTGTGCAAACTTCTTCAAAATTGCATTAAAAAGCTCTAGCCATTTACCTCTCAACAACATTATGATTTTGCAGAACATTCTGCATTAGAAATTGCAATAATATGCTGTGATTACAGGCTAAGGGGGTAATGTTTCAGACAGAAGTAACCCAGTGATTTTGTTTTAGGCATTTTACTCCGCTTTTGTACTTAAATAAACATTTCGAATAATGGAAAAACCTTAACATGTGTAGAATAATCAAATCAATGAGACTTATTTACCCAATTGCCTGTGGTTTACTGGTCTTCTATGTAGCACAATATTTCTGCCACAAATTCCATTTCAAGTGTGTTTTTTTATTCATATATATTCTTTAAAAAGATGTTGAGTGTGCTTAACAGGAAAGTTGACATCTAATTTGTTTACTTTCAAATGATAACCAAAACCTTCAAATATCGTTGGTGACAGTTGATACTATCCACAGCCACAGCCACAGCCCCCCCATTAGTGGAAGGGGAGTGCAGATGTTATATAAACACAAAAGTGCACAACACTTTTATGATTGCTTTTTGACTAATTTTGTCTCGCTGTATCAACAATCTTGCATAAGTAGCAATGTTAAGTACAGAGAATCATGATGACATGTTTTGTTAAAAAAAAACAGTTTCTGCATTTATGTTCTGTAAATTTGTGTGACAACTTCCTGCCCTTTGGCCACTTTCATCCCATCTGTGCTCTGCCCCTTCATTAAGAAATACAACAAGGGGCATAAATAGATTTTTCTGAGGGCGTGCCAATGAAATGAAAAAAAATTAAATCCACCAGGACAAAATAAAAGAATGAGAATAGAAAAAAAAAATTTTTTAACGTAAATTAATGAATTTTTTTATTAAATTAAGCATTTTTGTTTCCAATGTAAGGCACATTTTAACAATAAATAAAACACATTTAAACACTTTCGGGGGGGGGGGCGGAGTGGGCATAAATATATGCCACCTTACATTACATAAATGTATAAAATATATAATATAAATACGCACTTACATTACCTTGGCTACGATGTAAACAACCCTGATGTTGGCTTTCCAGCTCAGCATACAAGATATATTTTTAGCGAATTTTTATGAATTATAAAAACGTAAAATGTTAATTCCGCTGTCGAAAATATTTATTTACGTAACAAAACAACGTAAAAGGGCAAAATAAAAGCATTAACCCATGGCGTCGGTCTTTTAAAAAAACGTTAAATATCAATTCCGCTATCGGAAATAATTATTTACACAACAAAACGACTGAAATGGCAAAATAAACGCACCACGTTTATTTCCAAGTACAGCGACCGTCTTGTAAAAGGTACGAAGTTAGTAATATACAGTACTTTTCTGAGATATCACTATTTTAATGGTATTAACAAAACTTGATTGCAGCTATATTTTCAAGCTGCAGGATAATTCTAGTGCTGGCTGAGATTTGTGCGAACAAGCCAACAGCCAATTAGTCCCAAGTTCCCAATAGCCAATACTTAGCACAACATTGGATCGTATTCAGTGATAACCCTGATGCAGTATGCAGTGAATAAACCAAAACATCAGTCTTATTGAGATCAGAAGTATTGAAAAATATCGAAAAATCAATCTGATATATTGATCTTTAAATACAGATATTTTCGATTCAATATATCGGTCTCAGAAATATTAAAAGATATCATACTTTTGAAAATATCGCCCATCCCTTCGTCTTGGTAAAAAAACGAGCAATCCCCGTAAAATCACGTGACGACTCGCTGACCAATAGCAGAAAGTGACGCATGCCGCATTCCTTTTCTGTCATTATCGTTCATTGGCTAACCCGTGCCTCTTAGCAACGCCCGTAAAATTACGGTAGGAACAGTTGTCCTACGTATCCATGCCCGTTAAATTACGGGCATCGTCTTGAAACTGCAGGGCAACAAGACTTTTTTTTATTTTCAAGGCGATGCCCGTTAAATTACGGGCATCGCCTTGAAAATACACGGGCAACAATACTTTTTTACGGGAATTTTTAACAGTTTACAACTGAATTATAAATTTAACATCTTTTTTAGTAATTTACTGTTACATATATTTTCCATATAGGAACAGAATGTAATTATTTTTAAAGTGTCACTAATTATACTTCAAGCATCCAATTGAATGCAAAATGTCTGTCTTGTTCACTCAAAATATTACATATAAAATGTTCGTGAATATGATTGCAGTACTGACATTTTATTCAGATGTAATTTATTACACGTTTTCCGTAAATTGTAATAAGGCACTATAATTTTTAAGATGATTTTACATTTCAATGCGAATAGTGGTGCTTGTCAAAATTTATTACCAGTGATCTGGTCCACTTGAATCTTTGACGTTGCAATCCTGATGGTATATGATAAGGCCGAATCAGTTAATATCTTTCTGAATTTGACAATCTTAATCATAGAAAGGTATGCTTACCAAAGGTATGCATTACCAAATATAGAGCACTATTTAAGATTTTTTTTCAAAAGAGGGTACCATTCTTGTTTAAGTAATTTCTACAAGTCACAATCAGTTGTTTCTGTTCTGTTCACGGATGGATCACATTAAAGTTCACACAACTCAAACTGCAGTTCTGCTGACTGACACTTCCGTATGCATTTAAAAGTTTTATTAAAAAGTATAATTTGTGAACGAAATATCTCAAACATATTGAAATTAGCGATTAAATCCGGAAACCAGCTGTTCAATCGGATCTGCATCCTTTATGAAGTAACACTTTTTCTGACAATTGTTTACAATTAGTAAAATGAACCAGACTGTTATTTTGCAAAGTCAGTTTCAATAGATTCAGCTTCGTTTTGAAGCAGCTAATACATCCGTCATTTGAAGAAGTGACTTCTTTTTTTTTTTTAAAGAGGACAAAAATTTCACCTCTCAAGAATTATGCGATTTTCAGGTTTTGTTCGTGATTTATATTTTACATCTTCTTAAAAAGCAGGATTGATAAGAAAAGTAATGGTTTTGAAAGAAATCGTGTTTATATCTTCTGAAATGGAAATGTTTTCCTAAAAAATTGGCTGTCCGATTTAGAAAATATGGCAGAAAGAGATAACGTTTCTAACTTACGTGAACTCATTTTTTCAATTGAAAGCATTTTTCCATAGTTTGGATAAATGAAAACTGCATGTGCGGACAGTACTACCTTGTTAGCTATGTGCAATAATTAAAGATACATTAAGGTGGACGTCAAGTAATTTTGTTTCCTATACTTCCAATGGAAAAAACTTCTGTACACATTTTCTTCACAATTAATGCGTTCCCAGGGATGAAAATTTGAACATCGATTAAAATAACTTCGTATTATAACTTGGAATACTTAATATTTTCTAAAACATAACGATAATTATATTAAAAATTGATAACTACTCCTTTGGTGGTGTTGAAACCAGAAAAAAGATGGCGCGACCTGTACTTTGATGACGTCAGTAGGCAAACAAATGTTGGATTGCATAATTATGGTTATGTTTGAAAAAATATTAAGTATTCCAAGTTATAAAATGAAGCTATTTTAATCGATGTTCAAATTTTTATCCTTGGGAACGCATTAATTGTGAAGAAAATGTGTACAGAAGTTTTCTCATTGGAAGTATAGGAAGAAAAATCCTTGAGGTCCACCTTAAAGGAAGGACTTCAAGGTAAGAGTACTACACCAAATCACTAAATGAAAAACTAATTACTCCTGCTCTGATGTAAAGCAACGAAATCTGTGAGCTGAATAACAGAGACAGGAAGCATTTTTATACGAAGAGAAATGCATTTCTTACAGAAGATTTGCTTCAATACGCGTTCTTATCATGTGAGGTATGAAAACCTATTGCATACTTGTAAAGTGAAACATACGAGTGATAGAATGGTTGGAAACAAATATTCTGAGGTGCTCTGGCATGTTGAAATTGAGTGGTCAGTACCCACGATATAATTTATTCAGCACATATCCCAGGGGATGAAGAAGTAGAGAGAGAGGAAGGAACACTTGTGAGGACGAAGGTATGATAGATGTAAGGGTGCTCGAGTTGTATGCAAAGACAGCGGTAAATGGTGACGTTTCACATACAGGTTGTTATCAGATATTGGACACACAGACTTTCTCTAAAATACATAAAATGCGGCGTCTGCAAATTACAGTGAAGTGATCGCCCTCACTATCAGTACAAAAAGTGTTCAGTATGATGCCGGCTCTGTCAAGTAACAGTGCCACATTCGAACGTGAAACACCTGTTTTGGAGTAATTGTCGACAATGACAAATCTTAGTAACCTGAAAGAGGCATGATCATTGAGCTGCGTCGTGCAGAAAATTCAGTAAATACTACGAAAATATTTGTAGCTGTAACAAGTGGAACTGTATCCACGATTATGACTACTCTTCAAAATGTACACGACGTTGCATACAAACGTGTTCACTGTGGAGGCCATATGATGATGTAAGGTAGGAATAGGAGGGATTTAGCACAATTCTTACAACGGAAACATACGATCACGGCGCCGCAAACAGCAGCACAGTTGAACACCAGTCGAAATCATCATGTTTCCGTAATAACAACAGTTCATCGGGAACTCCATCGTGCTACTATTTTGGACCATGCAGTAATCTGCAATACTCAATACCATATCGATTCAGAAAGCATGTAAGGTTGTGTAAAGCAGATAAAAATGTGTATGCAAGAGACTAATCACGTATCATTAGGTCTGATATATTGCACTGAAAATGATGTTTATATTTCATAAATAATATGAGTGAGATCTACAATAAGCAAAACATTTAACAAATGTGAAAATGAAGGTAACTGCCTAAAATTTGAAATTTCATCTATCATTGTAAAATGTCGGCTATACGTGGCAGTTCTTTATTGCTCGTTGTGCTTATCACGCTAGCTGTTTTAAATTTGTCTTCACTTACTCAGACGCGGCTGTTAAATCGTTCTTAAAGGAGAAATAAACTCTGATTTTTGGAACAGAAATTCGTTTATTAAAAAACTGCCAGGGGAAGGAGATGTGCTTTAAGGGATGTTAAAATGTGCAATGTAATGCGGTGTACTTTTAGTTTTATACATTTCAACAGTTTCGTTGCGGACTTAATATTGTTTCTGAAAACGCCTAAAACCGAAGAATTGTAGGTTAAAATTATAACCTTTTCATATTTCTGAATATGAAAGGAGTCTTTTGCTATTCATTTTATTGTTTTAACGAGTAGCAATTCCATGGATAGTATGTCACAAAAAAATTATGTTCTAAAAGTAACAATTGTAGGGAAATAAACAAATGTAACTGAAATTCATATTTTACTCATCCGACGTAGTGTCAGAGGGCTACTCTTTGTGCTGTATCCTTGTGAAACTGGTTAAATATAGGTTTTCCTCTATCGAGCAACCTATATGAAAACCTTAGGAGCGTAGTACACAACGTAACAAACCTTTTTTCGTGAGTACATACGCAATGTGCGAACTCATCAATTGCAGCTTTGTATAGAAGAAATATTTAATTACTTGTCCGTACTTTCAGAAGATTAGGCGAATTTAATAGCTCGTGACTGATGTGGTAAGCGCAATCGAAAGTCATAATACAGGTCATTTGTCAAAAGTGTGCGCTGTCTGTCTATTCATCCCTTATATGTGTGACAGTATCTAAGAGGTATGTTATGGTTTAGCCGATTAGAATTATACCAGTACCTTTGAGTCAGCTCTATATGCTTTACATCGTTTACAGAATTTGGTTAGATTATTTGATTAAACAAGTTACTTAGCTTATCTCAGTTTGCAGCCAATGTTTATTAATTAATTATTATAGTGCGCGATGCTCAGGTTCTTTAGAAATATTTTGACTTATGTTTTCTTCAGCAACCCCCTACGTTAATAATGGAACCCTTTGATATCAGGTACCAAACAGATGACAGCATTCCACATGCAGGCATTTTGAGTGGTCTAATGCGCTCCTCTTAGTCAGTGTAGATTGAAGTATCATATGCTACGGGGAAGTATAAATTACCAATCGCACCATAACGAATTTTCTTTTGGGTAACATTCATACACCTCCGTCACGATAGGGCAATTTTGGCGTTTTATACGATATAGGTCTGACAGCTGTATAACACTATTTCTTGAATATATAATGACAATTAAGAAAAGTTATTCTTAGGGATAAATTCATTGTAACCCCGCTTAAAATTAATATACAGCGTTAAAGGCAATACGCTGTCCAGTTTGAGTGTAACCTCAGCAAAAGTTTCCAACTAGTAATCCTAATTCTGCTGCTTAGATTTTCATTATATCAAATCGTGATGGTATGCTCTTGCAAATCTCAGCAAAATTGTCATCTAGTAACTATAATTCTGCTGCTTTTATTGGCATTACATCAAATCTTGATGACATGTTCTTGGAAAACTTAGGAAACATTTTCAACTAGTAAATTTAGTTCTGCTGCTTTATTTTTATTATAGTAAATTTTGAGCGTATGTTATTGCAATGTTTCTCAGTTTCTTCAAGACGAAGCCATTTTCATGAGGATTCTCCACTTAGTTTATAGAAAAAGTTCCATAAAAGAAATGATAGCTTTACGTTAAGACAAAATATCATTTGATTCTGGTAATTTACGATTTCCACCTTCCAATTTTAAGCTGTGAATACATGTAACTAGCTGATTCTAAGAATAGTCACCGTACTCGTTTTGCACTATAGTTCCGAACACCGTGCATTTCGTCTATCAGTAGGCATCGAACTGAACACGAAACGCAAAGGTAAACATTAGCGTACCTTTAAGCTCACATTGTTGGTTGGTTGGTTGTTGGATTTTATTGGCGCAAGGGCCAGGTTTGGCCAAAGAGCGCCAGACCAAGAACTATCAGCCACAGATTTTTAAAAAACGTGGAAAATGATTAAGAGCAGACAGGCTTGGTAAAAGTTGAAAAAAAGAGTATGATGAAAGCTGTGAAGACAAGGTAGTTAATTAGGTTTATATAAAAATTTATTAATTGACTATTATAATTATAATTATAATTTTTTTTTTTTTTTTTTTTTTTTTTAAACAGAACTACACAAAGGATGAGTCACTCTCCTCCCCCCACACTCCCCTGCAATGCTGGCAGAGGGCGGGGACGAACTGTCACTCTCTTCTCCCCCATGTTCCTCTGCAATGTTGTTTGAGGCTGGGGACGAACTGTCACTCTCCTCCCCCCTATGTTCCTCTATAATGTTGGTTGAGGGTGGGGACCTCGCTGAGGCCGAGACAGTTGGATGGACACTGCACACCTTTGCGGATTGAGGGCCGCGTCGTCCGCACGTGCAGGCTTTCTGCTTTAAACTGGAAGAGAGGGTCGGCTGCAAAGAGAAGGCCCAGAATCAGGTAGTCGAAAAATCGCGAGCTCGGGGAAAAACACCTGTGTCGCTTGGTCAGCTGTAGATCGCTTGGCAAGCGCTGCGAGAGCTACAGGGCGCGGAACAAAGGGCTGCACGGGTTGTGGCAGAGACTTAACAACTGCGGCAAAACTACGCTGTCGGGTGTTGGGAATACCCAACTTGGCTTTGGCAGCAGGGTACGAGAGGCCTTCCAGGGTCTTGAGGCGCTGGATCGCCATCTCGTCCTTCCATTTCATACAGTTGCGGGAGTAAGCTGCATGGGCCTCACCGCAGTTAACACAGCAGGCCGCAGAAGTGCAACCTTCCCCGTCATGTTCACCGGAGCCACAATTAGCGCAACGAGCGGAACTCTTACAGAATCGTTGTGAATGCCCGTACCTCTGGCACCTGAAACAGCGCAGAGGACTGGGAATGTACGGGCGAACTGCACAGACCAAGTAGCCTGCTTTGATTTCTGTCGGAACTTTCGGGGAGTCAAAAGTCAAGATGACATTTTTTGACTTAATCATGGAACCATCACGCCGGAACATCATACGACGTGCAGCAATAACACCTTGATCAGCAAGTTCAGTCACGAATTCGTCTTCACTGCATGGCAAGAGATCAAACTCCGAAATAACACCCCGAGAGGTGTTAAGAAACAGGTGAGGTGTCACTTTCACAGGAATGCCTTGAAGACTAGTGAGGTTCAGAAAAGTGTTACTCTGAGAAACACTGCAAGTTTGGACAAGCAGGTCCCCAGAGCGAAGCTTCCTCACAGACTTCAAGGGACCAACCGCAGCGTCCAAAGCTTTAGAAATGAAAAAGGGAGATCTGGTGGACAGTCTCTCATTCGGATCGATGGATTCTACAAGCAAGTGAGTAGCATGCGTAGTCACAGCAATTGAGGGGAGACGCCGCTTCGGAGCGACTGGTACAGCTGCAGAAGAAGAGGTTCCACATTCTTGGTCCAGGTCAAGGTCTAAAGACCGTTTAAGGGCATGAGACTTGGTAGGTTGAGAAGACGAAGGAGTGTCGTTGGCAACTATCATTTTGTCAGGTGACTTAAATTTGGAGTTTTTGTTCTTTTTACCCATGGAAAAAAGGAGGAAGATTCGTCTGCAGACTACTCCACCCAGCACCGAGCCCTACAAGGGAGAACTGGAGGTCTGCAAGCCAAGAAAATGACGCTGGACACAGTTCTGGAGCTTATACGTTGCAGATATAGTCCGGTGGCTGTGATCACACGCACTCGGCGGACACTTCGGCCTCCGGGTACCGTCATGCCAACGCCTTTGGCATGATCCCACAGCCCCCGGGCTCACCCTGCCGTGCTATACGACAAAAAAGCCGCTAAAGCCGTGTACACAACTTGGTACAAGACTTCTGACTAGAGGTGGGTTAGTCTCTAGCCTCCCGTTTACAGCGAAGCCGGGGTCGAAGAGGAGTGTTGGTACACAGGAGGCACTTATCCGGTCTCCTGCGACCTCAGCCGCCAGACATCCCATTTCCGCCTCACGGGTCTCCGCACGCGGCAAACATGCAGGTAGGTCTAGCACCCAAACCAGCGAAAAGGAAAAAAAGAAATCCAAAGAAGACAAATCCTGTCAGGGAACCTAAACGGAATCTCAGCAACCTACGAACTGAGCGGTTAATATAAATCAGTTAGTGGTGGAGGGTAACAAAACCACAAGACCGGGGTGTTAGTGCATAACGTGGTAGCGATTAGGTAAAGTATACAACACGGGCAACTAGCCAGTGGAGAAAATAAATAAAAACGAAAAAGCGAGACACAAGACCAGCTCGGGAACGTGGGGCCGCGACTCCCCAACAGCTGGATGAACAGCTGTCCCTGCAAACACCAAAATAAAAAACAAGCGGTGGCGTGACATCAGATGGTGACCAGTCACAAGGTCAGCTCGGGCCGTGGGGGCGCCGCTCCCCAAATAACTGGAAAACCAGTTATCCCCGTGCGGGGTAAGCTCACATTGTAAATACCTGTTCAAAAAATATTACACATTATATTCCAGGGTACATGATTGTCTTAAAGGGTAGAACCTACTTGCGACGGCTTCGCCTGAAGTCAGAGGGATCAGTTAATTCCACTATCTAGAGAATGGTGCAATTTTTCCAGTAAAACTACAGCTATGTTCTCAAATGATCACCTCAATACGTAAAGAAAGTAACAAAAATGTTGCCCTTCTGCTTTCCGGATCATCTTCCTCACCATGCAGTTTTTCTATTTTCCACTGAATTTCCAAATGTATACTAATTTCCTCAGTGGGAACAATACGTGAAATTATGTCATGGGGCTATTACAATAAGACTTACTAAAAGAAAACTTCAGTCGGTACAACAAGAAGCAGTTCTTAGCGTTATTGTTCACATCAAATAACATATTAGACCATCGCTGGGTATCATTCATTTAACCGATTCTTCCTTAGATCTGTTTATTAATTTCCATAATTATTAATACCAAGTTCGTTTCATTACATCGAAATTTTCTTCCAAATATCCGTTTATTGGCAGTGAATAAAATATCCATCGAGGTGGCTGGTAAAATATTGCAAATAAATTATGCTCACGAGAGACGACAATTAGTTTTTTCTTTCAGATAGATAATATTCTGAGCTGCCTGTGTGGCACAGTGGTCAAAGCTGAGGCTTGTGACACATTCGTCCGGGAAGAATTGGGTTCGAAATCCGCGTGAGGCATCAATAGTTTGTTCTTTGCGGCCCTGTTTTCCCCGTTTATTATAGCCAGCACCAAGATACTGGAAACAGGTGACTTTGTATAAACCTCTAATGCTATTAATCAACCTCAAGAAACTATACTATACCTTCCGTGTGAGTGATCTGTAGCACAGAGAACAGATCAAGTAATGCTGCATTAAACTAAATAAGCCATCAAGCAAACCCTTCGCAGCTACGTCATGCGCGAGCCACAAAAATGCTCTTACAACTGCGCATCGAAATGAAAACCCTCTGACTGTATTCCGTACATGAAGCAGTAGAATTGACAAAATTTAAGCGAGGAAGAAATCGCCAGGTTTTAGCCGATATAATGTTCTATTTAAGTGAGTAGTTAGATGGAATGGTTCAAAATAACTGCACACAGCTTTAAACTGGGGCACGATATTGGAGATACAAAAACGCGGTGATGTTGTCCCTCGATTTTACAGGAAGAGCAGAATGTGTGACAAGCGATATAAGATGAACAAACAGAAGCGAAGCATATGGTGAACGTCAAGCAAAGATAAATTCAAACACAAAGACAAGAAAGGATGAGCATTTTTGGGTTTTTAAGACGCGAGGATTTCTAATATGTAAAGTTTAATTTACGACCACAATGATCAGCTAAATAAGATGTAAGCAGTTGTCCATCCCTACTTTAGGGCCAGTTGTTTCGGAGAAAGGACGAAGCTAGTGCTGTAAGACAAAGACATTCTTCATGCCTTATCCGATATTAGATCTTGGACTCCTGCAGACTAGTGTTGATAGGCCCTCGATTAGAAAGCTGTATCAATGGGGCTGTATTTCGATTTCGGCGCCTTTGGTTAACAACAATAATTTTTTGGTCCTTTTTCTTATCACATCAAGTTTTCTTTTGTGTTACTCAGTATTATTTGCATTGCTTCTTTTCCGATTGAACTCAGTGCTTCCAATGAGCGCAATGGTCTTGTATTTTATTCGCCTTGAAGAACGCGAGCCGTATAACGAGCGAAATTTCAACTATTAAAGGATTAAGAAAAGCATTGGACGCTCAAGAATGTTATCAAATTCTAAGAATAGTAAACTTAAGAATTTCACTTTAACCACGTGTACTCTGAGGATTTTATAGAACGTAGATTTAAATATAAAACTGTGCTAAAAAGATGCTTTGAGACAAGAAAAAAGCCTACTTAAATGCACATTTCGTTTCCAAAAGAGAAAACTAGATGGAACTACCACCAAGCTTAAAATAAATTTACCAAATTTTCTTAATAAAACAGGATGTCCGAAAATTATTGGACACATTACAACATTATATAAAACAAAACATTAAACAGATATAAAGAAACTCACTGTACTAACTTACAATGAACTACACAAGTTGTGACGTACCTGCCAGCAGGACGCACACGACATAAAGGCACATAGCAAACAGAACAAATGTCTGCGTAGCTCAGTTGGTAGAGCGACTTGTTCCGGAATAAGCGGCCTCTGGTTCGAATCCCGGCGTAGACCAAAAATGACGGAGAAATTTACTTCGTTATAATGGCGCCCAAACTATCCGGATGACCCGGCCGTTCAAAATCTCGCATTGGTGTGATGTTATTTCCACACCGCGAGACAGGGAAAATCAGAGAATTCCTTCTCCAGCGCTTCGAAAAATAAAAATGTGTGATGTTGCATTCCACACAGCAGATTGACTGGGAGTTCTCAAGTGCACGTTCTACAGTGGATGGCTGCCTGCAACGATTCATGGTCACGGCTGATCCGTGGGCCGTGCCCACGGCCCTCTTTCGGGGGGGGAGATGTGACGTACCTGCCAGCAGGACGCACACGACATAAAGGCACATAGCAATCAGAACAAATGTCTGCGTAGCTCAGTTGGTAGAGCGACTTGTTCCGGAATAAGCGGCCTCGGGTTCGAATCCCGGCGTAGACCAAAAATGACGGAGAAATTTACTTCGTTATAAAGTAAATAAATTTCTATGTGAGATACCTTAGTTGCTCGTAGTACGTCCAAGTGATACTGGATTTCATGCCATGTATTGGCAAGCATCTCAGGAGATAGATTTAATGGAAGCTGTGATACGCTGCTTCAGTTCCTGCAAATCAGTACAAGGCGTCTGATAGACACGATCCTTCACATAACCCCACATGATATAATCCAATGGAGTTAGTTCTGGAAAGCGATGAGGCCACGGAACGGGATCACGACGCCTAATCCATCTGTTGGGGAAATGCTCATTTAGGCACTTACGTACACACGTTGAATAATGCGGAGGCGTCTTGTTGGAAAACGACGTTTTCATATCTTTTGATCCGGGGTATAACGAAATTTTCTAGCATATCCAAGTAAAGGTCACGTTTATGGGTTTTTCGCAGAAGAAAAAAGGGCTATCATTTCTCTTTTTGATTTGGCGCACCGTACATCAACATTGAAGAATCATGTTCAAGTTCAATAGCAGCATGAGGCGGTTCATCGCCTCATATCCTACAGCTGTGACGATTCACAATACCAGACACATGAAATGTGGAATCATCACTAAAAATTACAGTACTGAGAAAGTTTTCGTCGGTTTCTACTCGATTCAGCATATCCACAGCGAAATTGTATCGCAGAGTATGATCATTTACATGCATCTTTTGCACTATTTTAATTTTAAAAGCATAAACTTTAATTTCTTGTGCAAAATATCGTGAACTGTCGATTTCGGAATGCACAGTTCTCTGCTTGCTTTACGAACGAATTTCCTGTGGCTTCGTGGAAAACTTTCATTAACTTGGTCAACCGTCTCACCGCTGACGCTAGGCCTACCAGATCCTCCACGATGTTCCACATTGCCAGTTTCTTTAAACTGTTTCATCCACCGCTTAATTGATATCGATGACTGAGGATTACAACCATACTCTAAATGGTACTGTCTTTTAAATTGAATGACAAACTTTTATTCCGCAGGCCATCGCCTTCTTCTGTACGGACGACATGACTACCGATTTCGCATTTCTCATACATTCTTCATGAAGCCACACCTAGCGCCATCTATCGGTTTCTGGGAATAATAAATCTGCAAAAAAAAATAGAGAAGCCGTGTAGTAATACGTGACATAGAAGAACAGACAATGCTCATTGTTTTTTTGTACATAATTTTGTAATGTGTCCAATAATTCGCGGACACCCTGTATATGTTGTGTGATTTCCCGATCAGGGTAATAGCCTAGGATCGTTCTTAAACAGGAAAATGAATTTTAACCCCATTTTACTTGCTTATTTGTGAAATAAAATGAAATAATTTTAAACACCATGCTCTTTTTTATAAGACTAATTTATTTATCATTATTTTACACATTCTTAATCAGCCCATGGCGGCAGGGAATAGGCATTGGTTCAGATTTAATTCTTACCAGCTAAGAATTTGTTAAAAGATCAACCATAACATTAATACAGCAGTCACTATCACAAAATATCGAAATCAATAATAAAAGAAAAACTTTAGCACAGAACATATTTATACTATTACAAAGTAGAAAGTAACTTTTAGCACAAAATACATTTTAAAAATCGCAAAAATGTTTCGATGTTAATTTATTGCTAATAGTTGATCTTTGCACGTGGCTATGTGTAATATTGTCACGATATTAACAAAGATGAACTAAAAATTTTATTTTGCTATTCATTTTAAGAGGAAAATTCCCGTTTACATGAAGTACCAACCAAACAGTGCTCGAAATGATACAGAACACCAATTTCTAAAACAATTTATTTTTATTTTACTATTTATTTTAAGGGGGAAATTCCTGTTTACATGAAGTAGCAACCAAACAGTGCTCGAAATGATACAGAACACCAATTTCTAAAACAGCATTGTTTGCAAATTCATAAACACAGATATGGGAACATGTTGCAATCTTTCGATTGAACACAAAATCTGAAATCAATACTTTCGTTAAACAGCGAATTAGTTATCCGTTCCATTTTAAGTTTTAGATTTTTCTTGCGGCAATAAATTGCGGCTACGTAAATATGTCGGTATTCCTTATACAATAAGTTAGACATATTTCTTTAGGGAAAGTTATTTCAAAATATCATGTCTTGTATTTTGCCCAAAATAAGACTCGTAAATTAAGCTTTAGACAGTGAATTTTTGAAAATATCTGGATTCGTGACGAAACGTAGTATTTGGTATAATTTGTGAGTAGAGTAGTGCAATTAATCTGCTACAGTTTTGCAAAATCTCACGGTCGTCCGGTTGCTCATTGTACATAAAGGGCGAAGGCATATTTTAGATAATACAGAATTTATACATAGAATTTCGCTAAGGTCTTTAAATTTAATCATAATATATAAATCATATACTTTCTAAACAGCGATATGGTTCCAGAATTATAAGTTCACATGTCGATTAAGTTACGCTTCTGAAAAATTGTTTGAGTAACAAACGTAGTAGAAATAATTCAATCTACCCTGGTATTGAGTATTTGATATACAGATGATCATGCATTTTTGGAAATTTTTTTATAAGAAATTACAGAAAAGAAGAGTAGTTCAAAGAATTGAAACCTGCTACAGCGTTTTACATGAACAAGAAATAAACATCTGCTGCAGTTAAATATCGCCTGCTCAGAAAATGGCGCAGGTAAAGAAGCTGTGTATAAAAGTTATGTTTTTGCTCTTTACGAAAAATAATATTCCTATTCTGTAATCAAAAAGCGCTATGAAAATCATGGAATTAACATTTCAAATTGTGAAATAAGCAGAATGTTTAATAACAGAGAGGATAACCGACAATTATTGTTTGAACAGGAAAAAAACGTCAAACGAATATCTAAAGAAGGAACGTACTTTTTGGACTATTTCAAAAGTTCATGGCCTGAAAGGAAATCCATCCTCAAAAAGTCGTTAAAAATCACTCTATCAACTGTAAACAAAGTAATAAACAGATATTTTAATCCGAAAAAGATTAAAATAAAACCGTGATGGTCACCTCCTTTTGCGTGGACACATGGATGAGTGCAGAACACAGTGTAGACTTCTTTATGAAAATGATATAACTTTAGATATATTGAGAAAATCACTTCATTTGAGATCCAATTATTCTATTTATATTTTTCTAATTGGTGTAATTTGATATAATATGAACAAAATGAAACACAACATATTCTCGGAAACTTCTTTATTAATATGTTACTTTAATATTTTATTGGAAAAATCTTCAGAAGGTTTTACACACTAAATGCAAGTTTGAACACCTAATTCAAGCATTCGGTCATTCCTCTATGTTTTACAGCAGTGGTTCCCAAACTTTTTCGATTCTCGGCGCCCTATGTCAAATTCTAACAACTACACTTAGGTAAAAATAAATGAAACACATATTAAAGATCACAAAAAATGTAATAGAAAAAATTCATTTAATTATAATTAGTGGGATGGATGAGCCTGTTGATCACCGCACATTTTCTCAAATCTTGGAATAAAACTGGACACAGCCACTCTCATTTTCTTCTCCACATTGATTTTCGCGCGATACTTAGTTTGTATCACAGAGACCGCCAAATACCCAGCTTGGCAATAATAAGAAGTCGCAAATGGAATTAAAATTCTCGGAACTTTACGACTCAGAAAGGGATATTCATCTTTTACTGATATCCAAAATTCAGGTAATTCCATGCTGCTAATCTTCATTTTCAAAGTATTGTCGCAGTACAACTCAATAAGATTCTCTTCTCCTGCAGCAGTAAATTCCGATGGAGCAGTGGCATGATATGGATCTTGAATCTATACAAATTTATCGATATTTTCATTTTGAAATTATTTCTCAAACCAGGTAATAAGCTGTGATAAGTGTTCTTCAAAAATGGATTTCATACCTCGAGAGAAGTCAACTCCATTGGTGGTCAAAAACTGTTGCAACAAGGGGAAATATTCTTTACCTCCGTCTTCATTCATTTTCTTTTCCATAGTTTATTTTTTTTTTTTTTTTTTTTTTTTTTTTGTAAAAGCTAAAATTTTCTCAATCTACTTTAAAAGGTGCATGTTGCTTCCCTGCGGGGAAAGATTCAGAGCATTCATCTTTTCAAAAATATCAAAGTACGCTAGTTTTAGTATAAGTACGCCATAACTACACGTGAGCACGTCGGGCGGCAATCGTACGGGGGAAAGCTCACGCTTGTAACATAATTGTAGAGCGCCATCTAGTAACCATTTCTACAGGCTTCCGCAAACAATTATTATTAAGTGATTTACTGGTTCGCACCAGGTTCGATAGATGTCGCGATGTTGCGTCCTATCACATTGAACTGAAAATGGAAATAAAATTATGAAAATTTTGTAATATTTTGCGGGGCCCTTGTGATGAAGCCGCGGCTGTCGGGCTGCAATCGTACGGGTGGAAAGCTCACGCATGTATGAATATTTAAATGGATATTTAAATTCGTGCAATAAATTCCCAGAACTAACAGAATAGGCTCACACTTTGGGAACCACTGTTTTACAGTGAATAACAAAGTTGGATTGTTTACCACTGGCAGTAGACTGGTTTCCGACAAACAGGAACAATAAGAACACATTCAAGGCAAAGTGTTCTATCATAAACCTAACGGGGAAATGGCCGTAACTATTATTTAATTGTTTGCAGAAGTCGCCGACTAAATGGCTGATATTAGATGTTCATTTTATAAATCCACCGACTCTGGTGTATGCATGCACTCAACATACGGACCGACGTTGGCCTGGTAGTTAGTACGGTTACGAGCCAAAAGGAAGGTCTCAAGGATCAATAGTTTTTAGGGCAGATGTGTTGATTTACAAAATACATACTTTACGTCGAATGGCAGGTCAGTCCGCTGAACAGCAATTAATGGTTCCCTGTTAAAAATATGGGAGTATATTCTCCACCCACACGCCCTTCTCTCTCTTTCTCTCTCTGATTGCTAGTGTGTGCTTCTGACGTCTCTCTGTATAAGAGTTTTCCAATCGTGATCCTCAAAGTTCTGCTTAGTATTCCTTCATTTCAAGTACTAGACTGAAATGCTTCCCTTGTGGATCAGACTGAACAAAATAAATCCTACATGAATGATTGTAGACTCCGTTGTGTTGCTTTTCTAGTGAACAGCAGGATGTCAATTCGACGAGTTCCCGTTTCACGGCAAGAAGAAACACACAGCATATTCTCCTATTTCCATTAGCGGCATAATTTCTGCGATGCTTTTTGAGATGCGTCACTATCTGTGGGATTAAAGATCTCTATATCATTAAGTATGAATTTCTGAAAGAATTACGAAATAGAAATAAGGCAGTGGGGCCAAATATTATTTCTTATAAGGTTGCAAACGGAATTTCTGATAATTTCATTGATGACACTTTCGGCCGTATGAGGCCAGGTAGTTATCTTCACCATGTTTGAGGATGTCATTGAACTGATAGGTTGGCACGGGTCTAACCGTAACCCTAAAACGCATGTTTGGGAATTTATAGGAACATAAAATGCATCTTGTTACACAACTCCAACGGCCTTATGAGGCCAGGTAGTATCCTGCTGGCAAGAAGCATCCATTGCTTCATGTGGTTTGCGCCGTACTCGTATCCTGCCATCTGCATGCACCAACGTGAATCTCGACTCATCAGTCCAGGCAACGTTTTCCCACATGTCTAAGGTGCAGTGGCGATGTTCCCGCGCCCATGCTAATCTTTGTATCATGTGATGTGCGGTCAGCAGTGATACTCTCGTGGGACGATGGCTTCTGCACCCCATAGCGAGGAGATCATTCTTGAGGGTGTGGCTTCTTACACGTTTTTATGCACCAGCGTTAAATTGCCGAGTGATTTCTTGCACTGTGGCCCGTCTATCCGCTGGTACAATGCGAGCTAGCTGACGATGACCCCGCTCATCTACACGCTGTTGTCCATGGCAGTTGGTCCTTGCAGGGATGGTTTTACCGGATTCGATATACTCACAGTGCACCTGTGACACAGTGGTTCGTGAAAATCCCAGTGCATGCACGACTTCCGAGATGGAGTGACCCATTCGTTGGACCCCGACAATTGTCCCACGATAAAGGCGCTTAGATCCTTCGTCTTACCCAAACTGCGTCCGACTCTTACTGATTCCCGTCGCATCACTCCTTATATTGTCGGATAGCTGCATACGTCATGTTGTTTCCCTTTACTGGGCCGCCCACAGCACTACATTTGCATAACGCCAGCTGCTTCTAAATCAATTGCTCTTTAGTGTACATGCTACACGAATTTCTTTCAGTACATTATTTGAATTTTTTTCTACATATTTCGTCGTGTGCCTTACTCGAAAGCTGTATCATTTGTTAATATAATTTTAGTGGCTAGCGAGGTTTTACTCGTATAAAATCGTGTACGCAGAACTACAGGGCTTTTGGAGAAACATGAATTCACACTCTACCGTAACATGCAATCTTTCTAGGAGATATGTTGAAACTGTAATTGTTTCTTCTGCTATTCTTTCAAGTTTTAGGATTTAGGACTTAATGTATCCCATTTTACAAGTATACTTGTTTCAACATGAAAAAGCTCTTATCGATACTACCCGTGCAACGGTTGCAACCATAGAAGACATCCACCGTATTCACAGGAACTTCCCTAAAGTGATTGCTCCATCTTTGGACCACTCAAAGTTGCGATGGGAAGAGAGACTTTCAGATCTGATGAAGAAGTGCAGGATGGCTCAATATCCATCAGACATGTATCTTCCTCATTTACGTACTTAAGTATAACGTAAATTCAGTTTTCAAAAAGATCATTACGAGCGATTCAGATGTGTAAGAATCGTAGATGGGGGAAGCAGAAGAGAGAATCGTGATATAAGCAACGTTGAAAGAGTCGTGAGAGAAGGCTCTAAGCTTGGATGTGGAAACTATTGAGGAACGACCAATCCCCTCGGCTCTGCAACACCGACTATGTCTAGGGTACACAGTGATTTGCGCACAAACAACAAAACAATAAGTCACGGACCTTCCTCGGGGTGAAACCACTGGTTGATACTCTCGTGCGACGGCGACAGGAAGGGAACGTACGGGATAACAGATGAGTTCAAATGTTCTTTATTCTACAACGAACAAAGTATTGATACAATATATGTAGTTGATGAAATATGATGAATATTTACAGTGTGAGTATATTACAGGTGAGGTGCAGGGAAAATAATGAAACATGAAAAAGTGTTTGAAGTTTCCAGACATGATCATGATGAGGTTACAATATTAGCTTATCAGGTTCCTGTAAACAGACTGATTCAGCTAACCGTGTACATACTTCTGGGAGAGATAGGTTCCACAAAGAGAAATCGGAATCACATTGCAATGCAGGTGTTCTGTCGCTGATTTTCCTGAGTTTGGGAGGAACTGGCCACTTTTCTTAGATGACTGGAAAATTACGCGACAGATCCACACATTCCCTTCGGGAATGATGAGTGGGGAATCCTGCTCAATTTCTCTTATTCATCATCCCTGAAATTCAACTTCCTAAATTAATTATATATCTAAATTTAATGCAGTAAAGAAGTTGAAGGAGTTCATTCCATTCATTTTCATGGCGAAATTATTATTTT
This sequence comes from Macrothele yani, assembly GCA_039090855.1. Taxonomy (NCBI): domain Eukaryota; kingdom Metazoa; phylum Arthropoda; class Arachnida; order Araneae; family Macrothelidae; genus Macrothele; species Macrothele yani. The sequence continues at coordinate 17,040,549 of CM077018.1, read as the reverse complement.
TTCTCTGTGTGGAATGAGTGATGATAGCACACGTGAAAAGCTCAGAAGCAAAAATAAAAAGAATATAATTTTTGGATGAAATGCTAAGAAAGTAATGAGAATAATTAAAGATTTGTAAATTTTTATATATTTGTGTGTGTACGAAAGCAGCTTCATAACCAATTAGATAGACAGGAAAACAAAGTATACCTATTTTAAATTACCGAATTCAAATAATTTAAAAACCTGAGAACCAGAGTTAATAGCTAATTTTTGACTTCCACGCAGCTAGCTGATTTGCTCTCAATCTGGAACAAAACTTCTGTCATCGTGTAACAGTATTAGAAATTTGTGAAACACGTTCCTGTGTGAAAAAAGGTTGAAATTTGTAAATGTATGTCATGTGTATAAATCATGTGCAAGCGATAAATAAAAGGAGAAATGAAATAATCAAGATTAATGAAAGTAAGTGTTTCCCTTTGAAAAACCCTCAGTTGTTCACCAGAAAGCAGGTTTTTATATGCTGGAGGCAATCGCATTCCTTGCCCCGAGTTGATCTTATGGGCCATGCAGAAACCATACTTTACTCACGTGAACTCGGGAGGTTCTGGCCAATCAGAGTTCAATGCCTTGAGGGTTGACCTAAATCACCTTAAAAGAGGGGAACCCATGTTTCTCTCTCTCTCTCTCTCTCTCTCTCTCTTTTAGCTCTTCGTTCACGCTTCCTACTAGAGTACGTGGCTGCGTCCCACCCTTTAGCTCTCGCGATTGCTCCTCCAGTAGGGAGAAGCACGTGTAGGAAAATCTGCTGCGTGTGCTACGCTAGGCGTACGACTTCAGGAAGCCTCGGCCAGGAAAGGTCAAGTTGACCGCCATTCCGAATGACCTACTCCAGTGCAAAACCTAATTCACTTTTACATATCCCTTTTATAGTCGCCTTCAGCAAATAGTAGCATTTTGGACAGTGGCGTACCGGAAAATCTCGGAGCCCCCAGCAAAAATTCTTCTAGACCCTTTTGCGAAAATCTATTAGCACTCAATTAGTTGTTTTTTTCAATTTCATGTTATTAATTAAGTGATAGGTATAATTAAAATTCTTTGGAATCTACAGGTATTTTGCGTAAGACCAAAATTATTGTGCTTTACTGCGTGTAACACAAATCTGCACGTTGTAATTAAAATAAATGCTCTAGTTTTATACCAGTAAATACTACAAAACAGTTACGCAAAAGTTGAACATGTCATACAATTTTTATTCTTTTAGACAACTAAGGCCAGCCTCTTCGAAACGCCTCGCAATCAGGCCTAAAAAACACGTAACTTCTGTGAGTGCAAAATGAAATTTTCCGATTTTTATGAAAATACAGTACATAATTTAACAAATAAATAAGTAACAATTAAGAATCATGGCACTAAAAAAAAACTACGTAAAATATTTACTTTTGAATATAAAAAACACAGCATAATGTCACAATGTTTTGCACGTAGTATAAAATTTTCTCTTATAAAAATAAAAGAACGACACAGGTCTCTGCATATACCGAAAAGAACAACTTCCAATTCATTATATTCTGAAGAAAAAACTGTAAAAAAGAAGAAAGAAACGTGAAAAATTTCCCATCCAAAAAAATATTTTGATTAAATCCAGTTAAAATAGAAAAGAAGTACTTAAAACAGAAACGAAATCGTAACACCACATTTATCAAGATGACTTTGTTTAATGCTTCGGCATGTCTCCCATTAGTACTGCATCATTTCTAACTTTATTCAAAGAAAAATTCATCCGCTTCGGAAAATAGTTCCATACCTTTCCTTTATGAATCCATTTCCTAGCAATTAAATAAGAAATTGATGCTAAATTTTGTTGAATTTTGTAAATTCAATTGAAATGTACGCCTTTTGTTAAACACATTTTTACAAATTTCAATTTTTTGGGGGAAATTTCAAAAATTGTGGGCAAAAACTAAGAAATTGAGGACATTTGACATCCTCAATAAGTTTTTACGAAATTGAGGACAGTCCCCAAAAATTGAGGACGTCTGGTTACCTTAATAGCTAAAGAATAAACTATTTGCAAACAAAATTAGCTATTCCACTTGCTATATATACACTAAAATTATTCTAGAAACAGAAAAAAACAGCTCTTTGAACAAGAGAGAGATGACATTTGCGACTGCCACTGCTTTGACATTCGGTGCACTGAACGTGTGTAAGACAGCTGACGTCATCAGACGACCTCCTCCGCATTCCCTCGAAGGGGAAGCTTTACAGCGGGTCTTACGGGCATAACCTTGTGTGTTAAAGAACCTTGCTAAAGTCAAACATAGCTCGATGGAACAGAACCTAACAGCAACAACAACAGGGGCACTCACACTTGTAATATGCTCATAATACCCAAACAATAACTTAGCATCTTCAAAACGAATACCTACTGAAAGGCGTACTTTTGGTTAACATGCAAGGAAATTACGCCAAAATGTCTTCGTTTCAGTATATGTAATATATTTTATGGATAATAAACCAAATATTACGAACAATAACGTATTTTAACTCATCTCAAGTATTTTAGTCATAAATACATTAAACCGGTATTATTCTAGTTATTCAATTCACCTGTCATTGATTAAGTAGCTGAAGATTATCACTTCGAATAAATCTGATTTTACATTCTATAAAGTAGAAAAATAATGAATCATAACTTTTTAATGATAACAGATATGAGGCTGCATAGAAATCTTGCAAGAAATAATTTAAAAGTTCCTGATTAATAAGGAGTGGATATTCTTCGTGATTAATAAGGATATTATTCTTGATTAATAAGGATATTCTTCGTGATTTCTAATGACCAAACTAAGTTCGCAACTGATGTTCTGCCATATATTTGTTCTGATACATGAATTACGCAATTAATTCCAGCATTTATTTCCCTTTTTTCGGCTCTTCTAGGAGTTCACAATATCCTTCATGATCCCTAATGACCACAAGTATCTTCGCAATTTATTTTCCACAATATATTTGTACACACACACGTGAGTTATCCAATTAATTCCAGCATTTATTTCATTTTTATGTCTATCTATATACACAATTTTCATCTCCACCTCCTTTCCTCTCCAAAATGGTTTAAACACCCCAAACATTATGCGTCACAGTTGATTATAAATTGACCACTGGAATCACTTGTATGAACTAAATAACGAAGATTGCCATATTGTGTTGCATTGTAGAAAGCAGTCTAAACGTTGGATCGCAAATTTTATTTGAGACATTTCCAGGTTGAATGGTATTCAAACAGTTTGTAAGATTAAACCACTAAGAATTTAAGCAGTGTTTTTATATCTGCAGGCAAATTTTTATTTGAAAAGTACAGCATAGCATCCTATCTGGATGCCATCACAACCACTAGAAATGCGAAAACAAACCGTAATCAACGGCATCTTTTTGGTGCATTGCATCCAATCAGAAATGTTTGATTAAGCTTTTTGTAAAGAACGGAATGGGACAATAGAAGCATGGCCCAAATATCATGTCACATTTCACTACGTTTCTGACGAACTCGTCAGAAAGGGATGTAAATGTTCAGATCATATTATTCAAAAACAAATTAAGTTTCGAGAATAAATATGTATTTCTTCAAGCTATAAATGAAGCCATATAATCCATTAGAAGCTACGTTAGTATTGCTTTCCGATTTCGATTCTTACAGAGATACATATTGGCACAACTGCCGATTTCCGCATGATACAGCAAACACTAACAACAAGTAATATAGGAAAGTATCACAAAGCCATTGATGGGTCTGACATTCGTAAAATATTATGCACATAAGGAAAATAAAGAAATGTTATTCTTAATCCTAATGGAGGATATATTACTCGTCCACTATGGATCGGAGGCAGCCACAGATTATCGCTGAATCTGACAATCGATTCGTTACAACATCTGCCTATGTGCACAAGTTTCACTAAGCCGACTCATGTTACAATCATTGACTCCACATTCGGGCAGCAATGGTTGCCTATCGATTGGATTTCACCGCTACGCGACGAAGGTATACACCAACCTGGAATTTCATAAGATGAAGCTTCTGCAAAACCTGCCCGTGTGATGGTAGGACACGAAGTAACATCGGACAAGCATTCTAACGTCTTCCATGTCCTTTTGCAACTCAAGTCGCTAACATACACTGACCCACTTGCCAAGTTGAGACATTCAAATTAAGCTACGCTGAGCATTTCTCAGTATTACCTCTTTCCCTTTCCAGCAGATCGATTTCCTGTTCCAACACAAACCAGTAGTGCTGTATTGGATTGATATCTGTGGGATATGGAGGTCAGGAAAATAACCAGAAGTTCCCCTTATGTTCCACGAACCTATCTCGAACAGTACCGGCAGCGTGGCATGGCGTATTAGCCTCTAAAATAAGACACCACAGGACTGGCATACTGTAGCAATAAAAATATTAACCTGTCTACAATGATTTTTAGGCAAACCATAGACGTCACAATTTCTGGCACCTAAATTTGTAAATCCGGGCCTCTCCCTCAGCGCATTACATAAATCATTTCATTTACTACACCAGCTGGTTTTCTACTCACGATGCAACACGCGGCCATGTAAACGATGCACACGCCCGTCCGCCTGTTGCAACGGGAAGCGAGATTAACAGGACCAGACGACCATTTTTCAGTTATTCAGGGTTGAAACTTGAAGCTAGCGTCGCCGATTAGGGGAGCTCTCGACTGTGAAACGCAACTGGCGTTGCCATTTAGTGGGTCCCGCGGGACACCAAGGAGATACAGCAACAAGTCGTTCTAAAGCAAGTTTTGTTCCCGTATGTCCGTAGTATTCCATGTGCCCAGTTTCAATAAGATATGTCTTGCTCATACGCTACTCAATCCATTTGAAAATGTCTACAAGGTCTGCTGGCGTCGCTGTTTCCACTCAACCCTGGAATTCTTCAAAATACAGGACTTGTCGGATGTCAATGTGAGACGTCTTAACCCTACTCCATGTGCCGTTCTAATGTTAATGATTCGGAGACATCGGTCAACGACGGTAGATAAGCGATATCTCGGGAATCCAACAGAGGAATCTTCTACTCGGTGCTTGTCTGTGTTGCCTTACGTGTAGTACAGCACGTCATTGATATGACCACTGGACGAAAGTTATATTATAATATCACTTCGCCACAGCGGTCTTGTAATTTTTAAAACTAAAGTACTTATTAGTCACCCAGTTTCCCACGCGAGTGGAAAATATTGATTGAATTTGATTCCTAAGAGATGTAACTGTGCGAAGTGTAAGCCTACTCAAAAGCCGTTTACTTGAGGTTTTGCTAGTAGATGATTTAGAACAATTAATTAAAAATGCATGTATAAAATTTTCAGAATAACATTCCGTTAAATAGTTTTTCATAAACACTGTGTGGTCTTTGGTTGGAATATTAAATGCAAGGACGCGATATATTACTGAATTCACGTATTTCTAGATATATTCATTACGAAATGTAAGTGTGGAAAAAGCAACTGAGATTTCATGCAACATTATATAACCGGCTAACATCTTCAAACTCAGCAAAACGTGAAAATTATTTCGAATAATTGGAAGTTAAAAACATTGTTTTTGTGCGGGTACGTGGCTATGATGTGGGTTAGAAACACAGATAGAGGTATCATATATTCATTTGTATTCTATAAAGTTAACATTTAATGCTACAATTTCTTATACGATGTGCTCAAGATGACTATGTTGAGCCCTAGAGAACAACAGGTGAGAGTATTTCAGTATGAATCCCACTGAACTTTTAGAGTAGCAATGTTTTTTAACAATTTCCCAGCATTCAGATAGATACGCTGCACCACGGAAGCACAAAAAAATATAAGCAACATTTAATCTTCTTCTTACTTATCTTTATGGTTTCAATATTTTGATTGGCGTATGAAAGTCTCATATTAATATAGTGTTTCCTCGAATTGAAATAATTATACCTATTTTTTTCCTTTTCTTTCACTCATGAAAATAAATGCGTTTGTGTTTTATCCCCGCATTACGTCATATAAAGCAGATCTTTTTCTGTTTTTGGTTGATTGAAGGTTTAACGACCACCGTGAGCAACTCAATGGGCTATAAGCAGTCGCCCGTCCTTAATTTATGGTCACTGGTTCCAGGGAAGGGAGAGAGCCAGTGCCGTAAAACTAACACAACATCCATGCCTCGCCGGGATTCGAACCCGGACCCTTTTCGGACGAATGATCACAGGCCATCGCTTAGACCACTGCGCCACCGGGGCTGCATATAAAGCAGTTCACAAGATATTTAAGCGCTATAGGGTATCATGGCAAAATTGGAGTTTACTTTCCTTTTTCTACATTGTAAATTTAGGAAAGTCTGATTGTAAAAGAATTTTTTTGTTGGAGGTTTAACGGCCATCTTGAGCTACTCAAAGGGCTATAATTAGCCGCCTGTCCAATTTTAAGGCCACTCGTTCTAATGAAGGAAGAGAGCCACTGCCGTAAGAAAAACACAACATCCATGACAGAAAATCGAACCCGGATCCTGGTCTGACGAATGGTCATAAGCTAGTGCTTAGACTACTGCGCCACCGGGTCGACGTTTAAATTAGATTAAACATCCTCTAATTCTTATAACATATTTTCTAGGAATTCCAATTCCTACAACGTAAACGTTTTACAAGAAACTTTGAATACTCTGACGTTGCCCGCAGCGGTGGCGCAGTGGTCTAAGCGATGGCCTCTGATCATTCGTCCGAACGGGGTCCGGGTTCGAATCCCGCTGAGGCATGGATGTTATGTTTGTCTTACGTCACTGGCTCTCTCCCTTCCCTGGAACCAGTGAACCTGAATTAGGGACGGGCGACTGCTTATAGCCCATTGAGTTGCCCACGGTGGTCGTTAAACCTCCAATAAAAAAAAAAATACTCTGACGTTACATTTCCATTTCAGTTTCCATTCATTCTAACTCATCTGCACAATAACTATGTTCAAGCTACTGGATATACCTTGGAGTTAGAAATGTTAACGTTCTTGTAGGTAAAGCTCGTCTTCGAACAAAAGCATACGAATATAACTGACGTAATAAAGGTGACGCTCTGTAGTGGAAACATGTTTTTCGGACTGATCATTATTTTTTGTTCCCCTTTAATATGTACAGCCAAATGTCGTTAAACCTCCCCCGCCTTCAGCCCTCTTCTCAGGGATTATAAATCTTATTCAATTCTACTAAATAGAAATTTCTGCATGTAAACTACCGCCTCACTAACCGGGATCCGCCATTATATTTTAGCTACGTTTTAGATTTCTCATTGGAGAATACCCTCTTGAAATTAGTAGGGAAGTAAATTCTTCATTGAAAGTCATAGCTGTTTTATGAGGTTTTAACAGGAATGATGGATTCTCAAAGGAGTCCCGAATGGCCGTGTATGACAGTGTAATTATTCTTACTCTGCTGTATGGCAGTGAAACGTGAGTACTACAGAGAGACGTAGGTGTCATTAGTGTGCCGGACAAATGCGTTACTTACGGATGCTTGGTGGGAAGACACTTTCTGATCATTTAAGGAATGAAGATGAGTTGCAGTTGTGTAATGTGAAGCAAAATGTTGTTAGCGCAGTGCAGACTAATATCCTTAGTTGGTTTGGCATGTTGAAAGAACAAGTGACGAGATGCTTCCTAAGAAAAAAAATTCAGCCCAATTGGCCGGAAAGAAAGGCTGAGGAAGGCCAAGGAAGTCATGGGAGGATCAGATTCAGGAGTGTCTGAATGAGAAGATGATTATGAGTATAAGTATAGAAGGTCTTGTGTACGTCGTCCGATAGATGTCACTGAAGCCCGTGTTGTATGTCAAGATTGCTGTAAATGGAGAAGTTTCATATGGCAAAAGTAAGTAAATAATCAGTTAAACCTTTATCAGGTGGTTTGTATTTCTTTGTGGAGCTAATCTCAGAGAAACACCTCAGGGATATGTATAAACAGTTGAATGTTTATTTTTCAGATGGTCTTTCTTTGAGGAGCTAACCTCTGAATATCAGAGAACAGCTTAATGGTATGTATGTGTATGTATGTATGAATACCCTGTTGAACCGCCACTCAATATCTGAGCCATAATTTCAAATATTCATTTTCAACAGGCGCTCCGATTCGCCCATCTCATCTTCTTAAGTGTGTCCCGAAATTATATTTTTGGACGGTATCTCTTCAAAGATGTTTTCCGCAGTTAGTTCGATAAGAGTCTCTACCCAATTTCCACGACCGCTCCCTATAAAATAAAACAGGATGAAATTAGCAAAGTGTTTGTCAGATGCCGAAAACTGTGACTTATGGCATTTGACAGAAGTGAGACGACTGGTGTATGTGTGTGTGTGCTCACACACACACACACACACACACACATACACAGGGAAACAAAGGCTATATCACGTCAGTTAAATATGAACATCTGCTAAACAGAGGTAGTGACTAATTACTTTGCCCATATGGTTTTTTCTACGATTTGATCAGATAAGGATTCCTTAACTTCAGGGTCTTACATTTCGATATTGGCGATTCTTAAGAATATCACATTTCCTGTCGCATTTCATATTTTTGAATCTAAAACAACTTGTTTTCCACCTTCGTCTGTTACTGTTTCTTACAGTGACTGCTTGCAGGACGGGAGTTCTTTTAACCATTCCGAAAGGGATAAAGAATTGTATATGCTCATTAGGAAATTTCGTTATGCGAATACGAAGATCGTAATCTGCACCAGGCTTCAGCACATCCGTTTTCTAACATTTTGGACAAGTGAATTAGAAGACGAACAGTAGCAGACATACACAGTGCGTCAAAGAATTTTTAAGACTGGCGCTAGATTTCAGCCTACGGTGACGCCACCAGTGTAATCGCGAATGCGTTATATACCATGACCATCTGCTTGCTTTCTGCCAAAAGTACTGCGCAGTTCTTAAAGTAACTCAAATGGAACGGGCGTTCGTTAGAGAAGTAAAATATTTTTCATGTTGAATTATTTAGATGGAACAAAGGGCTGTTATTAAATTTAACGCAAAACTTGGTAAAAGTGCCTCGGAAACGTACCAAATGATGAAACAAGTTTACGGTGAGTTTTGTTTAAGTAGATCAAATGTTTTCTTGTGGCACAAACGTTTTTGGACGGAAGAGATACGCTAAAAGATGATAAGCATACCAGAAGACCAAGTTCATCTAGGACACCTGAGATTATTGAAAAAGTGCGTGATTTCGTGGCAAACATATGATGTGCGTCACTAAGAATGATGGAAGAGTCTTTCAACATCAACAAAGAAACGATTCGAACCATCGTGCATGAAGATTTGGGCAAAACAAAAGTCTGTGCTAAATTTGTTCCACACACGTTAACCAATGAACAAAAATCCAGGAGAAGTGCACATTGCAGAGACATCATTTCAGCCGGTGAAAATGATCCAAACTTCTTAAAATCGATTGTTATTGGTGATGAAACATGTTGTTTTCAATATGATCCTAAAACAAAGCGACAAAGTGCGGAATGGAAGTCGAAAAGCTCGCCACAAGCCAAAAAAAAAAACAAGAAAAGCTCCATTGAAAATCAAAACAATGCTCATTACGTTCTTCGATAGTAAGGGTATTATCCACAAAGAATTTGTTCCAAATGAACAAACAATTACTGGTGAGTTTTAATTAAATGTTTTGAGGCGTTTGATGGGTAGAATTCGTCGCATTCGTCCAGAATATCGAGATGAAAACAGTTGGTGTTTGTTGCACGATAATGCACCCAGTCACACCTCACTTCTTGTTCGTAGATTTTTGGCGAAAAATAACGTCTGTGTGTTGAATCGTCCACCGTATTCGCCTGATGTAGCACCCTGCGACTTTTCTTTGTTCTCAAAACCTAAAATGACGTTAAAAGTATGTTATTTTGATGATATTTCGACTATACAAACAGCTTCGACGTGTGCTTTGGAGGTAATTCCGCAAAGTGAACTGGAACAGGTATTGGAATCATTATTAAATCGCTGTAACAAGTGTATTGAAGCCGGAGGGACTTATTTTGAACAACAAACCAAAACAAATTATAATTTCTTGTTTCTCTTTCATTTTACAGACCCAGTCTTAAAAATTTTTTGACACACTGTGTATTAAGCGATGAATATAAGTGGATGAAAATCAACTGGTTTCAGTTACAACAAATGCAAATTGGTAAGCACGAAATTTAGAGATAACTCTGGTTTTATTGGCTGGCCGCGTAAATTACTAGCATGGGGTTATTACTGATTAAATTATTTCTTTAAAAAAGGAGACAGTTTGGCAAAGAAAACCAAATTCAGTAATTCATTTACCGTAATGATTGGCTTCCATGATTTGAAAATGGGCACCGTTATCATTGAGAATACGGTACGGTGAAACAGGCGGAAACCTCTGAAGGTATGGTTGATGACACAAGAAAGCATATGCCTGAAATCCTATTTGGCTATGAATAAAAATATATATATATATCATGGAGATGAGCCTGGTTTGGTTTATCGGATGCTATCAGATAAATCGGTCAGAAACAGAAATGATAAAGTTTATAAAAAGCGAAAGACAGAATAGCTACAATCCACTGTGTAATCGCAGATGCTCTCCATAAAAGAAGTATTGATGTTTCAGGAAAATAAAAAAAATGTCGTTTTAAAACCTTCATAATAAACTTAACCAGATTACCGTATTTTCCATTTCCACGTTCTCAGAATTAGAGGTACGATAGGTAGGAACGGATGTTTGTTTTATTTCTGCCTTATATTATAAGGTTTCGAATTAATTTCACTATTTATCGGAATCGGAATCGATTTTTTGGCGTTAAGAATATATGAACTGATTGTAGCAGCACCTCTAACAAACCTTTTTCTAGACTGAGATAAAGACGTCCGTCTCACAAACTCTTTGCAATATGTTAGAATAAGAAAGAAATTAGATCTGAAACGTGTTTCTTGTTTCTTTAAAGCACGTCATCAGTTCGAAAAATCCACCATCCCAATTTTAGAAGAAATCAATCACAATTAGAAGAATTTGATTTACAATTTACTGCTTTATTGACAAAACGATCAAATGCACGCTCTTTGAGTAATCTTCGGGGTTGTGTATGGGTTACATTTCCGGGTGAAGCACCGATGATGTAAATGGACGATGTAATCACTCTTTCCACGTTATTTTTTAAACAACGCATAGCGACTGAAAAATTGTATTTCGGCACTGCTGGGATCGAACCCCAGAACTCTCGATAACTAGTCGAGCGCGTTCAAATTTACGCTACAGCGCCAACAATTCTCAGCGCAATGCGTGGTTTATCAGTCAGCATCTGACTATACGAATGCGTATTGATGGTCTTAGCAACTGAGATGTCGTCATCTGGTGGCATTTAACGCAACAGCTATTTTAATTGTAGCTGATAAATTCAAAGGGCGATAGAAATGTTTAATATATATCAAATACGTTGAGATAATGTAAATGGACGATGTAATCACTCTTTCCACGTTATTTTTTAAACAACGCATAGCGACTGAAAAATTGTATTTCGGCACTGCTGGGATCGAACCCCAGAACTCTCGATAACTAGTCGAGTGCGTTCGAATTTACGCTACAGCGCCAACAATTCTCAGCGCAATGCGTGGTTTATCAGTCAGCATCTGACTATACGAATGCGTATTGATGGTCTTAGCAACTGAGATGTCGTCATCTGGTGGCATTTAACGCAACAGCTATTTTAATTGTAGCTGATAAATTCAAAGGGCGATAGAAATGTTTAATATATATCAAATACGTGGAGATAATGTAAATGGACGATGTAATCACTCTTTCCACGTTATTTTTTAAACAACGCATAGCGACTGAAAAATTGTATTTCGGCACTGCTGGGATCGAACCCCAGAACTCTCGATAACTAGTCGAGTGCGTTCGAATTTACGCTACAGCGCCAACAATTCTCAGCGCAATGCGTGGTTTATCAGTCAGCATCTGACTATACGAATGCGTATTGATGGTCTTAGCAACTGAGATGTCGTCATCTGGTGGCATTTAACGCAACAGCTATTTTAATTGTAGCTGATAAATTCAAAGGGCGATAGAAATGTTTAATATATATCAAATACGTGGAGATAAGATATCAGCAGTGCCGAAATACAATTTTTCAGTCGCTATGCGTTGTTTAAAAAATAACGTGGAAAGAGTGATTACATCGTCCATTTACATTATCTCCACGTATTTGATATATATTAAACATTTCTATCGCCCTTTGAATTTATCAGCTACAATTAAAATAGCTGTTGCGTTAAATGCCACCAGATGACGACATCTCAGTTGCTAAGACCATCAATACGCATTCGTATAGTCAGATGCTGACTGATAAACCACGCATTGCGCTGAGAATTGTTGGCGCTGTAGCGTAAATTCGAACGCACTCGACTAGTTATCGAGAGTTCTGGGGTTCGATCCCAGCAGTGCCGAAATACGATTTTTCAGTCGCTATGCGTTGTTTAAAAAATAACGTGGAAAGAGTGATTACATCGTCCATTTACATTATCTCCACGTATTTGATATATATTAAACATTTCTATCGCCCTTTGAATTTATCAGCTACAATTAAAATAGCTGTTGCGTTAAATGCCACCAGATGACGACATCTCAGTTGCTAAGACCATCAATACGCATTCGTATAGTCAGATGCTGACTGATAAACCACGCATTGCGCTGAGAATTATTGGCGCTGTAGCGTAAATTCGAACGCACTCGACTAGTTATCGAGAGTTCTGGGGTTCGATCCCAGCAGTGCCGAAATACAATTTTTCAGTCGCTATGTGTTGTTTAAAAAATAACGTGGAAAGAGTGATTACATCGTCCATTTACATTATCTCCACGTATTTGATATATATTAAACATTTCTATCGCCCTTTGAATTTATCAGCTACAATTAAAATAGCTGTTGCGTTAAATGCCACCAGATGACGACATCTCAGTTGCTAAGACCATCAATACGCATTCGTATAGTCAGATGCTGACTGATAAACCACGCATTGCGCTGAGAATTGTTGGCGCTGTAGCGTAAATTCGAACGCACTCGACTAGTTATCGAGAGTTCTGGGGTTCGATCCCAGCAGTGCCGAAATACGATTTTTCAGTCGCTATGCGTTGTTTAAAAAATAACGTGGAAAGAGTGATTACATCGTCCATTTACATTATCTCCACGTATTTGATATATATTAAACATTTCTATCGCCCTTTGAATTTATCAGCTACAATTAAAATAGCTGTTGCGTTAAATGCCACCAGATGACGACATCTCAGTTGCTAAGACCATCAATACGCATTCGTATAGTCAGATGCTGACTGATAAACCACGCATTGCGCTGAGAATTATTGGCGCTGTAGCGTAAATTCGAACGCACTCGACTAGTTATCGAGAGTTCTGGGGTTCGATCCCAGCAGTGCCGAAATACAATTTTTCAGTCGCTATGTGTTGTTTAAAAAATAACGTGGAAAGAGTGATTACATCGTCCATTTACATTATCTCCACGTATTTGATATATATTAAACATTTCTATCGCCCTTTGAATTTATCAGCTACAATTAAAATAGCTGTTGCGTTAAATGCCACCAGATGACGACATCTCAGTTGCTAAGACCATCAATACGCATTCGTATAGTCAGATGCTGACTGATAAACCACGCATTGCGCTGAGAATTGTTGGCGCTGTAGCGTAAATTCGAACGCACTCGACTAGTTATCGAGAGTTCTGGGGTTCGATCCCAGCAGTGCCGAAATACAATTTTTCAGTCGCTATGCGTTGTTTAAAAAATAACGTGGAAAGAGTGATTACATCGTCCATTTACATTATCTCCACGTATTTGATATATATTAAACATTTCTATCGCCCTTTGAATTTATCAGCTACAATTAAAATAGCTGTTGCGTTAAATGCCACCAGATGACGACATCTCAGTTGCTAAGACCATCAATACGCATTCGTATAGTCAGATGCTGACTGATAAACCACGCATTGCGCTGAGAATTGTTGGCGCTGTAGCGTAAATTCGAACGCACTCGACTAGTTATCGAGAGTTCTGGGGTTCGATCCCAGCAGTGCCGAAATACAATTTTTCAGTCGCTATGCGTTGTTTAAAAAATAACGTGGAAAGAGTGATTACATCGTCCATTTACATTATCTCCACGTATTTGATATATATTAAAGCACCGATGATGTGTTGGCATAACTAAGTTTCTTCGGACCCATTTCTCTATTTATTGACCCTGTACAAAAAGACTCGAACCACCCTACACTGAAACAAATTATTGTGGAAGTGGTTAAAGAGGGATACAAAAATATATTTGAAATTTTAAGGCAAACAAACAATCTCCTTGCAAATAATGTACCTGGTACTAAGACTGAGACTTGAAATGGAGGGTTGATATTTGCGTGTTTTAATTCCTCTTGCCATTTTGCCATTATATGTATTCAGCGTTAATTTATATACAGCCTAAGGCAGAGATGGCGAACCTATGGCACGCGAACACGATTTGGGTGGCGCACCATTATGAAAACATTAACATTAAATACAAATTTAGTTTTTTTAGAGGGAATTTTTCAACAGCATGTCTGTAGTGTTTTCTTTTTTTTTTGCAAATAACTCAGCTTTGACAGGAAAATTAATCTAGCCAAAAAAATCTTCCAAAGAGGTAGCAAATAAATCAACCTAACCTAATTTAATCGCCTTATGCATTAATCCCCCTCCCCCCCAAAAAACCAAAAAACAAACAGGAGGTGGCACACTCGACACTTGAAAGCAGCAAAGCAAACTATAAGTGCCACACTAGTCGGAAAAGGTTCACCATTCCTAGTCTAAGGAATTTAAGACAAACTTATTTCCCTAAATTGAATGAACTTTGAAAATGACATCAAAATTCCCATCGAACTCACTGAAAGAAACTGGTTTTCAATTCAACAGCAGATAAGAGTTAGCAATTGGCTTTTCAGTCGTTGAATAGGAATATATTTTGAAAGCCTCCAATTGGCGACGAAAACTTGGCATTTATGCAATATTATTTATTTTACACCATTAAAAACAGGATTTGTAGACTGCATTAGTCTACTTAGATTATACCTTCACATTGATGTATGAAGTACATTTTTCGTAGTTCATTATTTTGAAGTCTTCTTTTCGGTATGTGGAGTAAAATAATACGCAGATTGATCATTTTACATTTCTTGTATAAATTTCAATAACTATTTTGGGGCAATTTACACAAAAGGTCCAAGGTTTGTACAATATAATATGATATACAGTATCTACCAACAAGTAATTGGACACCCCTGCAATCGACGATATCTGCGATCCTGATACATGTTACGGCCGCCGCCGTTAAATATCGTGTGAGAAACAACAACGCAACCAGTCGCATGCAAGATGCCACGCAGTTCGGAGCTCTCTGATTTCGAGAAAGGTGTAATCGTTGAGTATCACAGAAATGGCCGATCCATACGTGACATATCCAGCGAGTTGAAATACCCAAAATCGACAGTGGCCTACGTGATTGGCAAGTGGAAGACGAGAGGTGACTGTCGGAATGTGCCCCGACCCGGCAGACCCACAATACTGGGAGTTAGAGACCGACGAGTTTTTGCCAGAGAAGTTCCGAAGAACCGCAACAAATCGATGGGCCACATCCTCGAGGAGTTTCAACAGGCATCCGGGAGTGTTCTTTTGACTAATACCATCCGTAAGGAAGCCCATCTGTTTGGTTATCATGGAAGTGCTGCCGCCCACAAGCCTTTGATCACCAAGTCCAATAGCGCTGCTCGGCTAACGTGGTGCAAAGAACGTCGACAGTGGACCGTTGAACAGTGTAATCAGGTTCGCAGGAGCGACGACTCAAGGTTCACCCTCTACCGTTCGTATGGCAGGGTCTGGGTTTGGCGTATGCCTGGAGAACGCCTCCTGACGGAATGTATTTTGCCAACTGTGAAGTTCGGCGGCGGTGGAATTATGCTATGGTGGTGTTTCTCCTGGTATGGCATGGGACCCTTGGTCGCAATTCTTGGTAGACTCAACGCCGAGACCTACTGCACCATTTTGGATGACCATGCGCTTCCTACGTTGTGGCAGTTTTACAGAGTGGATCCATGTTACTTTCAGGATGACAATGCCACCTGTCATGTTGCGAGGTCCACCATGGCTTGGTATGGTGACAATGGGGTTAATCGAATAGACTGGCCTGCGCAGAGCACGGACCTTAACCCTATCCAACACCTCTGGGTCGAGTCTGAGCGTCGACTTAAGGGGTGCCCCTACCGTCCAAAATCGGTGAAGGAACTGGCCTGTTTTCTGCAAGCCGAGTGGAAGAAAATACCGCTACCCGTCGTACAACGCCTGGTTGAGAGTATGCCGCGGAGGGTCGCAGCTGTAATCGCCGCTCGTGGGGGCTCCACCAACTATTGAAGGTTAATAAACTTCGTTTTCTTTTGCTATCACAGGTGTCCAATTACTTGTTGGTAGATAGTGTATTTCCACCTGAAAGTGAAATTGTCGCAGAAAAATATTGGGTAACGTCCCCACATAATAAAAGTGAAAATAATGTTACGAACGAAAAGTAACGGGAATTAAAATTCTTCTGGATATGCACTTCATATACGAGCCATAATCCCAGTAAATCCAATCGAGGACATTTTTACGTAATACACTTACAGTAAAAGTACTCATATTGTATCGCATACACCTATATCCAACTTAAAAATTAAAATAGAAAACTCAAAAAGTGTAATTTACATTTTAATTAAGATGCGCTCACAGAAAAAGTGAACGCTGTTGTTAAGATGAACAAATTGAAAATCTCTGCAGTGTTAGCAACGCTTAGGTTTACTTTCCTACGGGTGAGGGCTCCTAAAGGCAATTGCCGGTCGACTTCTCTTCTTGTGGTCCATGGACGACCTCGTCCTGGCATTCTCGTTATTGTTCTGTGTTTCAGGAACTATGTATCCGTAAATTGCAGACCACTTTACTCGACACATTTAACCGTGCTGCTACTTGAGAATACGATTGAGCTTCTTCCAATCAACCGATTCCTGTCCCCTTTAAAGTCTCCTAATCGATTCAGCGGGGCTGTTCTTACACTAACAGTTCAATTAAAGCTCCAATTGCCCCCGTTCAGAACAACATTTATCAATGTAGCATGTTTTTTGTCCTTATGACGTATGAGCATCATTTACATTCTGTATTTCGAAAGAAAGTAGCACAATGTTGCTTGAATGCGTCGACATAGCAGTTCCTCATGCACATATGATTGAAAAATCCTTATGATATTCCACCCCGCTTTTTTTGGATTCATACGTTATTTTTGGGGACCAGTTGCTTTTTGACTTTCTTAGAGCGACAGCATAATCACATTCTAAATATTAGTACTATGAACTTCAGTTTTGACTTATTGAGCACGAATGTTCCTTGGTTTTCTGGTAGGCGGTCTGAGTTCAAAGCTTGAAGAAGGCGTGAATATTGATGTTACGTTACCGCATGGTTTCTCATCATCCATTTAAAAGTGCTACAGCAAATGAAGGAAGATGAAACCATTTCAAAAGGCGTAACTATTAAAGGATTTTCTAAAACAACGAATGACAAAAAGGGGTATGGGTTTTTCAGTATGAAGCTGCTTTGTCTTTTGGTAGGTGTTGAATTATATTTCACAAAAGCACAGTGGCGTTCCCTGAAATTTCTTAAGAAGGGGCCCATGGATTTCATTCGCTGGTGAAAGCCTCATATATATACTTATATATCGCTTTTAATTCGTAATCAATCCGGCATTAAAGGGGTGAAGGTCCAGACCCGAGGACCCTTTCTTGGCTACGCCTCTGCGGGAGTATGATTTCTTAACATTGGTAACTTTACTCAAATTGTGCTTCAATGAAATGAAGTCTTCAAACTTTCCGCAGTGATAACATCTTCTTCCCTTACGAAAAAATTTATTTGAGAGTAAATGTGGAGTAGATTTAATTTAAATTGTGAATCCAATCTGTTATTGAGTGTTATCGAAATGGAATAAATAAGCTGTTCAAAAAACTATATGATGTCACATGTATTCTTAAAGGAAGGTAGTGCAATATTGGGAACATCGTGTTCACATTATTGGATTTGACACCCGGGCTGACTGAAATGTTTACCACCTTTAAATCGAATAAAATGTTCATCGACTAAGTTAAAAAACTTACTAAAACCACTAAAAAAAGCCATGGGGAAATGAGGCTAAATGTGATTTAATGGTCCTACAGACTACCAGACTTGTATATGCAAGAATTACTTGAAAGTTTGGACTATACATACATTTCAAAACAGGTACCGTATGGTAATCACTCCACTATGGAATACTTAACCATACATGCCTAACTAGAGGCGACTTGAAATAAATCCAGATTCGAAAAAACGATATACATATAGTGCTTGAATAATTTATAAGAATTATTTTATAAATATAAAACTGGAAGCTTTTAATGTTTTAAATCTGGGAAAATTGAAGGTTTTTAGGAAATTTCGGGTTCATTTGTTAATACAAAGGTTTAAGTACTTTCTCAGAGAAAACAGCTACAAATTATATATAACGCATGTTAATGACGTACGTAACACGTGCATTTCATAAATACTATGAGGTATAAAAAAGTAGAGAGATTGCCGTTTTAACAAAATTTTGCATTTCTGCATACTGTTTTGACAAAAGCAGAGGGGTGATTGTACCCATCAAGACAAAAAAAATTTACGAAGGAACCTAGTGTTGCATTCCACTCTGAGTGTCAGGAAAGAGTAATTTCGAAATACGTCCAACAAGCACAAGTCGTCAACTCAGACGTCATTTCTTTCGTGCCGGAGAAGTAGCACATCGCCAGAACATCACCGTCAAGCATTTACCGTATGCAATTTTCCAGAGAATAGACGCAGCATTGACAATTGCAGCTGGTTGCCTTATCAAGGTGCATTAGGTACTTCCTGAATGCCCCATATCCCGCACGATGGATTGGATGTGGCGGATCTGTGGCATGGCCTCCACTCTAACCGGACTTAAACCCACTGGACTTCTTCTTCTTGGGGCACATGAAATCATTGGTGTACGAGACGCCTGTGGACTCCATGGAAGATGTCGTCGCGAAATCGTTGTTGCAGCTGACAGGATAAACACGACACCAGGAGTCTTCGTGAGGGTGCGCCAGTTTTTCATTCGCCGAAATGAATTGTGCAACGGCACCCGTGGCCGCCACCTTCAGCATCTACTTTGAGTCTGTTCCTGATCTCCATAAATGAAATAGTGCAACTTATCATGTCGGTAATTCTCTTTTTTTGCACTGTTGAAAGTTCAACTTGGACATCTAACTATACTCTTTTCTGACACTCAGAGTGAAATGCGACCCTAGATTCCATTGTAAATATTGTTCGTTTTGATGGGTACTATCACCCCTCTCCTTTTGTCAAAAAAGTTTACGAACACCCTGTAATATCATTACTTTATTTCAAACTCTAAATTCTGCAGAACTGTCTTCATACGTCAAAACACGTTCGTTTGGTATTAATAATTTTTCTATGATCACTTTGAAAACATTCGGCTTCGATGTGTACTTTATGTAGGCTCTGAAGAAGCTTAATAAAGCAGGAATGAACGTCGAGTGAAAGTAAGTAAAGGAAGAAATAAATTAAATAAGAGGCAGGTGAATTTTTGTGCAGCTGCGCGGAGTGACCCACACGAATTTCGAAGGGCTCCGTCATGCATCATTATATTATAAGGCAGTGTCTTGCCATGGAGCTCTTTCCTTTCTTTTCGTGAGATATAGTTAGTTCAAGTCAGCAAGATTGACATTTCTTTCCCACCATTTTCCACTGACATAACAGAACTAACCAACGGTTCATTCAAATTTTAAATGGATGTCGTCTCTTTCTTCTGTCTGGGAGCTTACCATTAAAGTGCAACTTTGGTTCGGAATCAATGGCCACTGTAAAAGCAGTCAGTGATGTGAGCCTCTATGCGAAGATCATACTCATGGTTGCAAAACAAGGGCGCGTAAACAGGCAGAAATTTTTGTAAATTTTGCATAATGCTTTGGTAAAGAGGAATTGAATTTCTCACATATCAAAATGTTTACCATAATAATACAGCTAACGATCTTTCTTTTTAGTTTCATGCATTCACTGTTGATATCATAATCCATTGGATGCAAGTAAATGTCGTAGGAGTGAACAAAATCACCTTCTCTTCTGAAGGATATTTAACAATCAAGTGCAATAATTGTATGTAGCATACCATGCAAACGAATGAAGTTCAAATCATAAGGAGATATGTCTGAAATTTTGCTTTACATGTAAGTTTATTATAGTAATTAATAGACTTACATTACAAAGTGATGTCTAACTGACAGCTTTTTGGGAATTCGCACAGGTGTGGTAAAATTATAAGGGTCGTTCAAATAAAATATATATTAGCTGTTCGAGATAACTGTACCTTGTTACAGCATAGAAATACATACACAATTAAATGTATACGTAACACTCGGGCGTGATTGCGTTAGAAACAATCACCACAACTTTTTGGCAGGTGTCCTGGTCGATGAGTCAATGTATCCATGTGAACCACTGTGATCTACAGGATGGGCTGTAAGCAATCTACTGTCTCTAATTTTAGTTCCAAGGAAATAAAACAGCCAGTGCCATAAGACAACCACGACATCGATACCTGACCAGAATTCTAACCCGAATCCTTTAGGACGCCTTATTCTTGCACACTTTACCCATAATAACAGTTTCAGGCATTAAAAGTCTTCATTTCAAGGCAAAACTACAGACACTAGGATATTTTCTTATTATTAGTGTTTATTTAAAAACGTACTTCAATGTATATAAATTATAAATGCCACCATGAATTAATGAAGTGCTCCTCGCCAAACAAATGAATTATTATTACATTACGTACTCGTAACAAAAACCAAATTTAACAAAAGTGCATGAAACATCTCGTCGTGACAAAACCATAGAAAGACCCTTGAGGTATGACTGACGTCAGTGGACTGCAGAAGATTTGAACAACATACACTCAGTGATCGCACATTTTTGACCACATACGTGAGTCAAACAGATGTTAAGAAAAGTGCATGCATAATTAACCATGCAAATGGATATGCCTTGGAAAATTAGAAAATTACTTCCTCCTAAAACGGAAAACGAATCATCATCTCCCAATTTACGTTCGAGTATGATACCGAAACACCACCCAGAACAACGAACCTCCAAGCAACTGAGGATATGTTTTGTGACTCACATGTAACCCTCCGCCGTGCGCAAATCCAAGCATATATGATCCTTCATCTTAGCGGCACGCCAGCGGAGTGGGAATTTCCAGAAGAAATTATACTTTAGAAAAAAGGTAGTCACATAAGTCTTAAGGGCAGATTGATTCCAAAATACTAACATGTATAAAAAAAATATTGCTTTCATTTCACATTTACAGGTGTGATAATCAAAAGTTAGCAAATCGCCTTTCATTGTGGCAGATGACCGCTAACATTTTGAAAGAAAATTTGAATCAACTGTCCTCCGCACCTGTAGTGACCCATAATCGTGTGGAAAACAGCGGTCGGAAAAATATTTATTATAATCCCAAAAGACAATATGATCCTTTATTTACGACTGCTATAAAATATTCAATATATTTCATTTCATTGGAAATGATTTGTAGTAAAGCCGGACTTATATTCGTTAAAGAAAGTTTTATGAACATTTACATAATTAAATGAACAATTTTAGTGATCGGAAAGAGTTTAAAGTAGATGATGTATAAGATGAGAAGTGTGCCGCTATACCGGTCTGTGATACAGACTTAGTGGCTATATGATAGCACTTACATGATAAGCATTTAGCTGAAAGCCGAATAAGATGTGTAAACTAAAGCAGGGCTTGGCGGGCAACTTTCAAATCCAATCATGATATTTATACCATTTTTCATATTGATACTTTTCCAATAAAAGAAATTTAGCACAATATTTCCATTTAATTGATACAATAACTGTAGTGGTTTAAATTTAAAAAAAAACAACAGCAAAGAAAAAAAACGTTATATTACACTGTTCAAAAATTAAATTTTTACAAGAATGGAAGTGGTTATTCTTTATAGAGATTTGGGCGTTGAACACGAAAATAGCTGTAGAAATCCTCTCCGGATTAATTTGACCAATTATATTTTGTATATATTACATATATTTCAATGGTATTTCGAAATACTAGGAATAAAATTTAACGAATTCACCTATTTTATACGTGTTGCTGTTTTGCCTGTCGCTTGTGGGGAACTTCGATGCATCTCTCTGGAACATCCAGCAAAAATCTGATAACATTGCAGCATTCCACTTTCCTTTGTATCGTTGTTCCATTGCAGAAATGTCCTGGTGGAATCGCTCCCCATGTTCAATACTGAAAGCACCACAGTTCTCAGAGAAGACATCGATATGTGAATGTAGGAATTGCATCTTGAGTGTCATGTTGCAACCAAGTTTTTTATAAGCACGTAATAGATTTTCCACAAGGTCAATGTAATTGTCAGCCATCTTTTTTCCCAATAACAATGTTGCAACATTACGAAAACATTGCCAACCATGTTGCTCATCAGGATTAAGAATACACTCAAACTGTTGGTCTCCCAAGAGCTGGCATATCTGTGGTCCAATGAATATTCCCTGTTTGATCTTCCCAGTACTTAGTCGTGGGAACTTTTGGCACAAATATTGAAATGCAGATTCATTCTTGTTCACAGCCTTTACAAACGCTTTATGCGCTTCAGTTTTATGTGCAATGGTGGCAGAACAATTTTGCCAGCCTTTACCAGAGGTTCCTATTCAACATTTTTTAGCCAGGCAAATATCTGTTCGTCGAGGCTATTCATTCTGTTTGTAATGTAGATCTGCTGAGCGGATATCTCACTCGCAGATATAGCGACAGTACTTTATGTGCCCTCCTAAAAAGCCAAGCAAAATCGCAATAACTTTGAAATCTGCACATATCAGGCATTGATGTTTATTGTAGCTGAAGGTGCTTAGAACACGTTTTAACATGGTATAACTTTCTTTAGCTAAGACTGCATATGGAACAGGGATAGAAGGCCTTTCGTTTCTATTATGTAGCAGTACAGCCTTAAGGCTTGTTTTGAATGCATCTATAAAGAGTCTCTACTCGTCTGGTTTGTACAAAATGTTTATTTCCTTCATCACAATTTCAAAATTTTTGTGAAATTTTATTCCATTATCACAGCTAAAATAGCCTTCTAGTTGTTTTTGACAATTACGAAAGAAAGACACTTGCTGTATCGGCAAGAAGGTTCCACTGTTGCAATCGTGATTCAAACAGTTCAGCTTTTCACTTTGGAAGCTCCAAATCCCTAATGAGATCCCTAGGTTCACATTGTAGGATTCTATGCGGTTCACTGAAGGAAGATGGTGTCACATATATAGAATCCGCGTCATTGGTGGATGAATGAGCTAGCATATCAACTGATTCTGCAAGTTCAGCATCCTCGCTATCACTACTTGCCTGAACGTTAACTGGGGGATCAGGAACCGGCAGTCGCTCTTCATGGGCCACTGGGCGAGTAACAGATGTTATTATAGGTTATTCAATATTTATCTTCCTCTTCGTATTTATGCCTTTCTTCAAACGAGGTATCATACAGAAATAGCAATCGGTTGAGTGGTTTGTGGGTTCACGCCAAATGGCGGGCTCAGCAAAGCGCATTCTGACTTCCTTCCCATGCATCCAAGTATTCAGAGTTAATAAACATGTCCTACAGCACACATGTGGAGACCAAGGTTTATCTTTGTCTCCCACACGATACCCAAATTACATGAAATATGTTTTTTTCACTGCTGGAGTCAATGGTCGCTTCCTGGAGCCACAAATGCCGTCACCACAAATATAACAAAAGTTATCTGGATTGTTAATGCATTTGCGGGGCATTATCACTGTAGTGAATGCCAACACATTTAAATGTGAACGAAATGAAATTCACTTATTTAAATAAATTCACTAATCAACACTCTAGAGAAACACGCAGTGCAATAAAACTGAAGCAGTTTGATACATACGCTCCCGCAAACAAAAGAACCTGGATGGATCTGGTTCCAACAGCTTCTTCGATATGATCACGTGATTCACGAGGCGAAGACTCGTGAATCAACTTACCCGTACTACAGTTTCACGTTTGCCGAGCTTACTTATGAGTTTCATATACAGTATGTGAAACACAAACGGTCGATTTACTCGGAAATTTGAGCTGGGAGAGTATTTTAACTGTGATTTTCGTGTTGAGAGACCAAAAATTTGTAAAGGACGGCTAACTTTCTTTTTGTAAGAAAAAATAAGTTAAAATTTGTTGAACAGTGTTACCATTGATTACTAGCCCGTGAGACTAAGCGTTCAAATCTGAACCACGCTGTGTCATTCCTGATGCCGAAGGTAAAGTAAAGTATCAAATTGTAAACAAAAAATCACTACATATATTCCCTCTAACAGAATGCACACTTCAGTTGAGAAATCAATATATAACACAGCGCACGTTTCAGTGTGCGGTGTGTTATTCAGCGCACTTTTCAAAAGGGGTAGCTTTAAACCGCTTTCATTTATCGGGTGAAAACGTGCTGAACTTTTCTTTCTGTACCTTCACTGTGTTCATCTCAAAGGTATAATACGGTGTAACTTCTGAAGAACTACCAGTGGTCAGTGCGTTTAAACTGACAAGGTAAAGGGAATCAAAGCGGAAGTGGACAGAGATGTATCGTATAAAAAACGCACTTAGGGGCTGAGGGCAGGAAGGCAAGAACAGAATCCGCAGGAACGGCACAAGAGCAACCGCCAGGAATCATTGGCAGCACCAGCTCTTCCCTCCTGCCGGCTTCTTTAGGGAACTAAGATAGATCTGGGAGTTAGCGCCTACCTCATGTAGTTGCCATTTAATGTCGAACTATACACCTGCTCATTTCTTTCATTTAGACACGCCACTGTACTCACCATAATGATACAGCCTATTCTGTCAAAAACACACTCCCTTTAGTTGCATTCCTTTTCCATTTCTTACTCAGTTGCCGATGTACATAAGCAGCTAAGTAAAATCCTGTGGAACAGTTTCCATTAGTATTCCTTTCTGACCGACTAAATGTCCGATGATCATTGCTAACGGTTCTGTTGTACGGAAGCTACAGATAATGTTTGTCTTGCAGCAATTATGTTGTAGCAAATAAAGCTTGCCTTTATCCAGAGGTGTCCGTTAATCATGATTTAGCTGTTAACGTTATATTTTTCATAATAAAAATGATTGAGCGCATCTGGTGTGCCGGTAATTTAGTCCTTATTGAATGATCTTCAAGAATAATTAAAACGTTTTTTGTACACAGTTTCGTGTTTATATGAATAACACTTTATTGTGGTGTCTCTGAAGTAAACCTGTTGGTTGTTTTTCATGATGTTTTCTTTTTTTATCCTTCAACTAACGATCATTCCTATCATTCACAGAGCACTTAATCACGCATTTCTATTTGAAACAACTTAATTTATCAACAAGCTAAAAGATTAACCATAAAGTTTCATATTCACGTAGCTTTCCACGTATATTTCAATTCTTCGAAATTTTACAACACCTTGACGTGCATTTAATAACGATTAAGCGCATGGAAGCAACTTACAAGAAGCATTTTTAATCCATGATCCACAACACCATTAATCATGTAACAGGGATCTGAATATTTAGATGCCATTCAACATGATTAAGATAGGACAAATACAGCGTAACTTCAATAGGCAAGGAAATAAAATCAACTGTGATTAAACGATGCGGTCTGTGAATTTGAATATATAAATACAGTACTTGTTTTTCAAGTGATATAATTTGCACCCATCTATTTCTCAATGTTCAGATTAACATAAATAAAGGGAAAAGGAAATCACCGTTATTATAAACTAAAAATAATTTACATTTAATTTTCAATGGCTTACACAATATTTCATTTCTAACTAAAATAGATTTTTGGACTAACCTTTCTTTAGGTCTGTTTTTGAAAGTAATCATATTGTACTTAGATTATCAATGCAACGGCCAATTGTCGTTGGTAAATGCGCTACGTTTACAAAGTCTGCAAATTTAATTACACGTATGCGAGTAAGTAGATAAATCCCTCTAATTATGATACCATCGCTGAAGGCATAAGTTCAGTCTCTTAAATCTTCAAACGTACAAAGCGAATTTGTTACCTCACTATGCCGGGGGTAGAGGAATTTAAATGTTATGATATGCACGTGTAAGAATTGGTCGTGTGCAGCCGAAGCACCACACAGCTAAGAAATAGACAATATGGAAAGGTATCATGCTCAATACCTATGTGAAGAGAAAAGTAGGTTAGATAGGAGAATGACAAACATGAAGTTAGTTATTTTATTAATGTTTTAAAGGTTTTCCACTGCTCTAAAACGTACTTATGATTTATTTTTGCAACAATTGCTGGTGTCTTCTCAATGATACAATCCCACCTAGAATCACAGGATCAACAAAACGAGGCGCACTGGTCTTTCTCATTATCACGAACGAATCGTCTGATTTCCATCCACAACTGGCAAATATGATTTCCTTCAAGAAATATCACTTTCTGGGATTATGCTCGTCTGCGACGACTGTGATTAGTTTTCCTACATAACATTTTTCCATTGTCTCCCAGTTTTCCATGCTATTTTACCACAGCCTATTTCAATAATATGATTTTAGTTCAGATGTACTTGCATTGCTCCATAATTCTCCAGCGTAATTCTAACATTATATTACATGTACCCTAAATCGTTAGTTTAGATTGTCGCGTAAAACGATTTTCGAAATTATTTCATTTTCGAAAAGCAATGCAAACTTTTGAAAGGCAGATTTTCTGTCCAATTTTGGTAAGCCAGACTTGATACTACATAGCCTGGAAGGAAATTTGTAAAACCATGTTTGCAAACTTAATGGAAGAATTTCCCATTTCCATTAAGGAATCTCGGTATCATAAAATTCAACTATTTGTATGTACCTGTGCCGCAAGCAATCCTGATTACCTGGAATGGCAAACATTTAAAAGCTGTGCATCATTGTTTGTGCATTTAAAGGAGCTCAGAGGAGAACCAGTCTTTAAGATATATAAATAACCTGCATTGATACAGTGAACACACACGAATTAACGAACGGACGGGGAGTTCATATAGTTATTTGTAAGCTCTACTTTATTTTATTCAAACAGGTTACAGATACTCCGTGAATGTAATGATCTATTTTTAAGTCCTACTACCCTAATATAATAAGGTTTTTTCGTCTATGTAGTACACTTAAGTATTTGTTGGACATAATTTAATAGTTAAAACAATATTTCTACATTTGAAATGAAAATTCGAAACCCGGAAACTGATGTGGAAGTTTATTATTTACTTTCTTCACTTCTGTTGCTTTCTCTTGGTTTCCAGCATTTAATGGAAGTTGAGGTTTTCTGTTTTGGAAAATATATCATTTGGTTCGTATGATCGCGTGTTTCGATTTCTATATTTTCTTCAGAGGCACGTCTTATTAAAAAGAATTATCAATTCAAAATATGCACACACTTGTTTTTCTCTCATTAAACGTACATGCACTGGTAATTAAACCAAAATATTTTGATATTGAGGTTTCCAGTAACTATCAGTCACCCAGATATCTTAAAATCAAACCTACGAAATAAGCAGTATATAAAATTATAAATGAAATACATGTACAGGAGATTAAAATGGACTTCACTAGTTTTTCATTGGTAACTTCGAATTAAAGTGCGGTCTGGTTTAACCGACCATGAAAAATCTTTCTGTTTGCAAACTTTCTTACAATAAATGTTTGAAACTTGTTATCGTACGAGAATTTGTTTCATTTGGAAACGAAATGCAAACTGTCTACTGAAAAGAACTACTCTTCTGCCACGAAGAGTAACGTGCAACTCAATGAGTGTAATCCTGAGTCGAAAGCTGTTATTTCGCTCCATATGTCCTTTTGTATGAACATTATAGCCTCCATGAATTCACACGACAAAATTTCAAAGGAACTTGAAAATGGATATGAAGCAGATTTAGGAAAGATTTTATTGCGAACTGTGTGACATTACAAAAAATAGTATGTTGTTGTTAGGTTCATGTGTACAATTCCGGTTGTTCGACATATCCGATTTTACTAATATTCAAAAGAGAAAATCTCCCAGCTGGTCGTTCCTTTTTCCCTTGCAATAAACTCCAGCTATTATCCGATTGTGGACTCACAACAGTAAAAATGACTTGTCGGTTGATGTCAGCAACGGTCAAAAATTCACGTGGAAGCAGAAACATTTCTAGGTCTCCCTCCTGAAGTCACTGTCCCCAAAGACACAAATTCTTTTTGGATGCGTCCATTTTATTCGTGTGATTAAAGCCATTTGTCATAACACCCGGAATAGACATAATATGTTCGTACAGTAGATAAAATATGTACGCCAAGTGTACAAATTTAGCCATTCATTCCTCGTCCTGCAGCAGTTCTGCCAAGACTGAGATTTTCTTTCGAAAGAACTGCGTTACCTCCCCCCGAATTGCTTCCGGACAACCACTGGACTACAGCGTGGAGCACGAGATGCTGGTGTTGCGAGACAAAACTGTCACACAACGTCATGAACAATATCGAATGGAAGGCAGGTCTTCGAATTTAATTTACGATTTGAATCGTGTCGTTCAGGACTATGTTTAATTCAGCAAAAAGTTTTTTTGCCGCTAACTGCTCCCAGTGGATGATACAGTAAGTGCCCATTATGTCCGGACGAGCAAGGGATTTATCTTTACCGCTACACGTGAACAGCGCCCAGTCATACCGGTATATACTCCAACTCACTTTCTTCAGTCCAAGCCATGAGCCTTAAAACAATCACCAAACAAACTTGTATTTTAATGATGGAACTAGATGGCGATGCAACGTATCTTCATTTCGCAGCAGAAGTTTTCATAGTGGAACATGGTTTAAGAACGGTCGATCGCTTTTAATAATGTAACCCCGAAAGTGTGATTTGTGAACCATATTTGGTGATTTATCACTTGCAGCTGGATAACAGAAAAGTAGCTTTTATTTTTAATAAACACTATTTTGCATATTAACGAGTACATCTGAATATTTAATTCATTATATATTGTTATTTAAAACGCTCACTTTTGTTTGCATATGGCTTTGAAACATTACCTTTAGTTTCACACGTATGCGTGTCTTTTTTTGTGACAGAGTAAACACACGATGGGAGGTGGGGTCCATGTAGACTTCTGCCCAGGGACCCGGGATACCATGATTGGGCCCTGGATGTTCATGCATGTGAAGAGGAGTTGAAAAGTTAAAACTAATATGCATCCTAATCGGCTTTTACTTTCTCGTTTATACCGTAGTATAAAGTATTGTGATCGTAAAGATTTTGGGTTTCGAGATTTTTGTGATAATACCTATTTTCAGGTCCACGCCACCACCGCCCGCCCTTCAAGTCCAAAAATGTAGTGTAATATTTGTAATAATATATTTATGAACATTAAAAAACTAAAACAACTAAACGACTAAGAAAATGAAAAATGCATTTGGATGCCTGTGGCGTATCTCTTCTCCGCGTATACATTTTTATATTTTAGATCTAATTATTCTTAAATGTTAGTTTATGATAATGATGCTCCACTAGCAACGGGAAAAAGGGCATCAAGTTTAAACAATAATTCAATTCATGCGGTGAATTTCGCTTCTAACAGCTACTGAAGTTCATTCTCAATGAATATTTTAAACATATATAATTAAGAATAACCTGAAATATTTGTTTACTTACGCTTTTTGGAATTTCTAGGCTTGTACTTGGTCTTTTCTTATTGGTTGAAAGTTCGATATATTTCAGACTTCACTCTTCAAATTGTTTAACCTCATCCTTAGAACAAGAAGGAACTGAAAAACTTTTTAATGCTTTAGCTTGTTTAACAGTTTGTTTAGCTTCTTTTGATTTTCTTTTCCTGTAGAAAGATCCGGACTGCTTATTTTTTCAGACATGTTAATATTACGATTCCACAGACAAAACAAACCTGGCCGACACTGGGTTCGTTTCCCGCTGGTGGCCGATGAGAAGTTTTCCGGAACTTACTTATATACGAGGAAAGAGCGATGACTTCTGTTGGATGAAACGTATTTTCACTAGTCACTATTACACTTCTCCCGAAAACAAATGCATCGCACTCATTCTCACACAAACAACACACACGAACAGGAAACACGACACACCTGTAGCCTGTAGCAGAGTTGCCAGATCGCTGGAGTAAAATCAGACTGTTTGTTGACGTCGGTAGGGCCAGACAGGCGCCACCCCCAAGCGCCAGCGCCACGCAGTGGTGGTGACTAGCTGACAGAGCAAAACCAGTTTACTATCGTTGGATTGTGAAGGGTGGCCGGTACTGTCTGTGCATGTATTACGCTGGCGCAACTTGGCATCGTGTAGCTACCTATATTTATATAAAATTGTATTTACATAAAATTATATTTAGAGAAAATTATATTTACATAAAATGAACACATTAATTTCATATAAATGTAATTATTATAAGTAACAACAGTATTTGTTTTATATTTATCGCGAGAGTTACGAAATTCCACCCACTGCAGCAGCTACACCTGGCCTGGCAGTCCTCACAACTTGCTGCCCCAAGCGATCGCTTGTTTCGCTTGCATTCTAGTCCACCCTTGTAAGTAGAACAGAAGTAGGCTCAACTGAAATTTTCTTATATGTAAAGGTACCATTGGTGTTCCAATCCACTCTAATGTTATTTTTCAGCAGCCCCCACTTCAGATGATGAATAGTGATGACACGACAGCAGCCGTATCCGATGATGAGACACAAGTTTTTATTCAGTTCATATGCGGAGACGTGTGAATGGGATGATAATAACTAGAAATGCATGGATTGGGTGCAATTGCAAATAATCTGCTCTAACCTGCTCTTCTTCATCGGAATATATTTGCAGTGAAATCCGTTAAGTGAAATTTAAAACTATTTACCTTGTAAATATTATCTCCAAATATTAGCGAGCCGCTCCAGTGGTACAGTGGGCGAAACGATGGTCTCTGATCATTCGTTCGAAAGTGGTCCGGGTTCGAATAACGGTGAGGCATGGATGATGTGTTTGGCTTACAGCACTTAGCTCTCTCCCTTCCCTGCAACCAGTGACCCTAAATTAGGGACGGGCGACTGCTTATAGCCCATTGAGTAGCTCAAGGTGGTCGTTAAACCTACAATCGAAATACAAAAAAATATTGGCGATGCCATACCTAACTTGAAAGAAATTGCGGAGATAAGCGTTTTATAAAGTTACGTAATAAAATCTGAAAAATAATATATAAATATAGCTTCTTTTCAGAAATTTCAAGTGTTAAATTGTTCAATTATCTTACTCGATGATTAATTTATCTTATTTTTGCTTAGGGATATATTTAAGGCGGACGTCATGTGAAAACGCCTCCGTCGCCCATGTGGCGCAATTGTGCAAGCACTGACTTATGATCATTCGTCCGTGATGGGTCCGGGTTCGAATCTCCGTGAGGCATGGATGTTTTGTTTGTCTTATGGCACTGGCTTTCTCCCTTCCATGGAAACAGTGTCCCTAAATTAGGGACGGGCGACTGCTTATAGCCTATTGAGTTGCTCACGGTCGTCGTTAAACACCCAATCCAAAAAAAAAAAAAATGGCCCGCTGTACTTGCAACGGTAAAAATTAAGTTACGTAAATTCACAAACAAAAATGCATCCTCACTCGTAAAAACTGGCACAAGGAAGTAAAATATAATATATAATTAGTCATTTGCAAATTTGGGGAAAACATTATAGGGAATATTTTAAAATTAAATCTCCGAGTGTGAAATAGTGTTGTTTATTGTTAATAAGTGGCACTGTATGTGCCTGAAGCATTAAAAACGTGACACTTCCTTATTTTTTTCTTGAATATTACATATTATTGTACAAACCGTAATAACTGAGCGGTTAGAGAATTCTGCGGATGTCAGAAAGTTTTTAAATCGCATTACAGTTGATTGTGTTTTCTACTCGCAAACTTATGTGAATCACAAATCAGGTGTTGGGAATCTAAGAAGCTGACAAGAACTTTTTAGGAAAATACCATCTAATAAGGGAAAGACCTTACGAAATTCATTCACAAAACTAAGACCCCCACAAGAAGGTGTGGCTGAAACAGCGCGATTTTCAGAGTCGTCTATGAGCAGAAGACTGCATTGGATATTGCTTTCCCTTAACCTTAATTTCATCGAATGTATTATGGCACTATGTGTTAAACCATGTTTGTTTGAATGCTGCTGAAAGTGCATTACTGCTTAATAACTCTAACAGAAAACCAAATCTACTGACAATAGAGCTTTTGGAGCGCTTCTAGATATAAACCAGACCATTAAAGTAGAATTTACTTTCATGTAGAGTTGAATAATTTATATAATTATTTTTCCGAAACAAATACTGCAAAAAATCAGTAAAAGAAAAATACATAAGTTTTAAAGCTGGAAGGTTGAACTTGTGATTGGCTTAATCAAGTAGAAATAATCCGTTCATTCTTTATGAAAATCTCTCGAATTATTCATTCATGACACAATCATTTGGATGAAAGTAACCTGTCAAGAAGATTTCCGATTGGTGCTATATTTTCTCGCTTTTACCATTGTATTGGACAGGCAGAAAAAAAAATCAATTAATTATTGTTCCAATTACCTTGTACAAAATCGCTCATCTCTTCCCTTAAACTGCTCGAGCGATTGACATATACGAGTAGTTTACGAAATACTTTTCGTATCATGGAATGATTCTTCGCTGAAGGATCTATTAATCTTAGGTTACAGTTACCTTAGTTAGGCTAATCGCAAAATACACTGGTGTTAAAATTTAAGAGAATTTCCACATTTTGTCAATTTTCACAAAAAGTACGGAACCAAAGGTACAAATTATGCTGCCGAATAAGAATGCAAATGTGCAGTGTCGAATACGTAAGCGTACACACGCGTGTGGGCGGAGCTGTGATTGCGGAGGGCATGAAAAGCACACGGGGCTTTTTCCGCAATTAGTTCGCTCGTACTCCTCGGCGACATTTGTTTTGTTTCTTGCAGGAGTTGGTTCAATTTCATAAGCAATCAGTTAAAATGGGGTGCCACGAACGTACTGATGACGGAATGAGATGGGGAATCGTCGGTAGATTGGAGGCAGGGCAATCGCAAGTGCAGGTTGCTACAGAGCTTAATGTAACGCCCGGTGTAGTCTGCAATTTTTAGAAACAGTTTAAGGACACCAGATCCATATCGAAAAGGCCTGAGCAAGGTCGTCCAAGAGCCAAGAGCCACGACGGCCAATGAAGATCGTTATTCGGCACTTTCAGCAGGGGCGCCACAGGACTGCTATATCTGCACAGCTATCTCGTGAGCTGCATGCCGCCACTGAAACCCAAATTTCATGGGTTACTCTTTCTCGAAGGCTTCATGAGAGAGAGATCTTTGCCAGAATGCCCGTTGTTTGAGTCCCGCTCACTGTAGCATAAAAGAGAACGCATTTAGCATGGTGCAGACAACATCAGCCTTGGACCAGACTTCAGTGGGGTAACGTTCTCTTCACAGACGTGTCGCTATTCAGCCTGGACACTGATTTTCGACGTACCTTCATACCTTTTCTCCAACATCCGAGAAAGGGACCCCTATGGCAGCGGAGGTGTCATGGTCTGGGCAGGCATTATGTTGGATGGGCGCCCTTCTCTCCATGTGTTTGACAGAGTCTCTCTGGCTGCAGAGAGGTATACGGATGAGATCTTATAGCATTATGTTCTACTTTTCAGGGGCGCAGTTAGCCCTCGGTTCCTTTTCATGGACGACAACGCTCGTCCACATAGAGCTCACCTGGTCGACGATTATCTTGAAAACGTGGATATTTTCCGGATGGAATGGCCAGCCAGATCGCCAGACCTAAACCTTATCGAACATGTCTGCGACTCTCTTGGGAGGACAATTGCAGCTCGCCATCCACCTCCGAGAACCATCCAGGAGCTGAAAACTGCGTTGCTGCAGCAGTGGAACGGACTGCCACAGGGACTCATCAACTGCCTCGTTTCCAGTATGACGTCGCGCTGTGAGAGCTGTATGACTGCCAGAAGAGACCATACCCCATATTAGAGTCATTTTATGTTCGATCTTGCAACATGGATTTTGGACATTACTTTGCTGATGAGCCTTACTGACAATCATGGGTGCTCAACGTGGCTGTTGAATGGTATATTTTTTCTCTTATATAACAGTGTATCCATACCAAATATCATTAAAATGCGTTCATTAGTTTTTCAGAAATTCCACAAAATTCGTGTTTAATAAAGATCTTGTACACCTTACAGCTGCAATTCCATCCCTGGCACGTTCTGCGCGATGAACAAGTTTGTATTGAGGTGCTTCCACCTGTCAGACGATGTTAAAAGTAAAACAAGCACGTAACATTTTCAGTAGTAGTGTTTCATAATATTAATGGTCATAACTGTTAGCAACAGCCTGTTTGTAGTTCGGGTATTTCCTTGTGGGAACTGTAAGCCGTTTCGACGCATAGCTCAGTATCCACCGTATTTCATTATTGGGTCTGCTGGAACCTAACTGGGACCTTTAGGAAAGATAATACTAACTCCTGTTAGATCCGGTTTGTTTATAGTTCACGTGATTTGTAACGGGAGGATGTATTGTGTTTCGACGCAAGTATTTACTCAGTTTATTGGTGTTCTTTTGCTGTACCGTGTGGAGTGGAATAACTGTTCTGGTGAAATTGGTAGGGACAAAGACATATCGTTTTCGACGTTTGAAAGACAAGGATAGTTTGCGACGTTAGGATATTCCCAGGGTAAAAGAATATCTCTTCCAGTGGATTTGTCTCAGTGATTTGGACATTCCAGGAGTCGGAAGAAGTACGTTGAAGAGAAGGATGATCTATGCCCGCGTACACTTGGGAATGGTTCCCTAATCCGCATATTCGTCTTAATATCATCAAGAAGTGCTGGGCAACAGACGTCCACTCGAAAGTAGGCTGAATGAAAAAATACAAAAAAATATTTCGCAGACCGCATCTGGAATTGTTGCTGAGACGGAATTGCCATTCCTCAGCATACTGATTTTAGGTGTTAATCCGCATCATCAGGCAGTTCTTCCGTGGCTGGTCTAATCCTCGTGAGGCATGAACGTTGTGCTTGTCTCATAGCACTGGTTTTTTCTTTTCCTGAAACTAATGGCCTTAAATTACGGATGAATGAATGACTGCTTGTGTTCCATCGAGATGATCATGGTGGTCGGGTAATTCTAATAGAAAAAAAAACTTTATTTTTAAGGCCAGCCTAATTAGTAAGAAAATCAACCGAAGTTACATGCGTTCGACTATCACTTCGCATGTTGCCTATCACGTTACTGCTAACTTCTAGCCCAGTACGGGGCAGGGATGGAAGTACCAAACCTTACTTCTGGTAAGGAGAGGAAATCTAACGGTAATTTTCAAAATTAGAAATCGTCTGAATTAATTTATCGATCCATCAAAAGTTGAAGGCAGATGTGAGTGCCATCTTAATTAATTTATCGATTCTTCAAAAGCAGACGGCAGCTCTGAGTGTATTGCGCCATCTGCCTGTAAAATGTAACACTGGTAATCATTCAAATGAATATCTCGATTTGTCAGATTTATGGGTCACATCATTTCGATTTTTGAATTCAAAGATACCCAAATACTACGTTGAACGAAGGCCGTCATAAATAGTTAATGCAAAGTGTTTTTTTTTAAATAATTCTCATTTTTATCCTACATAAGTAGATCCATTTTGATCACTGAAACCTTTGCTTGCATATTATATTTGCAATCCCTTGCGAAACTTAATTTGTCTCTTCAAGCTGGGCTTCCAGGTGATACTAAGCATAACAATTACTCGTTTCTTGTTATTTGCGTTTCGTCTCATTATGAATATATTTCTGTACAACAAAACTATTTCTTCTTTCGAAACTACATCTCGCAATTTCCGTACAAGCATGCTATCCCTTAGACCACCAAGGACAACGAATGTCCAAATACCTAATTTTGAAGAATTCTAACCTTTTAAAAATTCCGTCAGTCGGATCTAATTCTACTTCTTCTTATTATCAGCAGCATCTTAGATATTATGTGAAAGAAATGTTATGGGGAAGTGATTCTTGTTAGGTGTAGAACAGTAAAAACTGGTATTTGTGGCATATCTGATTGCTAACTTCATAATTCTAAGGATAGTCCCACGTATTAAGAGAGCATTTCTTACACATAATTTATACCTAAAATGCTGATGATTTATTTACTTACTCTACGACCGGTCGGCCTGATACCGAACCGGGGAGCGAGTTTGGTGTGATTTGGTCGTGCTATATGCACTGCTTAACAGAACTGACGATCTAAAGCGCGAGAGAGGGATTCATCCTACTCTCTCGATTTTTCTTTTGAAATATCTTCTCCCTTACGTTCCCACAAATCAGAGCAGTTACGGACTTAAAAAACGCCCTTCAAAGGGCGAAGTCCCGTACAGCCCACACAGTGACTTTAGTATGAGACTTTGGGTACGTCGTCGTCGTACTGCCCCCCCCCCCCCTGACCAAAGGAATCTTTGATCCTTTGTCAGGCCAAAGCCCGAGCGCCCGGTTTTCATAGTTTTGGCGAGAGTAGGAGAACCCCAGGGTGCCCACTCAGCACTAAGAAAAATTTCGTGAGTTCCCATCTCTCTCACAGAGATGTCAGCTACCCACAAGGGTAAAGCAATTCCAAAGATGTCAACCCGGACTCTGAAGGTAGTGCCCGAGAAATTACCTAGCTCTGTCGGTAGTTCTAAGGGGCCTTGCCCCACTTCCGAGATCAACCGGAAGGTGAAGCCAAGCGCCAGGTTAAGGCCTTCCTCGAAGATTCTTCCTGGGGCGAAGGGTTCAACGGCCACTACACCCACGAAGGAGGCCTCCCCTTCGACTGAGCCAACTCAGGCAAAACGTGGTGAAAGCATGTCCTTGCCACTTCCACCCATGGCAAGCATGGGGATATCATCGCCCTAACCCGAGTCCACTCGGATTTCTGTGGGGTCGTCTGCTGGTTCTCCAGAAGCAACTCTGGAAGACAACCAGCATGCCACTACACCCCTGGTGCCAACACCACAGGCCTTCACTAGCCGCATCTTCTCTCTCCTAGGGGAAGTAGAGTCCGCTATTAGGGACTCTCTGGTCACTTTCCCAGGTCGAAAACAAATGGAATCATGCGTCACACAAGCACATGAGACGGCAGCCCTAGAAGAAAGGCAGTCCGTTCTCCTGGAGTCGCGCTGCAAGGCCGACGCCAAAGTGACTTCCTACGCCGAAGCGACCAGTAAAGGGGCTAGTACGGCGAAAGGGCATTCGCCCGCCCCAAGTATGAGAAGGAAAAAGTCGGGGGACAGGAGACACGTTCTCCTGGTCTATCCCAATGTCGAGAGTACGTCCTCATAGGAAGTAAAGAGGACCCTGCGAACAGCAGTCAACCCAGCCAAACTGCAGTTAGGGGTCAGGAGCATTCGGAACATAAGGAAAGGTGGGATTGCGTTGGAGTGTTCCCTGTCCCGAAGAGCTCGACCGCCTCGCCCAGGAGTTGAGAAGCAATCCGTTGACCAAAGATTGCACGCTCCCCACAGCCCCACGAAAGAGACTTTGCCGGTTGATAGTGTACAGTGCCGACAGGGATCTCTCGGGTATGCAGTTCGAGGAAGCGGTTCGCGGGTAGAACCCCGACCTCGATAACGGGTTCACAGCTCGTTTCCTTATCTAAGGTAAGGGAGGTAGGGTCCACTGGGTGGGAGACGTGGAGCCCAAAGGCCTTCAAACTTTTGATGAGGCGGAACACACTGAACTTGGGTTGGTCAGTGCTCCGCCTAAAGGCGTATTTACGCGAAGTCAGGTGCTTCCGGTGTAATGGCTTTGGTCGTTTCCGGAACAACTGTCCTGAGTCCGAAGACAGGTGTGGCAATTACGGTGTAGTTGGGCACCAGCACCACCAGTGTGCAGCCACACAGAAGTGCAGCAACTGCTCAGCTGCAAATGCTAAGTTCCGCCTGAAGCTAGATGATCCTCACTCTAGCTTCAATAAGACGTGTCCAAGTCTTATTAGGGAACTTGAGCAACGAAAAAGTCGGGTCAACTATGGTTGACAGATGGTGGTACCATTAATGGTACGTCGCTCTCGATTTTGAGTTTTTTGGTCTTTTGACCAAGGTGTTTCTGATGACCATGGCCCGGGTCATCACCACAGCACTGTCCCTAGTCCTGTGGCACATGTAAATAAATAATTTTGTGTGTATTTAATGTGATTTTGTGTTGAATAATTGTGAGAGGGGTGCATGAGACCCTCATGCAATGTGCATGTACTATTTTTTAATAAATACCAAATAAAGGACTTTAGTCCCCAAAACTCGCGTTGGTGGACGATCTCCCGGTCAGGAGATGAGAAAACTATCGAAAATTTGTTTGCCCCCCCATAGCACGTCGCACACACGGGCTATGATCGAAGGGTGCAAGGTACTTGTCCCGTGGAGGAGGAAGTACCCTACAGGTCCCTAGACCGATTCTGTCGGAGTGAACGACTGTGGTTTCTGGTGTCTGGCGGGCTAGCTGTCGCAGCGCCGTCAGGAATCTACTTAATTCCAAACTTGTGAGAGAGTTACACATTTCCCTGTGATGTCTGCAAAATAGACGGTACAGGTACAGTCGTCAGCTTAGGTTACTTACTCAACTGTGCTACACCTAACAACTATCACTTCCGCATTATATTTCTTCTACATAATTTGTGGCAAGGATACTGGTGGTCTACATTGCTATGCTACCAGGAACGAGAATTAGATCTATCTGGCGGAATTCTGAAAAATTCAGATTCTTGGAATTCGTTGAGCTGAGTGGTCAAACGGATATCATAACGGAAATCGAGATACGTAGTTTAGAAAAAATAATTTTAACATTTATAGATCAGAATTATATACATAATGCAGCGAAGCACACATAGGAGGAAACGAAAATTCTTCTTGCTTGGGATCACCTGGAAACCAACTTGAAGAAACAACTGATGTTTCGCAAGGAAAAGAAGGGGGTAATGCAAGTATAAAAGTTTCGAAGCGCGAAGTCCGGCTGCTGTACTTCTGAAGAAGTTCAAATTTTTGAAACTCGGGTAAATGTAATTTCTTTGTCAATGTATTGTAACGGAGAGCATACAAGGTGTTTGAGAGATTCGGGATCGAATCAAGGTCCAGGTCATGTAATCAAAGTTCAATGCTGATATTGTACTGTACTTAATTTGAACTGTTATCAATTGGCACCCGTTTTCAGACCAAAGGATGCAATAAAGTTATCACTATGTTCGTCCATCTTTGGACTCTAAATATCTGCGCCTTCTAGTCACTTAATTAGATCTATCATTCTTTTGCACGTGTTTTGAAAACAAAGTACGTACTAAAGTTATTTCTACGTTCGTCCATCTTTGGACACCAAATTTCTGCACCTTCTAGTCACTTAATTAGAACTGTTATCTTTTGGCACGCGTTTTCAAAGCCAAATGATAAAATAAAGTTATCAATATGTTCGTCCATCTTTGGACACCAACTTT
Source organism: Macrothele yani (assembly GCA_039090855.1). Lineage (NCBI taxonomy): Eukaryota > Metazoa > Arthropoda > Arachnida > Araneae > Macrothelidae > Macrothele > Macrothele yani. The sequence continues at coordinate 17,000,822 of CM077018.1, read as the reverse complement.
CTTCAGATTCTAATCAGATTAGAAAAATGCTTTCCCCTTCGGAAATCCCGAAATTTGAGAATGAAGAACTTTTATCTTGGACTTTCTGTGATTCATAACATTTCCATTATGAAAAAAGGACATGCTACCTTGTTTTAAGTATAATTTATTCCACGTATTAGTTATTAAAAATCTGGCAAAAAGCATTTTTTTTGACAGAATTTTCAGCTATGATAATTTTGTGTACTTTTCTTTCGCCCCCAATAATGCCCAGGTTCCTGGTTGACATATATTGCATTTTTCTCGATATATCACTTTTGAATTCAAAAGTTATGTTTTCCTTGTGAGACACTTGGAAGTAAGAAATATTTTGCACACTATGGGTAGCTTTTGGAGACGCCCCATTTGTGCGAAATATAGCCAAAATACATATTTCCTTTTCCCATATATTATCATCAGCGGGTACGCTCACATAAACTCTATTATTAAAAATCGTGAACTGAAAATTATTATTTTCTACGGAAAACATTTTAAACGTAATTTCCTGCCCAAGAAAGTTCGCAGGTTTTTCGCAGGCAATGTAAAGTATATCTTTTTACAGATATCTCTGCTTTCGATTGGGCGTAATAAAAATAATGTTTTTCAAAGAACACTCATGGGTACATTTTCGTTTAATTTCTGATTTTTAGTACATAAATTTGCCACTAGAGTGCGAACAAAAAGATTTGTTTACAATACATTAAGACCTAGTCACAAATATAGTTAATCAACCAAATAATTTATCGCCATTTTCTTCAAGACGGTTTACCAACTTTTCTCGGTGCGCAGACGAAGTCATCCGTTTTAAATATCAAAATTTTAAAACTTCCTCCATGTATGGACATAGTTGTGTCCGTACCTAGAATCAGCATTAATTTAGTTTTGGAAATAAGTAGCCAGTTTTAAATAGGCTTTTACATTATGTCGTCCTTGCACTGTGTTGGAAATAGATTGGTAAGTATTCTTTCATTTAAACCACCAGCTGTTTTCTCTAAAAGGGGTGCACATACAAAACCTTTGTTGTTACTGTCTCTGCTTCTAGTAGTCGCTTTAAAAGCTTCCTCTTAAGGTGAGCTCCAGCAGAAAGCATAATTTGCGGACATTTTCTAATTTCAATATTTCGCTGTTACTTTGCCAAATTGGGTAAATCTACGTTCTTATATGGCCGAATATCACCGATCGTTAAAGTTATTTCTAATTTTTCTGCTTGTTAACATACCGTCACTAACAAAACATGCTTTGGCTTACCTCCTCCTAAAGACATGGCACTTTCTCTTTCAAAAAATCAAAATCTCTCAAGGCAATGACTAATTTAACATTTTCTTTCACGCCTACAATTTTACGTTTTTAGACATTTTTTAAACACTGTCATATACTTTAATGCGATCGATGTTTCCCCTTAAAAATGGTTCTTTTTCGTAGAAAAAAAAACCCCACACACCCGTGGTGTGTTTTACACAATGCGCTATTTGTCGACAAGCTGACATTAACACATTTTATTTCTTGCTGATCTTGCTTGTTCTAAATCAATTAGAAACTCTTTCTGCTTCTGGATTCCCTCAATAGACGGCGCGTTCACTTCACTGTAGAATTCAATGTCATTCTTCCAGCAATCATTCACGAAAAGAATGGCGGTGTTTAATTTTTCTAGTTTTTCTTTTAAAGTCCTCAAGTACTCGATGATGCTTTCACATAAAGAGAAATGATGTAGTTATGAATAAATTTGTAGTTCGGAAAACATTGCGTGAATATTTTCTCTGAAACACTTGAGCCTACTAATGTTCCAACGAAAAATACTTTTATGCATGAAATGCAAAATATGATTTAGACAGGAATAAAATTAGTGGCAGCATTAGAAATTCACTAACTTTAAACCACAACCCCTATTGCGAGAATGTAAAAATCATGTTGCGTTCATTCTAATAATAATTAGATTTACACATAAGAATAATTCAGTAAAGTGCGCAGTTCTTTTTTTAAAATAAAATAAATGACTTTTTAAAAGTCATAATTATCAGTTTCATTAATAAAGCAATCAATCAACTGAGAAAGCAAATTGTATTTCGTTGAATATCACTGGTTTTCAAAATAAAACTAAACTTCTAACACGGGAGAAATTTTATGTTCTTTAATAGTACTTTTTATGCTGAATTACAATATATTACTAATTTTCTCTACCGCGCATGGAGATTTAGTGACACACAGGTTAAGTCTGAAAAGTGGTGTATGTACATGTATTTTTAATACTATTCATGTTACCTAAAAATTGGCACTTGATGATTTTTTTCCCTATTTATAATCTGGAACATCACTCTTAAGTTTCCTTCATTAGTCAGAAAGCATGCCAGAACTCCTCTTCCGCTTGTTCTTCTTCTCCGTGACCGAGATATATTGGCGGAATTGCTTGCCATGTTTGTCGCCGACGCCACCTAGACTCAAAGGGAAGAAATCCAAGTGGCAGTCCAAGAAATTAATTTTTAATCACTTATTACAGCCCATATGTTAGATGAATGCAGGAGTTTACAAACAATGTCAAGGTAGTTATATGCTTTAAAATTTTCCAAAACTTTTCCATACCGCTTTTGAATAATCTCTGGGCTGTGTTTTCGTACTAGTTTTTTCACCTTGAAAAAAAGTTCTTATTTATGGGCTCGCAAAATTGCCATATTTAAATTGAGTATCACTTATTAGAGGAAACCTTTACTTCAAATATGGAAACCCAGGATCATTTATATCCATGGCCTTAACAAAGTTTTAAAGAGCCCTAATTTTATATGAAGTGGAGGTAAAATAATACATTTTCAAGATTGAATGTTGGGGGATGTGCAGCATTCTTCTGCGCCTTTTTTTCTGTAAGTGTTTCACGCTTTGACTATTGTTGCGTGATGTAATTACATTTGTAATTTCGACTGTCTTACAAAAGTAACAGCAAAATTTAGTATTGTCGATATACAAACCAAATGGCAGCTCAATGACTTCCAAATAACCACAGATGTTCCTTAGGTGTACTACATTTTTTTAAATATCCGTTTCGTATTTTCGTAATATTCAATCCATGTATAGGATTAAGCTAACGACACAGAATGAAATTTGTTTCCATCATGCACAAAAAGGGAAATTTCAAACCAGTTTTGGTGGAGTCAATGAACAAACGCCACTGTGTTGTTTTATGTTCATTAGCAATTCACCCGATTCGAAATATATTAGTATAACCAATTTATAAAAATGAAAAACATAGATATATGTTTAGAATAATTGAACAATGTTAGATAGAAATATTTACTGCAAGTTAGGATTTTATCAAACTGGCTTATTCAGGTTCTTAGAATACAAATAAGCTGATGGATAAGTCGTGATAAGTCTTCTACTGGACAGGACAGCACTTGCAATGTCAAAGGAATGACATTTTGAAAACGCTGGCCAAGTGCCAAAATATTGCAATATATTCAGCACCAAGAATATCAGATGTATGTATTCGATACTGTATTCAATTTTGAAATTCAAAATGAGATCACAAAAGGGCAAATATTTTCCATTGTGTTCCTTGAACACAATGGAAAATTGTAGACAGTGTCAATTTTCAAGCATACATTGGATCATTATTACTCCTTGGAGATTACATGTCATACAAATAATCAGCTAAAAGTTTGTAGTATAAAGAAATTGGTCGTAAACAATACACTTAAAGCACTTTGCACCATATCTTCAGTTATTCGTTTTGATAATAAATCCACACGTCAAGTAAGAAGATGCATATGTAAACTTTCTGCTGTGCGGGAAAGCTGGGTAGAAATTCTGCCAAAATTTGGTTTTGATAATGAAAATGTTTCTGCAGATGAACAATTAGTTGCATTTCTTGGCTGATGCCTTTTCAAACAGGCTATTCCCAACAAAAAATTTAGTACGGAATTAAAATGTGGACTTTATGTGACAGTAAAACTTATCATCTTCTGAAGACACATATTTGTACTGGAAAAGAATCAGGGTTAAGGCCATAGAAAATCAACGCGTGCGAGTAGTATGTGACCTTATATATGAATTTAGGGGCAATAATCTTACATGTCGTAATTTTCAATTCATACCACTTGGTCTTCTCCAACGGAAAATTGCTTCGCTTGGCACCATAAACACCCTGAACAAATGACAAACAATGAGGTGAATGTCTCATCCTTTGATTTTTGCAAAGGATACAGCTGTCATAAATGACATCCAAAAACAGAACAAGAACGTTGTTCTTACGGAAACATTGCATCATTAAAAGCAGTTAGCAGCAAATGTGACAAAAATCAAAAATAATATTAGATTGCAATGCAAGTAAAAAGTGCTATGGATACCTTTGATTAAATTTTGAAAACGTAAATATACAAAAGAAAAACAAACTGCTGGCTGATGATAATTTTCTATAACATGTTTGACAGTTCTGTTTGCAAAGCGTTTGTTCTAAGAACTTCAATAGACACCAAAAGGAATGAGAACAATATGACCACAAGAAGATTGTTGTTTCACGAATTCGGGAAGATCTAATTATTCTCCACATATAGAATCTAAAAAACATTTTCCAATAACTGAGGAGTCACGTAGCATAGTACAGAGAGCACACGGAAAAACCCAAAATGCATCTTCAGAACTTGTTGTGGAATTTTCCGTTACTACCAACGTGCACGGGGCAAATTCTGTTCATCAAGTAATGCAAGTAAAGCACATATATATATTTTTTATTTTTTTTATTGGAGGTTTAAAGACCACCGTGAGCAACTCAATGGGCTATAAGCAGTAGGCCGTCCCTAATTTAGGGTCACTGGTTCCAGGGAAGGGAGAGAGCCAGTGCCTTAAGACAAACACAACATCCATGCCTCACCGGGATTCGAACCCGGACCACGTTCGGACGAATGATCAGAGGCCATCGCTTAGACCACTGCGCCACCGGGGCGGCAAAGCACATATATGGTGCTCCAATAGTGAAAACCATATTTATAAGTAACATGCATCTTATTGTTGTCCAAACTGCAAATGAAAATGAAAGGTAAGCTATTTATAATGCACATTAAATTAAAAAAAATTCTGTTCAATTTGATACAGCATTTTACATGTTTTGCGTTATCTAATATTTCATCAAATCTTATACATATATATTTATATTACACTGTATAACTTTTATTGTCATAAAGCTTAAGGCACAATTTTTAAGTTCTCGAAATAATATTCTCAAATGGGTCACGTCGATCCGATCACTTTTGGTGCAGTAAATATGAATAGAACATCTTCGTCGATCCGATCACCTTTGGTGCAGTAAATATGAATAGAACATCAACGTCGATCCGATCACCTTTGGTGCAGTAAATATGAATAGAACATCAGGGTTTATCAACTCTTTCGACGTAAGCAGAAACAAGAAAGATGACACCGAATTTTCAGGTGTAATGAGCACGTCTTTTGAATCCGTTCGGATGCTCATTAAATTTATTAAAGCTATTCAAAGTCAATGGAACCGGTGTGGAAAACATTAGTATCTGACGGAACAAAGAAGTTTTTCAATCGGGTCTTTGATCCCAGATATTGCTGTAAACGGAATCGTGAGCTTACGAACTCTTAGAAACAGAGATATCGACAAAAATGAGATGTGACTTTACGTCCCCTGGTGAGAAAACCATGCATTATTTTAGGAAGAAAATATTCTCAAAAGGATTTTCCATATGAGTGGTATCGGTCCAAGAAAAGAAAAATTTAGTCGAGTTTTCAGGAGCCAAGATATTGCTACAAATACATCACAAGCAGAAATTAACCCTTATGCCTCCTGGTAGCCAAACCATTATTTACCAAACATTAGAAATTATGTGAAAAATACTTTCCATCACGTCTTGTATGCGATACAGGAAGAAGTTTTCAAATCGGAGTTTTAGAAGCAGAAATAACGCATAAAGCGCAACTTGCCGTTGTGCCCCCTAGCGGAAAGTCTATGATTTACTAGAAAATTTTGAAGTTTTAGGAAAAACATTTTGCATCGGAAACACCATCCAACAAAGAAGGAATTTTCCGAATCGGACTCCTAGAAGTTGAGATATTGACACAAATGTGATATACATATAGGTCCGTGGCGTAGAAACCATGCATTATTTCAAGAAGAAAATGTTCCTAAAAGGTTTCCCGACATGAGTAGTATCGGTCAACAAACGACCTTTTTTCAATCGAGATTTTAGAAGCTCATATTTTGCTGCAAATACATCAGAAGCGGAAATTAAGATTACGCCACCTGGTGGCCAAACCATTTTTTACGAAAATTTGAAATTATGTGCAAAGGATTTCCCATCATGAGCTGTATCCGGTGTAGAAAGCATTTTTAAAATTAGAGATTTAGAAGCAGAGAAATAGGGGAAAACGCAATTTACCTTTACGCACACTAGCGGAAAGTCTATGCATTACTTGATAATTTTAAATTATATGAAAAACATGTCACACTAGAAAAAATATCTAAGAAGGAATTTTTCAAATCGGACTTCTAGAAGTAGAGATATTAATAAAAATAAGATATACATCTAGGACCCCTGGTGTAGAAACCATGCATTATTTTAGGAAGAAAATGTTTCTAAACTGTTTGTCGACATGAGTACTATCGGTCGACAAACCACGTTATTTTCAATCGGATTTTAGAAGCTCATATATTGCTGCAAATACATCAGAAGCGAAAATTAAGGTTTACGCCCACTGGTGGCCAAACCATTTTTTACAAAAATTTAAAATTATGTGCAAAGGATTTCCTATCAGGAACTGTATCCGGTGCAGAAAGAATTTTTCAAATCGGAGATTTAGAAGCAGAGATATAGGAGGCAAAGCAATTTACAATCACGCCCCCTAAAGGAAAGTCTATGAATTACTTGAAAATTTTCAAATTACATGGAAAACATGTCAAACTGAAAATACTATCCAACAAAGAAGGAATTTTTCAAATGGGACTCTTAGAAGTAGATATATTGTCAAAAATAAGATATACATCTACGCCCTCTGGCGTAAAAACCATGCATTATTTTAAGAAGAAAATGTTTCCAAATGGTTTGTTGACATGAGTACTATCGGTCTACAAATGACGTTTTTTTTAATGCGAGATTTTAGGAGCTCATATTTAGCTGCAAATATATCAGAAGCGGAAATTAAGGTTTACGCCCCCTGGTGGCCAAACCATTTTTCACAAAAATTAGAAATTATGTGCAAACGATTTCCCATCAGGAGCTGTACCCGGTGCAGAAATAATTTTTCAAATCGGAGATTTAGAAGCAGAGATATAGGGGGAAACGTAATTTACTTTTACGCCCCTTAGCGGAAAGTCTATGAATTCCTTGAAAATTTTGAAATTATATGACAAAGATGTCACACTGAAAACACTATCCAACAAAGAAGAATTTTTTCAAATCGGACTTATATTGACGAAATTAAGATATACCTCTACGCGCCCTTGCGGAGAAACTATAGAATATTTTAAGAAGAAAATATTCCGAGAAGGTTTATCGATGGTAGTGGCATTAGTCCACGAAAAAATTTTCTCAATCGATATTTTAGAAGCTAAGATTTTATGGTAAATATATCAGAAGCGAAAATTAACGCTTCCGCCCCCTGGTGGCCAAAGTATTCTTTACCAAAAATTTGAAATTACATGCGAAAGATTTTCCATTAGGAGGTGTATCCGCTGAAGAAAAACATTTTCAAATCAGAGTTTTAGAAGAAGAGTTATCTGGGAAAATGTAATTTACTATTACGACGCCCCCTAAGGGTAAATATATGAGTAATTTGAAAACGTAACTATATCCAAAATACTTTTCGACATAAATGGAATCGAAATATAAAAGATTTTTTTTCAATCGGATGTTTAGAAGCCAATATGTGGATTAAAACGTATTTTTGAATTCGACATAATCTGCATTTACGCCCTCCAGCGGCGAAATTGTACAACGTAAAAAAAAACAAATAAAGGATCATCATTCGCATATTTTAAGCTTTCCTATGCAAAACGAATTTTTCCAATAGGACTAATAGCTGCAGAGATATCGTGGGTATAGACGGCAGGACTGACAAACCGATAACATAAGCACGATCTTTTTTACGCTTTCCAACCATGGGTTGAAGAAGCATATATGCTACAGTTTTTCCGTCCGCACGATAACTGGCGTAAAATTGGTTCGATTTCGATTAAATTTTAGTATGTGGTAGGGGACCACTTGGGGACGAACCCTATTTAAAATGGGTGACGTGGGGTTAAAGGTCAGGACATAAGAGCGGGATGCATTCCATTACCTTATTCGTCATAACGTGCGTAAAAACGGTTCGATTTCGATGAAATTTTACTATGTAGTAGGGGACCAACTGGGGACGAACCCTATTGAAAATGGACGAAATGGAGTCAAAGGTTAGGACATAGGATTATGATCCATTCCATCGCCCTGATCCCATATTATTAAGATTAACGTCAAATAATTTTGTTTCGTGTACTTCCAATGGAAAAACATTTGTACAGATTTCCTTCACAATTAATGTGTTCCCAAGGATGAAAATTTGAACATCGATTAAAATAACTTCATATTATAACTTGGAATACTTAATATTTTCTAAAACATAACCATAAATATATTAAAAGTCAATAACTTTTCCTTTGGTGGTGTTGAAACCAGAAAAAGGATAGCGCGACCTGTACTTTGATGACGTAAGTAGACAAACAAATGTTGGATTGCATAATTATGGTTATGTTTTAGAAAATATTAAGTGTTTCAAGTTATAAAATGAAGCTATTTTAATCGATGTTCAAATTTTCATCCTTGTGAACGCATTAATTGTCCAGAAAAAAGATGGCGCGACCTGTACTTTTATGACGTCAGTAGACAAACAAATGTTGGATTGCATAATTATGGTTATGTTTTAGAAAATAATAAGTATTCCAAGTTATAAAATGAAGATATTTTAATCGATGTTCAAATTTTCATCCTTGGGAACGCATTAATTGGGAAGAAAATGTGTACAGAAATTTTTCCATTCGAAGTACAGAAAGCAAAATTACTTGATGTTCACCTTAAAGGAGCAATTCTTGTATGTATGTAAATTTTATTTTGAAAACGGCTATAAGGATTTTGATGAAAGTGGTTAACCTACCGTGTTCTGGTACTAGAAATCGATTTAGCTTGATCTCGACTTTAGGAAAATTCGTTTAGAGGGTTAAATAACCACCCCGAATTACCAAGTTTTCAGTGTCATGGCGTCGTCCCATTAATGTTATCCATGCTTAGAAATCTTATGACATCATAATCTCGCAATTCAGATGTTGGAGCGCGGTCACGCCATCTGTCTCATTACGTCACGCGTTGTGTGTGGATCCTATCAGAAGAACAGAGCTGTCGTAGTTCATCTTTTGAGTCGTTCGGAACTCGCGATATTACGCTTTCGAATTCGGAAACGACGCTTTTTGGGTTCTATCTGGTTCGGAAGCAGAATTTTGGTCCAATCTCCAAAACTTTTGTTTCATCTTAGGAAAGCGTCCGGTTGGAAATATTGACGAATGGAATTGCGAAATCTTTAGCCTTTGGAGTCTGGAAAGATCTCAAGTAATCCAGTTTTTTGTTATCCGTGGAGGATAAGGAACGTTTAATTTTATCAACTAACATATCTACACGGAGGGTCAAAACGTTGTAGGTGATCGGGTCGCACAATACGTGCAATTTCATGTAGAGGGTGAAACACTTGGTCTCCAATGACATAACGTCCTTTCTTTTCAGGTTCACTATACGTGACAGGGTCTGACGAAGAAATTTGTCCTTTTTATTGTCAAACCAGGATCCTTTAACCGTTGATTTAAAGTTGAGGAACTTTGGGATTAGGCCCGAAGTTTTGCAGGCAGATAAAAAGTCGAGGTGGGAGCTTTCCTTCTCCAGTTTAAGTCGAAGACGTCTAAAAAGTTTGAAGGTGTTCCACATTGCTCGGAGAAAGGCAAAAACAAATTTATAGCGAGGAACAGTACACCAATTAAGTAGTTAATAGTAACACTGTACTAGAGATCCGATTTATTGGCGTACAAAATAAACACATGAGCGTTTCCAAGCTTTCGCACATCAACCAGATGGCTTTTTCAAGGAAGTGAGACAGAAACTGCAAACTGAAAAATAGAACGCTTAACAATTTGAACGCGAGAACTTGACAATAAATAGATGGGACGTTATATTCATTTAAAGATACGAGGCATCACGTTAGTTGCACGCGGAATCCTGGTAGAGAAAATGAATAAAACGTCGCATCTATTTATTGTCAAGTTCTCGCGTTCAAATTGTTAAGCGTTCAATTTTTAAGTTTCTGTCTAACTTCCTTGAAAAAGCCATCTGGTTGATGTGCGAAAGCTTGGAAACGCTTGTATGTTTATTTCCTACGCCAATAAATCGGATCACTAGTACAGTGTTACTATTTACTACTTAATTGGTGTACTGTTCCTCGTTATAAATTTGATTTCTGGTATGTTGGAAAGCGTATCATAAATCAACACATTGCATGAATTTATTAACTTGTTTTACAAAAGACGTGCTAAAATGAAACTTTGCATATAGTATGCCTGGATAAAGGCGATTTAGATTCTGACAAAACAAGCTTAAGCCAAACCTATTTCAAATAAATAATATATTTAAACTATTGTTTAAATAAAAAACGTTAAATTTTATTTTAACTTAACAATGAATATATTTTGCATTATTACCTTCATCATCTTCTGCAATTTCGGTGATTTTATTTCTTGCTTCTACTTTACCACTTTTAATGTGAGTTTTAAATCAGAGATTTCAGCAGATTTATTTTTTGTTGCTTGTGCTTCATATACTGTTGTGTGCTCTTGTTACGAACAGAAAAATTCTTGAAATTACGTGTCATCAGTGGCTAATCTACAATATTCTATTGACGTTGATGGAATCCCTTCAACAAGTCTAGCTTTCTTAAAAGAGCTACGAATAGTTACAGAGTTAAGTTTCTCAGTGGGAGATGTAATCCTAAGTATAGATTCTAAATGGGTAACACTACCAGAAAGAGCACTGGTAGATGAAGAAGCATCCATCTTCTCTAAAAGAAGCCTTACCACATTCTGGTGATATAAATTTAAAAACATTTTATTATGCATTGACTTAATGACAGACAGGCACAGGTAGTGTTTGGTGGAAGAAAAATTAATTTCGCATTTTCCAACGTTTCAGAAAAAATTTTCCATTTTCGATCTAAAACACAAACATTAACGCAACCTTGAATTTAATGATGTCATATTGCATTTTTGTTATTGAACTTTACCATTGTAAATAAGCCTTCACAATTCAGAGGGCGAATGCTGGGTTTCCTTATGCAGAAAGAAAGCCAACAATAATTAGAACGAAATAAATATGCAAAGAACAAGTTATTTAGCGTAGTACGAGGAATGTTGATAGCAATATCAAAGCAAATGAATCGCTGCATCTGAAAAACGGCGTGAAATCAAAGTAACATTTAGTACCGGGAAGGGAGGAATAACGCTTGTTTTGCTGAAATATGCTTTCACGCCCTAGTTTGTTTTCCTATGATAACGAACGGGCACGCAATTAACGAATACACGAAGAATACCACGTATGAAAAAGTACGAATTGTCTAATGAAACCGATGAATTGTCTCAATTTGATTAAACGGATTAAGGCCGTAAGAACAACAAATCTATTTTACTGCCTCAGGAATATAGTGCATCCACCCAGGGTTTCTACCTGTACAGCTGAATTCTCGATATTTCTAAAACAAAATTGCATGATTTCTCAATGTTCACAAAACATTAAACACCAAGTGGACAAAAGTAATCTGCCACTGTAAGAGAAAAACGGTTTTGTATCAAAATCAGTAGCAGGTAGATCCTCCATTTACAGCGATTACAGCAGCCACACGTCAGGTAAACTCTCCTAAAGTCCATGGAGGACGGCGAGGCTGTTGTTCTTGATTTGCGCCTTGGGTACATCGCTCAACTCGGTCAGTGATGACTGTCATATTCGTCTAGACCTCACTCGCTGTTCAGGTTCATCCCACAGGTGTTCGAAGGGATGTAGATTCCGGCTCCGAGCAGGCCAGTCCATCCGCGACACCTGGTTTTCCGCAAACCAGTACATTGTAGACATGCAAACATGACAATTGGCATCGTAGTCCTGGAAGAAACAATCGTCGAGTCCGTAGAACTGCCGTTGTGGCAGTTCTACGGACTCGACGTCCACTGGTTGTTATTCCTGTCACCATGAACCCCGTGCTGTATAGTGATATTACATTACAGCACGTAGATCATGGTGACAGGAATAACAACCAGGGGACCCGCACCGTACCAGCTGGAACAGTCCCGCACCGTACCAGCTGGAACAGTCCCGCACCGTACCAGCTGGAACAGTCCCGTACCGTAACTCCACCGGCTCCATGCTTCACTGTCGCAACTGTACATTCTCGAAGCAGACATTTTGCGGGTAACGGCCGAACCCAGACACATCCATCCGATCGGAATTATGTGAAACGGGATTCGTCTCCCCATAATACCTGCCGTCATTGCTCCAATGTCCATTGTGCTATTGACACCATCGTAGGTGCCTGGTTTTATTGGTATTTTTGACGAGGTTTATGTGTGGTTTCTCGGCCATGATTTCCGAGTATATGGCAACTCTTTAAAGTGGCTTGGTGGAAGCAATAACATCTGTGGCATCTAGAACTCATGTGCTATGGTGTTCATTCATCGGTATCAAGTTTTCCGGATTTTCCTCTGCAGCATTATTCACCCATGCTGTTTGCATTTAAACGACAATAAAATCTTATAAACCCGCAGTTGCTGTAGTGGCCGATATATTTCGTTTCGCTGAGCTTTATCCTGGTAGCGGGAGATTTTGTCAAAACAAATTGCGTTAGACCATTATATAAACCCGTTGGAGTACAAAAGTAAAATGCGGAAAACAGAAGTAAGTTTGAATTTTTACCCATAAAGAAGTAGACACACATGATTTTGCAATTACAAGAATCTACCCATGTTGCATAACCTTGTAATTTAACGTAGGCCTGGTACTAAATCACCGTCTTTTAGGGAAAAAAAGCTTTGGCTCAGTTTCTGGCCGATGATTAATTGCAAGGCCGGGCTAACTGGGTAATATTCACCTAGTTTGATGAAAGTAAAATATCAGGTCATTTGTGCTTGTCTCTCGATAAGTGTATGTGGATCCTGGAATTCAATCTTGATGTTCGGATGAGTGACATACCATCTTTCTAGGTCATCGTACACGTGATAAATGTCTACACTCTCCCAATTTGCGGCACCCCTGAAAGTACTAGTGTGGCCAAAAGTTTTATTTTATTTCCACAGTAGAATTGCTATGTTGTATAATACTTCTATTTGTAAAATTGTGGTTCTGTCCTTTCTGGTATACATGTTATATGTTTCATAATTCCTTTACACAGAGGCCGTTGTGAAGAAGAGTTCTCTTATAAGAAACAAAAAATACTTCTGTTGGTAAACGAGCATTAAGCACAGAACCATACTTTGAGTCCAGTAATTTGCTTACTAAATTGCCTTAATTTACATTTTATTTAGGCAAATAGGTTTTATATAGGCGTGAGATAAATCGTGGATTTTAAAATTATATAACAGTACTAATTTATTGGCGTAGAATAGAAATAAAAATTTCCAAGTATTCGAACATCAATCAAATGACATTTTCAAGTAAGGTAGACAGCAAGCTGTAAGAAATCTTAGAAACTTTGTTTTCTATTCTACGCCAATAAATTCAAACTACTAGTATACTAACTTCAGTATAGATGGTGTAAAGTTCCTTGTTTTGTTATTATTTAGTTTTTGGTATATTTTTTTAATAATAGGGGGACACCTGCTTTTTTTTTCTAAATTCAGAATTGCCCCGAAGATAAAGAACATATTTTCTATAATTTAATAATATTAAATTGGATATGAAGATGTGGAAACATTCAAATTATTCACCAATGAAGTGTTTCATCAGACTTATTCGTTAGAAGAAGTAGCTGACTAATTAACACCGAAATCAGACATCTCTAAATTACTTTCTTTTACTGTTCTTCGCTTAACGTCAATCACATCGGAGAACTTGCAATTCATCGTCCTAGAGCTGCGGTCGAACCCGCACCTTCCGATTTCCGTTTTCTAATGTGACTGATGTTACGTGATGAACAAAAAATGCAATCAATTCAGAGATGCCTGATTGCTGTGTTAATAATTATAACCTATTTTCACGTACTGTGAGAAGAATATTTCCTCAACAGAATTTACCTAAAGTAGTTGACTCTTTCAAATCCTTATCATTTGTGTGCCGAATGTCTTCCACGGATTTCCTCTTCAATAAAGGGCAAAAATGGATCCGTCTGTGAAAAGTACATCGTGTCATTCTGTATTTCATTACACGTGCTGTTAGGCTCAGGTATATCTTTGACGAGGTTGAGCTGATGTCAATGTTATATATACATATCTGCGGCCTCATAATCTGAGTCGGTACTCACGAAGTCACTTACGAACCGTTGAAGAACATACTCTGGCACTAGAATCTGCCCGAAAGTATTCCAGAGGTAGTTGCTGGTGAAGCTAGATGCCTTCTCGTAGAACACTCCCACTCCTGGGTCTATCTGCAATATTTCTCTGTCTTAGAAATCTTGTGTGTAACCGACATACTACACTTTGCGAAACGCCAAAAGCAAAAGACCCTACATATGTATGATCTGCCGTATGTCTATCTTCCTGCAACATGTAAACAACCCTTTTTCTGCTGTTCATTTTTAAATGTCGTCTGGACATCGTTTCAGATAAATCCCACACTGGAAATAATGCATTTAGCAAACTTCTAAAAAAGTGGTGAAACGATCAATTTTCCACTTCTCGCATGGCACTTTTATCGGAACTAGCACGCCACGGGCAGTGTTGTCATAATGCTAATTTACATATGACGTGGTTACCCATGCTAATAACAGATCTCCAGCTGTCTCTATATTTGCATATCACCAGGTTTGCCCTTCGAAACCGCAATATACCTTATTTCTAGGAACTAATGAATTTTGCTGTCGCAGAAGAATTCCCCTACAAAACCTCTTGGTCCCCTAATTCTTTTGAATAATGTAATTTAAGAGGGACTAGATATCCAAGATTCATTTATGAACATTTCGTCTTACATCTTTCGAAAATACAGCTATCCCCTACGTTTTCACAAGATACTGTATCACAAAATTTTCTAGTTCTTTATAGTAGTATCTACGGTACATTATTATGTTGTCTTACGTTATTTAATTCTCGAAATATTTGTATTCAGCGTGGTTTGTCTATTAATGTAGTGTGCAAAATAATTAAATGCAAGCCTTTAACTTTTAAAGAAGTGTTATATGATAAATATATACTATTATATAATTATGATAAGTGACTGAATAATGTACAGGAGGATCGAATTAATTTATAACATATTGCCTTTGAGTGCGCAACAACTAACTTTAATGAACGGAACTGTTAATTTCCAAATTCGCTTTATCAATGGTGTATTAAAAAAAGCAAGCAACGCAAAAGTACTAACACCATTTGAAACAGTTTGGCCACAAAACGGTGTCTAAGACGAACAGATTAGCTTCGGTGCACATCATGATTGGTAGTATACCGCAGATTTTATCACACAAAAATTGTTAAAGTAATGAAAAAAAACACAATTCTGGGTTGTCTTGTAGGTCTCTGGTTTCCTGCAACTATCAAAACTGACATATTCATGTGTGGCATCAACAACAAGAGAATAAAAATGATTCCTACGGTAAACTTTGACAGCCCTGGAACAACAAATGCTCCAACTGCTGATATGTGACTTGACTAACGTGCCGTGTTGTTATATTGATCCGCTTATAAAGCAAAAGATGCAACTTGTAGTCCTAAATTAGGTACAGGCTTAAAGAAAAAAATTTCATCTTGCTGGTATGGTTCCAAAACACTGTTGACAGTCATTGTGTATTTTTACAGGTAAGTGGACGAATACGATTTTTATACAACTCTCATGGCATCATTTCAGTTAATAGTATTTGCAATGTTGACTTAAATAGTATATGGAATAAAAAGCAGGTTGTAGTGAATTAGCCTTTTTACAAAGTTACTACAAAGGGAACAGACAGTGTCAAAATTTATGTTGTGTTTGTCAGACAGCACTGGCTCTCTCCCTTTTCTGGAACCAGTGGCACTAACTAAGGTCTGGAGAGGGCATATAGCCCACAGAGGTGCTCACGCTGGTCGTTAAATCTAAATATATATATATGTCACCTTATCAAATATTATTAATCAACTGCAAGAGAAAGGTGTCCCCAAGTTTCTTCTACAATTGTCTCCCTTGAGCCAGTCTCCTCCATGTGACTGAGGCATTTTTTCGAATTTCATTCAGAAACATTCATTTCCACCAACCAATCCGTGTTGCTTTTGGATTGGGCCTGTTTTCAAATATGTCTGTGAACAAAATTCTAGGCGTTATTCTACGGAAACAACTACAGTAACACCCCGAGTTACGTAAGTAATGCGCTCCGTAAACTGTTACGTAACTTCAATTTTACCTAACTCGAATTTGTAAATTACGTTCATAAGAAACTGCAATATTTATTATTATACTATACCGTGCAAATTAATTGGGACAAGCTATTTTATTCTCAGAATTGTAATGTGATCGCCAGTTGATGTCAGAAACGCACGTAAACCGGTTTTGTTAGAACTTGATAGTAAGAATGTGGTTTGACAGGTTTTAAACAGGAAATAGGCTATTCAGGTTCAGTTGTGAGCTTTCGTGTGTGACGGGTGGATGTTAGTTTTTTCTCTGTTAGAACGTGTTGCTTTCGTGTATTGAAAAATGGATATATCTCCACGAAGCGTGCAAAAATAATTGCTCTGAAGGATCACACTTCTATGACAGTGAGAGATATCGTTTCTGCAGTTGGTGTAGACAAATGAAATGTATCAAGACTGCTTACGCGATACAATGCATGTGGATCATCGGCTTCAAAAAGGAGAGGTAAATGTAGAAGAAAACGAAAAACAACTCCACGAACAGATAAATATCTAATCAGAAATAGTAAAATGAATAATAAAAAAGAAAAACAAGCACCGACCTTCAAAGAGATTTATTGGCTAGTAGTTGTGATGTTAGTGATTCAACTGTACACCGTAGGCTTCTGGAAGTTGGCCGGAAGGCAATAAGACCAACGAAAACACAACATTTTAATGCGAAAATGAAGATAAAAGGTTTAGCATGGGACAAAAAATATAAATCATGGACTGCTGACGACCGGGAAAAGGTAATTTCCAGTGATGAAACTCATTTATTTCTGCAGGGTTTACCAAGCAAATGTCGTTAGACGAAGCAACTGTGAACCCTTAAGACCTGAGGATGTCAAACAAACTATAAAACACCCTCTGAAACAGATGTTTTGGGGTTTTTTCACATCAAATGGCACTGGAAGCTTAGTTCTTGTTCAAGGTATGATTAATTCAGCCAAGTACGTAGAAATATTACAAAGTAGGATTGCTCCATTCTTGCAAACTTTTGACGGGACATTTCAACATGACTTGACCCCATGTCACAATTCGAAACTGGTCAAGAATTTCATGCTGGAAAATCAAATTCATTAGCTTGATTGGCCTGAAAATGCAGTAGACTTAAATCCCATAGAAAACTTGTGGAATATTTTGAAGAGACGGTTAGGTAAAATGGACTGTACAACCAAAGAACGCATGATAACGAATGCTATAAAAGTGTGGTTCCATGATTATGAAGTCAAAACTATGTGCACTCAATTAGTGGAGTCAATGCCAAAACGAATTCAAGAGGTCATTTCTGCTAAAGGAGGACATACTTCATACTAATACAGGTATTTATCAGTGTATATCAAGGCATAGAATGTCGTAAAGGCATAGTTTTGGAAAAAATAGTGATTTTTTACTTTGTTCCAATTAATTTGCACAGTATAGTATGTATGTACATGCATATTATTTATTACTATTTTATAAAAGAGACATCATGTAGCAGTATTTACTCTCATATACGTAAACTATAAAAGTATGAAAAATATATTCATACATAAAAGGATATAAAAAATGAAATACTGTACATGTGTATTCACTTTCAAATAGGTAAATAAATATCTTTTGACGGCTAAATTGGCTCTATTGGGGGACAGCCGGCGCTGTGGTTCGATGGTTGTGAAGGGGAATGCTGTTCTTCGGCAACTTCTACCCCTCTGGATATCAAGTAAAACTGAAATGAGCTGACTGCGATAAGGCTGTCAAAGACGCAGCTGCGCAAAGCCGCAAACATGTTTATACGTGCTAATAAGTAGTTCTCAGAATTTTCTTTTTTTTTACGTCAGGACGAAGGTCAAGTGTAAGGCAACAAGTGCAGATAAGGAAGCGGCAATTATTACATACCTGCGAATTTACGTAAGTCGCGTGTTACGTAACTCGGTGTTTTACTGTAGTTTGTAAGAATGTACATAAACTGCTTGTAGCGCTTTTCTTTGGAGGCTTAGCCACATTTCAAAATGAAACTTCACATAATGTTAAATAATCTGAGAAGTTTTCCCGAAATGTGGAGGAAGGTTTCTAACGGAGTCATGACCCTTCGAACTTAAAACTTCGAGTTTGCCCCTGAATATTAACTTTTGAATAAAAGAGCCTTTAGAAAATATTTTGCTAAGATATCCTTTGCACCAAAGCCAATAATATACATAGCCCGCCCACTTTCTATATGATGATCATCATCATAATTGTCAACCATTATCAATCCACTGCTGGCCGAAGGTCTCCCCAAGTTTCCTCCACAACGGTCTGTCTTGTGCCAGTCTGCTCCATGTCACTCCCGCAAACTTTCGAATTTCATCCACCCATCTCCAGGGTGGTCTTCTTCTGGGTCTTTTGCTGTCCCTTGGAATCCAATCTAAAGTTTCGGCTGTCCATCGATGGTCTGTCCTCCAGGCAGTATGTCCAGCCCATTGCCATTTCAGGGATTTAACTCTGATCATAATGTCTTCTTCCACTTTTGTCATTTTTCAGATCCACGAGTTCCTCTTCTTATCTCTCCTGGTTACACTAAGAATGCACCTCTACATGCTACTTTGAGTTGTCTGCAGCCTTTGTGTGTCTCTTTTAGTTAAGGTCTACGTCTCTGCACCATACGTAAGCACTGGAAGGATGCATTGATCAAAAATTTTTCTTATAAGACATAATGGCATATTGCTCTTGAAAATGATGCTGTTTCTTCCAAAAGCTCTCCTGGCAAGTTTTGTACGCCGATTAATTTCTTCATCAATGTGACCCTCATTTGATATCTGCTGTTCAAGATAAACGTATGTGTCTGTTATCTCCAGCTTTTCTCCATCAATTGATAAATCTTCATTTCTTGTAAAACCAATGAACATCACTTTTGTCTTCTGAAAGTTCATTTTTAATCCCACTTTTTTACCCTTGTCAGCAAGTTCCTATATCATACTCTCATGCTCTGATGGGGCAGTTGCAAAATGACTACTTCATCAGCAAAACAAAGGTGGTTTAGATAAACTCAATGAAACTTTATCCCTTTGTTTTCCCAGTTCAGTGATTGAAAGACATTTTCCAATGTGGCATTAAAGAGCTTCGGAAATATGGTGTCACCTTGTCTCACTCCCTTTCCAATTTTTTATGTGTGTTGTATTTTCAAGCAGCCAAATCTTTGCACTTGCATTTTCATAGATGTTATTAATAATATTAATGTATGCATCTTCAATACCGCAGGATTTCAGAGCCATTGTAACTGCTAAAGATTTCACCGAATCAAATGCTTTTTCATAATCGATAAAAGCCATGCACAATGGGGTTCATATTCCCTCGCTCTTTCAATTAGTTCTCTCAGTACGTGGATATGATCTACTGTGCTGTAGCCACTCCTGAATCCAGCTTGTTTTCTCGGTTGAGCCATGTTCAGTGTTACATTCAAGCTGTGTGAAAGACTTTTAGTGAAGATTTTATAAACCACTGATAGGAGGCTGATAGGTCTGTCGTTTCTGAGTTACTCAATGTCACTTTTTTATGTAGCAGGATCATTGTAGCGTTGTTCCAATCCTCAGGAATCTTCCCTTCATTAAGGCATCGAGTGAAAATTTGGGCGAGTACTGTTTCGATTTCTCCACTTGCTTCTCGTATGATGTCTACAGTAATTCCATCTTCTCCTGGAGCTTTTCCTCGCCTTATGTTCTTGATTGCATGTGCAACTTCTGCTGGGAGGACTGGAAGAACTCTGGTCCTGGCACCTTTCATGATGTCTGGAGTACATGTATCATCCCTTTCATATAATGTGGAGTTGAAATCTTTCACTCATGTCAAAGTTTCGCCTCTATTTCTTGTTACAGAACCATCTTCTTTCCTCAGTGGCATAATCTGTTTTCTTCCCTTACTGAGATGTCCCTTTGCTATCTTTAGGCTTTGGTTGTTTTCAATTGCTTTCCTCACTAGTTCACAGTTGAATTTCCTTACGTCTTCAGTGATACTGTTTCGTACTGTCTTGCATAGCTCTATATATTCCACTTTGGAAGTCACATCTTCTTTAGTTGTCCTCATCTCTCTTCTTCTTTCCATCAACATTTTGATTTTTCCTCATAATTTGTTCACATGCAACTTGTTCTTAGACCCAGCTAAATTTGTTGCTGTTTCCATAAGAGCTTTGGTTACTTTTCTGTTAACTTCAGAAATATCCACTTCTTCCGATGTTAGGCCTTCTAAAGCAGAGAATGTGTCCTTCAGTTCCAACATGAAGGCATTATGGTGTTTTTTAAGGTTGGTTATGACAATACATTTTGTTTGTCTTGTGAGCTTGCCACGTTTGAGTTTATTGTTGAGGCGCATCTTACATCTCACCAATCTATTTTCACTAACTGTGTTGAAGTTGTTTAGCACACCGCAGTCTTCTATGACGAATTTTTTGCTACACATAATAAAATCAATTTCACTTGTCGACCCATTTGGATGTCTCCATGTCCGTTTCCAGTGTGGCTTTTCCTTGAAAAAGGAGTTCAAGTTGAAGAACCCTTCTGCCTCTGCAAACTCAACGAGAGTATTTCTACGCTGGTTTCTGTGGCCGTGACCGAATTTGCCTACTGATGTTTCATTCTGTTGCTGCTGCCCTATTTTTGCATTGAAATATCCCATAATTATCTTCAAGTGCTGCTTACCTTTATTATTTAGATGACGAATTTCCTCATAAATTTCTTCAATTTCTTCTTCAGGATGACTTGTGGTGGGTGCATAAATTTGAATAATCTGAGGCTTGTATCTTCTCGAGAGTTGGATAACGAGTCGTGCAGCTCTGTCAGAGGAACTTTCAACTTCTACAACTTTATCCTTCAGTTTCGTGTTTATTATAAATCCAACACCACTACTTCTGCCAGTATCTGTCCCACGATAGTAGAAGAGATGTCCACTTTTCAGATCAATGAGATCTTCTCCTTTTCTCCTTACCTCACTTAGTTTGACGATGTCCCACTTGATACTTTGTAGTTCCTCTTCCAATTCAAGAAACCTTGAATCAGAAGATAGGGAGCGTCCATTATACATAGCCAAGGTCAGCATCAGATGGCTGCCTAGTCCGGTCCTCCAGTGATTCTTAGCACCCTCTGCCTTCATGTCTCACTGGCCGCTGCCTTGGCCAGGTACATTCCAGCTGCCGGAGACTGAGGGCCAAGATTTAAATTGTAGAGTCATTTTGGAGGGGTTTGGCCATAACTCACCACGCTGGCCAAGCGGGTTGGTGAGCGTGGGATAGCATTTCTTCTGATCCCGATGGTATAGTTATACCGCTATTAGCGGTCGTCAGAGCCCCTTTAGTGGAAACAGGGTGTACCACGAGAAGGCGGGGTTGACATTTGTCAAGGAGAGACTGTGATGTTATGCATCACCTATTACGTAACGGTAATAAAAAGCGACTATCGCGGCACTGGTGGTAGCCCAAGATACTACGCGCGACGTCAGAACATGACGTAGGTAACTTTCGAACCGCAACCGCGACCTTTGCTTGGCGTGTTCTCATTTTCCTCTGTCTCCCCCTTCCTCTCGCCTACCCTCTCGATCTCAGATTCGAAGCATTGCGTTTGAATGAAAATATTTTCTTGCTTCGGTTTTAAAACGATTTTGCATTCAACATAGCAATTAATATAGATTTGTTTTATCCTTTTCCTTTAATATAAAGTTCAGGAATTTTTTTTGTTTATTTAATGGAAAAATGTATCAGAAATTTGCCTTCGTGATGATGAAATGTATGTAACAGTAAGCAAACTATGAAAAAAAGAACATAGTTTGCAGAACGTATTACTAACACATAAAAGGGCACATTTCTTCTTTTATTGCTATTTATATCTTAAGCAGTTACAGACAAAATATTCAGTCAGAAGTAAAAGAGGCTTTATTAATATAATCCTTTCTTTTGATGGCACATCCATATCATCCAAAGAAACGCATTTGAATGTTATTCCATTAATGCAATCTTGTGAAATTTCGTGACCAACCGTTATGAAGGAGCGTGAAACTTGTGTTCATTAATTGCATTTCTTTTGAATTACTACATAGAACAGTAGAAAGACAACAAATTTAAGGCATGAAAACAATCAAATTAAAACTAAAAATATCAGGGCTTGAAAAATATCTGAAAAGTTACATGCCCAGCTGGGCATATGCAAAAATTATTTACCTGCCCAGGTAGTAAAAGCTAAATGCCCTGGTTAATTTATCTTTTAAGGTAACAATCTGAGCTCTTGTAAGTTAAAGAATATTGTGAACTTTTTTTATGTTTTGCATTTCCATTTTAAGCCTGTACTTAAAATATCCAATGCACAAAAGCATGTACATCAAGTTTTAAGCTTATGATGCTGAAATTGGTACGTATTTGAGAAATTAAGTGATTCTGCCAGGCTGTTTTCGTTGAATTTTTCGCCCTTTGTCACGAAGCACCGGAGACTAATTCCATCAATGGCATGCATCCTGTTGCTGACTATAAACAACATTTAGAGCAAAATTACATAAGGTTCCAATATCTGGACCTACAGCATAATATACTTAAAAGTGATATTCTTCTGTCCTTGGGACTCATAACAATAACTTGTGGTGATTAGCAGCAAACAGAAACACAACATGTGATGACTGCTTTTTCTTGTAGTAGGAAATTATATTCCAAACTTTTTCATTTTCAAATTTAGTTGCCCAGTCCGGGCAACTAGATTGTTTTTTTTTACTTGCCCAGGCCAGTAATTTACATGCCCCAAGTATGGTATGTTTCAAGCCTTAAATATGGATGTACATAAATCTTAGTGAAATGAAATAAGGTTAGTTTAGGATCAGTGGTGCAAGAGTTAAACAGATAGTGTAAATCACAAACATAAAAGTGTTTTTCTGGTAAAATATCGTTATTCATTTACAAAAAATGTGCAGTAAATGCATATTACATATTTTCTAAATATGCATAGACAAAAAAAGTGTAAAAAATACAGAATTTACTAGATCTCTATTATGAGTAATGCAACAAATTCCAAACATATGGCTTACTGTGTTTGATATTCATAAATAACTTTTTTTTTCAAATTCTTGAATTACTTGAAAAAGCAGCTTCATGCAGAAAAATGTTTACCTGTTAGGCGAAACGTGTTCTGTACTGTTGTCAAATTACACAAAACAGAAAAAATCATACCTTTATTTATTATTAATTTCATAGTGAACACTGATAACGAATTTGCATTTCCAAATATGTGAGATACAGGTTTCCTTTAGGGAAAGACTAAATTTGAAAAAGAAAATATACAAAAAAATTCATTTTTTGTTCTCAGAGCCGAGTACCACATCCACACATTTACACAAAGAGGGAACTATACATTATCAATAATAAATATTACATAAATCTGCCCAGAGTTTAGCTTTCATGTTGCAAATAAGGCAAGAGCCGTAGTTCAAACCACCCTAATTAAAAAAAAAACATTTTTAGGAAACGTAGCTGTATCAAAATTTCCACAGCACCCAGGAGGTAGAGTTTGATGGTTTTCGCCTTTTTAGCGTGGTTTCGCCCACTTCACACGTGGCCATATTCCACATGGCACAAATTGTGCAACTTTTGTTTTTAAATATAATGATTTTTTAAAAAATATATTTTCTGCAAAATGGTGTACAAATAGCACACCAAATCTTGAGCAACAAACTTCGATGTAGACAATCTACGATCTCAAACTGAAAGCAATGTGGATGGGGTTTTTTTGCATGGGGAAATAAAAGGCTAAACTTCTACGTTTGGCCCGGAGCCAGTTTCCGAAAGCAATGATAAATGATGCCACAGAACTTCAGCTCTTCTCGCACTTTCATGTGCAATACGTTATAGCTAGTTACGTAAGTTATTTCTCGATCTGTGCGCCTGTGTTACGTAAGTTATTTCTAGGTCTGTGCTCCTGTGATCTCGTAAATTATTTATGCCTGTTGTTTCAGCTTTTGGTGTTAATATGTGGAATTGGAAGAGGTTTTTTTAATGAAGTTGGGAAGGATGAGAAAACGTCTATTTCCTGGTGTTAGCGACAGGAATTGTTTCCCACCTCTAAAAGATGTTTTGAGGGCCCTCTCATGACTGTACGTGTTGATGCGTCTCATCGTTTAGGACAATTCAGGTGTTGGAAGAAGCACGTTTCAGGGAATGATGAGAACTCTTCCTGTACACTTGGTACGTGGTTTTGTTATGCTCAGATTACTATTGATAGTGATGATTCTGACGTATTTTTTAACAAAGGATTGTCTTACGATGAGGCGATTGGAGAAACCTCACATGGCAATCTTACCACATCCACTGAGACAATTTGCGACTGGTATTCGTATTGCAGACAAGTCCCAGAGTTTATGGTAGCCTCACAATTTGAGGAAAAAGGCTTGGTGGTGATGGAATCATCATGGAAGTAGACGAAGCGAAAGTGAGCAAGCGGAAGTACAACGGTGGTCTTCTCGTCAAGGGCACCTGGATTCTTGGTATCTTTGAACAAGATACCAAGCGATTCAGGGTGGAGATTTGCCCGGATAACAACAGATCTGCAGATACATAGCTGCCCCTCATCCTGAAAGATGTGGAGCCAGGAACCATGATCATGACAGATCAGTGGCATATCGGAACCTGCCGAGCTGTGGCTACGACCGTGAACCACTCCCTCAGCTTCGTTGATCCCATGACAGGGGTGCATACACAAGGAGTGGAGAGCAATTGGCGTCCCCTAAAACATAAATTAACACAGGGCAACCACAAAATGTACTTGGCAGACTATATTCTGAAAAATTACGACGGAATTTCAGTCTTTCCTCTGAACACTGCTTTGAAGTCTAGATTCGTGCGATCAGACAGTTCTTCCCAGGCAGATATAACTTTTATTCGCTAACTAGACAGCTTCATATTCATGAGGGAAGACAATTGTTCCGTCAAAATAAATATATCACACATATGCCACAATCAACATTCAAAATGGTTCTTTTAAGGGCCACCCTTAATTCATATTATTGACTTCCTTCGGCCCTTTCACAACATAACGAAATGCTTAAACGATGCAGCAATAACGTGTCACCATCTATCGTCCCTTTGAGAAACTACTTCCGTGCCAAACGCCGAAGGTTTACTAAATAAAATGTATTGCAGAGCATAAATGCAAGGAAAATAAAACAAATAATTTTCACACGGATGCTTACATCATATGAATTTAAAAGCACCATAAACCCACAAGCTGTTTTCTGAAAACTACTTGATAACTGTTGTTGTTAGTCGTCAGGCATTAAATAACACAGTATGTGAATGAACAATACCTAATTTGAAAGAAACTCTTTGCCCTCAAATAATCTAATAGCTCAGGGTCAGAAAAAGGGGGGGGGGTCTTATACGAAAGTTGAAAAGGCCGGTAAAAATGCACAAGGGAATGATATCTTAAGCAGTTACAGAAATATCAAATATATCTTAGCAGTTAAAGGCAAGCAAAGGAGAAACACAGATTTAGTAATAAGTATTGTTCATTCCATACTAACTTTTAAAACAGGCGAGGAAAAGCAAACCGAGTAAGCTTTTACTGAAAACTTTGTACTGGATATGAGGCAAACAACATCGAGTGAATTTAGTAGTTGAGTACGCAAAAATTGCCATTAACTGAAAAATGAAGCAAATAGTACTACACAAAATTGGGGCACATGTTTGACATTGACCTGACTTACAGACATAAAAAGTAACTAGAAGAGCATATGCAAAGAATAGTCGTTGATAGATCAGATAATTGTCATGTATAATTTTTTTCACAAAATTATAAGTAAAAAAAATTCCTTTGAATGATTTGGGTTTTCTGCTGGCTTAATTTGTTTCATGATGATGAAATTAGTATTTAAAAAATGTAGTGATTTTTCCATATTCCTTTCATTGAAGTTCTCACCCTTTGTCACTAAACACAGGGGCTAGTTCCATAGACGCATGTTGTTTATAGTCAGCCGCAAGATTGCTGTTGACTATAAACAACATTTAAAGCAAAATTACATATGGTTCTAATTTCTGGATATAGAGCACAATATAATTAAAGAAGTGATATTCTTGTCCTTGGTACTCCGTAACAATAATACAGCTTCTAGTGTTCAGCAGTGAAAGGAAATGACTGTCTTTTACTATTGTAGTAGGAAATTCTATTTTAAATTTTATAATTTTTAAATTTAGTTGCCTGTATCAGGCAACAAGATTTTTTATTTACCTGTCCAAGTCAATAATTTACATGCCAGCATGGTATTTTTTAAGCCCTGATATATATATACAGTATCAGGGGTCATGCTGGCTCTTTCAAAGTTTTCGCCAAATTCATTTTTTATCGCCAAAGTGTTATAACAGTACAAAAAGGCAATTGCCAAAGCTCTTTTTCATCGCCAAAACGACCCCCCCCCTCAAATTGCAAAGATGGCGATTGGCAGCGCGACCCCTGCAGTATAATGCACATTATTTATACATTACACATGTGTTAACTAGCTACTGGTATGCGTACAGTTTAAAACCTTGTACCTTTTCACATGCTAAATTATGTCAGTATGTTGGAAATCCTTTTAAATTTCATACTTCAGATTAGTTGGATGGTCTACAGAAATCAGTTTGCGGAACCCCTATAATGGTTTCTATTCATTTCTAAATTAACCTCATTGAATCACTGAACACGATATAAGTTTATTTGATACAGGCACAGCAGACAAAAGGATGAAAAAATCTTCCTTTCAAGATGTACAACTATTGCGAAACAAGTTCTTATGATGCTACAAATAATTTTAAATTCACTACGTTTGCAGAACTATGGTGTGTTTTCAAACAACTCTAATGAACCAAGTATTAACACAAAGTGAAAGACACTTTTAATTATTATGTACAAATGGCAATTATTTATTCACTTTAAATGACATGGTTTTGGTCAGGGCTGAATTAAGCACTAAGCTCAGGTAGACCATAACCTGATCTGTTTTTCAGCAATTATTCAGGGCATAAATTTTTAGAGCAAAGCCCTTAGAAGGTTTTGTTCTAAATATTTATGCCCCAAGATGAGACCATGGCCAAACTTGAAAAGAAATACAAAAACAGATCAGGCCATGGTCTACCTGGGCCTAATGTTTAATTCAGCCCTGACAAAAACAATGTCATATTTACTCAATGCAAGCAAATTTATTGCATAAAGGAACACTCACCCATTGGCAAGTGCCGACAGATACAGCAGACATGCCAACCTTCAAAATCTGAAGATTTTTACAGCTCATAAATTCACAAGAGCACTATTTTTTATCGACATTTTCCAGACGTTGGAACAATTTTCCAGAAGTAGTACTATTGGTCCAGTAAAAGTTCTGGAGAAAAAAACGCAAAAATCAACACCCCTTCCCCAACTGAAATTCGTTTTTGAGGTACATCGATTCTGCTAGTTAATGAAATTACATAAAATGGCCCGCACGGTTTTTTTTTACGAATAAAATAGCAGCCAACTAGATTCCGGTTCTTCTTTAGGTTGTGTGTAAAGATCGTCCGAGATGGGTCAGGGTTCGAACCTGGTGAGGCATAGATGTTGTGTTTGTCTTATGGCACTGGTTCTCTTCCTTCGCAGGAACCAGTGACCCTAAATTATGAACGGGCGACTGCTTACAGCCCATTGAGCTGCTCACAGTTGTCGTTAAACCCCTAATAATAGTAATAAAAAACAACTGAACTGCAAGAAGGCAAGGCAGCTCCCATCTGTCAATCAATTACTGGCCCTCCCGGCATTTTAGTGACAGAGCAGGTGAGCTCTGCTGAAGGCGTCGTACGCCAATCAGACTGAGAGAAAAAAAAATTCAGAACATTTTTTCTGACCTATCTCGAATGATCTGTCAGAAGCCAGTGCTTAGACCACAGGGGCGGCTTTCCTTTTGCAGAAAGGTGGAGAGGAACAGTATGAAACTGTTCCTCTCTACCTTTTTGCAAAAAAAAACAAGGCTGCAGTCCGCCTGTACTGTCGCCTTGCATTGACATAGAAAGAAAAAGATTTCACAGGCAGTTCGAAATCATGGTGGTTGATGGAATTTCAACCATCTGAACTATTAATTCTCGGCGAAAATCAGGAGAATTGACATTCATCCGGATTGTGGGAGGAACGGCCGAAAATCTGAAGTCTCTCGCGTATGTCCAAAGAGTTGTCACGCCTTATACTGAAAAAAGATAACAGTGAAGAAAGGTTTTGAGGCTTAGCAAAAATTTTGTGCTTGAATGTTTGTTAGACAAAAAACTATTCATTTGTTAGAGATGATTGTCAGACTTATCAGTGTGTATGTGAGTGAAGGTGTGTGTATGAACTTAGCCCTAAATATCGAAGAAATATGGTCAAAAATGGGTACACAAAGAAAGAGAGGTCAGCATGCTTTTGTGTGCGTGAATACAGGTGCTTTCAAAATCTTCAATTCCATATTTTTAATGTTAAGCACTTTTCTTGTTTGCTCCTTCCGAAGTTTGGATGCTAAGGGATTTTGCAGTTCACATTGATATGTGCATTTTAAATATGATGATTTACCAAGTCTGGAAGAATTTCCAAAATACTACAAGTACCTCTCTGAGGCATTTACTAATGCATTTATTTATGTTTGAGATCGTGGCTTTGTACAGTCGCCATTACACAATATAAACACTACAATTCTCCTGCAGCAGTTGCCAGTGAGTTTATGATTTAGATTAGGGGCTGTTAATTTTGAGGTGAGTTGCATACTCAGCTGTGTTTACCCTCACCCTGGCGACACTGTTGAAGACATGACACGTGTTGGTCTAAAATATATGTAAGACTTATTTTAAAAAATAAAGAAATATATTTAAGTCAAATGTAACTCAAAATACAACTGAATAAACATTACAAATATCTGAAATACCAATTATCTTTTTTATTTTCTCTGTTCAGTTGTTTTAATTTTATTGATCAATTCATTAAACTATAAAGACCATCCAAACCAACGAAGCGTGCCATTCACTTTATGAAAGTCTGTGTTATTTTACTCACATTCTTTTGCATTTTACCATGGAACTATTTATATTGCATAGGTCAAAAATGGGTACACATATGGAAAGTAACGAACAGAAATATGTACAAACCCACTAACCCGTATCACTTCGGAAGACCAGGTCTTTGCATTGTCAAGGTAGCCAATAGAGAAGGACATCCATTTGTGAAAGCTATCATGTAGTTCCCGTGCTTGCATGTTTACATATAGCCCACTCACTCACCTCAATGGATAAGTGTGCTATATGTAAATGTGTGTGAAGGGGTAAAGAAACTAGCTCAGCATAACCTTGATGAAAAACATTTTTATAGAAAATCAATACCAAAGCTCTAATAACATAGATGTTTTTTTCATATACAAACTCATAGGAATAGAAAAAAATACAACTTTTTTATTGTTATTGGAGGTTTAACGACCATTGTGAGCAACTCAAATGGGTTATAAGCAGCCGTCCGTCCCTAATTTAGTCACTGGTTCCAGGGAAGGGAGAGTTAGTGCCGTAAGACAAACACAACATTCATGTCTCACCGGGATTTGAACCCGGACCCCTTTCAGATGTTTTTTTTTCTTCTTCTCTCTCACTATGATCACCCGAGTGCATGTCAACCTTCAGCAATCTACGGCTACAAACTTGTGCATAATGCTAAATTTGCAAAATGCTGAATAATGAAAAAAGTACATTAAAAAAAATTATAACTGAACTATGTAGTTTCCTAATAATTTTGTTTCGAGTACTGATCACTTGAGCAGTTAGCTATGTACTGTGCCCGTTCTCCCCATCCAGCTAAGGATATAACTGACAGGTCATAAAAAATTGTTTGGCACAGCAAGTAAACATCTTCGGTTTTTAGAATTCTGAAACGGTTTTATCGTACAGAAAAGAAGCAGATGCAATATTTTTTTGTCCATCTTGAGTGATGGAGCTAGTTTCTTTACCCTTTTAAGGTGAGTGTGAGTCCGCAGAATGTAAACATAGCAAAGTGATACACATGAACTTGGGAACTATTTCAAGCATTCATAAATGAGTAACAATAGCCACCGTACTCTTGCATAACCTTACAGCACAATGAAGTATTTCTTTACGAATTACATAGGAAGTTGCCTGCATATTCTCCTTCAGTATACTTCTAGAAATTCCATTTTTGAAAATTTGGGCAAAAGTTTTTTATGGCATCCATGTGCCACAACTTAAAAAATTGTGAGAAAACTTTATATGGGGCAGAACATTGTATACACAATTCACAGTTAAGCCTATAGATTTTACAAATTAGCCCAATATAATATGCATTGAAACATGTTCTAACCACAGCTCACAAAAATTTAAAGCCAAGTTGCTTCCTTCAACTAACAAGTTCGAAAAACAAGAAAAAATGCACTTACTTATGACAGTCAATTCTTCGCACCCGGGTAAGTGCATAATCCAGCCCGTTGAATTTTATTTAACTCATTTCTAACGAAAGCACTAAACCCTAAGGAAAGAAATGAAGCCTAATTAAAAATGCATACCCATAAACAATCCTCTGAAATAATGGACAGTAAAAAACAATATACTCAAATTAAAAGAAAATAAGCAAAAATGAATAAAAAAACGGAAGAAACACGTTACCATAACGTAGTTCGTCAAATATACGGAAAAACACTTTGTTAAAATAGCCAAACTCAGGATCAAATGGGCGTTGGAAAGAACTTCAAATTTTGGTAAAAAAATCAAATAAAATTAAAAGAAAATAAGCAAAAATGAATAAAAAAGACGGAAGAAACACGTTACGATAACGTAGTTCGTCAAATACACGGAAAAACACTTTGTTAAAGTAGCCAAACACACGACCAAATGGGCGTCGGAAACCATATTTGGAAACAACAACCGTTGGAAAGAACTTCAAATTTTGAGCTAAGTGCTGGAGCATGCGCGTAGAGCAGTTCAGTAGTTCGCTAGGGCTAGCACAAGAAGAGCCAGCATCGTTTTTATGACGTCATGATTACAAAAATTGCCTCAAGTGGGCAGGCTAGGTATATTATTGGCTTTGCAGTGTTCTAAGCTTATAACCATTCGTCTCAGTAGGGGCCGGGTTCGAAAATTCCCGGTATGGCATGGATCTCGTGTTTGTCGTACGGTGCTGCTTCTCTCCTTTCTGTGGAACCAGTGGCCCTAAATTAGGGGTGGGCGACTGCTTATAGCCCATTGCGTTGCTCACGATGGTCGTTCAACCTCCAAAAAAATAAACATTTATACAAAATACCAACCCTACACGCGAAAAAAATATATGAACGATTTTCAAATGAGGTAGAAAATGATGACATTATTTATAAATGTTGGAATAATTGTTTACTAGTAGATTATCCATTATGCAGTCCAAAAGCAAAAGGAACTACATTTCACATTCTGAGTCTCGTAGAAGGTTCTGCAAAACCTGATGGGAAATTTGTGACTGTAACATCGAGTTCCAAACATGTACTGTGGTCAAAACAGGATTAACTGAAATTCGCTTGTGAAACAAAGTTAGGATAAAAGTGAAAGATGATGGTTCGTGTTTTCAAACCATGCGGTCCAAGATGACGAGCGGTTGTTGAAATCTATTTGCGAGAGGTTTCAATTGGCTGTGAGGAATCTGTTTGCAGACGAGATGATTACAGCATCGATCAAAATTAGCGCTGCCCTAGAACCATCCGAAGATTTATTAGCAAGGTGTCATTGTTTAGATTGAAAAGGCAGGAGGGGAATTTACTCAAAATAAGGGCACAGTCACATACCATGGAGTGACGGAAAGCTGACGTGTGACGATTTGGCAAAAGAACGTATTTATTCATGGAGTGAGACTGATGACAAATATTTTCTATGATGTTGAACATTATTTCAGCTAACGGTACTATGAGATCACAGTAAATGTCCCTCGTGTGTAACTGAATGTTTCTCGTGTGTAACTGATTGTTCCTCGTGCGTAACAGTGAATGTTTCTCGTGTGTAGTAATTGATGCGTGTGTAACTGTTCCTCGCGCTCGACAGAAATCCGGTGAGTCAAGAATTCGGTGTAAATACAAAGTCGCTGTGAAATTGAGACCTCCAAGTGTTCCTGCTGTTTGCCTAACACATGCTGGACCAAATCCAATAAGGTCCGTTTACTGTTGGAATCAAGACGTGTGACGTTAAGGAAGTGAGGTTACCAAAGCGGTGATAGATTTTTCGGGTGGTGATGGAGTGCGGTAGTGTGGTTTTGCCTTGAAACATAAAACTCGAGGTGTAAGAGGGACATGGAAGCCTTCAAAAACATGTTTTTGTGGGGAAACCAGATCTTGGGAATAGTCAAGAATTGCTGATTGAAGAAGACGGAGTTTGGAGAGATTCTTCTCTACGTGCTTCTTTTCTAGATAAGTCGGACAAGAACTTCTACGACAAATCAGGATTGAATAAATATCGCAGTCACTGAGCAATGAATAACTAAATAACGGCAATAAAACCTATTCTAGTTGAAATCTTTAATTCATTAAAAACTCTAGTTAAAGTATCTAATAGTTTTTAATGAATTAAAGATTTAAACTAAAATAGGTTTTATTATCGTTCTTTAGTTATTCATGGTGCAGTGACCGCGATATTCCGTGGTGTGAATGGCATGACGGTTTTAACTAAAATCAGGATTGATCAGATGCATGAACATATGCGATCATGGAATGAGGTAGATGTCTCAAATTTATTTAAGGTAGGTAACTTTGGGTAACTCCAGATTATCGGCGGGTCGGAGACTGAAATCACTAGTTTGACGAGGAGTGAGGTATAGAAAATGGTTTTATCAAATAGATATAACGGTGACGGCAGCCTGGAAATATTGATGATTTTCCAAAGAGTAAGGGTTTCTTTATAGACTGTAGACCTGCGATGAGAAGTAAAGGGATAGCAACGGATTTTCAGCAAAATATCAAAAGTTAACAGGTGATTCAGGGGAGCAATATTTAACACAATTGCGCTGAAGGCGGACAAATAATATGTGCAGGAACTGGGCAATTTTAATTCCCGAGTACCTGATAGAGACATCAACCATTTGCGCCCCGCCGTGGTGCATCTGCAGAGTAAATAGCACCGCCCGCATGCAGTGCACTTTTTCCCACAGAAAATGCATCATTTCTCAGAAGTTTAGAGTTAGATTAAATCTGGAAATACGCGGGTGGTCTATTTATCTCTCAACAGTGGAAGAATAAGAGTGTTAGCAAGGAAGACATTGTCACGACAACAGGAGTGGGAATCGAGGTGACGTCCGGCATGAAATTTTGCTTTAACTTGATTCAGAAGAGGACACCAGGTCGCATTGTGATTCGCATCGTTATTTTGAAACTGGAGATGCATTAGTGTTTGGCACGACTATAACTACACATGCATTCCAAGGAGCATCAGTCTTATGAACCCATGCGTCACAATGTGTCCCGGTTTGTTTATTGTGATTTAATTCAGAACCTGAAACTTGAGGATACGGAAGAAAAATGCCGAAAAGTATTTGGAAAGCTGTGGAGAACGACTGTTATTAGAATTAAATTAATTATTAATCAGTTTTAAAATTAGAATTAATAACTAAAAATATTTATTTAGGTTTTAATATTTTAGAGTACTGTGACTGCACAGTAGCCTCAGTGGAAATTTTGTAACCTTGAGGAAGGGTCCTTTTCGGCCTTCCTCCTTCTTTGGGGTATTTTATTTCCCACTTCCGGCTTTCTCGGTACATGCGTTCCTGAGTTCTGTGGTTCCAGGCCTTTCTGAAGACCGTGTTTTGAGCACCTGAGCAATATATATCAGAGGTGTGTGAAAGTTGCGTGCCTGTTGGGAAAATAGAGATTAATGTCTCTTCAGACCTATACATGTGTTAAATGGTTGATGGATTGTTTTTCTTTCTAATACAGAGTAATCGCTGTATTTGCTCGCCTTTGGCCAAACCTGGCCCTTGCGCCACTAAAATCAATTAACTAACTAACTAACGAAGAGAAATACAAAGACTTCTGAGATTTTCATGGCAACATTTAGTAGAATGTTCAATTATGGTTTTGATCTTAAAAGACAAGGCTTCATTCATTAAATGAATAGTGCAGTTTGTTTAGGTTCCTTCAGAATCTTCTTCCTTGGCAAGCTCTTGAAAAACGACAAAAACAACCGTACCTCCCTCTTGTTAGAAATGTATATGTGTGCATATTCTTTTTGGGTTTGGGAATGAACTTGGAGCACTGTGTAACCCTAGCGGACATTCATGGGGCAGAAAACCGTCCTTCCAAGAATGTCAGCGAAACATAAGATGTGTTGTGCTCTTGCTAATGCACCAAGCTTTAATTAACAGTACCTAGGCTGTGGAATTTTAAAAATTTTTAGTAAGAGGGTACCAAATGGTACTTCTTCTGATCAACTAAGCTTGTAGTGCTCTTAAGTGGGTGGGTGAGAAGTTCATCAGTGGCACAAGTTACCCTAGTAAATAAATTGTTAACGAAATTACCCCGTAGTTCTGCAACCGAGAACGCCTGTAAATGGCGTCGGTAACTTAAAGCACTGACTTTCCTCCCAAAAGCCGTGAAACGCCAAAAAATTCGTTTTGTCTCTTTGCATTGCGAAATAGCAAATATCTCTGCTAGATGCTTGGTGGTCCAACATTAGATTAACTCCATGCAGTTGTGAGACGACGAAAGCGAAATGGTGCCATGTGCTTGCCTTAGAAATCTTCCAGCATCCATCCGCCAGCCGGGACTGAGAGTGCTAAGCTTAATGTGTTCGACTGAGTCGTTTGGTACATACCGCCGGGAGTTAGAGCAGAGGATTTCTAGGCCACCATATCTTGACGTTTGCCACAGTTTACATTGAGAAATACCGAACATGCAGATAAATGTTCCGCAAAAAGTTTTCAGAATGACTGCCTTACTAAATTACTGAATTTTTTGGTTATTATGTATCACTTTTGATTCCTTAAAAGACGTATGCAAATATTTTCTGTGTCGCTTTTGATTTTAGATCATAATGCAAGGGTCAATTGAAGTGTTCCTGTTAGGTTATGAGATTCCTCTTTGTGGGGAGATTCATCCTGGCTTTCAGGAAGTTTCCGCCTAGAATGTAACACAGAAAATCTACGCCAGTCTCTGCAGGTTATCGGATTTCAGTACAAAACCTAGCAACATCGTCAGAATGCAAACGTTAACCGAACGGTCCATTTAATTCCTCCTGATGGTACCCGTGTTTTCCCGTGTTTTCAAGTCATTATGTCTTTGAAGACATAATGACCCGTGTTTTCAAGTCATTATGTCTTTGTCATTATGTCTCCGTGTTGACCCGTGTTTTCAAGTCATTATGTCTTTGAAGAACACACAAAAACGTGGTTTTTCTTCTGCTTACGAGATTTGTTTCATCTGCAAAAAAAACAGAAGTGGACTACTTTGATTATATACAAATTTTTATGAAGAAATTACTGCATAAAAAATATTTATAGAAAATATTTTTTATTTTTGTTTTCTAAATGAAGAACGATATGTTCGCAGATCTTCGTCGGATGCAGAGATTTTGAATCAAAGTCACGTATTTGAAATAAAAATGTTATTTTTATTTAGTAAGCGTGCAGTTTATTGATGGCTGTTGCATCCGAAAATCTAAGAAAATCCCATAACACAAAGTTGGAATTATACATCGCTGTTCGGTGACCATCTTACGTAATCCGGAGCCTGGAAAGTGTTCTTCAAGGTTGTTCCAAAAACATAACGTTTTTTTTTTTTGATAGTTTCTCATCTTCTGTTAGTATATTATCTGGTGTAACTTCGCCTTTTATCAGGTAGCGGGCAATTTCCATTAAGGGATTTTCGCAACTGCGCACGGCGCACTATCTGAAGGGTTCGAAAAGAACGTAGTGTAAAATGTGTCACTGTTGAACTGTGCGTTCAGCCAACAGATGGTGCTGTATGCGCGGTCGTAAACTATACTTGATAGGAGGAAAGATCCTCAACATTGCTCACTTAATATATAGATTAAAATGCCTGAAAAGGTCTAGGGACTGTGAATTAATGTTCTGTTACCGAGACAGTGTACATTTTTATTTAAATGATTTGGTATACAAACTTGAAAATGAGCAGGCTGTATCAAAATGTTTTAAAGAGGCCTTAGTAGTACTGAGAAAAACTGCAACACATTTTATTTTGGTTTTCAATATAAGCTTTACTAATACGAATGTCGTATGTTAAAGTTTATGAGAAGTTAGGAAATGTAAAAATCTCTAAAAACGAAACTGACTTTTCCAATTCACTCACGCGGCACGAGAGCACAGTGAGATGACCGTAAGAAATGGAAATTTTTGAAGGAGACCTAGGAAGAAATGGACACGCTGAAAATTAAAATGTGTTACAGCACCAGTTGCTTAAAGCCATATTTAGAGCATTATATCGTCCTCTTCTTGCACATAGGAAGGTATCTTCTGTTCTCTTCCCCAAACCCAACCCACGAATTAACAGAATTAATGTATGTTTTGTTAACAAAAGCCATAAAAAGTTTTAGAGAATTTTTAAAAGTATATGACGAAAACTCTAGATATATGCATGTTCTGAATTTCAAGTTATTTGTACGCTGTGTATGTTAATAAAGCTAGGGACATTCTTTTTATTTCGATTACGTATTAGTAGTGCCATGTTACAGGGATTATCAAGTGTTCCGAGAATATGAGCCCACTATCTATTCGGGCAGTACAACACATCTAAAATGTGGCTTATCACTTTCTTGCTCATTGAAATTTATGTGTGAGGTTTTTAAAACGACTGAAAAATATTATATCCCATTTTCATAGTATGATGTTTGCCGTATCCTCTGCTTTTCGCTAATAATTATAGGATGAGCCTGATTATAAATTCGCAGGAGGATTTCAATCGATGATCTACAGCATTACATCCAGATCAGCTTATCAGTAAGTGCGAAAACATTCCCTAAGGTCATAATACATACTTATTGACCTAATTTTTGTGATTTTCATTGAACGAAATTGAAACGCCAGATTTTCTGTAAAAACCATCTTTAATTCTAAAAAAATATATTGGTAATCCAATCTATTTGCGCAAAAATGGTAATGTATGGTTCCGAGCTTCCTCACAAACACCAGATGGCTTTTTGAAGGAAAGTTAATAGAAAACTGGAATCTGAATTATATGGCTTTCAACATTTTTAACGTGGTGACTTGAGGAGCAGGTAAACAGACAGATGCAATTGTAATTTCATTCAGAGATATGAGACGTCACGTGTAACAATGATACCTTGTGAAGAAAACGGCATTATTTGTAGAATGGCTTCCGAATTCTTGACAACTCTAAAGAGACGCCATCATTATTATCTCCGCTGTTCGCAATGATTTCCCCTAAAGATACGACGAACAGTTGTATGTTAAGTGTTGGAGTAATAATCTAATTTCTCTTTGATCATCAAATATACAAGCAGCGGTCTTCAGTTTGATTTTTAAGGATAGGAACGTGATTTTTTTATCATTCTTTGTGCATCTCTTACGCTGGATGACTTGGATACCGAATAAACCCCTGGTCATTTTTGTGCAGTCGAATGATACAATGAAATTAACTTCATAGTCAATCACTACAATTTCGGGAAATTTGGAAATCATTTACTACGGCGTCGAATAGAATGATAGAGTTTCTAATTGATAGTTATAATGTTGAACGATTTTAGAGCCTATCTCTGAATAACGCAATTTAACTTACATGGTAGTGCGTGACACCATCGTGACGTTTAGTTTCTTTGAATGAAATGAAATTTCATCTATATGCTTACCATCTAGTCATCTCTGAGCGCTCACTTTTTTGAAGCGTTCTATTACTCAGATTGCAGATGACTGCGTACCTTACTTGAAAAAGCCGTTTTGTTGATGGAAGGAAGCTTGCAAACATTTATTTCGATTTTACGTCAATGACATACGCATAAAAAACATAGTTTTCCTGTCTTTAATTCCGGTAAGAGTAAAAACCACCTTTTCCATATCATCATCATTGTCAACAAATAGCAATCCAATGCTCGATAAAAGTCTCACCAAGCTTCTTCCACAACGATTTGTCATGCGCCAGTCTCCTCAATGTCACTCCTGCATTCCTTCGAATTTGATCTACCAATCTCCCATGTGGACTTCTTTCGGGTTTTTTCCTGTCCCTTGGAATTCAGGCCATCTTTTCGGTTGCCCATCGGTCGTCCATTCTTCTGGTAACTTGTGGAGCCCATTGTCGCTTAAAGGAGTTTATTGTGATCAAGATGTCTTCAACTTTTGTCATTTTCCTTATTTATGAGTTCCTCTTTTTATCTCTTCTGCTTATAGGAAAAATGCATCTCTCCAGGCTTCTTTCAGATGTTACCAGATTTTGGTTTTTTAGTTAATGTCTATGTCTCTTCTCCGTACGTAACCACTGGAATAATGCACTGATTGAATACTTTTTTTAAAAAACGTATTAGGGTTTTCCATATATAACTACTTAATAAAATCTACGATGAAAATTGACAATATGGGGATGTGAATAATGTGGAAACTGCTGTTAGAGCAATGGCCCTTCCGTCTGCAGAGAAGAATGCTATGTACTCGTAATACATAGCGCATGCTGCTCTTCATTTTTAACCCATCCGTGGACGGGTTTCCTTAAATTGTTAAAATCTCATCACTCCACTTTCCTTCACGGCAATCAACTAGTATTAAGAACTAATCACGGTGTGATGCCAAGTGCATCTCCTTGTGATGCTGTCTCAATCTCCCTTCACCGAGCACCACCTATGGGAAAGGGCATATCCATAAAAAGGGTTTTTCCAGGTGAAATGTGCTAGGGTCCGGCGGATGAAATATATAAAATTTTGAGTGCAAATACATAACGACGTGTAACACAAAAAGAAAATAAAAAAATATTTTTTTTTAAAGGAACTAGGGACATGCGTCCTTATTTTGCAAGTTGCTCTAAGCCTAACCTCGCTTTCATTGCATCGAGCAGTTTCCGCTCAGTTTGGGCTATATGCACTGGAAGATGTGGATCGAGGAAAGAGACATGGTGTACACTAGCAATCCCAATAGGACCACCGTGTAGTGCCATGCCTAATCCCGTGATATCTTGAAGACAACCAAAGCAATAGGATAGTTAATATTGGAAAGCCTGTCGATTATTAAAATGTAGAAAAGTCAAACAAAATTTCACTTACCTGTTAGGCTTGGAGGAGTGCAATCCCCTCCATCAAATCAATGAAGTAGGAGAACACTCCCCATAACTGTATTCTTTTAAGATCCTTTAATAAGATTTTTTTAAACAATTGTTTTTTTTTCTTCCAAGAAAATGAACTTATAGACTTTAACAATTTTAGAATCTCATTTGTACATTTGGTTCATTATTGTTTTTGTTTATATAACACAAATTCTTGTGTACTAACCATTTCTTCCCAAAGGATTTTTTGCTCAGTCTACGCTAGTCACTTTTTATAATATCTCTAATTTCACATAGTGTGGCAAGTTTGATGCCATTTATTGTTTTGATTTTTTGACCGTATATCTTAGCGTTTCGTTTTTCCAAATTTGAAATTTAGTCATAGCAATACTGACATTAATAGCCTTATCAATATATTTTTTTCTTGACTGAGGTATGGTAAAAGATGTTTTCTGTGTCAAGAACAGTGGTTAGGCTCCAATACTTGCTCAACCACTCCCAAATTTCCTTGTTTTCCTTGCAATGCGCAAACAGATGAGTGATGGTTTCAACCTCATCACAATGAGGACATTTATCACTAGGAGCAGAAAGAAATCTTTTACACCATTCCATAGTGGGGACTATGTTATGGGCAACCTTAAAATTAAGATTTCTAGCCTTGGGCCGAAGTTTCATGACACTCATGTTATCCCAGGCATCTTGGGACTTATTTTTACCTATTTTAATTTCTATATATAGTTTTTTAAGTTTATCTTCGGGGTGAATTTTCGTGATATTACTTTTTTCCTTTAATTCAACAATTTCTTTACAAAGATCCACAATCTCTTTACTAGGAAAGAAGTCAAAGGGCTTGCAATTCTCCTTTCCAGGGACCTTTTTGTACTGATTCCCAGCAAGATAACATATGAAATTGTGAGCAGGGTGCTCAAAGTCAGTCATCATGTTGTAGAATCCCTTAATTAGACAGATTTTAGCTAAGTTGAAGGGATTTTTCATACCAACACCGCCCTCCTTTACATGATTATACATGGTAGCCCTCTTAATTTTATAACGTTTGCTATCCCACAGAAAACCGAAAGCCATTCTCTCAGGTCTTTTCAGAAAATCCTGTTTAGGGCTGCTTGCGTAGAAAATATACATGAATTACGATAGAAAATAGCATTCACTATCTGTGATTTAGCAAAGTAGGAGGTCTCTTCTTCTTTGAATATATTGGCAAAGTTCTTAATGGGCGTAATCGCTTCTTCCCAGTAATTCATCATACTAATGCCATTCCGGTTAAAAGTGATTCCCAGTACTTTAAGGTCCTCATTTATGCTTCCAAGCCTCTCGTCTAAAATGCCCCATCGGCCAAAGACAAGATACCTGGTTTTTGAATGATTTAAGGCAGCGCCAGATAGGTCACTAAATTTTTTATATAATTTGAAAACCTGGACTACATCTTTCTGTTCGTTAACAAATACCACCAGATCATCAGCATAAGCCATATGTTTAATAGTTTTGCCTTTGCCACCTGGGATAGGTATCCCACAAAGACTTTCGTCCTTGTCCATCATATTGAGATACAGGTTTATGCAAAGCGTGTATAGAATAGGGGATAGGGGGCAACCTTGCCTAATTCCCCTTTCAACTT
This sequence comes from Macrothele yani, assembly GCA_039090855.1. NCBI lineage: Eukaryota > Metazoa > Arthropoda > Arachnida > Araneae > Macrothelidae > Macrothele > Macrothele yani. The sequence continues at coordinate 16,959,438 of CM077018.1, read as the reverse complement.
TAATTCTCCTACTAAGTTTCTCTGGAAATATGAGCTTACAGTTGGTATTGTCATAAGTGTTGGCAAGAATTGTTATAACTCTATTTGGGATATTATATCCCTTAAGAACCACAAAGAGGAAACGCCGACAAATAACATCAAAGGCCTTCCTCTGATCTAGGGAGATCATAATTGCTTTGATTCCCTTTTTTTTTAGATATTGAATAACGTAATTAAGACCAATGATGTTATTTTGGATATTACGTCCCTTCACGCCGCAGGCTTGACTCTTATTGAGTATCTTGGGAAGATAATCCCCAATCCTGCTCACGAGAAGTTTCATAAATATCTTGTAATCAGTATTAAGGATGGAAATTGGTCTCCACCCTTCGGGATCCTTACTGCTCCCTTTATTTTTAAATAGGAGTTTAATAACTCTTTCTTTCATAGAGAGGGGGCTCTTCTCACTAAATAACATGTTGTTGAAAACTCTAGTGAGACAGTTGCCAATGGCATCCCTGGTTCTTTTATAAAACTCGATGGGAAACCCATCCATGCCTGGGGTAGAGTCATTGGGGAGGGAAAAAATTGCTTTTCTCACCTCCTTTGCCTTAAATTTCTTGCCGAGACTTTTACTCTCCTGAGCACATAGCTTATCCTCAAAGTCATAATTAATTTGATTCTCTTTAGTTTCACTCTTGACAAGAAGTGATTTGTAATAATCTAAAAAACATTTTTAACGGTGGCTTCTTCAGTTATATTCACCTGATCCTTTCTACTACTAATGTTTTTAATTCCCTTTATTCCCTGAATAATATCCTTCTCCGCTCTGATTCTTTTGTCATAGGCTATGTGGGCACCATCCTCCATCTTTCTCAATAGGCATTTTCCAAATTAAAATTCCAGTCTTGGAGTAATTTTTTGTTTATCTCTTTGCTTTGATCTAATTTTTTACACAGTTGTACCATACTTTTACATTTACTTATTTTTATTCTTTTCTTGTGGAGTTGTTACCCACTTAGTTTTTTAGAAAAAAGTGTTTAGATATTTTTTAAAAAGATCCCACTGTTTAGTGTTTCTGACACATTTAGAATTTTCCTTGATAAAGTCATTGATTTTCTTTATGCTGTCCTCATCATCAAATAGCCCTTTATTTATGGTACAATAGGGCTTTTTACTTTTCTTACCTAACATATTTACTCTGATACTACACTCGATCACCACCATGGCATGATCAGATGAATGGTGAGAATCAGTGTATAAAAATTCTATATTAATATTTATGCCATTATTGCAAGTTTTATCCTGAACAAAAATATAATCTAGCCTAGAATCAGAGCCTTGAGGACCCATCCTAGTGACCCCATTTTCATCACTCTCAGCATATATCCAGGTATCTTTTAAGTTCCTTTGATACATAATCCTAGCAAGAGTCTTGTGGGTAGTTTCTTCCCTCAATCTCAGAGCCAAGTTAACTGCTGGAAGGGTAGTGTTGCAATCTCCGCACAAAAACTCAGTTCCCCCATGTTATTCATGTGGTTGGTCATCTCCTGATAAAAAATCTTTCTAGTTGCTGTGTGACTAGCAGCATACAGATCATGTACCACGACATGACCGCCCATGTACATGATTTCAACTGTCATAAAGTTGCCAGTGGTATCAAGTTCAAACCTCTTTAGTGTGGCATTAAGCCTAGGATTGAGAATGATAGCCACTCCTCCTCTATGGTTAGTCCCTAAGGAAAACCAAGCTCGCACATTGAAGTGCTTGCGGAAACCATAGATATCCTGCATATTTCTAAACATGGTGTCCTGTAAACAGGGGATATCAATATTTTCATTAAACATATAGGATACTAACCCTATTTTGCTTTTGCTTTTGGTTGAAGCCTTGAGTGTTTAGGGTAGCTATCTTAATTTTTCCTAAGTTCATTTTCTGAATTTTTTTTTCAATTTAGACCCTTGCTAATCTATTTCTCGTTGTTCTGAGATAACCCCTAGTACTCTCTAACTGAGCCTGTTGCTCGTGAGATCCTTTATACTCGACCATTGTCACATTGCCTTTCGTTTTGTTACTCTTAACTGATGAACTCTCCGACTCTGAATTACACTCTTCGGAATCGGAAAGTTCCTGTCTATCCTCATCTATGCTAAGTTCTATTGAACCTGACTCACTATCTACCTCTTTATTTTCCTCAGTTTCTTCTTGAGTTTCCTCAATTAATTTGGAAAATTCCTGATCTATTATTTCCTCACTATCTAAACAACTAAGAGTTTCCTGACCTCCATTACTATATTTAGATACTTTAAGAGTATCTCTAGTTTGCTTTTGTGGTTTTTGGTAGTGACCTCTGCATAAGAACTGCTGTCCTTAACTGGTATTTAACTTCCAATTTGAGGTACTGGCGCCTAGACTTGGAAATTCCCTTTCAATTCTATTTAGTTCTTTTGCAATCTCTTCTTCTGTGACTTCTGGCCTTTTTTTTGTACATTTTTGTCTGACTCTCTGACTGCTTTTTTTTTGGGGGGGGGGCTCTGATTTAACTTATGTTCCTTACTTTTACACCCTCTGCAGGGTTGTTTGCATATGCCAGATACATGTCCTTTTTGGTTACAAGTAATACACAAGCTCTTTTTGCACTCAGATACTAAGTGATCCACAGCTCCACATTTCCTACATGTAGGGGGTTGCCCTCTGTATGACAAATACGACCCAAAATGAATGTAAGAAGGGGTATTCTTAGCGAGTTTCATCTTAATGATACGATTCCCATTAAGAATACCCTTGAATTCTGGGCAAAGCCTTTCGGTAAATCTTTGATAATGGACCATAATGTCAGTGCCATATGGTTTAAATAGGGATTCTATGGTTGTCTCTTCTACGCTCAAAGGAATGTGCCTCAACATAATGGATGTTTTAGCATTACTATTGATAATTTTCTTTTTCTCTTTATTTTCCAACTCTATTTCCTCCATTTGGATAAATTCCAAATAATCTTCTTTCCTTTTGAGAGAAATGTGTAACTGATTGAGATCACTTAGCATCTCAATACCAATTTTACCTCCTGGAAATACTTAATATGTGATTAACAGCCATAACTTCACTTGTAGGTTCCTCCAAACTACGACATTCTATTCTGAGCACGTGGCTCCTGGTTGCTGTAATCTCTTCTTGGTTCATTCTTAATCTGAATGAGTCCTCCAAAATATGAAATAAATACACTTAGTATATAGAAAATATAAAGCACTAGTCTATTATGAGCGAACTCATATACTTATTTTAGGGCAAACTGATTATTCTTGTGAGAAGATGAACCATGTTTCACTGAAAATGAAATGATAAACGTGCTACAGTCCTAAACCTAAACTTCAAGGCAACGCGAACAAAGTACACTCCTCAGCCTCGAGAAAGAGGAAAAACCTCACTTCTAAGTTCCCACGTTGAATAAATTCCGAATAGGAATGCCGGAAACTTACCTTGTGACCTGAAACAATGCTAAGAAATCACTTACCATGAGCTGCGGCTTCGGCGATCAACTTACCCCACTGAAAACCGATTTACACAAACCGCTCCAAATCCTGGAAAAAAAAAAAGAACAGAAAAAAAAGACTAACCGCAACGGTAATCTTTAGTAAAAGGCGAAAGATTATCTCGTCTTTTGAACGGAGGGTTCCCTTCACGGTAATCTTTAGTAAAAGGGGAAATATTAACTTGTTAATTGAATGGAAGCTTGAGGTATAGCCACAATTTTTGTTTAGAATTTATATTAACTTATTTTAATAAATTACTAAAAACCGATTTTCAGTTTAGAATGGAATTGTTAAACTTATATTTAATTATTTGTTATTATATGCGGTAACATTTTGATAATCCATGCAAAACAGACCCTACAAAATAACATTTAAATATAAGCAAGAGCGAAATATTCTAAAAACTTATTATGTATTTTCTGAACCTTCCGTGAAAAGCGCTCCGCCGTTGTGATGTGATGTGGAACACACAGTCTACATATCTCCGGTTAGGTATTAACCGTTTGACCTTGTCTATCCATGTACAGATTGCCGAGTGTCCACAAATAAGTCTAAGGGAATGTTGATACCCCCAACTGCCGATCAATGTGGTCCCAAATATGTTCAGTTGTTTTCATAACTAGTCATGTCCTTTGTGGAAGAACACGTTCAGGTGTTCCTCAGTCCAATTCTGGACGACACGGTCCTTATGACATGCACGTTATTTTCATGAAACATCCAACTGCGGTCTAGAAATACTGTCAGCATTAATGCAATATTGCATTAACGTTATACTAGTACACGGTGGAATACAGATTATCACACACCTCTCCCAGAGAACCGTTAACTTTCCAGAAAACCATCACCCAGAGCATTACACCCGCACCAGTCTCTACGTGTAGGTCACACTGTCGGAGAGCGCTTTGAATTATCTGTCTTAATTAGCGTACAGATTATCCGTCTGACGTAACTTATGTAAATATGGACGGAATCCGTATTCTGATGAAATTCATAAAATGTCTAATTAGGCATAGGTCGCCATGTTTGGGCCATGGTCTAAGTGGTGGCAAAAGACTTTTCGTCCTAGTGAGTCCGTATTCGAATCCCGGGGGAACACGTACGTTGTGTTTGTCTTAAGACTGCGTCTCGTTCCCTTCCCTGGAACCAGTGACCGTAAATTAGAGACGGGCGACTGCTTATAACTTCTGAATTACACACGATGGTCCTTAAACCCTAAACCAAAAACATTACTTATGCGGGTACGTTTAGAGGAGCAGAGTTAAATAAACAAAACAAAAAAACGTAAACAAACCAAGGAAACTGCATGCGTCACAATCGCAATTGCTTTTTAGAGTTTTCATGAATGTAAGTCACCCTTATATACCGTAGACAAAAAACAAAGATGTGTAACATAATATATAAATAATACAGGGTGAATCAAAAGTAGCTGGACAACCTTGTATTTCAGAAACGGGATGGAAAATTAAATGTGTAAATACCCCAACAAAGATTCGGTAAAAGGGCCTATTTTTAAGGCTATTTCCGGAACCTGCCAACTTGAAATCCGACATATTCGATCAAGATCAAATTTATCGTGTTGCGTATCAAATAAGAACAGAATTTTCTCAAAAATTGATTGCTGTAATCAGATTTGACATATGTGTTGTGGTTTGCAAGTTATCAACACAGAATGTTGAAATCACAACCCCTAAAGTACCCTGTGATTCGCAGCTATTTCATGTGTTAAATGTGTAGCCCCTGTTGCTGAACACAGAGCTGAAAGCGCTTGATTTATCGCTTTGCACCCTCACGAAAATATTAGGGGAAATGCGATTACAGGCCACAAGAATGCTTTGCTGAACGTGATGTTTGTCACGAATTTCCTAAACATACACCAAGTGTTTCATATGTCCCTTGAGATAAAAAGAGAGTGGAGTGCTGTCTGGGGTATCTGGGTGGCCATTCGGCAGGACCACGCCGGTAAATCCAATGACCAGGGAATGCAACATCTAGCCGTTGACGAACAGTTGTTAGCTAGAGTGGTGGAGGTCGTTGGATTCTCTGGTCATTGTATTGGCCAGCGTTGTCCTACGGAATGCTCACCCAAATTCCCCGACATCACTCCACTCGAGGTTTATCTGTGCAATCTTGTCAAGCACCTGGTGTATACTGAGAAAACCACAACAAACTCCACTTGCAGCAAAGCATTCTGGTAGCCTATAACCGTATTTCTTCCGATATGTTCCTGAGATGGATCAAGCGCCTTCAGCTCTGTGTTAAGCAACAGGGCAACACATTGAACAAATCAAATAGCTGCGCATCACAGAGTACATTAGAGGCTGTTATGTCGAATTTCTGTGTTGATAACTTGTGAACCACAACACGTATTTCAAATCTGATTAGAGAAATCAGTTTCTGAAAAAATCTGGTCTTGTTTGGTATGCAACCCTTACCATTTGAAAATTTTGACCTTGACCCAATATGGCAGATTTCAAGTTGACGGCCACGTTCCGGAAATAGCCTTAAAGATAGGCCCTCTCACCGATTTATTACACCCTGTATAAAAGAATACTTCTCAAGAACATTGAGCGACGTCCTGTGGAGCGAAATATGAGGTAAAGCATCTACCCCTATGAATACAGTAACTGTAACCTTGTTTCGAACAAAGGAAGCAGCAGCAGCAGCAGCAGCAGCAGACCATACCCAGTCCATGTGTAAGCTGTTAAAGAAATCGGGAATTTAAAGTAATCAGAAAACTCTTAGCTCATCAAAAATACAAAATTTATACAAATTCGTTTATATTATAACAAACGATTATTAAATTATATAATATTGTAAATTTAAAGCTGAAATACTGCAAAATGCGAACACAAAATATTGTTCCATATGAAATTGCTTAAAACACAGATATCTGGGTAATACACTGGTGTGCAAAAATTAAAGACGAAGAGGAGAAATTAGGATAACAGCGGAACGAACATGCAGAACGGACGGAAAGACCACTCAGGAGATAGACTAGGGTCCGGTACGGTAGGGCATGCGCATATATACCACATGACGTAGGAGAGGGGTGTCGGAAGGGTATAAAGCACACGTGCGGTGTACGCTCAACAATTCGGTGAAAGCTATTGCACGGTGTACATTGGTTTGAACGGCGTCGAATTGCTGCCACCGTGTGATATGCCAACAGGCAATATAGTTGACGACATCTGGATGATTTTACCCGAGGTCGTGTAATTGGGAAGTTGGAAGAAGGTCGAAGTGTGACTAGTGTCGCCGAGGAGTTCGGGATTGCTCACAGCATCGTTTCACGAGCTTGGAGAGCATTTCAAACGACAGGAACAGCTGTCCGGAAGATTAGTTCTGGTTGTCCACGAGCAACCAAGGCGGCGAACGACCGGTATATTGTCCTACAGACGAGAAGAGAAAGACGTCAGACAGAGGGAGGAATCGCATGGCACATGCAACAGAAAACTGGACGTCCGTTATCGCGTTTTACTGTGGCTAAGAGGCTGCACAAAGATGGTCTATTTGCACAATGACCAGAACGGTGTATGCCTTTAACGCCCGCTCATCGTAAATTTCGGTTTCTGTGGTGCCAGGAACACACGAACTGGACACATCAGCAATGTGGTCAAGTTCTCTTTACGGATGAGAGCCAATTTAGTCTGACGAGCGATTCTGGACGTATACACATCTGGAGCGCGCAGGGAACACGCAATCACACCTACAACATCATCGAAAGGGACCGGTTTGGTGGTGACGGAGTTCTCGTTTAGGGCCGTATCGTGCTTGGTAGCCGTACTGACCTCCACATCTTCCAAGGAGGTGCAGTCACTGGTGTCCGTAATTGTACCGCGGTTCTCCTGCCTCACGTGCGTCTGTTTAGAGGTGCTGTGGGCCCTGAGATCCTCTTCATGGACGACAATGCTGCACCTCATCGTACAGTGGCTGTCACAGAGCTGTTGGAGAGTGAAAATATTCAACGCATGGATTGGTCCGCAAGGTCCCCGGACCTAAATCCAATCGACCTTCTCGGGAGACGCTTGGCAGCGCGTCACCAGCCGCCAGCAACGATTCCGCAGCTGCGATTGGCGCTACAAGAGGAATGGGCCGCAATGCCCTAACAGCTCCTTGACAACCTCGTCCTCAGCATGGACAGACGTAAATCCTTCAACGCAGTCAAGGGTGATCATATCCCCTACTAAAGACTGGATTTTTCTTGGCAGCCGCCTGTCACATGGACGTTTCTGTCTTCTGTCCAGTTGTGCTCGAAACTACCTTTTCAATAAAGTGCCTTTCTCTCCTTTGGATTCCTCGTTCGACGGTTTTGCCTACACGTCCCATATTCTTACATCTAGGAGATTTTATGGTATGATTTGAGTCGATGTGGAGCACTTTTGCACAAATTTACATTCGAAAAACAGTCTCGTCCTTAATTTTTGCACGCAAGTGTGCAAGCAATTTTGAAATCTACCGGGAGATGCAGCGAGGTCAAAAAGTGGGCGATGGACGACGTCGCCCTGTCGTTGCTTTTCTGTCAATTTTGTAATTCAGATTTGAATCTGTACTAAGCTTCTTAAAAATCCAGGCTTTGTTTCGGAGTTTACTGTTACAAAGTGATTAAAAGAAAATGTTTCGAAATTAGTTCTCACCACACTGGTTACCCATATTGCCTGCATTGTGCACGTTATTCACATAGTTGGACATTGGCACATCAATAATATATCATTTCAAAGTTGGGCATCTATTCAAAATCAAATCTCTATTAAAAATCACTGGATATGAAGCAAATCGGAGAATGATTCTCAGAGAATTTCCCAAATATTTCTTGTTACCGAAATTTTAACACAGTTTTTTATAAAGCAGATGGAGTCACTTCTTTCCTATTATTAAACTTCAGCGCTCATGTAGACGTATGCACGTGTGATCATAACGTAGAATCGCGTGGATTACAGGAATAGATCTTAGTGTTTTTTCAGAAAACTAATGTTTCGCAATTATTAAATAACCATTAGTCAAACACAGCTTAATTATTTGCAATATTTTTTAACTACCATAGAAGTTTAATATTCTACCTAGCAACTTAAATGATAACGAGCGATTTTGGGCCCGAAAATAATTCCTATTGAAAAATGTAATTTTTTCTTTCCTCTATTTGTTATGTTTTTCTCTTCTTATTTTGTTCATTAAAAGGCATATTATTGATTAAAGGATTTGGTCGCTATAACGTTCAGTTTAAAAACTGGAAAATAAATATTTTAAAAATACTTTACTGTTTTGTTGAAATTCTTTATAATATCTTTCAAATTGATTAACGTCTCCTATCTGTTGGCTGAAGATCTAAAACACTTTCCTAATTAGTTTAGTGTAGTACGTATTTTTAATTACTTCATTTTGTTTTGGTTTTATTTCGCTAGAGACATAATGATTCCCATGATCTTCGCTCAGCATGTCCCTACTTCCAGTGAAAGGGATGAAGCAATGCAAAAGAAAAACCATGGTGCAACTGTTCACCCTGGATACGGGACAAGGAACCAACACTACGAATTTCTAGAATTTCAACTATGCACTTTGAATTTAACCTGCTTGATTTTGGAAGTCAAGCTTAACATCTTTCGTTTGTTTGAACTTTTGAGTGAACTTCCAGGGATCATTTATAAAAAACCGCTGCTATTTTAAAAGAAGGGTTTTTCTTCTAGCTTTGGTTGGTAAGTTCTAAAACTAAGGTTTCATTTAGTGATCTTTGAAACTGATATTTTTGCTTTAGTAATAGCTATTCGCTGTCCAATACTATTCTGGACTCTTTTTGTCTGTAAAATACTTGTAATTCGATCTTCCATTTAAACTATAATTTGATAAACATGAATCAATGGGTGTCATGTGATATGCCTAACGTGTGTGTTTTACTAACACGGTGCGCAATTTCAAACAGGTGATTGCGCAAGATTTGTCGGTCAGAATTCGAAAATAGAGTACATATAATCGATATTTTTTCAGGTTTAGTGACTGAACGTGCTATAAACGATTATTCGTTCCATATTTACCATCAGTGTTTCCACGAAAGGGAAAGAGCCAATGCCGCAAGAAAAGGAGATCACCCATGCATTACCTGCTACTTGAATCCAGGTCCTCTCTCTCTCTCTCTCTCTCTCTCTCTCTCTCTCTCTCTGTCTCTCTCTGATGGTTCCTTGCAACTCTGCAACACAGGGACTGTCTTATAGGTTTCCTTCTTTATTATGTTAATTGATATGGACCTCGTGAAATTTGTACACCGAACATTGCTTGTTTTTCGCGATCAATATATGAGCGGATGATATTATTTCGTCATTAATGAGCGCATGCTAATGATCCAGTGGAAATAATACCACAACTGAACTTCAGTGGTTGATTGCACACTAACTTTAATTAATTGAGAAAGCCCAAATGAGAACAACACATTAACAACAAGACTATGTAAATAACTTTCTACGATAATTTAGTGTAAAGAAAAATGTCTGAAAAGTTTGTTCCGCATTGCTTACTGCCGGAGGAATAAATGGCGAGGTTTGGTAATTGCGTTCATTTAATAGATTTCGATGATGAAAACAACTGTCCTACTCTAGTGGCGCATTGGTCAAAGCGCTGGCTTCGGACAACTCACATGTGCTGGGTCCGAGTTCGAATACAGGTGAAGCACGGATGTCGTGAATGTCTTATCTATCTATCTCTCTCTCATCTGGACAGATTGGCTCTACATTACGAAGGGCCCATCGAGTTGCTTAGCCGTAATTACTTACAGCGCTTCGAGTTGCTCACTGTGGTCGATAACACCTCCACCTTCCCAACCACAAATTAAAAAAAAAGACTTAAATGTACTGAAGAGAACTGCATTTGCGTCAAAAAGTTGTTTGTTTACGATCCAGAGACGGAAATATAAAGTTATGTATGTTCAATCCTCAAAATCTGCAGAAAAAATGCAGTTACATAAAAAGGAATTGAAAACCACGCTTTTCAGTTTACATAGAAAATCGAAAACTAAGCTCTTGAAGTGATAATATTTTTTTCTAAACAACCTAGAACCGGATAATTACAAATTTCATTAGTGTAACAGAAAACAAACCTCATGGCAGGCTATTAATATAATCTTTCAGTGAGTGCAGGCATTTAATGGCTTTGTTTTCCCCAAGTCCAATACCGCATAATTTTAGGACCTACACACTAGATGTCGAGAAAAGGAAGTAACAGCTCATATTTTCTAAAACCAGACTGAGGTTTACTGTAGAATATGTAGAAATCAAAATATTCTGCACCTGTCCCAACCACGCCGCACGCCCCGAAACTAATATTTTTACGTAAGTTAGAGTAGACAACCCCCCCCCCGAAGTTAAAAGTAAAAGGCCCGGGGAATTCCGTTTTGATGGGTAATTTAAATCATAGTGTGCTTCAAATCTTGAAAGGGATGAATTTCCGTATTTTCAAACATTCTAAATTAATGTAAATTACTGGGAATTCATTCGAAAGAAGATAAAGCATTTTCTACTTTTCGGTCGACAATTCTTTCGAGAAAAAGCGATAATTATATAATACATTTTTACAGAGGACCTCGCAATCTTCTTCTTCATGATGGTTATAATTTTAAAACGGAAACTGGAATATTCCAAACTAGGAGAAACTTCAATGAATTGAAAATTTTGAAGATAACAATCCGATTTTTGGTGTAAATGTGACAAGGATGGTAAATCAGATAATATCCGAAAACTTGAAAAATTGCATCGTCCTAGAGTGGGACACGAACCCGCGTCTAGCAGATAGCGCCCCCGTATTTCTTTCATTGTTAAAAAAATTGAATAAATTATGGGAAATTCGCGATATCTTGGAGGTAATTTAAATACATTATTCGACTTACAGACGAAAATCTGTCCGAAAAAGCCAGCAGTTTCCAGGAATTCAAAATCCCTGTCTTTATCGTGGAAAGATGTTTTCGAAATAAATTCGTAGTATTTTAAATGTTTTGAGCTCATACGTAAAAAGGTACAGGGAAATTTCAAAATTGTTATCCGTCCTTGGCAGAGTTACTTATTAATGCGCAACAATAGATATTGTCATCAATACAAAAGGATTTACATTCTTTCAAAAACACCCTTTGTTGGCAACATGACGTAGAAAAAAATATTAAAACTGCAATATCAAAATATTTTAGGCGTGTCGTGCAGGGATTTCATAAACTAAAAATCTATATATCGCGAAAGTATTTTAATTTTTTTTTTTGGCCTGCTACTGTGATTCGAGGTTTTTGGGAAGTATCAAGGCAATTGTTAATACGGTATTACTTTCTTCATCCCTCGTGTATACTTCCACCTTGAGATGCGAAGCGGAAATGCTTAACAATCTCAAAATTCACTGAGAAAAACGCGCCTCCAAATATCGGCATTGTAAAACATTGTACTTTTTTATATACCACTAATGACTAACAAGTGGCAAACAGGCGTGCTTGGACGCATTCAGAAAATGAAATGTGTTAGCTGAACAAGACCCTGCAAACAACGAATGGAATGTCACTAGAGTGGGCAAAGGAAATATTTGAGCGTACAAAACGCTTTTATTGATAGGATAACCTATTGGCCACTATCCATGTTCACCAACTGCTGACGGTTTAAAAGTAGCATTTATGAAAAAAAATATTAATTATTCAAGGCTTATGTTTCAACGAGACGAAATGACGTCTAAAATGGAATAACCACCTAACAGAACTCTTTTGTTAAAGATTTGTGGCGTAAATTTCAAATGCTGAATAAAGGATTAGGTTCTTTCCCTGGTTTGACTCGAAAACTAAAAATGAATTTGTTTAGATATAATGAAATCTTTCATGCTCATGTGCAAATCGGAATGACCTTTTTAATGCGTTGCTTTTCAGTCGTACACTGACGTCCCACAAAGTTGAGGCAACAATGCAGTAATAACACTGTTACTTCCAGAAATCAAATGAAGTAATTGGTTTTAGTTCATGGTTTCCTGTGCAATATCTCCTGAGAAATCTTGAAAATACGTTCCCCTGAAGAGGGTAACATTCCCGTTTCCAACGATTTTCCACTGAACGAATTTCCGTTACACCAACCAGAACGTTTCTGCTGCAGCAAAGATATATTAACTTCGCAATCTAAACAAATTTCAGAACTCCGGAAATTGCAGCACTTGAATGCTTCTGCGTAGCATCCGCAATAGGGTGGAGCGAAAAACCATTTTTTTATTTGAAACGTCACCATGTGCAATAGTTGCGATTTTATTACTAAAATGACCCCCGAAATATGAATGACATTATTCGATATCTTAGGCTTCCATAAGAACCTTGAAATTTGAAAGTTATAGGAAAAATGATTTAAAAACACCCGCTTTCTCCATTTTGTAAATATAAGAAAATACTGCGTCACCATGTTATTTAATATCACCTTTGAGTGTATAAACACGGGTGAAAATTCAGCAGACATGAGTTAATTTCTTAGGCTTTCCCAGATCTCTTAAAGTATGTAATTTTCGCCAAAAATGGCATGATAAGGAGCATGGCAACTTATCATGTTGTTTGACAGCAGCCTTAACGTTATCAATTTGGGCTTAACATTAACAATGCCCCCTCATACTTATCAGAAACCTCGTATTGATTTTCAGATGCATGACTTGCGACCTTGCGCTTTCCTTTGTTTGTACTTTCTTCACCTCACCCCACAACCTCCCTCACAATGCAGCTCTCTTTGCCAACTCGCTGAGTCATCTCATCACAGTCGGACAGATCTTCGTAGGAGAGAGTGCTGGCGGATTTGCGTCATAATGATGCAAAAATTTCTTTCACTCCTAGTGGCGTTGATTGGAGGTACCGGCATTTCATTTTGTCGTTTTACTACTTATGATGGCTGAAAAAGAAACAAAACTGATTGCCTTATCCTCGGGAGTTATAAGAAGATGAATGAAAACGTGTTGCCTAAGTACGAAAATGTAATGGGCCATCACTACCTTGTGAGGAATACCCTTAGGCAGGAAGGTGCAAATTATGAGCCTGCTGCAGCAGAAATAGCAAGTATTATCGCGGACAAAGTGTTGAGTGTATATAAGAAAGCATTCCTTCCGACATCGCTCCACAAATTAGTTGTAAAGCGTATTACAGCATACAACACTGAAATCCAAAAGCCGAAAAAACTCGATGCAAAAATATTTGAAACGTACCGGAATAAGGTTGAACAAATTCGCGCAAATTCACAACGTACCTTTGACATATGCTCGTGCAAGTGCCGCTCTGAAAAAAAAAGTACCCTTGAAAGAGCGAGACTTTCTAATAAACCAGAGAACAAACAAAATAATGATAGTTGGTGGGCTTGACGCAAAAACCACCAGTGTACTGAAGAAAAGATCAACTCGAAAGAGTGATAGGAAAGAGCATGTCCGTAGGAAATTACAGAAAACTGCATCACTGAAATCGGCCCTGCGAGTCGAAGATGATACTTAAGAAGAGGATACAAATATTAATTCTGCAGCAAAACCGGACGAGCCGGGTCCTAGTCATTTGTTGGCCTCGGAGAAAGATTGTGATTTCACTCCACATCGTGCTTCAAAACCCAGGCGTCTAATGACACTGTCTGCAATTTTCCAGAAAGTGCGATAGGCGAGCATAAGCGATTGAGCGACAGCCGATCTTGTATCGGCGTTGCTTCCTGATGTAGGTGAACAGGTTCAGTCAAAAGAATGTAATGCACCTCTTATTGACCTGGGTAAAATATGACGAGAAAGGAAAAAGACCCGTCAAACAATTCAAAATGAGGTAAACGTGATTGGCCGCAAGATTGTAGCTCTATTTTTGGACGGAAGAAGGGATGAAACATTTACGAATACACAGACAGATGATGGCAAGTGGCCCAAACGAAAAGAATGGAAGGTGCATATTACACTTGTTGAAGAACGGGGTTCGGTCTATTTGGGACATTTTGCACCGAAGAGCAAGAGTGCAAGGACATTTCCAACCATATCTTCAGCTTATTGGACCAGAAGGACTTTGACTTGTCGGAGTTAGTCTTTATTGGAAGTAACGGGGAAGCGACTAATACCGGCACAAATGCAGGTATAATTAGGCGCCTTGAATATAAGTTCAATTCTCCCGTGCACTGGATTATATGTCAACTTTATTTTAATGAACTGCCTTCACGCCACCTCACTGAAGCACTCGATGAGAAAACATCAGGTTCAAGAGCATCTAGTGGATTTATTGGAAAGCGCCTGAAGACGTGTGCAAACATTCCTATCGTTAATTTCCCGAAAACGGAATTTTCGTTTCAGTCTGACATAAACTTTAGAGATCTTAGCTCAGATCAACTTTATTCGTGGGAAATTTGTAAGGCAGTCTCTGCAGGTGATCGCTAACAAGATCTGGCAAATCGGGATCCTGGAACACTTGCGAATTCTCGTTGCCTGACCCTCGCAAATCACATTCTGCGTTTGTATGGTGGAACTAGTGATACAACACCGCAACTTGTCTCAGTAGCCACCTTTGTAATGAAAGTATATGCACCATCGTGGTTCACGATCAAATGCAACGGTACCACCTGTAAAGATGGTTTAAGAAATTTGCAGGTTTTTATATGTCGGTTTCATTATCTTCCAGGTAATTTGAAGTATATTGTAAAAAGAGTCGTCCAAGACAACGCGTATTTTGCCCATGCAGAAAACTTGCTCGCTAAAATATTGTTTGACGACGGAAGGTATGTCCGTGAGCTTGTTGTTCGACGCATTATGAAGGCCAGGAAATCTATTGAAGAAACAAGAACCATTAGGAAGTTTTGGGTTCCTAAGCTGAATTTCCAGAGCAATAAATACATCGACCTAATACACTGGTAAGAGGGTATTTACACTGGGCCTCCCATCACACGGAAATGGAAAGACGATGAGTTTGTGGAATTAATACAGTCGAATAAATATCCAAGTTCTTGCCCCGAATTTGCAAAAATACCCTGCAATTCTCAGGCAGTGGAGACGATGGTTAAGATTGTAACAGATTCTTATGCTCATGTGTGCGTCCTTCTTGCAAGAGATGGATTCATCAGAGCAAAAATTTTGTACAGGAAGCTGATCCCAAGTTTTGAAAAAAGTCTAATTTCCAAGTGAAATCAACTCAGTTCTCAAGTTATACTACTAGGTACGGCTGGTGTCTCATATTTGCATAATTTATGCATTTTCAGAGAAATATGACAAAATGTGAGCTCTTTGGGAAGCCTCAGAACTAAACTCACGTCTTCTGAATTTTTACCCGTGTTTATATACTCAGATGTGATATTAAATAACATGGTGACACAGTATTTACTTATACACTGACGGAAAAAAAATTCCAACACCACGAAAAACTAGTTGTAGAGGAATGAAACGGCGGCAATACATTTGTATAGGTAACATATTTAATCGATTAAGGTTTCAAGATCACAGCTTATTGTAAGCGCGAGAAGAGCCATTTAAAATGTGAAATGCTGGTACATTAATAACCGGTGTAACCGCCAGAATGTCAACCGCTGTAACCGCCAGAATAGGAAATTGCTCCCCAGACCATAACTCCAGGTGTAGGTCCAGTGTGTCTCGGCCGCAGACAGGTTTGTTGCAGGCGCTCACCTGGCCACCTTCTAACCAACACATGGCCATCCTTGGCACCCAGGCAGAAACAGCTTTCATCAGAAAACACAGCAGATCTCCACTCCATCCTCCAATGAGCTCTAGCTTGACACCACTGACGTCGCAAACGGCGGTGGTTTGGAGTAAGTGGAATGCACGCTACAGGGCATCTGGCTCGGAGCTGTCCTTCAAGTAACCGATTTGTAACAGTTCGTTGTGTCACTATGGTGGCAACTGCAGCTCGAATTGCTGCCGCAGACGCGGTATGATGCGCCACGACCATACGCCGTACACGGCGGTCTTCCCTCTCAGTAGTGCCACGAGGCCGGCCGGAACCCGGTCTTCTTGAGGCAGTACCTTCCCTTGACCCCCGCTGCCAACAATCATGCACAGTGGCTACATTCCTGCCAAGTCGTTCTGCAAAATTGCGGAAAGAAAATCCACCTTCTCGTAGCCCTATTACACGGCCTCGTTCCAACTGCGTGAGCGGTTGATAATGGCTTCTTCGTCTTCTTAAAGGCATTCTTGACTAACATCAACACCCTACGTCGAATCTCAACGATAAAGACCGCTCACGAACGTTACAACGCGTATTTACAGCAAACCTGCTTTGCATGTTCCGAGGGGCGCTACTAGCGCCACACGTATGCGCCGAGCGCGAAATTTGCATAGACGTCATCTTACAGATGTAATTTCCCCGCCTACCAACTGTCGTTTATCTAACACAAGCCCCTTCTTGGTGTTGGGATTTTTTTCCGTCAGTGGTTTTACAAAATTGAGAAAGCGGGTGCTTTTAAAGCATTTTTCACTATAACTTTCAAACTTTGAGGTTCTTGGGGAAGCCTAAGATATCGAATAGTGGCATTCATATTTCGGGGGGTTGTTTCAGTAACATAATCGCAACTGTTGCACATGGTGACGTTTTAAATTAAGAAAAAAGTTTTTTTCGCTCCACCCTAATGTAAAGCATGTCTGTCAGATAGTGAAATAACTTCAAAGTCGGCAATTAAACATTTTTTTACAAAACAGGGTGACACTGGAGCTGAAGAACTATCAATTGGTTTTGACCATCGATATTTTTTGATGGTCAAAAATTTGACAATCGATATCTATCGATAGTACCATAGGTAGTGTTTCGGTTGACAAGTTTCTGGGATGAAAAATTATTTCTAACAAGACTTTTTCTTACTTTTTTACATTGTAAGACAGCTAAGCGCTGATAAACTTCAAAACTAACTTTTTTTATTTGGGGTTTAACGACCACCGTGAGCAACACCATGGTAAACAGTCCCCCATCCCCAATCTGGAACCACTGGTTTCAGGAAAGGGAAGAGCCAGTGCAGCAACACAAACACAACCACAATATCTATTCCTCACGGGATTCAAATCCGGACGGATCTCGGACGAATGATCATAATCCTACGCTTCGATCACTGCGCCACTGGGGCATGGAATCTAAGTTTTCACTATATGCTCCCGAAGTGGATGAGCAAAAGTCACGAAAAAATGTCTTGCCTGAAGAACGAACTAATTCCTGGCCCCTTAACTCTCATTTTCTGTTTCTATTGTATGATTTTTTATGCTTCTGTTCGCAAAGTTAAAGAAGGAAATTCTGCAGTTTTGTATGCAAACATAAGGTTTTCTATAATTTTTAGCAAAAACGTGGTAATAATTCGTGCGAAATTAAATAAATAAAGTTTTGAGAGGGATGTTCCTCACTTTTTTTCTGGGATCATTTAAAACGATGGCAGCTCGATGTAGTTGTTTTAAATTATCCCTAAGATTTGAAGTATTGCCCGACGTTTTGTAGTTTTTTCCGCAAATTTTATATTCTGCGTAGACCGTATCCTTGCCGAAAGAAAAATAATGTTGTACAAAAGATACAATACGTTTACTCATTATTACTGATTACTTATTTTCAACAAAAACGGTTTCAATACTTGACGCACCGTTAAACGTCCAGTA
This sequence comes from Macrothele yani, assembly GCA_039090855.1. Taxonomy (NCBI): domain Eukaryota; kingdom Metazoa; phylum Arthropoda; class Arachnida; order Araneae; family Macrothelidae; genus Macrothele; species Macrothele yani. The sequence goes on along the minus strand of CM077018.1, from coordinate 16,941,364 downwards.
CAAAAAACAATAACAACGCTTTTTGACTTGGTATTTATCTTACATTTTCGCCTTGAGCTTAACTTAACGTGAAGAACAGAGTGAACACACCCTCACCGTGTACTCTTTTGATTACAGTTAAATTTAGTTTCGCACTGTCATCATGTATCAGTATGGCTGGGCTCAATGTAAATGAAGTGAAAATGAGCGCCAGTCATCAAAGCCATCGGTTGAAGATGAATAGTTTACACCATCGTGGTGTACACTTACAGCATTGAAAAACGTAAAACTATCGATAATTACGAAATCCTATCTATGCACTATCGATGTACTGAGTTGGACAAAACTATTGATACTTTCGATAGCATCTCCGCCTCTACTTGACACTTCAAACAAACGTCAAGCGTCCATCGGGAACACTTCAACTGGAACTGATTTGTCTTTTCAGAAATCCACCAAAGGAACTGGACTAACTGCAACATCATCAGAATCTTCTGATATGATAATCCAGAAGCTTACTACTGTATTTTAGATGTAAAATTGGCCTTTCTAAAATTACAGTGGTATGTTAAGTTACACTTGTATTCAGCATTAACATTGCGTAAGCACTGTACTTACACACTACATTTTCAGGGTACTACGTGCATACTATTTTTCGATTTTCTGCATTAAATTTAAGTTTCAGAAAGATAATGTTGTTTGTATGTAATCTAAATACTATATAACTCGATTATTTTAAACTGAATTTGTGAATAAGTGAGAACCTAACTTCGTATTGTTCGTATAAAATACCTCCCGTTTTACGCAAATTCGGCATACACAGCGATTTCGCGGAACATATCTTTTCGCTGGGAACATATTTCTGTTCCTTCAGTATGGTTAGTCCATTGCAGTGCTGGAACAAAAGTGACTAGCATTGCATAAATTTATATTTTTAACTGGAGAAATTACTGTGCAGCATGATCTTCGAAAACCTATTGAAAACAAATGTCAAAAATTTGAGATTTTCGGTTTTTATTTATTTATTTTTTTTCAATTTCAGTTTAAAATGTTAACATAACTTGATAGGGCGTGACTGAATTTGTGGGAGAGGTTTCAATTGAAGAAACTTGAAAACATTCCTTGAAAAATAAATAACAATATACAATACATTGGTAGGTACCCAGTGATTATGAAATGTGATTTCTACATGTTTCTTGCGTCGCGTTGGAAGTTTCATTTACTGTAAGAAAATCACAAATTCCAAATTCAGAAATTTCTGTCAGTATGACATATGACAGGCTCACGTTTTTAAACAATTTAAGCGTTTTGTCTTAAGTTCAAAAAAAGAGAAATTCCAATAATAGTTTCACCATTTTTTCCTATTTTAAGCTATTAACTGCGTAAGAAAGTAACCGGGAAAGAAAGAAACATATATACTGAGAAAGTCCCCTCCCCCGCCCTCCCGAAAAAACACTTCTCAGTTTCAGAACACAGAACAGTATGAAACACTTCGTTGAGGAAATTTTCCGAAATTCTTGTGTTATGAAACCTGCAAAATTTTCCAGAGAATGGAATTTTTCAGCCGCAAACCAATGTAAAACTCACAGCTTTAGATAATATTTCTGATCTCACATACCAGCCATTTACCTTAAAAAAATTCGTTTTTCACCAAAAACCAATGGATTTTTTTTAAACCACAAATTATAGGGAACAAAAGGAAGCGTCTCATGTTTCCTGTCCTAAAAATCCTTTGACGCATACAGGTGTTCTTTTGCTCGACTCTGCCCTACCCACGAAACAATTAGTCTGCCTTTCCTAAAAAAGCAACCAAATTTGAGGAGAAATACTGGTAACTGCTTATTTTTCTGACATACGCCATAAAAAAATTTGTTGGCCTGAGTTACTTCTTAAATCATTTGTTTTATTGCAACAGATAACAATCATAAAGGTGGGTTTAATCCTACTGAATGTGATTTATCAGAGACGTGAAAACTCAAATCAATAAAAGAATTCGCATTTATTAGATCATAAAAATTATTATATTTTTATAAAAGATTCTGCCTGAAATTTACAAGTAGAGCTTGGTCATTAATGGTCAGAGTCAGCAGGATTTATGTAAACAAACCGGAGCTATGAAAAATGAAAAAACATATTGGGAATTATATCATATTGCTCCACGTTTCTTTCTTTTTAACCTTTCCGCTCTGTAAAGGTTTTATTTAAAGGTTAATTAAATGTTATTCGACTACGAAATTTGTTTTGCTCGTTCTCAGCTTTTTGTTTCGTACTTCATATTTTTGTATTTACTTTGCCTCTTTTAGTTTACTTTCCTGAGGTAGTATACACCATGGACATCAAACAGAAGTCATCGCTTTTTCTACGTTTATAAGTGAGTCACATAAAAATTCTTATTGGCCGCAACCGCTAATCGAAACCATGGTCTTCCAGTAAGGCGCCGGACATGTTTCCACTGGACGAATTTTTCCGTGACTCATTCATAAACGTGGAAAGAGTCATGACTTCTGTTTGATGTTCTTACTCCCCGTCAAATGTCTGTATTAATGCACAATGAAAGTAACCATTTAGAGTAACCATTGTCGCCATTTCATTTTTATTTTTTTCATTTTATTATTTCTGCTGTTACAGGTTATTAAATAATGATAAAAATTATTGACAGTTATAAAATAACAGCAAGGAAGCTCCAGGAAAAGGCCTCATTGAGTCCTGTCTAAGCCCGGAGCTTCCTGAAGGAAATTTACAAGTCAAGTACAGCAATGTACACCACCAGCCATTAGTATAGCTCTTTCTCTCCCCCCCCTCCATCCTGTCATTCCCTTAAATAGTTAATAGTTAGCTAATAGGTATGCTTTTATTTTTTTCTTATAGAGGTTAAAGTTATTAATCAATGTCAGATCTCTGGGCAATGAATTCCAAAATGCCGGCCCACAGTAATTTAAACTTTGTTTCATAGTTAAAGTTTTAGGGAGCACTGGTATAAGGCCTGTTGATTTCTTGTATTATATTGATGCATATATGTAGATATTTTAGTTAATTTCTGCTCTATGTTATTTTTTATTCTTTTGTACATGATTTTACCCAAGTTAAAATTATATAGGTGTTTAATAGTCATTATGTTATATTTATTAGGGTCAACTCTTGTATATGTATGTATACATGATTGAGAAAAAATTATATTATTGCAACTATATTTTAAATCTAATAATCGAATATACTTGTTTTGAAGTATTTGTAATTTTTTAATATTAGATTGAGTTGTTTGACCCCATGTTAATATACAGTAGTTAAGGTGTGTATGAACTAAAGTAAAATATATTAATTTTAATGTTTTAACAGTGAGATTTGTCAGAACATGACTTTGCTCGTGCCGTGTATGGGCGTGCGTTATCTTGCTGGAAAAAATCACGATGGACCGACCTTACAAATGGCACAACAACGAGCTTAATGATGTTGTTGATGTAGTAGGTGCTGTTTAACGTACCCGGTACAAACACTAGTTGTGTACGGGTGTGATAGCTGATCGCTCCCCACACCAGGAGACCAGGTGTAGGCCCTGTTTGTCGCTGGCGGATGCAAGAAGGGTGGAAACGCTCCCCTGTGCGTGTGCGAACACGCATATGGCTATCGGAGGCTCCCAAGCAGAATCAGCTTTCGTCGCTGAACACGACAGATCGCCATTGAGTTCTCCAGTGCAGACGTTGGCGACACCACTGCAGCCGTTCCTGACGGTGGGCTGGAGTCAGAGGTACACATGCCAGAGGCACACGTGCTCGTAGTCCTGCATCCAGTAGACGGTTGCGGATTGTTCGCACAGTCACCTCAGGTGCAACGGCAGCTCGGATTTGCGTCGCAGTGGATGTTCTGCTTGACACCGCCGCTCTTTTTATGCGTCAATCGTTCCGCTCATTAGTCCGTCTGTGACTCCGGGTTCCACGTCTTCTCGTGTGGGAATGTTCCTCGGACCATCTACGCCATCATTGTACCACCACCGATACTTCCGGTCCAATTCGCTTCGCAATACGACGATACGACCACCCGGCCTCGCAGAGTCCGACTAGACGACCTCGCTCAAAGTCCGATAACTGCTGAAATCGTACACGTCTTCCATGTCCAGGCATTGCAGCTTCTTCAGGGTATTCGCACGTGTCCGTACGCCAACGCCTGATAACATTCACTTCGCCGTACTCCTTAAGATACCACCGAGAATAATTTGCATATTATGCAATGCTGTGGCGTAAGCGCTCACCGGTTGGTCCCGAAATTAACATCACACTTACGTAAACTCGACCCAATTAACATATGTAAATTTCATGATCGTCCGCCAATTCCTTCTTGGTGTTTTTTTCACTTTCCGGCAGTGTATGTACTGACCTTTGACCCCATTTCGTTTACTTTAAATAGGGTTCCTTCCCAGGTGATCCCTTACCAGACACTAAAATTTCATCGAAATCGAACAATTGTTACGCGAGTTATCGTGCGGACGGACATACGCACACACGCGTGACGTAATGAGGCAGATGGGAATCGCGAACATCTGCTCGCAAGAGCGTGACGTCATAAAACGTTAATAGGATCCACACACAACGCGTGACGTAATGAGACAGATGGCGGGACCGCGCGCCAACATTCTCAAACGCAAGATTGTGACGTCATAAGATATCTAAGCATTGGTAACATTAATGGAACAACGCCATGACACTGAAAACGTTATAATCCATGGTGGCTTTTTAACCCACTAAACGAATTCTAAGGTCGAGATCAAGCTAAATCGATTTCTAGTACCGGAAAACGGTAGGTTAGCGACTTTCATCAAAATTCTTAGAGCCGTTTTCAAAATAAAATGTATATACATACATACATACATACAAGAATTGCTACTTTAAGGTGGACGTCAAGTAATTTTGCTTCCTATACTTAAAATGGAAGAACTTCTGCACACATTTTTCACAATTAATGCGTTCCCAAAGATGAAAATTTGAACATCAAATAAAATAGCTTCATTTCATAACTTAGAATACTTAATATTTTCTAAACCATAACCGTAATTATGTAATCCAACATTTATTTGTCCACTGACGTCATCAAAGTACAGGTCGCGCCACCTTTTCTCTGGTTTCAACACCACCAAAGGAAAAGTTATTGTTTTTTAATATAATTATGGTTATGTTTTAGAAAATATTAAGTTTTCCAAGTTATAATATGAAGTTATTTTAATCGATGTTCAAATTTTCATCCTTGGGAACACATTAATTGTGAAGGAAATGTGTACAAAAGTTTTTCCATTGGAAGTATAGGAAGCAAAATTACTTGATGTCCACCTTAATAATATGGGATAATGGGGATGGAATGGATCGCAATCCTATGTCCAGACCTTTGACCACATTTCGTCCATTTTCAATAGGGTTCTTTCCCATGTGGTCCCCTACTACATACTGAAATTTCATTGAAATCGAACCATTTTTACGCACGTTATGACGCATAAGGGAAATGGAATGCATCCCGATATTATGTCCTGACCTTTGACCCCACTTCACCCATTTTGAATAGGGTTCGTCCCCAAGCGGTCTCCTAATACATGGTAAAATTTCATTGAAATCGAACCATATTTACGCAAGTTATGACGCATAAGGGCAATGGAATGATTCCCCTCCTACGTCGTGACCTTTGAACCCATTTGTCCCATTTTCAATAGGGTTCGTCCCCAGGTGGTCCCCTACCACATACTAAAATTTCATCGAAATCGAACCATTTTTACGCCAGTTACCGTGCGGACGGACGAACAAAGCTGGAGCATATACGTTTCTTCGACCTACGGTTGGAAACCGTAAAAAAAGAAAGCGGATTTGTGCTTATGTGACGATGTGCACACACAGAAGTGAATGATGTAATTTTTAGATCCTTGTTAAGGTTTCGAGTGGATTCGGGAGATATTTTTCTCCAGAACCATTTTGAAAAAGCTGAGGAAAATTCTACGTACACCAGCCCAAATATACAGAATGAAATCACCGAAATATGCAGCCAAATCATACAGGGATACATTGAATACAAAATTCAGGCAGAAAAGCATTTCGCTATTCTTACGGACGAAACGACGGACATTTCTTGTACGGAACAAATGTCATTATGCGTTCGTTAGGTAGACAGCGCGAGCAAATCTGTAAGAGCCGATTTCTTAGGATTTGTTCTAAAGATTTCTTAGAATTGTTGGAATAGCGGTTTCAATTCTGTCAATCATAAAAAAATTTGGCCTTGACCCTGAAAATATGATTTGCCAAGGCTACGATAGCCCTGCAACAATGAGTGGCCGGTTGAACGGTGTGCGCACATATCCACGCGCAGTGTACGTTTACTGCAGTGCACACTCCACTTTTAAGATTTTTCTATGTTGCTGATAAATTATTTTACTTATCAACACAAAAATTCATATTTAGGAGTTTCTGATGAAATTTTAGTAGAAATCAGGGAACTATAATTTTTCAAGGACATCGCTTTCATTATTCTCATTAATTTTGTGATTAGATTTAAAATATAACGTTTGCAATTTTGCGTTAATTCAAATAACTAACTTCTGAATTTTTTTTATTTTCCCATTTGCCCGAGCTACGTAAGGTTTATTTTAAAATTTTCATATTTATCTTTTATAAATCATAAAATAAAAATGTTTATATGAGTATTAGTACGATAAGTGCATTTACAAAAACAAGTGTTCCCACACTACGCCCCCTGTCCCAAAATTCAGAACCAGTGATCTATATATTTGTATAATAGCCCTCTTATTGACAATCACTTTCGTGGGGGAGGGGGGGGCGACGTAACGTATTAAGATTATCGTTGTTGCCCGAGACAGAAATCTGCTATTTTGTCCCGAGAATTTTTATTATAAATTTTAGCTGCTTTTTACTTTCTCATTGAAATTGTAAGCACTAGAAAAGAGGAGTATAAAAGTGTGACAATTAAAATACATATCGACTTCGAGTTTTCATGATATCCACGGGCTTTAAAAATTTGTAAAGTTTGGCATTTTTTCGTTAAACAAAAGGTCTACTGTTTTTTTCTTTCTTTCTTTTTTTTTTATAGTCACGAAAAAAAAATGAACAACCATTGATGAAAAATAATGATCAGGTCCCATTCGACTGCATCGCTGTTCACTTGGAATCCTTCAGTTTTGCGAAATTGTTGATTACAAAAGCAGATATGTCCCAAAGACAGGTGTGCGGATTAGAAATTACTTTTCGGAGAACTTGACTCCAAAAGAGAAGGATGGCTTAGCCCTTTAGCCTTTGTTTTCTAAATAGTCCTTCGTCATCCCCCTGCTACAACCATCCCTGTCTACAACACTTTACCAGCTTATTATCTGATTCAGCACAAGTGGATTTCCCTTTGTGGGACTACGGCTACCTCACCCATGGCAGTTATGCAGGACTGCCTTGTTCGGGGTCGAAAAGCTATGAAAAAATTTGGGCTCCAGCGCGCTTGAGCTGACATACTTTGGGCTCCTCGGGATAGGGCTTTTAACCCTTACTCTACAGCAACGCACAATACGCCCGGACATTCAGACGACCACAAGCGCCCAGATCTCTCGACGCTTCTTCCCATACTCCTTTTTTCCAATCTGCTTTATTCCCATACGGTTTTATACTGCGCCAATAAAAGGGGGGGGGGACTTTGCCTGCTAGAACAGAAGTTATTTTAAAGGGAATTCACCTGTTTCATAGCTGTTAGCGGCGTGCAAATCTGTGGAAGAATTGATCAAGTTCATGCGCATTGCGTATTAATCAGATTTCAGCCATTTTCAACACATTCCTTCGATATGCACCATTTTTTCTCCATTTAGTTTTTAAGTAAAATTTCGCATCGTAGGTGTCCCTTCAAACAAACTAAAATTTCGACGGAATTGAAGGCTCCTGTATGTAAGTTTCGAAGAACATAACTGAAACCAGATGAAAATTTCCGGAAAAAGCGCGTAACCAAAAAACATATTTTTACGTGTGACGGATCATTTTGTACGTGTTAATTTCGTCCAACGTTCACTTAGTCTAATATTCACTTCGTCCCGTGTTCATTTCTTAAACCGTTCACTATGTCCACATTCATTTCGTCCTCAGAATGAATGGAATAAGGTCGAAATTTTGTGTTTTTATGGAATTTTCTTTCTATGCAGAAGAAAAGGTCAGAGGACATTGCTTGCATGCGATTTTTTTCCTGTCTGAGTTTCTCGATTAAAATATAACGATTTTAAATGTTATTTGAAGTAAAATAAGGAACTTAACTTTGAAGAACTTTTTAACTATTTTGTGTGGTACGGTGTCAATCACTACAGCATGACTCACGCTATGTTCGGAAAAGGACTATGAGGTGGGATTTTTTAATAACGCTGGACTTTTACTTGGGTACTAAATATTTACATAAGATGCCAAGTTATTAATATTTCTCTTTTACTTACTGAGGCACTGAATACTAATTACTATGCCTCATGTGTAGGCCCTTTTGACAGTTTTTGCTCTGCCGATGTCATATTCAAAACGTTTACGTATTCATTCAAGATAATAATATTGTGCTTTTACTGAGGCACGAAATATTAATTCATAATCCCTAGGCTTAGGCCGTTTCATCAGTTTTTATTCTACGGATGTCATATTAATAACGTTGACCTATCAACTCAAGGTAATAATATTGCGTTTTTACTTAGGCACTAAATATTATTTCATATGCCCTTGGCCTAGGCGTGTTTCACAGTTTCTATTCTAATCACGTCATATTCATAACATTTACACATCAAATCAAGGTAATAAAACTGCGCATTTGCTCAGTCGCTAAATATTATTTCATAGGTCCTATGCCTAGGTCTTTTTTACAGTACTTAATAGAATAAGTACTACTTATTCTACGGATGTCACATTCATAATGTTTACGTATAAACTCAAGGTAGGCACTAAATATTATTTCATGAACCCTAAGCCTAGGCCATTTTCACAGTTTTCATTTTAACCATGTCATATTCGTAACGATTACATATCAAATCAAGTTAATAATATTGCGCTTTTGCTCAGACACTAAATAATATTTCATAGGCCCTAGTCCTAGGCCTTTTTTACAGTATTTATTCTACGGATGTCATATTCATATTGCTTACGTGTCAAGTCAGGCTAATAATATTGCGCTCCGTTCAGGCAGTAAATATAAATTAATAGGCCCTAGGCCTAGCATTTTTTCACAGTTTTTATTCTAACCATGTAATATTCGTAACGTTTACGTATCATTTCAAGTTAATTATACTGCGCTTTTACTTTGACACCAAATATTGTTTAATAAGCCCCAGTGCTAGGACTTTTTTACAGTATTTTTCTACGGCTGTCGTATTCATAACGTTTACATATGAAATTAGGGTAATAATATTGCGCTTTTGCTCAGTTATTAAATATTATTTCATAGGCCTGAGCGCTAAGCCTTTTTTACATTGTTTATTCTGCGGATGTCATATTCATAATGTTTACGTATCAAGTCATGGTAATAATATTGCGCTTAGGCATTAAATGTTATTTCACAGGCCCTATGCCTAGGCCTTGTTTACAGTTTTTTTCTACAGATGTCATATTTATAACCTTTACCTATCAACTCAATGTTGCGCTTTTACTTAGGCACTAAATATTTCATATACCTTAGGCCAATTTTCACAGTTTATTCCAACCACGTAATATTCGTAACGTTTGCGTACCAAGTCGAGGTAATAATATAACGCTTTTGCTCAGGCACTAATTATTAATTCATATGCCCTAAGCCTAGGCCTTTTTCACAGTTTTTATTCTAACCATGTGTGATATTCGTATAACGTTTACATATCAACTCTAGTTAGCAATACTACGTTTTTACTTAGGCATTAAATATTATTTTGTAGGCCCTAAGCCTTTGCCTTTTTTTGCAGTTATTATTCTGCGGATCTAATATTCATAACGTTTAGATATCAAGTCTGGGTATCAATGTTGCGCTTTTGCTTAGGCACTAAATAATATTTATTAAGCGACTATGTCTTTTCCCATATCTTTGGGGGGAAAGTACGTAAATGAAAAACATCTCGGTTGGTTTTGTTTTTTAGTCGTCTTTGAGCACGTCTTTTGTAAAAACAGATCGTGCTTATGCTATCACTTTGTCGCATTTACCTTGTGGAACACTATGGGTTTGTATTTGAGAAATTTTGTGGTTCACAGCTCTGTCACTAAGTGGTGCTAATGTAGTTCTGTTTGGAGTTGTATCTTCGCTTCAAAAGTCCTACTGAGAATTTTGTATTTTTTACTGTATGCCATTCGCTACAATAGAGATGTGGAGCATCACCCTCTCTAAAGAAATTCACCGGGTACGGAGAACAGGCCACCGGAGAACTGACCACATTGAAATTTTAGTGAAATAAAATTGTAATGAATAAACAAATATCGTGTGGCAGTATTTCCCACTACTTCAGCAAATATTGTTCACAAAACATTCTTTTTAATATTTCATTCTCAATATGAAATTTACACATTTACATGATTTTCGTCCCAAAGACAAAGCGGAGAACTGACCCCCGGAGAAGTGACCACAAAAATTTTAAGGAGCCGTATAAAAATTTCGTTTTCGACTGCTTCGTGGCCACGTCCCCACAGGTTGGTTATCTGAATCACATAAAGTTTCCATAATTTCGTATTTTCTTAACTGCGATATTTAATGTAATTTTTTATTAAAAAGAATGTTTATAATCTACAACCCAACAAAAGAACTTCAGGGTATAAAAACAACCCTCAACCAATTCTTGGAGAGCATGTGCTAACACGGGAAACCTGGCAGGGTGTAAATGCTTAATACCAAAAATGTAAAATATAAAGAATTTTTGATCTGATCCAGAGATTTTCAGCATTTACAAACAATACAACTCAACACATTATTTACGGGCATATGCTAACGCAGGAAATCTGTATAAGGGGGGAAGCAAAAATATAAAGAATTTGTAGACCGATCGGGAGCTTTTCAGCGTTTACAAAGTACAGCTAAATAAATTCGCAACGAGCATCTACTAACGCAGGAAAACTGTCGGAGGGGGATGGGGTAATGATGAAAATATGAAATATAAAGAATTTCTGGTCCGATCCGGATATTTTTAGCGTTGTTATAACCAAATGAAACAATTGCACCAGAGTTATAAACAATTCACCAAAGTTATATTCAAATGTTAATCGGTACCAAAGTTATATTCAATATGAAATACGTGTTAATGGTATGAACAATGGAACACGTGTTAATGTCACCAATGTTAAATACAATGGGTTAATTGCAGCTATGTTATATTTATTATTATAAACAAATTATATGTGCATCAATTACAGATTATTTACCGATTAAATTGAATTTTGTTCTACACTGATCGTATATGGACAAAAACGTGCCCCTTATATGTACTGGCAAATAATAAAGCACGGCGTTGTGATTCACCTTTATCCCGTCATTGGAATGATGGGGGAATAAAGGTGCCGCTCGTGAAAGAAATTAGAAACATAAACACATATCTTAGTTTTCGCATACCTTAATTTATGTCTTGTGTGGTTCTAAGGAAATCAAACAGGAATCTTATGTGGAAGTAATCAAATTGGTTTAATACTTGAGAGTTAGGAACACTAAGTTACCAAGTGCGTGGGTGCAGCCCCTTAAGAATACCTTACACATAATATTTATTATTATTACGATTTTGTTCTACAACGTCTCCGATCATTTCTGCATATATATATATATATATATATATATATATATATATATATAAGTGCAATGCTTAGTGATTTATTTTTACTTTTAGTTCCTTTTCTCCTATGCTTTACTTAAATGGTTTTACCTAGCTAACTGGGTTTTCATTGGTTGTTCATGACCATTACACGCCATGTGCTCTAAGTAGGGTTACGAATAATGTTAAGCAGGTGCATGCAATACCAGGGTAAAGGAAAAAAAATAGTTTATCTGGAATTTACATCGCTGGCAATTCTTCTGCTTTTCCAACTTGTAGTTTTTGTGAACGCTGGGCAGTATACCTCATCTCTCCAATCTGGCTTATCTCTCCGCTCACACCTCGGTACTCACTGCCAAAATGTCTTTCTCCCGCTCACTAGAACTCAACTCCGTCTGTCTCTCGCTGTCACTAGACCTCAACTTCCCAAGCTGTCGTCTTGACCAGTCTAACAACTCCCTGACCTTTTTGGGTTTCACCTTGTTCGCGGATGCGAAGGTCACGTGACCTTCTGGGGAGTTGACCTAATCCGCGGAGGTCAAGGTCACGTTGCTCCCTTCTAGACAGCTGACCGCATCGACTCTTGCTACCCTAATGATTTCCACTGGGGGTCTAAGTATCGCCTCAAGGCTTGGGATTGCCTCCCGATACCTCCTGGGGGTATCCCCTTTTTCACGTGCATGTTGGACTAAATTTATTTTAAATAGTTTTGGCCGCCCCGGTGGCGCGGTGGTCTAAGGCGCTGGCCTCTGATCATTCGTCCGTAAAGGGGTCCGGGTTCGAATCCCGGTGAGGCATGGATGTTGTGTTTGTCAAACGGCACTGGCTCTCTGCCTTCCCTGGAACCAGTGACCCAAAATTAGGGACGGGCGACTGCTTATAGCCCATTGAGTTGCTCACGGTGGTCGTTAAACCTCCAATGAAAAAAAATTTTAAATAATTATGTTTCTAACATTCCTCCCTTACTAGATGTAATCTTTATGGGGGGCAACATTTAATGTTGGGGGGAAAAGACTTCACGCAAGGATTGACTACTCCATCTTTACCCAGTAATCCTCTATCTGTTTCCTCATGTGCGCTTATATATAGATATATCAATGAAATTATATAAAATCTTCATAAGCACACATATGCACAATACACTTTTCAAACACAAAAATAAATTAACTGTTACGGTCCTGCTCCCGCAATATATATCTTGAAAAAATATCAATTCAGTGATACTGCTAGCATCTGAATCATACATGCACGTGTCGTTTAGCACACTTTGAGCTGTTCCTGACGAAGTATCAGTAACACATTTAACTGCCAAACGCTTTTCCGTTCGTTTGTTTGTTTCTATATTCATTTTTTTTGTTATTGTTATAGTCTACGTCCATCGATTCTTGAGCTTTATTGTTTGACTTATTTTTTTCTCTTTTGTGGAAAGTAAAACAAGGTAAAATTGTTCGATTTACGTTCAGTTGTGCGATTCTCCCACAGTTCACACACAAAAAGTTATCAGACATCAAACAAATATCACTGGCAGTTCGCAATATTTGGAGAACATTGTCACCTGATTTGTGCTTTTTATATGCTGGTAATGAAATTAACTGTAAAGCACTTAGCTTTGTACGTATATGTTTATCTAGGTATTATTCGTCCGCAGTCACCTATAATATGGGTTACTCACCAAGGTCTCTTTGACCATGGAGCCCAGTAGCAGATTAGCAGCAAAATCATTTCACCTGTGTTTTATTCATCTCGGCATGCGACCTCATGGACACTATCCTTTGTGCTTTTAAACACCACAACGCTCATCGACCATACCGTTTTCACTACCTGTTGACCACGCAGCACAACAGAGTCTTTGCTGTCAGTGTAGTACGTTAATTCCCGTAGGAAGCACAGTTATTTTGTTCGCCAACACGTGGTTCTTTTGTTCACCAACACGTGGTTCTTTTTGTTCACCAACACGTGGTTCTTTTTGTTCACCAACACGTGGTTCTTTTTGTCCACCAACACATGGAACACACTGACTTTACTCACACTTTAATTTTTTTTCTTTTTTTTATAACCTTCTCTCTTTCCTGATTACGCACTGTACCGCTCTGTCATTACCCAGACTAGATGCGGCAGTGTGATCCGTCAATCGAAACAAAGTCATTTACCCAAAGTCAATAAATTAGTCGGCCCTTTTGACAACACTTCTTTTTGAAGATTTCTCTCTAACCTTGTCAAAAATTACGATAATTTTGCTTTGTCAGCAAACGCATTAACTTGCTGATTATCTGTGTCGCCAATGCCTAAATATGAATGCACAAATCCTCTTAGCCGCCACTGGTATTGTGCGACCGACTCATGAGGCCTTTGTTGGCATGAATTAAATTTCTGCATTTGTAGTGTAATGGGTTGACTAGCGTCGAACCTTTGAATTACTGCTTTTTAAAAATTTTTATAACTGGCAGTACATGTGGTGCTTCATTTAAAAATTCTAACGCCGTCTGTTTCATGCAGGCTTTTGCTGCCAAAATGTTTATGTTATCTAGTTAGTTGTTAATGGCGGCCAGAGAGTCAATTGACTCAAAAAACTGCTTGGCCGAAACAAGCTTATAATTCTCTGAAAATTGGTAAATGAGTGGCAGCACTGATGCCATGGATTCTAATATGGGGGGGGGGGGATTTGCAGTTGTGGGAATTGCGGACAGGGCCGAAGCGCCGTGTGAGGAAGAATCTGACACAAAATTTTGTGATGGGGAAACTGGCTGTGCCCTCTCGTCGTCTGACATATTTAATAAAAGTTTAATACCTAAGTTATACACTAATAACAATTAAAATAATACCTTTATCCTTACAACATGCAATTGCACTTTTACCTAACACTTAATAATGAAGCTGTCAATATAACGCCTTAAGAAAACTATCGCATGATGCACACAACAAAATAAAATAATAAACTGCTGCACATGAAGAAAAGAAAACCCATTCAATCCGTACTGCGACGGGGAAAAATGTGTAACAGCACGAACGGCTCAAAAGTCACGGCACCAATGTTATAACCAAATGAAACAATTGCACCAATGTTATAAACAATTCACCAAAGTTATATTCAAATGTTAATCGGTACCAAAGTTATATTCAATATGAAACACGTGTTAATGTTATGAACAATGGAACACGTGTTAATGTTATGTACAAATGGAACACGTGTTAATGTTATGTACAAATGGAACACATGTTAATGTCACCATTGTTAAATACAATGGGTTGATTGCAGCTATGTTATATTTATTATTATGAACAAATTATATGTGCATCAATTACAGATTATTTACCTATTAAATTTAATTTAATGTGCCAATGCTATACCTATGGGAATTTTGTTCTACAGTGATCGTATATGGACGTAAACGTGCCCCTTATATGAACTGGCATATATTAAAGCACGGCGCTGTGATTCACCTTTATCAATTCACTGGAATGGTGGGAGAATAAAGGTGCCGCTCGTGAAAGAAATTAGAAACATAAACACATATCTTAGTTTTCACATGCCTTAATTTATGTCTTGCGTGGTTATAAGGAAAACAAATAGGAATCTTATGTGGAAGTAATCAAATTGGTTTACTACTTGAGAGTTAGGAACACTAAGTTACCAAGTGCGTGGATGCAGCCGTTAACAATACCGTACACATAAAATTTATTATTATTACGATTTTGCTATACAACGTCTCCGATCATTTCTGCATACATATACACTGACGGAAAGTGAAAAAGGAACACCAAGAAGGATACGTCTGATACCAACGAAATTTATACAGCATGATAACGGAATACAGAGGATAACGTGATCAAAACATTATGGCAAAATACAGCTGTATTTGCTGGTAAACTGAAAAATAACATTTCCTTGTAACATGGTTAGTACGAGGTTGAACCGCCATGAACTGCGTCACACGGTGCAATTCTGGCATGGAGTCTGTCATACAGATGTTGGATGTAAGTTTGGGGTATTGAGTTGCAATCGTCCTCAACCTGGACGCGTAAATCGGGGATGGTCGTGGCTGGCAGTGGAGACCGGATAAGTCGTTGTCCCATAAAATCCCACACGTGCTTAATGGGGAAAAAATCTGGTGAACGTGCAGGCCATGGAAGTTGTCTCACACCCTCAAGTGCATGTTAGGTTGCACGTGCCGTGTGTGGCTGTGCGTTATCTTGCTGTAAAATACAACGATGGACCGACCTTACAAATTGCACAACAACGGGCTGAATGATGTTGATGTAGGAGGTGCTGTTTAACGTACCCGGTACAAACACTAGTTGTGTACGGGAATGATAGCGGATCGCTCCCCACACCACGAGACCAAGTGTAGGCCCTGTGTTTCTCTGGCGGATGCAAAAGAGTGGAGACGCTCACCTGTGCGTTTGCTAACACGCATACCGCCATCGGAGGTTCTCAAGCAGAATCTGCTTTTACCGCTGAACACGACAGATCGCCATTGCGTTCTCCAGTGCAGACGTTGGCGACACCACTGCAGCCGTTCCTGATGGTGGGCAGGTGTCAGAGGTACACATGCCAGAGGCACACGGGCACGTAGTCCTGCATACAGTAGATGGTTGCGGATTGTTCGCACAGTCACCTCAGGTGCAACGGCAGCTCGGATTTGAGTCTCAGCGGATGTTCTGCTTGACAACGCCGCTCTTCTTATGCGTCGATCGGTCCGCTCATCAGTCCGTCTGTGACTCTGGTTCCACGTCCTCTCGTGTGGGAATGTTCCTCGGACCATCTACGCCACCATTGTACCACCACCGATACTTCCCGTCCAATTCGCTCCGCAATACGACGATACGACCACCCGTCCTCGCGGATTCCGACTAGACGACCGCGCTCAAAGTTCGATAACTGCTGAAATCGTACACGTCTTCCATGTCCAGGCATTGCAGCTTCTTCAGTTTCTTCGCATGTGCCCGTACGCCGACGACTGATTACATTCACTTCGCCGTAGTCCTTAAATACCACCGACGATAATTTGCATATTATTCCGTGCTGTGGCGTAAACGCTCACCGGTTGGTCCCGAAATTAACATCACACCTACGTAAGCTCCAATCCATTAACATATGTAAATTCAATGTTAGTCCGCTAATTCCTTCTTGGTGTTCTTTTTTCAATTTCCGCCAGTGTATTTTACACTTTTGGCATTACCCTCCCCGTCCCCGTTGACAGTTCTACGGAGTCAGCACATGCTCTCAGAAAATTTGCAGACTTGTAGTTTGTAAACCCTGAAATCTTTTGTTGAGTTGTAGATCACAAACATTTTTCTATAAAGAATTACATTAAAAATCGCAATTAAGAAAAGACTAAATTATAGTAACTCTATATGACTCAGATAACCAACTTCTGGGGAGTTGTGGACACGAAGCGGTCAAGAATGCAATTGTTATACGGCCCCTTAAAATTTTTGCGGCCACTTCTTCTACACCCAGCTAATTCGAGTACGACAGTATCACCAAAGAATATCCCAGGAGCATGTGGAACGACTACGAGAGTGCTTTGATGAAATGGCATGAATGTGCATGCGCATCCACGCCGTTGCCAAACCAAAAATCTGAAATATAAAAGCAACGTAATTAACGGTATCTGTTCAGCTGTATCGTCATTACAGCACCCATCGCCCAGATTGTATATATGGAGGCTTTCCGCCATTAGAACTTCGGTCCGAGTGTTGTGAGAGTCTAATTGCATAGTATCTTCCGTACTATGCGATTACACTCTAACAACACCACTTAGACTCACTAGAACACCCATGGAAATCATTGTAGTAATCATACCATCTAATAAAGGATCTCCATGAGCTCCGAAAGGTTTCGTAGGGCTTTTAATGTAACTGTTATTTTTAACTCTTTTTAAAGCTCAGTAAAATTTTATTTGTCTTGTGCTAAGACGGTGTACGGTGTTATTGGACCTAAGTTGGGCACAATCATTATTCATTGTTGAATTATATTTGAATAAATATATGCAGTATACACTGAAGAGCAATTGAATTAGAGATACCTGTCTAGTAACGTGTAGCACCACCTTTCGTCCTGATGACAGCGGCGATTCGTCCCGGCATGGACTCGACAAGACACCGGAAGCGTTGGGAAGCCATACGGATCCACGACAACTGAAAAAGCTCCCACAATTCACGAAGATTTGATGGAGGGCGGTCAGAGCCTCAAACATATCTCTCGATGGCATCCCAGATGCGCTCGATGGGATTAAGGTCAGGTGACCTAGCTGGCCAAGGAAGCGAGGTCACGTCGGTGGAGTGTTCATCCAACCATTCGGATACAATTCAAGAGTGATGGCACTGTGCATTGTCTTGTTGCAGGATGAGGTCCCCAGTGGGATGTTGAAGGCGCACAAACGGGAGCAAATGGCCGTCCAGGATAGCCCGGTAATTTTGACCTGTGAGGGACGATGTCATACGTACCAGGGCTCCCATTTCAGTCCACGTAAACAGTCCCCAGACGAGAATGCCACCCCCACCAGCTTGAAGAGTACCGTGCTGGAAAGAAGGATCCATCGCTTCATTTGGTTTGCGCCGTACTCGTATCCTGCCATCCGCATGTATCAACATGAATCTCGACTTATCAGTCCAGGCAACATTTTTCCACATGTCTAGGGTCCAGTGGCGATGTTCCCGCGCCCATGCTAATCTTTGCACCTTGTGATGTGCGATCAGCAGCGGTGACCTCCTGGGACGATGGCTTCTGTACCCCATAGCGAAGAGATGGTTCTGGATGGTGTGGCTGCTTACACGTTTTTGTGCACCATCGTTAATTTGCCGAGTGATTTCTTGCTCTGTGGCTCGTCTATCCGCTGTTACAAGGCGAGCTAGCCGACGATGACCCCGCTCATCGACAAGCTGTTGTCCACGGCAGGTGGCCCGTGCAGGGATGGTTTTACCGTATTCGATTTACTCACGGTGCACCAGTGACACAGTGGCTCGTAAAAATCCCAGTGCCTGCACGACTTCCGAGATGGAGTGACCCATTCGTCGGGACCCGACAATTTGCTCACGATCAAATGCGCTTCGATCCTTCGTCTTACCCATACTGCGATCTACTCTTACTGATTCCCGTCGCATCACTCCTTATATTGTCGGATCGCTGCATACCTCATGTCGTTTCCGTTTACAGGTACGCCCACAACGCCGCATTTGCATAAGGCGGCTGTCTCTAATTCAATTGCTCTTCAGTGTATGTTATTAATAATGCTAGCATTATTAATAACATCTATGAAAATGCAAGTGCAAAGGTTCGGCTATTTGGGTACACAGCACCAATAAAAATTGGAAAGGGAGTGAGGCCAGGTGACACCATATCTCCCAAACTCTTCAATGCCACATTGCAAAGTGTCTTCATTGGCGCAGTATAAAGCCGTATGGGAGTAAAGGAGATTGGGAATAGCTGCTGAGTTAAACTTATGACGCTAATGACCCCAACATAAACAAAAGGGAAAATAAAGCAGATTGGGAAAAAAGAGTATGGGTATAAACCTACGCCCGATACCTTCAGTGGAATTTCCAACACCCCCAAGCCCCCCCTCCCCACCCCCCGGTGTTCTTTCAATTTGCACCGCAACAGAGACCGGGGGGATTATCAGAAGTTACCCTCAGTTGTCTTTGTTGTAGCTAAACAAAAAAGTAAACACGGAATTGGTGAATCTAGTTTGGCCCTGGGCAATATCATTCAGCCTTATGACATCGCTCAGTAGAGAACTCTTGCTTTGTTGATACGTTGTTCATTTGTCTCCGATATTTTGCATTAATTTTTACTCAGTATGTCTATAGCGAGAAGAGGACTAAGAGCCAAGCGTTTTCATCAGAGGAAACAAAAATATATTTTCTCATTTCATGCTGTAATTGGAATCATGCAAAGAGATTAAAGCAATAAAAAAATTGAAATTGTAAGCAAGGAAAGTCAGACCTGTGACGAAAACACTGTAAAGCCAGCAGAAAAAGCAATGGAAGAGTATGCACGGACAAAATTATGTGGAATATTTTTCTGAACACTAAAGTGTTCGTGGAACAAATAAATTTACAAATAGCGTTTTCCTGGACATATTTAAGAGTTCGTGGAACAAATAAATTTACAAATAGCATTTTTCTGGACACCCACGTTTATGGACACGGAAATACGCTCCTGGTAGCAGAGCCCTTCAATTTAATAGGCCCAACACTGAGCCATCGTCTTTTAGAAATAGAAGCCGTTGGCTCAGTGTTGGGCCCACGTTAAATTGCCCGTAGAGCCTGATTCTAACCGATTACAGACATAATATGTGCACATACGTTTTGTAAATATTGCAGCAAAAAAAAATTGGACGTAATAAAATATTTTTTGTACAACTAGAAATAAAGTTCATTTAGTAGAAAAATATTGATTTTCAGCCTCAAAGACAGCACAAAATGCTAATATTTAATTTCAAATAAACTACGGTATCTTTCCTTGTCCTAAAAGGAAAGTTTATAGGAGAAAATTTGTCATAAAGGCTTTCATGTTTGCTCAATTAAAATAAACAGGTTGAGAGCATATTTTTTAGAAGAAAGAACAAGAAAAGTGGAAATTAAAGAAGATTATCCAGGTGTTACCACTCCCATCTGTCTTATGCTCTCAATAGATCAGGGCTGATCGTGGTCCCGATCAGAGAAGGAAATGGGTCAACGCCTCGACAATTTTTTGTGTTTCCAACGGATCAGGTCAAGGTGTTCCTGACCCGGTTTTATTCCCGTTTTACTTTTGAAAAGAGAAAAATATAGTCCAAAGAAAAATGCACGTTGTGGAATTCTGCAATCGATACTGGTGCCCACTGAGTGAATAATGATTTGCCATGCAAAAATATTGTAGTCTCTTTCTTAAAACAACGGAGATTTCTACTGACCGACGTCAGACAGACACCATTATCGTAAAAATATACTTCCTTTGTCTCCTTTTACAGTGCGATTGTCCAGGGCAAGATACAGAGAAACGCCATCCGTCTGCTTCTCAGCTGATTCACTCTCTCCGTGCGAAGTTCACTGTATGACTAAGAGTTACTTTTCAGATTGCATCTTTTACATTGAGCATTCAGAGGTTTCGGATTGATGTGCTAACATCCCGTTCCCATGACATGTCATGTAGAAATTAACTCCTTTTTTGTTAATATGGATTTGATTTAATATTAAGGAGGTTGAGAAAGGCGTCGAGGCCAACAAATACGTGCTTGTTCAAAACCACAATGAAGGAGAAGAGTGAGTTATGGAAATTTTTTCGTCTCATTAAGGAACCGGTGGATAATTCTGCGTTGTTTGGTCTTGCTTGTTGTTCATAATGTGGATAGTATATAATTACAAAGAAAGATGTCGAAGGTGTAATAAGAGATAATGGAACCAAAAATCTAACTGACCATATGAAAGTATGCGAACCTTCATCAAAGCGTGAACAATCTAAATACATTTGTGTAATCGTAAATAATGATTACCATTTGTATTATACTCACGATCATGGCCATAGTTAGCCATCACTTCTGGATTACGCAAAATAGTGGCACTAAAATTTAGCAAGTAACGAAATTTGACTATTTAAAAAGGATTTCAGTTTTTAAATATCAAGTAGTTATTGCGATGAATATATACATTACGTTTATACGTATATATATATATATATATATATATATGAATTGAGTTTCGAATTTATAGTTCAAAGCAGATTTGTCCGGGTCAGTTACGGGCCTGGATTGGGTCCAGGGCGGGACCAGTTATGGGACGTCCGGGCTCAGGTTGGGTCCGGGTCGGAAATTTTTCACCCATTTCCAACTCTGGTCCCGATTTTATCCGGATTTCCGGATTTTTTGCTGATTGAACCCGGAAATTCTAGAGAACATGAGAAGTCCGTTTATTTTGTATCTGTTAAAATTATTCTCAAACTTTTAATCTAAATAAAGGAATTAATAGTTTTTGCACGATAAACCAGTTTGTAAAAGTAAAAAAAAATCCTAAATTTTAATCTCGTAATCTAGAAATATTGCGTTTATCGACAAATATTCGTCGATCACGCACGCGGGGGACAATAATACAGAGCGCGTACAACTGGTTCAAAATATGGTAAATAGTTGGGATACACAAGAGGATATGCAGAGTAGTATTAAAAAAAACTAATAGCACTGTTGAAAACTGTGGGATTACAACCCCCCCCCCCCCCCCAAAAAAAAAACAACAACAACAACCAAAGAACATTGTAACATTAAAAAGTAGAAATGAAAGATTTAAAAGAAAGTCTGATTGTGCTAATGTTGGAGGTGAAAAATAGAAAAGAGACAACATTGATGTATTTTCTCAAAAAAGGATGGACATTTTTAAAATTCATCAATCTACGTTTACAAAAGAGGTTAGTTGTTTTCAGATTTTATTCTGTGTAAAAGGAAAATGCAAAGAAAAATTGTTTTTCAGCTGTTCAATTTTAAATTCGTGATTGTTTTACTTATTTCAGAGCAATTTATTTCTCCACAGAATATGTAAGTTAGAATATTTATGGAAAATTGTTTATAACACATGTAGTCCAAAAAATAATCAGTTTGTTCCATAGGTGAACCCAGCACACACGTTTTCTTCGTCTCGCTGTTTTCAGGAATTTTTATTTGACCTCACAATCACCCATGGTAGAAAAATGCACTGATTGCCCCAGGCCTAGTAATCTGAAGTTTCCAGTGGGGACCCAACCCTAATCCTTCTTTTGTTAACATGACAAAGGGAGGGGAAAGAAATTCGGAAACCAGCAAAGGTCATTTTCGGTGGCAGTAGTAATCTAAGTGGCAAAACATTTTAGTATCGTGGTCGCGAAACGGTTAAAATCAAGCTGCGCACTAATGAACGTATTGCATGGTGAATATTTCATTTTGTACAGTTTTTGGAGGAACTCAGAACAAGTACAGTTAAAATTTGGCTACTCCAGTGCTCTTAATGCCGGCCACTGGCCCAGTCACCCCCTGGAGGTGCTTGAGCTGACAGAGCGGAAAATTATTGCGTCGAAGTTTAAAAAAAAATCACCGAGACTGTCAATAAACGCGGAAAAAAAGTCCAGGAAAAAGGGTCCAAGGAAATGGAGTCCAGGAAAAAAGTCCGAGGTGTGTGTTTTAATTACATGATGGGCATGCAAATAAGTCGATTGAGTGCAGGAGAACTCGCCACAAATATTTTAAGGGGCCGTATAAAAATTGCGTTTTTGACCGCTCCGTGCCCACGACCCTAGAGTTTGGTAATCTGAGTCATATAAAGTTTCCGTAATTTCGTCTTTTCTTAATTGCGATAATTAATGTATCCCGATCGGACCAGAAAGACTTTATATTTTACATTTTTGGTGATAAGCCCCCCCCCCTGCCCCCAACCCGACAGGCTTCTTGCGTTAGCACATGTCCGTAGAGAATCTGTGGATCTGTAGTTTATAAACTTTGAAATTTTTTTGTTGAATTGCAGATTATAAAAATTTTTCTTTTTAAAGAATTACGTTAAATATCACAATTAAGAAGATACGAAATTACGGAAACTTTATGTGACGGTGCCAATTTGCCGTTCCCCGACTCGGATAACAGACCTGTGGGCACGTGGCCACACGCAGCGGTCAAAAACGTAATTTTTATACGGCCCATCAAAATTTTTGTGCCCGGTTCTCCGGGTGATAAATCTTCGGGTGGCAGTTTTCCGCTTTGTCATTGGCCAGAAAATCATGGAAATGTTGAAATTTCTTATTGAAAATAAAATACAAAAAAAAAAATGTTTTGTGAACGGTAGTTGCTCAAGTAGTAGGAAATATAACCACACGATATTTGTTTATTCAGAACAAATTCATGGCAGTGAAATTGCGATGTGGCCAATTCTCCAGTGGCCAGTTCTCCGTACCCGAACGAAAATATCACTTGACCAAATCTGATATAACGAAGATCAAGCCAGTTCTCCGGTGATCACTTCTTCGGTGGCCACTTTTGCGTACCCGATCCAGGTGCCTGAGTAAATAAAGCAAAAGTGTGACTCTTATACGACCCCTTAAGTTTTTCTTGTCTGTTTTCTGAATCCGAGTGAAGAACGAAACAGCTTGTTTCCAAAGTGCGAGTTCTTTTGTCTTAAAATTGGATACTCAAACTTTGTGCAGAAACCGCACCCCTTCACGTCACCCCAGATTTACAAAATTTTCCTCCGTGAACAGAATGCTGGAGATACATTTTGCCTGCGGCGCATAATTTAGTGGTGGGGAGAAAAACGAATGCGTTCCTTCAAACAATGGTGTCCTCTGCGAATAATTGCATCGATGTAAACAGCTGTTTTTGTATTAGGTCAACTGACATTTTACTGGTATCACACACATATCTCCCGCTTTTGACCCATCTGTTTTGCTTTCTCAGATCTGGTAGTAATTTCTTTACGTAGACAAAACCACTTCTCTGAAACATTTTAAGAAATGTTCTAAATAATGCTAGGCCACAGCAGCAAATATAATTATTAGAATTGCAGTTCGCTCATCACCTGCATGCATATCGGAGATTTAAATATCTCTTATAATAAATTGAATCCCGTTACTTTCGGTGGACAGAAAAGTCCCCCACCTTTTTCAGTCAGGGACCGTGCACAAATTGCAGTTTACACAAAAATATCGGATGTAGGGGAGATGTCCGGGGTCACCATTTCCATTCAACGCTGTTTCAAACAAGATGCAGCCGTAGAAAGAGCACAAATATGTGGCGAAAATTTTCGGGGTCGGTCGGCATTTTTTGTTCCATCATGTTCATGTTCGTAACGTTTACGTAACATGTCAAATTATTAATATTGTGATATTACTCAGGCAGAAAATATTAATTATTAAGTAATGTCTAGTCGTTTCTAAGAATTTTCATTCCATCATTCCCATATTCATAAAATTTACATAATAAGTAATGTCAATTGTAATATTGTGCTTTTCACCATCCATTCATTAAAAGCCCGTAGGCCTAAGCCTTTTTAACACTTTCTTCTTCGCCACTGCTGGAAGGCTCCCAAAGCTTCTTTCACAAGTGTCTGTCTGAGCTAATCTCCTCCCTGTCATTCCAGCATGCTTTCGAATTTCATCCACCCATCTCCCACGTGGTCATTTTATGTTCTTTGGTACCCTGTCTAATACATCAGTAGTCCATCGGAGGTCCATTTTTCTAGCAGTATGTCCGGCCTATTGCCATTTCAGGGATTTTACTATGATCATGATATCTTCAACTTTGGTTATTTTCCTGATCCAAGAGTTCCTCTTCTTATCCTTCTTAATTAGGCCAGTATTATTAACTTGATTTGATATGTAAACATTGCGAGTATGACGTCGATAGAATAAAACTGTTAAAAAGGCCTAGACCAAAGGCCTCTAAATTCATATTTCGTGCTTAAGTAAAACGCAATCCTATTAACTTTATTTGATGTGCAAACGTTGTGAATATGACATTGGTACAGTAAAAACTGTAAAAAAGGCCTAGGCCTAGGGCCTATGAATTAATATTTCGTGCTTAAGTAAAAGCCCAACCTATTAACTTTATTTGATGTGTAAACGTTGTAAATATGACATTGGCCGTCCATTGCCCGCGTTCTGTTGGGTAGTGCCCTTCTTGATCCATTAGAGCCAACATCGTCCGATTGCCGCGTCGCTCCGACCCAAATGCCTGACGATAATGCCCCTTGCCCAACCGGCTTCTCTCAAACTCGCTCAGCTGCTCGTATTGAGCCAAAACCCCTGGAGGGAGTTTTGATTGAGCACGGATTCGACGTAGAGTCATCCGCACCGTCCATGGAGGTTAATGCAACTGCAATCAGCTATCAGAATTGTCTCGCCGCCCCGGTGGCGCAGTGATCTAAGGCGCTGGCTTCTGATCATTCGTCCGTAAGGGGTCCGGGTTCGAATCCCGGTCGGGCATGGATGTTGTGTTTGTCAAACGGCACTGGCTCTCTCCCTTCCCTGGAACCAGTGACCCTAAATTAGGGACGGGCGACTGCTTATAGCCCATTGAGTTGCTCACGGTGGTCGTTAAACCTCCAATCAAAAAAAAAAAAAAAAAAAAAAGAATTGTCTCTGCGTACGAGATTTGCTCTTGATATAAATTCCTCGATGCGCGGTTCCCATATGCTGTGACGGGCCACTATTTTTCGTTATTAGTCGTTAATTTTTAATCATTTGCGTATTCTGCCTTGAATCCTTACATGTGAATTTTATCAGGATCAAACGATTTCCTCGGTGCGCATGTTATTATTATTATTATTTTTTTTAATTCTGTATTTTATTTTTTTATTTTATTGAATTTTGCTCATTGGCATGGAAACATTATTCGCTAGTCAAGTAAATTAACAAAAGGAGCGAAAAAACAAAGAAAAATTTGCGTCTGTATTCCTGGAAAAGGTTAGTTTGTATTCTAACACCAAGCCCCTCCCCTCCTCCACGCCTGATGAACCTTCAGCATCCCCTGGGTCTGGGTCCTAGCTACGGTCCTGGTGGGAGCAGAGGTCCCACAGGGCTCAGTTCTAGGGCCAATTCTGTATAAATATTTCATAAATGATTTTTCAAAATCCAAGGACGTTAAAGCTTACTTTTATGCAGACGACGCGGTACTAATAGCAGCTAGATGATTCTATAAGGAAAGTACAAAGAACACTAAAATTATATGAGGAATTGTTTAAAAAGTGGAACTTAAAACTTAATGCAGACAAATGTAAAGCAATGTACATTATTTCGAGACAAAAATACTTAACACTAGATCTGGAAATAAACAATATGAAGATAGAATGGGTCAAAAAATACAAACACTTAGAGATTATAATTGATAACAAAATGAATTGGAATGCGCAACGTGAAGCGCCCTAAATAAGGCGAAACAGTGTAGGTACAGTCTACTTGGCCTAATTGGGTGGCAAAGCAAACTCAGTAGGAAAAATAAATTCATAATCTATCATTTGAAAATTAGATCAATATTAACATACGGGAAAATCATGGGTAATCACGTGTCGAACTAGCTGGAAACACCATCAAACACAAAATGTAATTTTGAGGGCAATCTATGACGAATCAAGAAGGCACGCTACTATCAAAGAAATGCATGAGGAACTTGACATACCCACTTAAGGATAATACACAATACAATTACCTAAAATTGCATTTGTGAAAATTGAAAATAATAAAAATAAGTTAGTAAGGTGAGTTATCGATCATCCATTGGAAAGAACAGGTTTTTATAAATATTAAAGACCCAAGCATTTACTACCCACATAGCACAGAATTTTTCGTATATGTTACAAGTACGTAGCACTGAAGCATTGAGACTTTTCAGATACGTTGCGCAATGTAGCAGTAATGTTTCAGAAACCTTGCGGATACGTCAAAACGCCTGCAAACGTTACATAACTTTAAAACATACCCGATACGTTTCAGTGAAAGGTCTTTGTAACTTCAACATACCAACTTCATGTTACTGTTACGTATTAGAAAGATATTTGTGACATCATCATGCTACTGTTACGTGATAATAGGGGGCTGTAAAAAGGAAGCTGTCCACGTGCTGCCTCAAGGACGCATGTGGTCGATTCCTGGTCAATCATGACGTCAGTGGACGCCATTGTTTTTCCACGGGATGTTCCCAACCATCTTTTGTCCACCATTTTCTCTTTGTGTTCAACCATAACATTTTGTGTGCCATTTTCTTTTTGTGTTCAACCATAACATTTTGTGTGCCACGTGGTCCTACCGCACATGTTTTGTTCACCAATTGTTTTTTACCTCCCCACATGGTCTCACCGATATCTTCTGTACACCATTTCGTTTTTCCCCATCAGGAAATTTTACGGTGTGACGTCACGACGCTAGGGAAATTTTCTTTCCAAGGAAATACAAACCCTCGAAGATCACGCCAGGTTCTAATCCCTGTCCAACGGGTTTCTAGGCAGATGCATTTATCTGCCAAGAAACTCGCTTTGCGAATACGTTATTTAATAGAAATGCATCATTTTTTCCACGGATCATTTTATTTTTCTGTAGGATGACTTCAGGGGCGGTTCGTCATTAGGGGCCGGGTCCCACCTAAAAATTTCTATTTCGAGAAATATATTTTTTTCTTTTTTTGCCCTGATTGTTATTCTCTCTCTTAACTACATGGTGATAAACCTATCCCTTCAAAAAACATTACCTAAGGGAAAAGTTTCTTTCAAAAACGAAAAACTATTCCCTGAGGAAGAAGAATACGTTCAGAGTGTGAGGTTATTTAGCCGGCTACAACAGGCCCCAGTAACATCACTACGCAAGCGAAGAGGAGACTATTTCCTCCCCGTCTCATTCAGTATGATGATCTACATACAACACTGCCTTAACGCGTGTGCCAAAAAAGCTGTGGGGCCAGTTCTATTTGGCCCCGCACTAATTGATTGGCCGTGAGAGTATCCATTCCCTTTACGCCGTGGGTTGACACAGAAGCTTACCCCGACCAAACTCGAGGGTGGCGGGAGGGTTTCAAATGTCGTAGGAAAGGTCAGTTAGTTGTTTTCTCTGTGTGTGTCTCTCTCGGTGATGTGTTGTTCCTTCGTGTCGTAACTTTTTTACTTTTGCTTGTCGAGTACACTGAATGGAGTGGATATTTTGTTAAAATCTCATTTCTTTGCTTTAAATCTGGAAGAAAAGCTTCACTTAAAAAACTCAGTGCTTATCAACCTAAGAATTTTTAGTTTGAGTTTCACTTAAAAAAAACCAGTGTTCATCAGCCCAAGAATTTGAGTCGAAAAACTTCACTTAAAAAACTAGGTGCTTATCAGCCCAAGAATTTGAGTTTCCAAGAGTATGAAGTTTACAAAGCGCTTTGCAGAACTAATTTCAGTTTTAACTAAGATGATTTTCTATGTTGAAAATAAATAAATAAATGAGAAAACCTGTAAGTATTATTTGCACATGAGTACATATATGCTTTTAGGTTTCACAAGTTGTTTAAAAAAAAAGGTTAAACCTTTCAAATAATGCAAATAGTAGTATGGTACTCATTCTATGTGGGACGAAATTCATGAAACGTTCCCTCCCTGCATATATTTGGAGTTATTATTTTTTCACTACATTTTTTTATCCTGTGAATCCTGTGATTATTCCTCAGTTGAGAAATCTGAAGAAACACAAAGCACAACTAACATAAAATAAATGTTTTAAGGTAAAAATTTTATTTAAGGAGTTCTAACATTTTTCTGTTAATAGATATGCATTTTATTCTGAGGAATCTTTTTTCGTGTGCAATACAATAGTTGACACATTCCTACCTGATTTGGGCATTATTGTGAGTCAAGGGGGCAAGGGGGTAAACAGAGGCAGAATAAAGGAATCTTGGGGGGGGGGGGCTGAATAGTTGGCCTAATAATGACAAATTTTTTTATTTCATTGTTTGACTTCGGCTACTGGCCCCACCTGTTTCAGTTGCCACGAGCCGCTACTGGATGACTTAAAGTTCTTCATGATTAATCAATAAAATGTAAAATGTACATTTTAATGCATATCTTAGTATACTTTTTCTAAATACTTTGCGATTACGATATTTAATAGAAATTATTTTTTTTCCATAGATCATTTTATTTTTCTGTACGATGACTTAAATTTCTTCGTGATTAATCAACGAAACGTACCTTTTAATGTATATCTTAATCTATTCTTCTAAATGCTTTGCGAATACGTTATTTAATAGAAATACCATGAAAAAAATACGTGTTTACACCATATATTACAAATTTTGAAGACGACAATCCGATTTTTGGTGTGAATGTGACAAGGATGGTAAGTCAGAAAATATCGAAATGTACCTTTTAATGCATATCTTGCTCAATTTTTTCAAACCTTGCGTAGTGTTAAACTTCTGAATATATCAACATTATTTCTTTTTCTACCTTTACAAACTAACAACCACTTTTATTGAGACTTTTTTTTTCTGATTCAAAACCAACAACCGTACTAAGATATTATACACTAGCGTGCGAAACTTAAGGGCGGACACTAGTGTACACTAACTAGCTAACTCGGGTACGGAGAAGTGGCCACCGGAGAACTGGCCACACGGAGAACTGGATACATTGGAATTTTAGTGCCATAAAATTGTTCTGCATAAACACATTTCGTGTGCATATTCCCCACTACTTGAGCAACTACTGTTCATAAAATATATTTTCTTAATATTTCATTTTCAGTAAGAAATGTAGACATTTCCATGATTTTCGGCACAAAGACAAAGCGGAGAACTGGCCACAAAATATTTAAGGGGTCGTATAAAAATTGCGTTCTGGACTGCTCCGTGGCTACGTCTCCGAAGATTTGTTATCTGACACCCATAAAAGTTTCGTAATTTCGTTATTTTCTTATTTACGATGTTTTTCAAGGTTTATAAACTACAGCTAAATAAATTCTCTGCGGGTATGTGCAAATGGAGGAAACTTATCGGGAGGGCGGGGGCTTGAAACATAAAATATGAATTATAAAGAATTTTGGTCCGATCGGGAGATCTTCAGCGTTTACGAGAAACATCAACAAATTATCTGAAGGCATGTGCCTACTCAGGAAACCTGTCAAGGGTAGGGGGGGGAGCAATACCAAAAGTGTAGAATATAAAAATTTCTATTCCGATCGGGAGATTTTCAGCATTTACAACCAGAATACTTTGTTTTATATTTTAGGTATTACCCCCCCCTCCCCCACCTAGGGGTTTCCTGAGTCAGCACATGCCATCAGAGAGTTTGTTGAAATGTAGGTTGCAAATGCTGAAAATCTCCCGATCGGAACAGAAAGTCTTTATATTTTATACTTTTTGTGTAACCCTCCCCACCCCTCCCCGGACAGGTTTGTTGAGTAGGCACATGCCCTCAGATAATGTGTCGAGTTGTAGCTTGAAAATGCTGAAAATTTCCCGATCGGACCAGACATTCTTTATATCTTATACTGTTTTTGTGTCCCTCCCCCCTACCTGACAGGTTTTCAATAGCTGCCACAAGCCCTCAGATAATTTGTTGACTTGTAGGTTGTAAATGATGAAAATCTTCCGATGGGACCAGAAATTCTTTATATTTTACCCCCGACAGGTTTGCTGAGTAGGCACATACTCTCAGATAATGTGTTGACTTGTAGCTTGTAAATGCTGAAAATTTCCCAATCGGACCAGAAGCTTTATATTTTAAACTTTTGGTATTATCCCCCCCCCCCTCCTGACAGAAAGAAACGGAAATAAAGAAAATAAAAAAGAAAGAAACGGAAATACGTCACTGTACTACTAGTGAGTACGCGTGCTTTGTCATTAATACAGTAATTCGTGACTTGTGAAGATTTAATTTATGAGAATAAAAAGGCACTGATTCCTACTCTTTCTAGGGTTAGTATTTGAAATATAGAGTTTACAACATATCCCAAAAAATTAGATGACCTATGACATCAGATATTAAAAGCAGCCTGTCCTATGGCACCGGAAATTATGCAGCATGTGATTGACGGTTGTTACAACCGTTTCTCACAATGTGTAGTTCCAAAGAGCCATCAGTTAGAAAACTTGGTTTAAAAGTCTCTTTTGAAATTAGAGAGTGTGCAGTAAACTTTTGCTTCATGGACTGGACGCTAAAGTTACGGGGATATCTTCCCACTAGCAACGAAGCTCCATTTTTAGCGAAAGATGTGACGATGACTTCAACCCCTAACAAAGGCGCACGCTGTAGCAGAAATCTAGGTTCTTAAATTAGGAAATTTAAGCACACGGTGTTTTTTCTTTTTTTTTTTTTCGTCTGCAAAGCTGGTGGGCAGTTCAACATACAAGAGGTGCGCTATTTATAATGCAAACTTCCAATCTGATTTTACCTATTCGTAAAATTTTTATACGGTATATTAAAGTGATGAAGAAATTATTTTTGTCCCATATACGCACATTTTTGTTCCTTACACTTGCTTTTTCAGATCCGAATTTGGATCTGTTTTCGGACAAATAACACAGTAACGTATCCAGGGGTCTACAGATTCTCAATCTTGGAGCATGGGTGCCCATAGGGGGAGGGGGCAAGACGATGCAGTTGCCCTCCTGGAATTATGAAAACCACCAAAAATGAGAATTTATATCACAATATGCAGGGGTAAAAAAAGGATTGATTACACTCTGAGAGGTTCAAATTGCAGCACCCAGATGATGAGACTTTCTAGTTTTCCTGTGCAGCTGAAGTAGAAATAACGTATTTCCCTTATTTCGCTATCGGATCGGAAGTGCATGCAAATCGGTAGAAGGAGAAGTATGTGCCAACCAGTAGTTAGCTGTGCTGGTAACTGTGGTCTGCGCCTGGTCACCGCGATCTGCCCCTGGTAGCCATGATCTGTGCCCATCAGAGCTAACTTTCTCACCCACTGCCTCTCTCTTTCTCACCCACTGCCTCTCTCTTTCTCACCCACTGCCTCTTTCGCACCCACTCCCTCTCTCTCTTTCTCACTCACTCTCTTTATCCACACAAATCTCTTTCTCTTCCTTTTTTATTTGCATATGTCTCTGTCTCCCTCTATTAATCTTCTCTCTCACTTTCACTCTTTTTATCTTTTTTCTTCCTTTTTTTCACCGCACATAATTGTCTGTTTCCTTCTTCTTTATAGCTTCCGCTCACCTTTCTTTCCTTCTTAGAATAGAAATGAATTGTCTGTCTCCCTCTTTCAAATTCGCCAAAATCTCTCAAACTGTCTCGTCTACTTCTTCTAT
The DNA here is from genome assembly GCA_039090855.1 of Macrothele yani. NCBI lineage: Eukaryota > Metazoa > Arthropoda > Arachnida > Araneae > Macrothelidae > Macrothele > Macrothele yani. The sequence continues at coordinate 16,908,919 of CM077018.1, read as the reverse complement.
AAAAAACTAGGATTTTTATAAATAAATAGGCTGAATTTACAATTATTCGGAGAATAAAATTGTAGCACCTATATAGACACGAGATAACGGAGTGAATTTTATATGACGGATTATTTACGATACAGGACATGAACAATCAGATGCACAGTGCTATAGGTGCAGAGGTAGACAAAATATTATTCTGTATTCAATTTACACGCGAAGAGTGGCAATAACAGCGTGTACGAAGCGTAGCGTAAATTTGAAGAGTTATTGAATGTCTGTTCCTGGAATTTCCTGCCATGCTGCCTGTATTCGGACCAAAAATGTCATCCTCGGCAGGTGGTAAAGTAACCGGACGGGCCAGTCACCAAGCACCCATATCTTAGAGAGACATGTTCAAATGGCGAGAAATCCGGCGATCGTAAAGGCCAAAGAAGACATGGCACGATGACTCATAATGAACTAAAAAAAAAAAAGAATAATTCAGTGGAGATTGAAAGTGCATCAGAGGAGTTGCGAGGTTAGTAATTCAACTTACGCAGAGGTATCAGTTGCAGATAATCCAAGTGTATGCTCCAACGGTAATTCACGTTGATGAGGAGATGGAAGACTTTTATGAGGCTGTGAAGAAAATAAATGGCAAAAGAAAAAGAAAAATTCAAGATAATTATGGGTGACTTTAATGCAAGTATAGGACATCAGCAACAAGATGAAACATCAGTCGGCAAGTATGGACATGGAGAAATGAACGAGGAAATCAACTGGTTTGATTTGCAGAAACTGAGAATCTCCGTAACGTGAACTAGTTTTTTATGAAGAAAAAACAGAGAAAGTAGACATGGAAACATCCTGTTGAAGGAAGTAGTGAATTGGATTATATACTACGAAATAAAAGATACGTTATTACGGACTGCAGTGCACTTAATAGATTCAATACGGGAAGTGATCATGGAATGGTAAGGTGCAAACTTCATCTCAATGTAAAGCTAAAACGGCAAAAGCTCGTCAAGCCAACTAGAAAATGTCTTGACATAACAAAGGTAAGCGAACAATCTAATGTGTTTAAGACAGAATTCAAAAATCGCTTTGTTGAACTACATAGGAACTAGTAGAAGAACATGCAGATGCCACAGAAGTTAACACGAAGAATGACAAAACTCTCATCGAAACAGCAACAAAAACTGGTAGGGATCTAACTAAGAGATTTGACAAAAAGATATCAGGAAAGACAAAAGAACTGATGCAAAGAAGGGAGATGAAAGTAACAAAAGAAAACAGCTTCTAAAATATAAGAGAACTGATGCAAAGAACTAAGACAAGAGAACTGATGCAAAGAAGGAATGGAATATGGAATATGTAGGACTATGCAAGACAGTGCGTAAATGTACAATATAACTGAAGACGTAAATAACTTTAATTGCGAAATAGTGAAAGAAGCCATAAAGCCATAGAAAACAATAAAAGCTTGAAAAGGGTGAAAAGCAGTTTATTCAATTAGAAGAAGCATGTAATTGCTATCAGAAAGGAAGTTGGTACTGTAACAAGAAATCGTGAAGAAATAGCAAAGAGAGTCGAATAATACTACTGAAAACTGTACGAAGCACGGGAATCTCCAAATGAGGTAGTTACTTGACAATCTGGAAATAAAGTACCACAGTCCTCACAGAAGAGGTTGCTTTTGCAATCAATAATATAAGTGAAGAAAAGCACCAGGAGAAGATGGTATTGCCTTAGACATCTTAAAAGAAGCAGGAGAAGAAATAGAATCAGTCCTTTCCCAAATACTTACACACAAAAAAGGTGACAAAGAGTATTTAAAGAAATATAGACCTATCAGCCTTCTTCTGCTCGTTATTTATAAGGAATTCACTAAAGTACTGACGCATCCCTTACAGGAAGAACTGGATGTGGCTCAACCGAGAGAGCAAGCTGGTTTTCGTAGTGGATATATCCCAATAGACCACATTCAAGTTGTGAGAGAACTCATTGAAAGAACTATTGAATATGATCTTCCGCTATGTATTGCGTTTATAGACTACGTAAAAGCGTTCGAATCTGTGCTTACATCAGCACTGATCAGTTGCTTGAAATCAAGCAACATTGGAGGAACGTACATTAATGGTACGAAAAATATATTCAGAAAAGCCAGTTCAAAGGTTAGGCTACACAAGAGTACAAATAACATAAGAATCGGGAAGGCTGTGAGACAAGGTGACACCATCTATCCAAACTTTTCACTGCAGCATTTCAAACTGTATTTAAATCTTTAAATTGGAATGACATAAGAAAAAAGATAAACGGAGACTATTTAACACACTTGCATTTTCCCGATGGCATTGATATATTTGCAACCAACCCATCAGATCTTTAAGACATGATACAAGAACTCTCAGCTAAAAGCAGTTAAGTGTAACTTAAGATGAGCCTTCATAAGCCCAGAATTATGTTCAACAGTTTTAGAAAGAAAGAAAAGCTGCAGGATAGTGGAATGGAATTAGAAGCAACAAATTCTTACCTTTATCGTGGTTAACTTATAACGATTGACAACAGCATTATGAAAGAAATAAACAGGTGTATTAAACTTTGCTGGAGTGCATTTTGTAGAAATAGAACAATCTTAAAGGGAAAAAACTTCCTTAGTGCCTGAAGAGGAAAGTTTTTAATCAATGCATTCTGCCTGTTCTCACATATAGCGCTGAGATGCAGGGATATCGCTAGACTTCGAAATTAGGATGGGTGACGGGTGCGCGAATATTATTATTATTTTTTTTTTTTGATTGGAGGTTTAACGACCACCGTGAGCAACTCAATGGGCTATAAGCAGTCGCCCGTCCCTAATTTAGGGTCACTGGTTCCAGGGAAGGGAGAGAGCCAGTGCCGTAAGACAAACACAACATCCATGCCTCAGCGGGATTCGAACCCAGACCCCTTTTGGATGAATGATCAGAGGCCATCGCTTAGACCACTGCGCCACCGGGGCGGTTGTATTATTTTTGATAGGGTAAGCTTGATAGCAAATTGTTTATTGCTTTTTTTAATACGAAACACTGAAAGAACGAATTTTTAATGTTTTTTTCTAATTGAAATTTTAACGATCACCGTGAGCAACTCAATGGGCTATAAGCAGTCGTTTGTCCCTGACATAAAATCATTGGTTCCAGAGAAGGGAGACAGCCCGTGCAGTATGACAGACAGAACATTCATTCCTCACTGTGATCCCAACCCCAGACCTTTCTCGGACGAATGGTTATAAGCGAGCGCTTAGACCACTGCGCCACTGGGCTGGCTTTAATGCTTTTCAGTACCGGCTACAAAGGAATTTGTGCAATCCCCGCCCCTTCCACCGACATACACAAGCTGTACATACACGTATCTGATTAGTTACGCCACTGGTGTAAGATAGAAGTGTTGGTAGAATGTCGGCTTCAACTTTTGCTTTCTCTGAACGCATCGTCTTAAACTGCTTTTCAAAATTTTTCATTTTTGCTTACGAAAAGAGTCCTGTACTTGAACAATATATTTAAAAGAAAATGTCGTTTTTTTATTGAAATCAAATTTTAACGTCGTGCCACGTGGACACAATCCCCCCTCTCTTAACTTCCTTGCTTCCAGCCAGCGACTTTGCCTTGCACTCCTCCCTTACAAAGCAGTCGTCAATCAGCCACTTTCTGCACTTTCACTGTCTCGGGGCAGTATTAAGAGCGCTAGTGTAGCTTTAGACACCACTTTTCATCTTGGAATCCCATATTCAGTAACTAAAACAAACATCAGAGCAATTAGTAGTGACTCCCTCAGTTAATTCCTATCCACTATCCTCATTCATCCCCTGGCAATACAAACATGAAAAAGAGGCTGAAACTAAGGAATTGCAAGAGTGGAGAACAATTGAATTTTCTTGGCGCTTCGGATGCTATTTTGATAACCTTTATACGAAGACGTAAACAACGCACTTCCTACGGGAAAATACGTAGGGCTACATGAAATAAAACACAAGACTTATTACTTTACAAAGTGCAGATTGTTTTTTAAAGTTAAATAAGCTGAAAATGGCATATTTTGAGCTGGGTGGGCGGCAGGGTGAGCAGAAAAAATATCAGGGTTAGACCACGGGCAGAAGTGGCGGAAGTCTTCGCCGTAGTAAAGGCTTTCAAGTGGCAGTGGGCTGGACACATTGCGCGGAGAAATGATCACCGTTGGACAACAGAAATTATAAACTGGATATCAATATAGCACAAAAGACCAAGAGAACGACCCCATGTGAGATAGATGGGTGAAATAAAGAAAGAAACTGGAGCAACGTGAAAAGAACAGCTCAGGATAAGAATATGTGGAGGAGGCTTGGAGTAACCTTCATCGTGCAGTCAATTGAAAATGATTTTGAATATATATATATATATATATATATATATATATACAGTATAAACATATATACGGATCACCGATGGACAACCGTAATTTTAGCCTGGATTCCGAGGGACAGGAAAAGACCCGAAAGAAGACCCCATGGGAGATGGATGGATGAAATTCGAAAGTATGCTGGAGTGGCATGGAGGAAACAGGCTTCATGACAGAAAATTGTGGAAGAAACTTGGGGAGACTTTCATCTAGCAGTGGATAGCTAATGGTTGTTGATGATAATGCTGATGATGATGATGTCCCCCCACACACACACACACAGAATCACTTTTCACTAAAACATTTACTAGCAGCTAAACTAAATGGAAAAGTATTTGTGTACCGTAAAACGAGGACTGTAGATACACACAGTAAAGCGAGGACCCCGTTACACACCGTAAACGAGGAACCAAGTTACACACCGTAAAACGGGGACCCTGGTTACACACCGTAAAACGAGGATCCCGGTTACACACCGTAGAACGAGGACCCCGATTACTCACCGTAAAACGAGGACCCTGGTTACACACCGTAAAACGAGGACCCCGGTTACACACCGTAAAACGAGGACCCTGGTCACACACCGTAAAACGAGGACTCTGGTTACACACCGTAAAACGAGAACTCCAGATGCATACCGTAATGCGAGGACCCGGTTACACACCCCGCAAAGCCAGGACTATAGAAACACACCCTACAAACAAAATGCATTATTCTATTATATCATAAAACAAGGGTACCGTTTAAATTATTGTTTCTATTAAAAATGCAGTCCCATTGGAATCAAGAAATAGATAACTTCACCATTTTCTGCATTAATTAGATATATATTTTTTTAAATATTAATTTGATATATTTTTTAATTACGTGATTAGATATTTACAAATAAATAAAGAGATAATTAAAGAAATAATTTTATTTATCTAATTCTGTACTAGAAAATGCATTATATTCAATGTCAGTGTTGGTTTTAAATTGGACAAAGTAATTAATAGTTTTCATTTTAAATAATCAAATAACTTAATCACCCTTACAATGAACAACAACGTAATTCACATAAGTTCTTGTTACTGTTCGAAAACCAGTTTTTATTATTTCTTGAGTTTATACCTTAAGTCATGGTAATAAAAGAAAAGGTTTATTGAAAATGAGAAAATTGTTTGTTTTAGTCAGATACAATACTTAAACCCTACACGGATGACAAAATTATCAACCGTATTCTTATAGGCATTCGCCCATTTACCCAGATATTCGCATCCGCGTATATACACAACACCAATTAATTTATAATTAAACGATTTAAGTGTAAATGTAATGCCAAAATTAATAATCGTATAATATGATTCGATTATCGTGCGAGTGAGAAGCAGTTAAAAAATAATATTGTTAGATGACCATAAGTAGTTAATTTACTGTATTTTGCAAAACAGTCACTCTGTTTGATCTGGTTTGATGTCCAATATTTATGTCCTGTACAGAAAGAAATACACTTTCGAGCAGATGAATGGCTCGCCTTGCATAAATAAAATAATAAAAAAAAAAATACTCAAATTTCCGAACTTGTGGCATAATCATACGCAAGAAAAATCCTAAACAGAATAGCTAAGTTGTTAGAGAAAAAAACATCGCGGTTTATTTAAATCGGTTGCATTTCTTAAAATGACAGGGAAAGGTTACACAATGAGTAACCGAGGACTTGCGGTCGACCTGTTTTAATGCCATGAAACCGAGGACTCGTTAATTTGACTATACACACAATCGACTGCAGCGCCATACAGCGGCATACACACAAAATGTAAAAACACCGTCAAACGAGGACATTTGTCAAATTCAATAAAAAGGACATCTATAACATAAATTTAGGTCATAGAATTAGTTTTTTGTAGTTTTGCAAACCGAGGACGTCTTCGGTGTGAACGACGTCCTCGGTTTGTGGGTGTGTAAACGTGTCTAAGTCCTCGGTTTCCATGTCTTGCGCACACACACACACACCTACTTTTACCCTAAACATCCTGCTGTGCGGTATTTAGAAGTCCGAATGGATGCTTGCTAACTCATTTTCTCATAGATTCAGAACAGATCGCTTGTTATATTAGAAATATCATTATAGGTAAGATCATAAGTTTCAAGAAAACAAATCACGGATCAGGAAAAGGTCAATAATGTTCACTCAGTAGGCAAAACAATAAAGCTATAGGTGATGTGCAGTTGACATGGGCATCTCCTTTGCCGAATGGAATAGACATAAACCCTGTAATCTGAGTGACTTTGATCGACGACGTATTGTTGGGCCATTTTCTCGGCCAAGTTGTAAAATCGCTAGTGTTATAAAGGGCACCCAAATGAAGGGTGTACCGCGAGTGTGCCGTCAAGAGACATTATATCGTCCACAGATCAAGCGGTGACCGGTCACATGCGCTTAATGATCATGGTCGACGTTGATTCTCCAGTCAAACAGACCGACTTCTTGACAAAGATGCCGCAAATTGCATTCAGGTAAAATGTCGGAAGCCCATGGAGCGCTGTGAAAAAACTGTTCGGCTCACACTTCAATCCCGAGGCATGAGAGCCGACGCCTAACTCGCTGCCATTATTGACTGCTCGTCTTCGCAAATTACGCATCACATGGAGCGAGAACGTCCCAGCTGCTCTTCTGTAGAGTGGATATAACGAAGTTAATTTCTCCGTCATTTTTATCCGCGCCAGGATTCGAACCCGGGTCCCCTCATTCCGGAATAAGTTGCTCTACCAATTGAGCTACGCGGACATTTTATTCTGATTCCTATCTGCCTTTATGTCGTGTGCGTCCTTCTGACAGGTACGTCACATCTCCTGGTACGTTACATCATCTCCCCCTTATTTATTTTTTTTTCGAAGTGCTGCTCTTATTTTTCGTATTTCGCGGTGTGAAAATAACATCACACCATTGCGAGATTGTGAACGGTCGGGTCATCCGGATAGTTCGGGCACACTTCTAGACTGGCCAAGCCAATCTCCAGACATCAACCCCATCGATCACATGTGGGAGGAGCTGGAGAGACGATGTGCGAAGAAAGCCTGCCGAAATATGGTCCAGAAGTTCGAACATCTGTCTGCAGAATGGGCGCGAATTCCGCAGATCACCGTCGAGAAGATAGTGGACTCGATGCCGGCCCGTTGTACAGCTGTTATTAAGTCTCGTTGTTATCCCACTAAGTATTAGTTATTGTTTTGTCGTTTTATCGTATTTGTTTTCTGTTATCGTTGCATTAAATGAATGTGGTACACAATTACTTTTTGGTCAACCTGTATGATTTTTGCGATTAAGCTCGGTACCTGATCTGTGTTAACGTTTCCGATCCATCTGCATATGGGTCATGTTTACAACTGAATAACACATATCATAACCCAAAATGACCCGTATTGGTCCAGCAGAAAAAATTATGGTCGAAAAAGAGCTTCGCCAAATACTTTTGCTCGCTACTGTGTATTCCTTCCAACGCATCTGCCACTAAAATTACAATTTGAAAAATCCATTCACCGCTGGATATAACACATTCACTGGGATAATTTTAACAAATGTATCATACGTTCTAAGCATCATATAAAAATAGATATTTCTTTTAAATGATTATCACTACGGAAAAATATTCCGAATATCATCATCATCATTGTCAACCATTATCAATCTACTGTTGGACGAAGGTCTCCCCAAGTTTCCACCACAACGGTCTGGTTTGTGCAAGTCTCTTCCATGTCACTGCCGCATACTTTCGAATTTCATTCACCCATCTCCGTTGTGGTCTCGTTCTTGGTCTTTTCCTGTCCCTTGGAATCCAATCTAAAATTTCGGCTGTCCATCGATGATCTGTCCTTCTGGCAGTATGTCCAGCCCATTGCTATTTCAGGGATTTAATTCTGATCATGATGTCTTCCACTCTTGTCATTTTTCGGATCCACGTGTTCCTCTTCGTTTCTCTCCTGGTTACACTCCATGCTGCTTTGAGTTGTCTGCAGCCTTTGTATGTCCCTTTTAGAAAAGGTCCACGTCTCTGCACCATACGTAAGCACTGGAAGGATGCGTTGATCAAACACTTTTCTTTTAAGACATAATGGCACATTGCTCTTGAAAATTATGCTGTTTCTTCCAAAAGTTCTCCTGGCAAGTTTTGTACGCCGATTAATTTCTTCATCAATGTGACCTTCACTTCATATCTGCTGTCCAAGATAAACGTACGTGTCTGTTATGTCCAGCTTTTCTCCATCAATCGATAAATCTTCATTTCTTGTAAAAGCATTGAACTTCACTTTTGTCTTCTGAAAGTTCATTTTTAATCCCACTTCTTTACTCTTGTCAGCAAGTTCCTGGATCATACCTTGCAGCTCTGTTGGGGTGGTTGCAAAAATGACTACGTCATCAGCAAAAGGAAGGTGGGTTAAATAATCTCCATTAATCTTTATCCCTTTGTTTTCCCAGTTGAGTGATTGAAAGACATTTTCCAATATGGCATTAAAAAGCTTCGGAGATATGGTGTCACCTTGTATCACTCCCTTTTCAATTTTGATGTGTTTTGTATTTTCAAACAGCCGAATCTTTGCACTTGCATTTTCATAGATGTTATTAATAATATTAATGTATGCATCTTCAATACCGCAGGATTTCAGGGCCATTGTAACTGCTGATGGTTTCACCGAATCAAAGGCTTTTTCATAATCGATAAATGCAATGCACAATAGAAGTTCATATTCCCTCGCTCTTTCAATTAGTTCTCTCAGTACGTGGATATGATCTATTGTGCTGTAGCCACTCCTGAAACCAACTTCTTCTCTCGGTTGAGCCATGTCCAGTGTTACCTTCAAGCGGTGTGAAAGAACTTTAGTGTAGATTTTGTAAACCACTGATAGGAGGCTGATAGATCTGTAGTTTCTGAGATCCTCAATGTCACCTTTTGTATGTAGCAAGATCATTGTAGCGTTGTTTCAATACTCAGGAATCTTCTCTTAATTTAGGCATTAAGTGAAAATATTTTGGAGAGTACAGCTTCGATTTCTCCACTTGCTTCTTGTATGATGTCTACAGTAATTCCATCTTCTCCTGGAGCTTTACCCCGCTTCATGTTTTTGATTGCATGTGTAACGTTTGCTGGGAGGACTGGAAGAACTCTAGTACTGGTACCTTTCATGATGTCTGGAGTACATGTATCATCCCTATCATATAATTTGGAGTGGATATCTTTCTCTCTTGTCAAAATGTTGCCTCTATTTCTTGTTACAGAATCATCTTCTTTTCTCAGTGCCATAATCTGTTTTCTTCCCTTACTGAGATGTCCCTTTGCTATGTTTAGGCTTTGGTTGTTTTCAATTGCTTTCCTCACTAGGTTACAGTTGAATTTCCTTACGTCTTCAGTGATACTTTTTCGTACGGTCTTGCATAGCTCTATATATTCCACTTTGGAAATCACATCTTCTTTAGTTGTCCTCATCTCTCTTCTTTTTTGCATCAACATTTTGGTTTTTCCTAAAATTTGTTCACATGCAACTTGTTCTTTTTTTGATTGGAGGTTTAACGACCACCGTGAGCAACTCAATGGGCTATAAGCAGTCGCCCGTCCCTAATTTAGGGTCACTGGTTCCAGGGAAGGGATAGAGCCAGTGCCGTAAGACAAACACAACATCCATGCCTGACCGGGATTCGAACCCGGACCCCTTACGGACGAATGATCAGAGGACAGCGCCTTAGACGACTGCGCCACCGGGGCGGCCAACTTGTTCTTAGACCCAGCTAATTTTGTTGCTTTTTCCATAACAGCTTTGGTTATTTTTCTGTTAACTTCAGAAATATCCACGTCTTCTGATGTTAGGCCTTCTAAAGCAAGGAATCTTTTCTTTAGTTCCAACGCGAAGGTATTATGGTGTTTTTTAAGATTGGTTATGTTAATACATTTTGTTTGTCTTATGAGCTTGCCACGTTCGAGTTGAGTGTTGAGGTGCATCTTACATCTCACCAATCTATGGTCACTACCTGTGTTGAACTTGTTTAGCAACTACAGGATTCACACTAACACAAACAAAGATAAATATCGACACCTTAAATCTAGTTACAAAATAAAAATATTTTAATTGCATTGATGCATCAAAACCTGCATTGTGGGTGTACCACTATATTCAATCCCTGCGGAAGCAGTACTTAGACCGCTAGAAAGTCTCATCTTTCTAAACCGTATCAAGAAACCCCGTGTGTGAATCCGCCACGGTGATGATATATTCTTCATATGGGAAGATGGAGTAGACGTATTAAGTGTTTTCATTCAGAAAATAAACAACCTACACAATACGATAAAGTTCTCCTTCGGGCTTGAAGCGGATCGGACGTTGAATTACCTGAAAATCGCGCTGTGAAGAAATTGAACATCCAGTTATCGATAATTCGACCGCCGTATCGAACCTTGGCCCTCCAGATTCGTTCCAGTTTCGTTCTGCCCTACAGATTCGTTCTGCCCAAAAGAGTACAGTAGAGAGCGTATAATGTATGCAAAACCGACTACCTAAATAATAAGAAAATTGATAATATTTATAGCAAGGTTTTAAAGGCTGGATTTAAGAAGAATGACAGACAGAATACATAGAACTGTAAGAAATCGTATAATGTCAACAATAACAAAATCCCCTAGTAAGTCCCCTATCCTGTTACCACATATAATATCAAGCTACAAGGAGAGACAATGTGAGAAACTGCGGGTGTGTACGCTACACAGTTGCAATATCTTGACAACGTTGGGAAGTTATATCTCGAAATGGCAGAGAGATCCTTGGACACTAGATGTAAAGAACACGTGCGAAGTGTCAACCAGGACATGCCAAACGCAGCCCTCGACAGGGAAGTCATGCATTCATCGGCCGTCCCTCTGTGGAATAGTATTAGGAGAATTGTCCCTTATACGAACTGTAAAGAGACTTCCATGAGGAAAACTGACGAAATCATTTCTAGCAAAGTATTGTGTAATGATACAATCACTACTGAACTACGAGTGGTTTGGCAACGTCATTAAAAGATGGAAACACATCACGGCGCACCGTATAATTGCGGGATAAAAATACATGTAAATTGCTTGTTATGTCACCCACGTCATTTTCAAAAATCATCTTTGTTCGTTACGTGTTCCAATTTCTTAACTTTTTATGTCTACCATTGCCATGAAAAACTCTCCCAGTGAAGTGCGAAGGCTTGACTAATCTTTGTGTTTATTACGCCAGAAATTAAAAGGATTTAATGCGGTACATGCGTTTCTTCAGTGTTCACAGTCTGGTGTATTAAAATAATGTTAAAGTATAAGTTTACAGTTTATTCACTGTAAAAAAATATATATATACATATATATTTGCAAAATTCTTTTTAGTTTTCATTTACCTTTCCGTTTGAAATCGCCTTTCAGTAGGCTGTTAGATGGACCTCCTCATAAAGGAAGAAGACACAGATTTGACACAATCTATACTAAAGAGAAGCCATGACGTCACGAAATCGATTGCAGCGCACCATCGGTAAACTACCGAGTTATTTGTAGATTGACAGCTTGAGTTCTCAGGAAACCACCACTTGTCATACGTTTGCTTCCATTAGTCGCCATCGTTCTATTGTAATCTTGGAATTCTTAAACCTAAGACGAATATTATTAGTAGCAAAACTTTTCAGTTATTGTTTTCTTTTAACTCATAATAAGTTGAATTATTATTGCTTATCCTTTACTGCATCGTTAAGTTTTATCTTCAGTTTCCAGAATCTATGTGCTCAAGTTTCAATTTTGAAATTCCTTATTTTACAATTTGTCATTGTTTTCTTTAATAATGTTTTCTATTTTTATACAAAACTGCTACTCGTGACTTTTAATTGTCACTTGTATTCCTTTATCTGCTCCGATATCTTTGTTATAATTTTGAATAGATTATCCCTTTTTTTCTTTTCCTGCTGAGCGTTTGTGTGCTATTGTCTTTCTATTCCTAATCGGCAATTAACTTTGTGAAAACTTATCTTCCGACTTGTCATCTGCTTGGAATTACTAGTGAAGTCAGTTATACAAAGTATTAGATTCTCAGATGACCAAGCAGTATTAGCTAATACTGAAGTTAAACTACAGCATCTAATGCAAAAATTTGAAAGTGTATGTAAAAAATATGGTATGAAAATTAACACAAATAAAACAAAAAAGATGAGAGTATCCAGCAGGAAACCGAGAAATATTGAGGGGATAATGATTAGAGATAATGTAGAATAAGTGAGACTATACAAATAACTCGGTAGTATAATCCAAGAAAATGGAAATCGTGTTATTTAAATAAAAAAAGATAAACTTAATAAAGGAAAATATGCATTTTATAACAAAAACATCTCTTTATTAATAAAATAAATAAAAATATAAAGTAAAGTCTCATTCAGTGCTATATTTAGAGTATAACTTTATATGTGGCGAAAACGTGGATAATTGGAGAGAAATAAGCTAAAATTTTGGAGGCATTTGAAATGTGGGTATGGAGAAGAATGAAAAAATAAAGTGGATCAAAAAAGTTACCAATGATGAAGTATTACAAAGATCTGAAGAAGAAAGGAACTTACTAAAGATCATAATCAAAAGAAAATATAAATAGAAAGGACATGTTTTAAGAAGACACAGAAAAGAATAATAGAAAGGAAAATTGAATGAAAGCGACCAAGAAGGAGACGACTAATGATGCTTGATGATATGAAAGACACAGGAAGCTATCAAGAATTGAAGGAGGAAGCAAGGACCATAGGCAACTGGAGGAAGAGAGCTTGCTTAGTTACCGTTGTAACCTGGTAGTCCACTCAATGGCATCTCAGAAGGCTTCCGCAAGGTTTAAATCCGGGGAACTTGGGGGCCACTGGATAGCTTAAAATTCCTCGAGTCATGTCTCAGTGTTTACAGCCTTGTGGAATGTTGTGACTTCTCCATCTGAAAGAGACCTTCGGCTTCACAATTAGTAAAGGCTATGGAAGCGTGTCGGTGGTCAGCCAGAACATGCTGGTAGCGAACAGCGGTTGAGGACCTCTCCGCACAGACAAAGGGACGCAATGTGTCCGATGAAAAGGCTCCGAAAACCGTCACACAAACACCACCATCTTCAACAGAGCCGATCTGGCAGGACAAGCACATTACTTCATGTTGCCGATGCAATACTTGCACCCTACTGTCAGCTCGGTAGAGGAATTTATCTAGCCACGTGACCTGGCTCCACTATGAAGACGTCGAGTTTTGATGAACTGGTCACCCGGCAGGCGTAAGTAATCGACGACCTACTAGTGTGCCATTTTTGGGGAGCAAGCAAGAGTGGCAAAGGACGTAGGTCGTCGGCTATTCGGAACAAATAAGTCAATAAAATAATTTTTTTGTGATTTATTGATTTTATTAGCAACGAATGAATTAAGAATCATAATTGCCTTCAGCTATACATAACTTCAGATTAACATTAACCATACATAATTTCAACTAAACTTATATCATACATAACTTCAGGTGCGAATCAAACTAGTTGTGTTTTGCGATATTGTTAGAACTCCTGTTTGAAATCTTCCTGTAAAACTTATATTATCATAGCCTCAAACATTTAAGGATAAATCTGTCCTTTTTGTTGAAACATAACTTTTCGATATACTACTCGATTTTTGACTTTAAATAAAAATTCATGTCATGCAAGTGAATGTTGGAAATTTGAAAAAGTAACGAGAATAAATGGTTCTCTGGTTTTGATTGTGTAGTGCAGTGGTTCCCATCCTGTGCTCCGCGTACACTTTACAGGGGCCCCGCGGCCGCTCCAGGCAAATAAAATAAATAAAAGTTGAATGAAATTAAAGAATAAGAAACAAAAAGTAGAATCAAAATAAAAAACTAGAAATTACACCCTGAACGGAAATTTGCCAAGTTGAATTTCGCGCCTCCTCTAGCAGACGACGCTTGGTGATTTTGGTGCCACTAGCTCCAAAATTATTGTAGCTCGAGCCGGAAGACGACGAAGCTGAGCGAGGCGCCAGCCTGTCGCGCACAGTAAAATCAAATAGGAGTTATCTTCTATAATGAATAATAAAAATTTCGGATAACAAGTAATTAACGAATATGTATTTGGAATGAATTAGATATAATGATTAAGATGGAGGAACTGAGTTTATTGTATGGACCTTATTGTTGCTTTCACCAATAATGTAAAATATGTTGTAACGCAAATGGTTTGATTTATTGAACTTTGGAAGAACTTTTATGTAACGCCAAGTTTTGACAATATCAGGTGTATTGCTGGTGGTTGAGAATAAATTGAGGTATTATGGTAAATTTCAAAGTTTTTAAAATGAAATTCAGTTTCATAGACATTGCGCAATTGTTTACTTTACATTCCTCTACTATCGATCCCCTCTTAATCCCCCCCGTAACACTACTCCTAAACACCATTAACTTGTAAGACATATGGTAGGCCTAAGGGGCTCCGCCATAGAAATCGATTCTACAATGGGCTCCGCGAGTCAAAAAGGTTGGGAACCGCTGGTCTAGTGTATGTAAAGGTGTTACACTAATTTTTTGAAAAAAAATAATTATATGATATATACCGGTAAGATTAATTCACTACAAAAATTGTGCTGTTTACCTAGCATTGATTTGTGTTGGGCATAATCGATTGAATTTAAGAACCGAAAGGTTTTAATCGAGAGATCTGACAAATCGAGATATTCATTCGAAATAATCATTCGAACTATTTCTAATTTTAAAATTTACCGGTAGAGGGCGCGATACGCTCAGAGCCGCCGTCTCCGTTTGACAATTCGAGATATTCGTTCGAAATAACCATTCGAATGATTCGTAATCAAGGAGGTTGTTCGTAATTGGTGCTGTACGCTCAGAGCTTTCTTTCGCTGGACGAAATAACGCTAGAGACGCCTGAAGTTTTTCGAATAGCATAACCCAGCTTAAGAAGTTAGAAGGAACTCATATAGGAACCCAAGTGATTCTCCCTGCGAGAGATAATTCGATCACGTGAAAAGCGAGTACTTCCGAACCTCTCGGATCTCGGTGCCTCTCGAGATGTTTTCGGGTAGACGAGCAATTTTGCTCGGAACCTATGTTCTCGAGAAGAAACGAGCGAATTCGCCTTTCGAATGTACTCGTTTGAACGAGACAGCGTGTGAGCAATCGAGAGTTCTCTCGAGAGCTTTTTTCATTCGAATGAATTTGTCGTAATCGAATATTTCGACATATTTTCATAATCGAATGAAACGATTACTTCTACTCGATTATGCCCATCACTAATATTGATCTGCCAGTCGATTTTGGCTGTCAAAAGAATTAAAAATCAAATCGCATCAGCACTTATTTGTAACTAAGTCACATGTACCGACTGATAAGAAGCCGTTCCTTAACTAACTCTTTTGAGAAGCTTTTAGAAATATTTTAAGAATATGAAGGTCATATGCCAAGCCATAGAATCATTAGGTTAATGAAACAAGAATATTAGGAGGCATATCTCGTCAATGACTGACCAGTTCGTGAAATTCCTGTGTCACCATCAATGTAACATCAACTCATATGTGCATTACGAAATCAGCCGTGGAAGCGTTGAACATCCTCTGTTGTTTGTACCCTGGTTATTTACAAGCATTACTGGATGAGTGCGAACGGTCACAATACTACGATGAGGAATGTCGTAGGAAGAAACCAAATAATATCGAGGTGTATCATTAATATAATATTCCCCAGGTGTTCACTATCATAGTTTTTACAGCTCGTGATGATTCCGATAAACTGTTCTATGACAACATAACGATCAAACGGAGCAACCTCTTGCAGGAAATACCATTGAAAAAAAGGCTTTTAAGAAGCGTGTAGCAGAAATGAAATTCACAATTTTAGCCAATGGCAAGCAATAGTGTTTAAGTCATTTGAATCCAATATTAAAACAATTCGAAAGTTTGTTCCACACTGCTCATAAAAAGTTAAGGATACAGCGGTTTCGATGGTTAAACGAGTTGATATGCACATTTAGCGAAGACTGGAGATCGACTATCAAACTGATTACGTCATATGTAATTTAGCGTCATGACAACACAGCACCTGGCGTGAGATCCCTGATAAAAGCACTCTGCGAAAAGTGGTAAACGAGTCGTTTAACCGCTGGATCTAGAAGTTTCCTGAATGCATTTCCTTCAGTGTGCGATTAACCTGTAATGATGACCAGACGGCCTTTAAACATCGACAAGAGAAATAGGGCAATCAGCATATTACAGGCAGGTATACGGGAGATCGATTTTGCTGCTGCTTTAGGAGTTACGCAAAGTGTAGTAAGTCGGCTACATACAAGGTTTCTACGGCATGGAAAAGTTAAAGATCGGCACATGAGTGGTGGCCCGAGGATAACCACCAAGAGGCAAGGTCAAGACTTCAGTGTGTGTTCAGAGTACATTCAGTATCAATATTACCCAATTCCAAGAATCACCTCCAGCTACTTCTGAGGTCACAGATAAACTCAAACGGTACGAAGTCTTATGACTCAGAACAATGAAACCGCTGCGATTTATAACATTAACATCAGCTCAACGTTGTGAAACATTCATCTGGGTCCAACAGTAAAACCTATGAAATACAGAAAGGTACGATTTACTTTTCACAGGGGAATCCCCTTTCACTCTTTGCCTGATACCCGACGAGGACACGTGTGGAGAAGATCCGGCACACGAATGCAGCCACAATGTGAATAGTCCGTCCACCCTTACCAAAGGCATTCAGTTCTTGTCTGGACAGCTGTGTGTTTTAATGACCGTAATTTCTTGTATGTTTGTCAAAGCAAAATAGATGCCTAAACGTACTGAAACGAGATCATTGTGACCATTGTGACACTTTTTCACGCTGCTATTGAACACGCATCCGTTCTCTCGAAGACAATGCATTCAGTCATCGTTGCTTAATGTCCTTCAGGAGCTGAATAATCATGACACTAAATCGTCAAATTTGCCATCCGAGTTTCCTGAACTTAATTATATTGATAGCATTTGTAACGCTGTGCAGCGATGTCAGGATAACCACCTTCCATACCCCAGTACACTGGCAGACTTTCGTAACGTATTGCCTGTGATATGGGATGAGCTGTTCTAGACACTCATCAATTATATCATTGCTATTATGCATCATAAATCTTAAGACGTTCTTCAACACAAAGGTGGTTTTAGCGTGTACTGAAATCCAAAGTTATGTAAATTATATGAATTTACCATTTTGTCCATATTTCGGTGCTACTTTGTCCTGTGGAGGATTTGCACCATAAATTGTTTTGTAAACGTGCTTTATATCCTTGGTGTTACGTAGCCCTCACTGATGTTCTTTTTGAATGCGTTTTACTTGAGTCATATAATTATCGTCATCATCATCATCATTTTTTTTTTTTTTTTTTTTTTTGATTGGAGGTTTAACGACCACCGTGAGCAACTCAATGGGCTATAAGCAGTCGCCCGTCCCTAATTTAGGGTCACTGGTTCCAGGAAAGGGAGAGAGCCAGTGCCGAAAGACAAACACAACATCCATGCCTTGCCGGGATTCGAACCCGGACCCCTTCGGACGAATGATCAGAGGCCATCGCTTAGACCACTGCGCCACCAGGGCGGCCATCATCATTTTCAACCATTATCAATCCACGGCTGGACGAAGGTCTCTCCAAGCCTCTTCCACAACGGTATGTCTTGTGCCAGTCTGCTCCATGTTATTCCCGCATACTTTCAATCAACATCACTTGAATCATATATATATATATATATATGTATATATTTCATTTCATGTGATACGCCTAACTTTTTGTGAACAGTGTATAATTAGTGTACCCAGCACCAATTCGATGAGCGAAAAAGAAAGGGAGAAACTGTGTAGTAATAAACTTATGAAACATCAAGCAACATTTATTGAACATATTGACATGTACATGTAATAATTGGATGTATTTGTGTTCCGATTATTTTGGCACTGAAACCTATGCTTGGAGATTTTTTCGTTACATAATCTCAGTCATGGTTCACAGTTTGTGACTCTTTTCCCAACATAATATAAACTTGATCAGCTCGACAGAAACAAATTTTTCACCTTAAAAACTTTAGCACACTTCAGCGATTCAACTTCGTTACCATTTTCGTTAATTGCGATTTTGCCAGGAATATATACCGGAAAAAAATGAATCACAAACGTCTTCGGTAAGCTAGGCTAATGACACTACCTGCACCGTCTAAATGTAGACTTCGCAGGGATATATGAAACTCTCTGACAATTTGGAATTAAGCAGATTCCTTACGGTGCTGTGACAACAAACCCGTCAGCCCTCGGAAACCGCAGTCTTTCACTCTGACAGATTCGGTCCAGGGATCTGTGGCTATCTGCCTTCCCCACGGGACCATTGCATTACACCCTTCGATCACAGCCGGTGTGGGCGACGTCCTATGGGCGGGGTAAACAAATTGTTCAAAGTATTCACATCACTGGCTGGGAGATTAGTTCGCCAACACGAGTTCTTGGGACAAAATCCTTTATTCAGGTATGAAAACAAACAAAAATATATGAACATTTCTGACATTTGAGGGTCTCATGCAATCCCTCTCACAAATATTCAGCACAAAATCACATTACATTACACACACAGAATTATTCACATGGTCCGCAGGACTAGGGCCTGTGCTCCGGTGATGACTCAGGGCCAGACGCATCGGAAACACCTGGGTCAGACACCTACTCACAAATTTCGAGAGCAACGTACCTCTGGGGGTACCACGACCTGTGAACCATAGAGGACACGGCTTTTCCTCTGCTCAAGTTCCCTAATAAGACTAGGACAAGTCTTACTGAAGCCGGAGTGGGCGACGTCCAGCCTCAGGCGGAACTTAGGATTAGCAGCCCAGCAATTGCTGCACTTCGGTGTGGCTGCACACTTATAGAGCTGGTGAGCAACTTCACCGCATTTGCCACACCTGTCATCAGACTCAGTTCACCCGCTCCAGAAATGGCCGAAGCAATTGCACAGCAAGCACCTGACTTTACGCAAAAACTCCTTTAGGCGGAGCACTGATCAACCCAAGTTCAGTGTCTTTCGCCTCATTAAGAGCCTTAAGGCCTGAGCTCCACCTCTACCACACAGTGGACGCGACTCCTCTTACCTTTAATGGGAAAACGGGCTGTGAGCCGGTTTTCAAGGTCGGGGTTCTACTCTAGAACCCCTTCGTCGAACTCCTTACCCGAGAGTTCCCCCGTCGACGCCACAGACGATCAACCGGGGAAGTCTCTTCCGTGGGGCTGTGGGGAGTGTGCAAACTCTGGTCAGTGGATTGCATCTCAACTCCTCTGCGAGGTGGTTGAGTTTCTCTGGACGGGAACACTCCACCGCAACCCCACCCTTCCTAATATTTCTCACACTCTGGATCTCAACCTGAAGTTTAGCTGGGTTGACTGCAGTTCGCAGGGCCTTTTTTACGTCCTCACAGGACGCACTCTCGACTATGGGATAGACCAGGAGAACGTGTCTCCGGTTCCCTGAATTCTACTTATTGTTTCGTGGGGCAGGTGAAGGCCCTTTCGCCGTAATAGCCCCTTTCCTAGCCACCTTGGCATAGGAGACCACTTTGGCGTCGACCTAACGGCGCGACTCCAGTGCTTCCGATAGCCTACCGTGTAGGACTGATGTTTCACGCGCTTTCGAGATGCAAGCTATGCTGATATCACTCAAGGCCGCATCAATTTGTTCTCGTCCTGGTGTGGTGACCCGGGAGTCTCTAATAGAGGACTCCACCTCCCAAGGAGCGAGAAGATATGGCTGAAGAAGGCTGGTGGTGTAGACTCCAGGGGTGTCGTGGGGTGCTGGTTGGCCTACACAGTGGCTTCTGTAGGGCCATGGACAACCCCTCTGTAATCCGAGGAGGCTCGGGATGGGGCGATGTTTTCCGCACTTTTGCCACAGGAGGAGGTGACAAAAGCGTGTCTACACCATGTTTTGACCGAGTTGACTAGGTAGAGGCTCGAAAGCTCTTCCTGGTGAGAAGTGTCCACCGGCCACTACACCCCTTCAGCGGTGTAGTGGCCGGTGGACACTTCTCACCAGGAAGAGCTTTCGAAGAAAACTTCGGTGGCCCAGTGAGGGTCATTTTCTTCCGGATGGTCTAGGAAGTGGTGGGGGTGGAGAACCCCACGCAACTACCGATAGGGCTAGGTAGTTTTTTGGTCACTGCCTTCAGAATCCAGGTTGATCCGGACTACTTAGGGGCTACCCATTTTTGAGTTGCTTTACCCTAGTGGGAAGCTGACATCTCTGGAAGAGGGGGAGTCAGAAGAAACCAAGTGCTGAGTGGTCACCCGAGAGTAATCCCATTCGAGCCAAAACTCAGCTCAACGGGGGGGGGGGCTTGGGCTTTTGCCTGATCCGGGAACAAAGAGTCCATGGATCAGAGGGACCAGAGCGACGACGACGTACCCGCAATCTGACACGAATATCCCTATGTGGGCGGTACTGGACTTTGCCCTTAGAAGGGTATTTTCGTTCAAAGTCCAGTGACTGCAGCGAAACACATGTTTCAACAAAAAAATTCAAGCGTGTGGTTTGGTTACACTTCTCTGCGCTCGATACCGACAATATAACTTTAGTGCAGACTAAATTCCACACTAACCGTTCGCATAGTAACTCGATGCCCAACCGTGTGAGACCGGCCGGTCCTTCTGTTGGGTACATTACTCATTCCACTTGAAACCCGAAAAAAGATGTATTCACTTTCTATTAATACGTTACTTTCCTACATATTTTTCGATACGGCAATTTTAAGCGAATTGGAAAATAATCGTTTTATAAATACAGTATGACTATGAAATTCTTAGAATTTTTTTAACGTGATGATTAATTTTCTCAAAATATCATTCAATCTATTTAATTTCAGATAACTAGTTAATAACGGTTACCATGATGACTAAAAAATCAGTTAATTCGGTATGATGGATCAGTTATCCTATGATAACATATTGTTAAGCGCCTTCGAAATTTCGTGACAAAATGAGTAGTCGACGCATCACCTGACATTATTTCCGTAGAATTACGGATGCGTTCCAAATTAAAAAAAAATAATAAGAGATCGGCAAACAACAACAGTGTGAACACGAGCGGGATGTATAAAATACACAGTGCGATTTTGTGTTAGTTTCTGGGTATCCAGAATACACTTTTGGTCGGTTTTGGAAATCAAGGATGCATTTTGTGTTACACTTTGGAAATCCAGAATAGAGTAAACAAAGAAGTGGTATAACGAAGTAAATTTCTCCGTCATTTTTGGTCTACGCCGGGATTCGAACCCGAATACGCTTATTCCGGAACAAGTCGCTCTACCAACTGAGCTACGCAGACATTTTATTCTGATTCCTATCTGCCTTTATGTCGCGTGCGTCCTTCTGGCAGGTACGTCACATCTCCTGGTACGTTACATCATCTCCCCCTTATTTTTTATTTTTTTCGAAGTGCTGCTCTTATTTTTCCTATCTCGCGGTGTGGAAATAACATCACACCAATGCGAGATTTTGAACGGCCGGGTCATCCGGATAGTTCGGGCGCCATTATAACGAAGTAAATTTCTCCGTCATTTTAGGTCTACGCCGGGATTCGAACCCGAGTACGCTTATTCCGGAACAAGTCGCTCTACCAACTGAGCTACGCAGACATTTTATTCTGATTCCTATCTGCCTTTATGTCGCGCGCGTCCTTCTGGCAGGTACGTCACATCTCCTGGTACGTTACAGTGGGTATAAGTCGTTCTTCTTTGTTTTTTGTATTGAGTGATTTCCAATAAACGACCATCTTTTACTTTTTTTTAAATGGTACTACCTTTCAATAAAATGAAGTTTTTTAATTTAAATACCTCTACTATGCAACTAAATTTCAATAATTTCTACTCTTAGTTAAAATCAGCGTTCCAGCTGACAATGCTAAATGCCGCTGTGTATTAAAGATCATCCTTTCAACAGTAGTACAACAATCGGAAGCATTTTGATGAATATATTTGAAACTAGCACTATCCCTTACGTCTCTGACTTCGACGGGTGAACCAAGCGAACGGCTTTTTGGTTGGTTTACCTTTACTAAACAGATCTGTTCATAGTGAAATTAGAATGTCAATAGTGCACTCGACGAATTATTTGGACCATGTTTAATATTTGAAGTTCACTTTTCGTCTACTTAAAAATAAACACTTATGTACAGGTACTGCATATTGCTGATGCTAGGACAAAAATGCATTCTGCTTTAACGAGCTCCAATGCAAAGGGAGATTTTAATTTAATTTGTGTCTCTGGAAGTCCCGTCACTTCCAACTGTGTACACCATAAATATTTCTTAAGTTAATTTCGGGAAAAAGTAATTTTTCTGACAATAAATGCATATGATATTTCGGCAGGTTAAGTATCAGAAATGAGTTCCACCCCAAAGAGTTTTCCTTTCTTATGATCAAACATTTTCATATGTTTAGTATACATATACTGGAGTGTGAAATTATTAACAAAACCCCAGTAACAGCCAGATGCCTGTTATTCTGGCATCTGGCTGTTACTGGGGTTTCTTAATAATTCACACAGTGTAGTCCGTATGTAATATTCTCAATTACATACGGACTACACTTTTAACAGGACTTCGCGAACAACCTCATGCAGTGCAGACAAGTGCTTACGAGGCGTAGATAGGAAATTTTGAGAGAGTCATGCTCTAAGACAATTTCAAAAAGGCATCATTGCGGCCTCAAACAGAGAAAGCACGTGCTTTTCATAAATGTAAAAGTTCTCAGCTATGAAAGAACACGTTCTTTGGCACCATATGATATGTGCTGCACAAAAGGAGAATACGCAGCAAGCGGTCATCCTGTTAGCTGAAATGATGTGTCAAAGTTCAAGATGAATGGCGGCTGGAGGACTGTAAACAATGTATGAAACGACCTTCACTGGGTCGAATAACTTTGCAGTACAATAGCGGAATCCAGAGATGGATTTCGTCATACACATCTCATAGTTCATCGGAACGAATGGCTAGAACAGAAAAATTTCCTTTCTATTACTACTTGACTCATTTAAATCCCGACAAAGTCTTATGCACTAGGAACCTCGGCAACAAACCTACATGCGTAAGGAGTGCAAAAGGTCACTTGGATGGAAGAATCACGTGTGCAGTACACACACGCAACTGCACACCAGAATAGGGCGTCAACATCTTGAATATATGGATTTGAACTACCTAGCTTTAATTGTACTTGCTCACGGTGGCGGTGTAATAAAGTGTGGTATGTTTTCATGGCAGGCACTTTGTTCCTTAACTTTTATGAAAGAGAGTTTGGATGCTTAGCTGTATATCAACACTCTTAAGGACATGGGCTAACGTTTACATGAGCATGGTATTCGTTCCTTGACGGATATGGTTACTTACAGCATGATAACGCGTTCAGTGCAGTTTCAAATTTCACACAGTCGTTCTTGTAATCAAGAGATGCCATTTTTTGCGGATATCTGCCTCCAGCAAACATTCGATTCTTATAATGAAAAGCATAAGGCAAAGCTTTCGACATTATATCTATCAACACATAAATATTCGTAAAATTATCCCGCAGAAATCCTATTTTCCTATAATAAAAATTAGCCAAATCTGGTGGACATATACTGAATCTACTCGTGGTCAGCCGTGTAGACTGGATTTTTCGTCTTTTCCTTATTAGATTTCAACAGCTCATACTTTTGCGTGCGATGTCTGCTTACAAATGCTATTCAGCCATTGTGTTTTAATCCGCAGCGTGGTTGTAATCATACTTATGAGCCAATTGAAAATTTACTTCTGAAATTACTTCCGAGTTTCGAGATTTGGTTCGTTTGCAGCCAAATCACAGGCCACCGAAACGTTTCGGAACTTACTTCCATCAGGGAAATTCTGGAAATATTGTATAAATAATTTTTTTTCCGAATATTAATCTAAAAGTATATTTCTTTATGAACAGTTATTGAAAACAATAGTGAAGGAGAAATTTCTATCTTTGAGATGACTTCTATACCACAAATAACATTAAAAAATATGATACCCTTCTCCCGCATCATTTTGCCGAATCGTGTTCTACTATAATCCTAACTCTCTTAAAAATTAATAAATTCATTTTTCTCAATCTTTGTTTTTCAATTTTTAGAAGTGTTTCATAATAGGAATAATTGAACGTCTGTTGCATTTCATAATACATGAAACTGACTGACCTGTAGAGGTTCCTTTTGAAAAGCTCATATTGTTGAAATATTGGGTAAAATGTTTATACTTCGACAATTTGTATTAGTAGCTTTAATTATTGAAATCCAAGGAAAGAAATACGTAAGAATGAGAAATGCAAAAAATCAGTACATGAAACTAAATGATTTACAATAAAACCACGCATTTAAATCAAAGGAATTTATTAAAAGTACGCTTCTGCGAAATAAATATAATAATTATGGTGTATATGATTGTCCAAATTAAAGTTATTAGCAAAACTTAATTGGAAATGTTCTGTAGATTTGACAACATTAAGGGAAAACATTCAAGTAATATAACGTTTTCTCCAAAATATTTTTCAGTTCTTTATTGCTATTTCAGCACGATATATTTGAAATGTGCTTCTGTAATTCTGAAGAAAAACTCGGTTTGAGGAATTAGGTTTTTCAAGGTTTGTTCAAAAAAGATTTTCGAATAAATTATCTGCACGAAAACAGGAAGTATCCAAATTTCAAGTTTTCGATTATGTATATGAATTACTTCAATTAAAGTTCTTAGAAGACCAAATAGAGCGACTTCTCCTAAACTCCAGTCCACGAGGTTTTTTTGCCGGTCCTCCAGAAACGAGTGAATTTATTTATTTTCCTTTGAATCGCAATGGAGTCAAAGTAAGGGTAAATCTAGATCTAAATTTTTTGGAACACCTGTCGCGGAAGATTAAAGGAAGCTTGGATAGCTATTCACTTCACAGAAGATCAGGACTTCCACAGGCTGAATCACCAGGATTTGGAAAGTCTTGTTGAACTTGCTTCTGATGCCAATCTAGGTATCGATAATCAGATCCAAATAACTGTCTTAGTTTTGGAGTATTACGGAAGAAGAATATCGAAATCCCAGCGACAAAGCTCTGGTAACTTTTTCGACAATGTATTTATAGTGGAAAAATATTTTCATTCACTTAGGCAATGAACGCAAAGCAGCAGCAGCAGACGTTGCATTGACCCCAGATAAAAAAATTATATTAACAGTAAATAGAATATTATGGTATATTTTTATGGATTACACTTATCAATCATTAAAGAACATTTACAGATTGAAATATTACAATAATGGAACTTACATTTAAGTGTTACACAACTTCATTTATTAAATCCGTTTTTACTGGTATAACAATTTACAAAAACACAATTGCTAAGTGCCGAGCTTTCGTAATCCAAACGGGACGTTTTCTCAAAGCCAGTGAGCAATAGAACGTCTTTCAGAATGACAATAATTTGAAATCCTGTAGCGCGCCTCTACTGTGTGTCCAGGAGATATTGCATCTCGTGGAAGGTGGCGTATCGCGAACCGCCTTCCATATATTCTCCCTTTGTTTAGCATCCTATCTCAGTAGGATCTTCCACGCAGTCGAGATTTAGAGCGAAAGGCTCTCGTTGCAAGTGTTGGGGTGCCTGAATATTTCGACGTTTTCTCCAGTCAGGGTTCTTTTGTAGTCGGTGTATGGAGAAATGCTCTTCATGTTTTTCCACGCTGGCATGACATTACATTGGGCTACTTCCTTTCATAGCGCCGTTTGGGGTTTGCCTGCTTTAATGTCCCTTATGTGTTCTTTAGCCCTGATTGTCAGGAATCCCTTGCTCATTTCGATGTACCATCAGGACAAACCGTCTGCGTATTCCAACAGTATATCATACATCCCAGATCCCAAATTCTTCTCGGAATCCTTGTGGGTATAGGCGATTTGATTCCATTTGTAATCCATGACTTTTCATCAGGATGTATGAGATGGATCCATCACACTTCAAGTTATCGACTAGTGAAACTGGTGTTTTGCGGCTCCTGGTTATTTGGCTTGTATAACATGGGTCTCAAAGTTTGGTCCGAAAGTCCAGCGGTAATACGTTTGTTTATAATGCTTGCTATTTATCTGTCCCTCGTTTCTTCGGTGGAGCAGATCGTGATTGATCTACTAAAGTGCGTTCGTAATGCCGACATTTTACATGAACTAGGGGATGCGGACTTAGGAGGGATGCAATTTGGCACTGTTGTTGATTTGTAATATACGGTGGATCATAAACTGCCATCTTGGCATCTGCTTAGTTCAGCGTCAAGAAACGCTAACTTCCCGGCTTGTTTTATTTCACAAGTGAACTTAATGGAGATGTGAATGGTGTTTATTCGTTGTCGGAACTCCTGGATATCTCCGCCATTATGTTGCCAATTTCAGAACACATCGTACGCGTATCTAAACCATAGTTTCGGTTTCTTGCCGTCGCTCTAGAAGATCTTCTCCTCCCGTGAGAGTAGGACAGCTTCCGCGAGCCTCCCTGATTTTGGAGAACCCATGAGACCACACTTTGTCTGCTTGTACGGTGTTCCTAGGAACTGGAAGTAGTTATTGTTTACAAACAGATATACCACACTTCGTATGTCTTGCACTGCCTCCGGAGGTTGTTAACCGTCTAATGGGTAAGTTATTAAATGAGGTGTTTGCAACCGCTGAGCATTATTACAGGTAGTGTAAGAGTATAGCAGAATATTTTGTATCGTTTAGTGATTTGTGTTTTTTTTCCTTTATTCACAGACTACACGCAGCGTTAATGTACACTAACACATCATAAATAAGAGCAAACTGGATTGTCTAAAAGTATCACTTTACCAAACCGTGTTCATTCAATCACGGTGTTACTGATAAACATCTTTTCTCTTAGAATCAGTAAAGTAATTCTTGCAACATCATATTAAGCGGTAAAATAAGAATGTCTGAACACGTAATTTATCAGATTGTTTGCAATCAAAAAAGTTTTTAGAATAGTAAAATGCCATTTATTTATTGACGTAAAGAGTTTACAGAATTGTCAAGCTTTCGTTCGACCCCGCGAGGCTTCTTCAGAGATGGAAATAAAATATTTTATTTCTATCCACTGTCTTCAACTAGCTACCCAGTGGTGAGTGACAGAATGAAGATTCCATAGAACTTTGTACGCCGGTTATAAACGGACTTTTACTATGCAAGAAGCGTTTCTGATATAGATATATATATACAAAATGTATTGACATAACCAACCTTAAAAAACACCATAATACCTTCAAATTGGAACTGAAGAACAGGTTCTCTGCTTTAGAAGGCCTAACATCGGAAGAAGTGGATATTTCTGAAGTTAACAGAAAAGTAACCAAAGCTCTTATGGAAACAGCAACAAAATTAGCTGGGTCTAAGAACAAATTGCATGTGAACAAATTATCAGCAAAAACCAAAATGTTGATGCAAAAAAGAAGAGTGATGAGGACAACTAAAGAAGATGTGACTTCCAAAGTGGAATATATAGAGCTATGCAAGACAGTACGAAAAAGTATCACTGAAGACGTACGGAAATTCAACTGTGAACTAGTAAGGAAAGCAATTGAAAACAACCAAAGCCTAAAGATAGCAAAGGGACATCTCAGTAAGGGAAAAAAACAGATGATGGCACTGAGAAAAGAAGATGGTTCTGTAACAAGAAATAGAGGCGAAATTTTGACAAGAGTGAAAGATTTCTACTCCAAATTATATGAAAGGTATGATACATGTACTCCAGACATCATGAAAGGTACCAGTACCAGAGTTCTTCCAGTCCTTCCAGCAGAAGTTGCACATGCAATCAAGAACATGAAGCGGGGAAAAGCTCCAGGAGAAGATGGAATTACTGTAGACATCATACAAGAAACAAGTGGAGAAATCGAAACAGTACTCGCCCAAATTTTCACTCGATGCCTTAATGAAGGGAAAATTCCTGAGGATTGGAACAACGCTACAATGATCTTGCTACATAAAAAAGGTGACATCGAGGATCTCAGGAACTACAGACCTATCAGCCTCCTATCAGTGGTTTATAAAATCTTCACTAAAGTTCTTTCACACCGCTTGAAGGTAACACTGGACATGGCTCAACCGAGAGAACAAGCTGGATTCAGGAGTGGCTACAGCACAATAGATCATATCCACGTACTGAGAGAACTAATTGAAAGAGCGAGGGAATATGAACTTCCATTGTGCATGGCTTTTATCGATTATGAAAAAGCCTTCGATTCAGTTAAACCATCAGCAGGTGCAATGGCTCTGAAATCCTGCGGTATTGGAGATGCATACATTAATATTATTAATAACATCTATGAAAATGCAAGTGCAAAGATTCGGCTGTTTGAAAATACAACACACATAAAAATTGGAAAAGGAGTGAGACAAGGTGACACCATATTTCCGAAGCTCTTTAATGCCACATTGGAAAATGTCTTTCAATCACTGAACTGGGAAAACAAAGGGATAAAGATTAATGGAGATTATCTAACCCACCTTCGTTTTGCTGAT
This sequence comes from Macrothele yani, assembly GCA_039090855.1. Lineage (NCBI taxonomy): Eukaryota > Metazoa > Arthropoda > Arachnida > Araneae > Macrothelidae > Macrothele > Macrothele yani. Next base: position 16,879,950 of record CM077018.1, on the reverse strand, counting down.
GACATAGTCATTTTTGCAACTACCCCATCAGAGCTACAGAGTATGATCCAGGAACTTGCTGACAAGAGTAAAGAAGTGGGATTAAAAATGAACTTTCAGAAGACAAAAGTGATGTACAATGCTTTTACAAGAAATGAAGATTTATCGATTGATGGAGAAAAGCTGGAGATAACAGACAGGTACGTTTATCTTGGACAGCAGATATCAAGTGAGGGTCACACTGATGAAGAAATTAATCGGCGTACAAAACTTGCCTGGAGAGCTTTTGGAAGAAACAGCATAATTTTCAAGAGCAATATGCCATTATGTCTTAAAAGAAAAGTGTTTGATCAATGCATCCTTCCAGTGCTTACGTATGGTGCAGAGACGTGGACCTTAGCTAAAAGAGACATACAAAGGCTGCAGACAACTCAAAGAAGCATGGACAGGTGCATGCTTGGTGTAACCAGGAGAGATAAGAAGAGGAACACGTGGATCCGAAAAATGACAAGAGTGGAAGACATCATGATCAGGGTTAAATCCCTGAAATGGCAATGGGCTGGACATACTGCCAGAAGGACAGACCATCGATGGACAGCCGAAATTTTAGATTGGATTCCAGAGGACAGGAAAAGACCCAGAAGAAGACCACATGGAAGATGGGTGGATGAAATTCGAAAGTATGCGGGAGTGACATGGAGGAGACTGGCACAAGACAGACCGTTGTGGAGGAAACTTGGGGAGACCTTCGTCCAGCAGTGGATTGATAATGGTTGTCAATGATGATGATGATGATATATATATATATATATATAAATAGTACATAAATAAAACAAAAAAGTTACTTTATAAATAAATTATTTTAACACAAACAAATTAGACAAAAAAGGCTAATACCATGAGAAGCGCCGAAGGCAGCTAAACCCCATGTAGTAGTTTATATAGAATGAAAATATTACAGCAAAAAATACAAAAGTTTCAAAACAAGTGAAAACCGGAACAGGTTGCCGTCATCAGGAGAGCATCAACCTGTGGGAATGGCCTTTCTAGTACCAACAAAACGACAAGGCAAGCCAAAATTGTCGGTTGGTCACGCTTGCTAAGCTACAAAACCAAATTCTAGTAAACACAAAAATTCCAAGAATCAAATTTATAAAACTAAAAAAAGAATTAAAAGCTTACCGGCAGAGCAAAACCCGCCATGACAAAAAGTCAAACAAGACTGAACAGAGCACCCACAAGAACCCAAATAAATATACACTGATAAAAAAAGATGGTCACGGTTAATCAACTACCTGGTAAGCCAAAAAATGTGTGAATTGAAAAGATGCAAAACTGTGAACTATAATTTGAACTATAATTCGGTGTCCAAGGGATTCAAATTACACATTGACATGCTTTATTAACCTAGCACCTAACAATTTTATATATATAGGTAACATAAAGTGCTATTTGGTGGGTCCCTAATAGTTGAAGATCTTATCTGCATACACAGTTTTGCATCTTGTCAATTCACACATTTTTTGGCTTACGAGGTAGTTGATTAACCGTGACCATCTTTTTTTATCAGTGTATATATTTGCGTTCTTGTGGGTGTTCTGTTCAGTCTTGTTTGACTTTTTGTCATATCGGGTTTTGTTCTGTCGGTAAGCTTTTAATTCTTTTTTTAGTTTTATAAATTTGATTCTTGGAATTTTTGTGTTTATTAGAATTTGGTTTTGTGGCCTAGGGAGCATGACCAACCGACAATTTTGGCTTGCCTTGTCGTTTTGTTGGTACTAGAAAGGCCACTCCCACAGGTTGATGCTTTCCTGATGACGGCAACCTGTTCCAGTTTTCACTTGTTTTGAAATTTTTTTATTTTTGTTCTGTAATATTTTCATTCTATATAAATATATATATGGTGTAACCAGGAGAGATAAGAAGAGGAACTCGTGGATCCGGAAAATGACAAGAGTGGAAGACATCATGATCAGAGTTAAATCCCTGAAATGGCAATGGGCTGGACATACTGCCAGAAGGACAGACCATCGATGGACAGCTGAAATTTTAGATTGGATTCCAAGGGACAGGAAAAGACCCAGAAGAAGACCACATGGGAGATGGGTGGATGAAATTCGAAAGTATGCAGGGGTGACATGGAGGAGACTGGCACAAGACAGACCGTTGTGGAGGAAACTTGGGGAGACCTTCGTCCAGCAGTGGATTGATAATGGTTGACAATGATGATGATGATGATGATATATGTGTGTGTGTAAGGTCAGGTGACGCGCAACATTACAGCCTCTCCTTGACAAATGTCAACCCCGCCTACTCGTGGTGCATCCTGTTCTCACTAAAAGGGCTCTGACGACCGCCAATAGCAGTAAAACTATATCATCGGGATTAGAGAAAATGCTGTCCCACACTCAACAACCCGCTTGGCCAGCGTTGTGAGTTATGACCAAACCCCTCCAAAATGACTCCACAACTTAAATCTTGGCCATCATTCTTCGGCAGCTGGAATGTACCTGGCCAACACGGCGGCCAGTGCGACATGAAGGCTGAGGGTGCTAAGAATCACGGGAGGACCGGACTAGGCTGCCATCTGTTGCTGACCTTGGCTACGCATAATGGACGCTCCCTATCATCTGTATCAAGGTTCCTTGAATTGGAAGAAGAACTACTACGGATCAAGTGGGACATCGTTGGGCAAAGTGAGTTAAGAAGAAAAGGAGAAGATCTCATTGAACTAAAAACTGGACATCTCTTCTACTATCGTGGGACAGATACTATCAGAACTAGTGGTGTTGGATTTATAATAAACAAGAAACTGAAGGATAAATTTGTAGAAGTTGAAAGTTCCTCTGACAGAGCCGCACGACTTGTTATCCAACTCTAGAGAATATACCAGGTTCAGATAATTCAAGCTTATGCACCCACCACAAGTCATGCTAAACAAGAGATTGAAGAATTTTGGGAGGAAATTCACCATCTAAATAATAAAAGCAAGCAGCCCTTGAAGATCACCATGGATGATTTCAATGCGAAAATAGGGCAACAGCAGCAGAACGAAACTTCAGTAGGTAAATACGGTCACGGCAACAGAAACCAGCGTGGAAATACTCTCGTAGAGTTTGCAGAAGCAGAAGGGTTTTTCATCATAAAATCCTTTTTCAAAAAAAAAGCCGCAAGAGAAATGGACATGGAGGAAACCCAATAGATTGCCAAGTTATTTTTATTTTATTATGTGTAACAAGAAATTTGTCATGGAAGACTGCAGTTTGCTAAACAAGTTCAACCCAGGTAATGGCCATAGGATGGTGCGATGTAAGATGCACCTCAATGCTAAACTCTAACGTGGCAAGCTCAAAAAGCAAACAAAGTGTATTGACATGACCAATCTTAAAAAAAAAAAAAACCATCATAATACTTTCAAATTGTAACTAAGGAACAGATTCTCTTCTCTAGAAGGTCTAACGTCGGAAGAAGTGGACATATCTGAAGTTAACTGAAAACTGACCTAGGCTCTTGTGGAAACAGCAATCAAAATAGCTGGCAATAAGAACAAGTTGCATGCGAACAAATTATTAGACAAAAACAAAATGCTGATGGAAAAAGAAGAGAGATGAGGACAACTAAAGGAGATGTGATTTCCAAAGTGGAATACACAGATCAATGCAAGACGGTACGAAAACGTATCACAGAAGATGAAAAGAAATTGAACTGTGAACTAGTGAGTAAAGCAATTGAAATCAACTAAAGTCTAAAGAAAGCAGAAGGACATCTGATTAAGGGAAGAAAACAGATTATGACTCTGAGAAAAGAAGATGGTTCTGTAACAAGTAATACAGGCGACATTTTGACTAGTGTGAAAACATTTCTACTCAAAACTATATGAAAAGATGAAAAGAATGATACATGTACTCCAGACATTACTAAAGGTACCAGTACCAGAGTTCTTCCAGTCCTCCCAGCAGAAATTGGGCATGCAATAAAGAACATAAAACGGGGGAAGCTCCAGGAGAAGATGTAATTACCGTAGACATCATACAAGAAGCTAGTGGTGAAATTGAAACAGTACTCTCCCAAGTTTTAACTCGATGCCTTAATGAAGGAAAGATTCATGAGGATTGGAACATGCTACAATGATCCTGCTACATAAAAAAAGGGGACACTGAGGATCTCAGGAACTACAGACCTATCAGACTCCTATGAGTGGTTTATAAAATCTTCCCTAACGTTACCTCACACCGTTTGAAGGTGACACTGGACATGGCTCAACCCAGAGAACAAGCTAGAATCAGGAGTGGCTACAGCACTATAGATCATATCCACGTACTGAGAGAACTAATTGAAAGAGCGAAGGAATATGAACTTCCATTGTGCATGGATTTTATCGATTATGAAAAGTCCTTTGATTCGGAGAAACCATCAGCAGTTACAATGGCTCTGAAATCCTGCGGTATTGAAGATGCATACATTAATGTTATTAGTAACTTCTATAAAAAAGCAAGTGCAAAGATTCGGATATTTGAGAATACAGCACCCAAAAAAATTGGAAAGGGAGTGAGGCAAATGGACACTTAATCTCCCAAATTCTTTAATGCCCCATTGAAAAATGTCTTTCAATGACTGAACTGGGAAAACAAAGGGACAAAGGTTAATGGAGATTATCTAAATCACCTTCGTTTGGCTGATGACGTAGTCATTTTTGCAACTACCCCATCAGAGCTTCAGAGTATGATTCAGGAACTTGCTGACAAGAGTGAAGAAGTGAAATTAAAAATTAATTTTTAGAGTACAAAAGTGATGCATTTCCGCATCAATCGATAGATCGTAAATATATATCAAATACGTGGAGATAATGTAAATGGACAATGTCATCGCTCCGTCCACGTTATTTTATAAACAACGCATAGCGACTGAAAAATTGTGTTCGGACACCGCTGTGATTGAACCCCAGATCTCTCGATAACTAGTCGAGTGCGTTTGCATTTACGCTACGGCGCCAACAATTCTCAGCACCATGCGTGGTTTATCAGTCAGCATCTGACTACACGAATCCGTATTGATGGTGTCAGCAACTGAGATGTCGTCATCTGGTGGCATTTAACGCAAAAGCTATTTGACTGATAAACCACACATGGCGCTGAGAATTGTCGTCGCCGTAGCGTAAATGCGAACGCACTCGACTAGTTATCGAGAGATCTAGGGCTCGATCCCAGCGGTGTCGGAACACAATTATTCAGTCGCTATGCGTTGTTTATAAAATAACGTGGACAGAGCGATGACATCGTCCATTTACATTATCTCCACGTATTTGATATACATTAACCATTTCTATCGCCCTTTAAATTTATAAGCTTCAATTAAATAGCTGTTGCGTTAATTGCCACCAGATGACGACATCTCAGTTCCTGAGACCATCAATACGTATTCGTGTAGTCAGATGCTGACTGATAAACCACGCATGGCGCTGAGAGTTGTTGGCGCCGTAGCGTAAATGCGAACGCACTCGACTAGTTATCGAAAGATCTAAGGTTCGATCCCAGCGGTGTCGGAACACTATTTTTCAGTCGCTGGGCGTTGTTTATAAAATAACGTGGACAGAGCGATGACATCGTCCATTTAAATCGATAGATCTTTACTTCTTTTACAAGAAATGAAGATTTATCAATTGATGGAGGAAAGCTGGAGATAACAGACACGTACGTTTATCTTGGACAGCAGATATCAAGGGAGGGTCACACTGATGAAGAAATTAATCGGCGTATAAAACTTGCCTGGAGATCTTTTGGAAGAAACAGCATAATTTTCAAGAGGAATATGTCATTATGTCTTAAAAGAAAAGTGTTTGATCAATGCATCTTTCCAGTACTTACGTATGGTGCAGAGACGTGGACCTTAACTAAAAGAGACATACAAAGGCTGCAAACAACTCAAAAATTCATGGAGAGTTGCATGCTTGGTGTAACTAGGAATGATAAGAAGAGGAACTCGTGGATCCGAAAACTGACAAGAGTGGAAGACATCATGATCAGAGATAAATCCCTGAAATGGCAATGGGAAGGACAGACCTTCGATGGACAGCTGAAATTTTAGACTGGATTCCAAAGGGACAGGAAAAGACCCAGAAGGAGACCACATGTGAGATGGGTGGATGAAATTCGAAAGTATGCGGGAGTATCATGGAGGAGACCGGCACAAGACAGATCGTTGTGGAAGATACTTGGGGAGACCTTCGTTCAGCAGTGGATTCATAATGGTTGACAATGATGATGATGATGATATATATATATATATATATATATATATATATATATATATATATATATATATATATATATATATATATATATTAGCTTTTCGGTTATTTGGGAATCGTTAACTAACGGTGTGACTGTGATAAATATATTCGTTGAAAAGTACTGAATTAAGATTGTGAGAAATAATTATGTGATACTACATGTATAATCAGAGCTGTTTCTCGTTTGCACAATAATTTTTCTTCTCTAAAGTTATTGTCATACGTTTAGTATATCGTTTTCTACAGATAAAAACATTCATATCCCTATCCAGATTTACGACAATCGCAAACATTTTTTTTGCGATAAATGGAGATGAGGTCATGTGCTGCACTTTATGTAGTATCTAAAATTTTTGATTAGAATAATTCCTTTCATATTTTCATTAATAGTTTAGAATCTAATATATCCTCCACTTGTTTTTGTATTGTTTTAGTACATCCCTTATGGGTGAGTAATTGCGCATTTTGTAAGTATTTTCTTGAGTACTCATATGACAACCGGAAGCTGCTTCAGATTCTGAAATAATACCCTTCTCTTTTGCTTTTCCGTTGAGTAAAATAGTCATGGTTAAAAAAATTGTACAGTTTAGTTCACAGTGATATTTGAATGGCAACTTGCTCATTGTAACGGAAAATGTAAAAGCCTGGGATAATAAATCCTCCACACAAAGCACTATTTTGATTGATTCTTGTTAACATAAGAAGCTTCTGGAATTCACTAATACTCTGATCCCAAATGTCCCATACATTAATGGCTGACGTTTTGTTCAACCTAGCTTAATGTGAATGATGACAGGTTTAGAAAAATAATAATGATTTCACAGAATTCACTAGTAATTTTCCCCAGATTTTAAATTCGTTGGTACCGACATAGAGATACTGACACCTAAAATGATACTCATATTCGCTAAGCTATCTATATAGATTATGCAATATCATTATCACAATTCCTGATAGCTAAAGAGGAGATATAAAATGTTGACTTGTATATGAAAAGATAGATGAAATAAAGTCACAGTTATTTTAAAACTTAATGAACTTACTATTAATTTTTGGCACGGGTTTCGTTATGTTAATTGAGGGAGCTTTTTAGTTCCCTTTCTAAGTTAAAAATTCAACTTCTTCATGCTACGAAATCGGGCGAAAGTTTTATAATATTATTTATTTTTCCAATGAAATACTGTAAGCTCATACCTAGGAAGTCTTCCACTTCCCCTCTTTCCAAGTTGTTTCTAAAATCCACTTAGAATGTTTGAAAGACAGAACGTTTTTCTCCATTGCATGTAAATAATTAAAACGAACGACTTTGTTTAACTAAGAGTTCGTCTTAAGACGAAATAGGGAACAGAATATTCGTTATATGCATGTTTTCGTCATAACCTCTGAAACTTAAAACCTACAACATATCTCTAAAATTTCAAAAAAGCAAGGAGTTATTACTTTCTGTACCTTTTTATGAAGCCTAGAAGACAGTATTAATGAGAACAAATATTTTAAGCAAATGCACAGCGCAACACCCACGGCTATAATTCTTTAGAATTTTTTAGAGACTGAACACTATTTCTAAAAATGCGAATCTGGAAAACAACGAATATTATGTATCCTGCGAGGATATTAAATTTATTATTTAGTTAGCATTCTTAGAAGACTCGGGTTCAATGTTTGCAAGGAAACTGATACAAAGACCTTTTCGTAGGAAGATAAAGGCATATTTTAAAATTGTTCTTGCAAATAATACAATAATAGATTTAATGCACAAATTTTGGAAAAATAAAAACGCGTAAATAATTTCAAATATTTGATTCATAACATTCTAACCAACGTGAAGATTAATTCGATGGTTCTATTCCCAAATTTTAGGGTTGCATAACGATTTTCGACAACGTTAAAATTCTGCATAGCAATTAATGTATGAACCCATTTATCACATCCTGCTTAGTATTATAGATAACACCATAAAACAGGAGATGGATATTTATTTAAAGAACTGTCAGTCATTCCGATGTAAGAATCACTTATAGTTTAGATCCTGTGTTTAAAATTCATTGCTTACCTGTCACAAAACATTTTAAAGCCGATTTAAGAAAGTTCCTCAAAATTTTATGTTTCTCAAAACAGAACTCATTATTTTGTAAAAAGCATAACAGATTCAAGCAAAGTTGAATGCTTATCTCGACTTCGTGTGAGTAGTCAATATTGAATCCACCTTGTTCCCTCAGTTGAGCCATGTCTATTGTTACCTTAAAGCGATGTGAAAGAACTTTAGTGAAGATTTTATAAACGGCAGAAAGCAGGTTGTTTAGCCTGTAGTTTCTGAGGTCCTCAATGTCATCATTTTTTTTGTAGAAAGATCATTGTTCCAATCATCAGAAATCTTTCCTTCATTGAGACATCTGCTGAAAGCTCTGGCGAGGTTAGTTTCTATTTCTCCTCATACTTCTAGTATAATGTCCACCGTAATTTCATCTTCGCTAAGAGCTCTTCCCTGTTTCTGATCTTAACTGCATGTGCAACTTCTGCCAAGAGGACAGGAGGAAATTTGGTATTAGTACATTTCTTAATGACTGAAATATGTGAGAACTTTCCAAATACGTGCAGACAATGTAAAAAGACATTGTAATCAGTCTTTCCACGTTTTTTTCTTTAATGAATACACAGCAACCGAAAAAATTGTGTTGCGACACCGGTGGGATCGAATCCCAGATCACGCGATAACTAGCAGAGTGCGTTCGGTTTACTTTACAGTGCCAACGATCCACGGCGCCATGTGTGTTTATCTGTGAGCATCTGACTTCACAAATCCGTAGGGAATGCGGGACCTCAGGAACTACAGATCCATCAGCCTGCTTTCATATCTTGTGCCGATAAGCCCCAGAAGATGGAGACGTCTCAGTTGCTGAGTCAATCCTTATGGATTTGTGTAACCAGATGCTGACAGAAAAACACACATAGTGCCGAAAATTGTTCGTATCGTAACGTAAAGTGAAAGCATTCAGCAAGTTATCGAGATATCTAGGATTCGATCCCAGCCATGTCAAAATACAATTTTTTCGGTTGATGTGCATTAATTAAAGAAACAATGTTACAGAACCATCTCCTTTTCTCAGTGCCATAGTCGGGTTTCTTCTTTTACGGAGACCTCTCTTTGCTTTCTCCTATACTTCGTTGTTTTCAGTTGATTTTTTCACTTATCACACTTGAATTTGCTTCTGTCTTCATTGACATTTTTCCGAACTGTCTTGAATAGCTCTATATATGTAACTTTAGAAGTTAGATTATAAAAAAAAAAGGTATTTTCAAAAAGTTAGATTTTTCGTTTTAGAACGTTTACTTCCGCTGTAAGAAGAATTGGAAACCAAAGCTTTCAGAGCTATACTGCATATTGTTTTTCATTCTTTTTCATTGTAAAGAAATTGGGTTATTTATTACATTGTGTTGGGTAGAAGAACGTTTCCGCTGAGAAAAATTATAAAATACTTTTCCGCTACGTCTTAAATTACCCCATATCTTAAAACATCTATTATATATTAGAGCTTTTAGAAGATACACCTGTTATATTAACATGTCGGACGTTGTTGGAAGCATTGTCGGTGGAACACCTAACGAGCATTTTGAAATCGATATTAAAATCTTTCCATTGTTGCTTGGCAATTTGGTATTTAGTCCTGTTGAAAAAACAGAAGTTACGATTATATATAATTTATGACTACAAACTTGTGGTGTTGAATAAAGTAGAAATATCAACGTTTACCACAATCAAAGGTTTATTATATATCGACTATAGTTTCGCAGAGCTTCTGGCTCGGCTTCATCAGGACGAATGGAGCGTAAACATTCAAATCATTGTGACATCATCAGAATTCTGACGGTCACGGTTTTTGGTAAGTTGTTTCCACGCGCTTGAAAGAAATGGAGTCGACGTCATGTCGTTGACAAGCAGTGAAGAGTTCCGGTATATGTGAAAAGCTTCTAATACATGAAACTTCATCGTTGAATCAGGTTTCTCAATGAGCGTAGCGTTTCCGAATAGAAATTTATGGTTGTTTTCGTGACAATGCTGGGCTATAGACAACTTCATCAGTTCACAATTCCGTACGTAGGTCTGTTATTCCTTCACACGGAAAGTTAAAGCCCTGCGGGTCTGCCCTATATACGAAAGTCCACATTCACAAAGTATCTGATAAATTCCCCAGGAATTTATGTCTTCGACGTAATCTATGGATCCGAAAAAAATGATCTTGTTTATGGGTTTAAAAATAATTTCAAAATTAAAACTCTTGAGAATTTTTGAAATTCCAAAGCAAATCTGGGGAGCAAATGGGATAACCGCTCAATTCTGTCGTATTGGGTGGTCTACCGGCGTGAGTGAGCAGACAGGCTTTGGTTTCCTAAATTTGTGGACAGCTTTATCTACGACGAAGCTTGTATATCCTCTCTGTACTGCAATTCGTTTAAGAAAATCCTCTTTCTGCAAGGAATCCACAGCTGAGCATATATGTATTGCACGATATGCGTATGTGCAGAAGGCAGAGATTTTTTGTTTCCATGGGTGATTTGATTTTGCTTGTGGGGGTAAGGAAACAGCGAATGGTTTTCGATAAACTGTTGTTCTAAAGGATCCTTCAGAGCATGACACAAGGACGTCAAGAAATGATAAGCAGCCATTATTTTCAGTCTCACATGTGAACTGTATATGAGGATCAGTTGAATTGATGAGTTCCACTAATTTAGGTATTTCCGAATTCATGCTTTTACAGAGAACAAAAGTATCATCAACATATCGAATCCAAAGGTCAAGCGTAACGAGCTGAAAGAATTTGTCCTCAAAATGACGCGCATAAACTCCGTATAAAAAAGGCGACAATGGGCTACCCATTGCAAGGCCTTCCGTCTGTTGGAAAAATCTTCTACGAAAAAGTAAACTGTTTTGTCTGGTACAAATTTCCACTAGTCTCAAAATTTCTTCTACTTCCGGTAGACTGAAATGATGTTCAGTGAGACTACTTTCATGATTCGAGGGCTCCATTTAGTTGGATGTTTGTGAACACGGATTTAACATCGAAGGATAACATGAATTGATCTTTGTACGGATGTCGTTTTAGTCGATTGGCAAACTCTATGGAATTTTTTACACTTGTTTTGTTCGAAGAAGTCGTTAAGGCGGATAATTTTGAAGATAGAAAATTGGCCAACTTATGTGTAGCTGAGCCAATGTTGCTGACTATGGGACGGAAGGGGACACCGATCTTATGTAACTTCGGAAGTGCATAGAAACGCGGACAACGGGCATATGAGGTCTTTAGACGAAATTTTGAACTTTGGTCAAGAGTTACACAACTTGATATTACTTTTCGAACTTCCTTTAATTGTTTCTCCGATGGATCTTTTTTTATTTCTCTATATGGTACTTCGGAAATAAGTTTTTCAACTTCTGTCTCATAACGTTTTTTGTCGAGAAAAACAACTTGTCCTCCTTTATCTGCTTTAGTAACGACAATATCTCGATTTGACAGTAACTCTTTTAAAGCATTACATTCTTCTTTGTTGAGATTGGGGTTAAATGGTGGAAAGGACTTCGATGTTATTATCTGGTTGACACAATGTTTAATTGTTTCTTTTTGATCAATGTTTAGATCGCTTTTTATCAGGGACTTCTCAACCGACGCAACTATATTGGATACAGGTACCTTTTTCGAAATCGCAAAATTCGAATTGTAACGTAAAATCCTTTTTGGAATTTAGCTCGGCTTAAAACAAGAAAGGTTAGATATTACTTCATTATCCGAAAAGGTTCCTGAGTTTGCGCAGCGGAATTTTCCTTTTTGTTGTTGTTATTCGATAGTTTTTCAAATTTTTTTCTAATGTCATTTTATGAGTAAACGACATATTGTAACTCCTAGATCAAGTTTTGCCGTCCAGGTCAGAAAAATCTGGCAACGTTTTAGCCAGTAAAAGATGTAGGTCATACAGTTCGACCTCAACGTTTGCAATATTTTTCCTCGTATCTTTAACAACAGCTCTTAATAGTGCAAATGAATCATTAGACTTGGCTTTTTTGACGTTATGGGATTTTCGTAAGTTGCATTTCACAGATATAAAATTTGGTAATATCTGGTATATCTTACATCGAAGCAAGAAGTTTTGGTAGTTCAGTAATCTGAACTTCTTAGTTCTTGATCTTGATTATGAAGAACTCACTGTCTGCGACCATCAACCGTTTTTCGAAGCTGAGGATAAAGAAGTTCAGATTACTGAACCACCTAAACTTCTTGCTTCGATGTAAGAGATGCCAGATATTACCAAATTTTATATCTGTAAAATGCAACTTACGAACATCCCATAACGTCAAGAAAGCCATATCTAATGCTTCGTTTGCACTATTAAGAGCTGTTATTAAAGATACGAGTTAAAATATTGCAAACGTTGAGTCGAACTGTATGACCTACATCTTTTACTGGCTAAAACGTTGCCAGATGTTACTGACCTGGACGGCAAAACTTGATCTAGGGGTTACAATATGTCGTTTACTCATAAAATGACATTAGAAAGAAAATTTGAAAAACTATCGAATAACAACAACAATAAAAAAAATTTCGCTGCGCAAACTCAGGATGCCTTTTCGGATAATGAAGTAATATCTAACCTTTCTTGTTTTAAGCCGAGCGAAATTCCAAAAAGGATTTACGTTACAATTCGAATTTTGCGATTTCGAAAAAGGTACCTGTATCCAATATAGTTGCGTCGGTTGAGGAGTCACTGACAAAAAGCGATCTAAACATTGATCAAAAAGAAACAATTAGACATTGTGTTAGCCAGATAATAACATAAAAGTCCTTTCCACCATTTAAACCCAATCTCAACAAAGAAGAATATAATGCTGTAAACGAATTAGTCAAATCGAGATATTTTCGTTACTAAAGCCGATAAAGGAGGACAAGTTGTTATTCTCGACAAAAAACGTTGTGAGACAGAAGTTGAAGAACTTATTTCCGAAGGACCCAATAAAGAAATAATAAAGGATCCATCGGAGAAACAATTAAAGCAAGTTCGAAAAGTGATATCAAGTTGTGTAACTCTTGACCAAAGTTCAAATGTCGTCTAAAGACTTCATATGCCCGTTGTCCGCGTTTCTATGCACTTCCGAAGATACATAAGATTGGTATTCCTTTCCATCCCATAGTCAGCAACATTGGCTCAGCTACACATAAGTTAGCCAAGTTTTTATCTTCAAAATTATCCGCCTTAACGACATCTACGAACAAAACAAGAGTAAAAATTCCATAGAGTTTGCCAATCGACTAAAACGACATCCGTACAAAGATCAATTCATGTTATCCTTCGATGTGAAATCCATGTTCACAAGCATCCCACTAAATGGAGCCCTCGAATCATTGAAAGTGAGTCTCACTGAACATCATTACAGTCAACTTGAAGTAGAAGAAATTTTGTACCAGACAAAACAGTTTCCTTTTTCGTGGAAGATTTTTCCAACAGACGGAAGGCCTTGCAATGGGTAGCCATTTGTCACCTTTTTTATAGGAAGTCTATGTGCGTCATTTTGAGGACGAATTCTTTCAGCTCGTTACGTTTGACCTTTGGATTCGATATGTTGATTATACTTTTGTTCTCTGTAAAAGCATGAATTCGGAAATACCTAAATTAGTGGAACTCATCAATTCAATTGATCCTCATAAACAATTCACATGTGAGACTGAAAATAATGGCTGCTTATCATTTCTTGACGTCCTTGTGTCACGCTCTGAAGGATCCTTTAGCACAACAGTTTATCGAAAACCATTGGCTGTTTCCTTGCAGTACACACGAGGATATACACGTTCCGTCGTAGATAAAGCTGTCCACAAATTTAGGAAACCAAAGCCTGTCTGCTCACTCATGCCGGTAGATCACCCAATACGACAGAATTCAGCGGTTATCCCATTTGCTCCACAGATTTGCTTTGGAATTTCAAAAATTCTCAAGAGTTTTAATTTTAAAATTATTTTCAAACCCATGAACAAGATCATTTTTTTCGGATCCAAAGATTACGTCGAAGACATAAATTCCTGGGGAATTTATCAGATACTTTGTGAATGTGGACTTTCGTTTATAGGGCAGACCCGCAGGGCTTTAACTTTCCGTGTGAAGGAACACCATACCTACGTACGGAATGTGAACTGAAGAAGTCGTCTATAGCCCAGCAGTTTCACGAAAACAACCATAAATTTCTGTTCGGAAACGCTATGCTCATTGAGAAACCTGATTCAACAATGAAGCTTAATGTATTAGAAGCTTTTCACATATACCGGAACTCTTCACTGCTTGTCAACGACATGACGTCGACTCCATTTCTTTCAAGCTCGTGGAAACAACTTACAAAAAACCGTGGCCGTCATAATTCGGATGATGTCACAATGATTTGAATGTTTACGCTCCATTCGTCCTGATGAAGCAGAGCCAGAAGCTCTGCGAAACTATAGTCGATATATAATAAACCTTTGATTGTGGTAATCGTTGATATTGCAATTCCAAAAGTTTGCTGGAATTACCCAGTTTAGGTTAAATCTAGACCTTTAATTTTGAAAACGTTTGAAAGAAAATATCACAATTTTCAAAAAGGATTTTTATAGTTAGTATTAAGATAAACCTCATGAATGTCCTTTGACGCAAAGAAGGATATATACAAAATCCGAGAGAAAGTGCGATTTGAGAAACACTTTCTAGTCAACGTCCCAAAGTAACAGTAAATGAAAATTGAAAGGAAATTTATGGATGCTTGAACCACGAAACAATGTTCGGTGAAAATATTTTCTGTAAAGTCCTCAGTCACATAAAATGTAGAAAGGCACAAGTCGCTAAGCGCTTGCTTATTCGAGCAGAAATTGACCTTAGAGTGATTTATCGTATAGAATTTGGAGACGGCGTTTTCCCCCATTTTTTGAAGGAGCTGGATCTGTATCCATAATACTAGGCAAGAGTGAAAGTCATCTGTTCACGAATATCTGCAGTTTCGTTTTTAACCGTGCTACGAAGGCATAGCTTTTCGTAGGTAAATATGCTTCATCTTTCTGCTTCAAAATGTTTTCCAGTGTTGAACAGAGCAGCGGAAAATCTGCAACTAGGAGACTCAATATTGATAATGTATTTTTGGTATCAACATTCTCTTTCATCTGCTGCGAAGTGACCACAATTTCGGGCAATAACTCTTAGGAATGTTTCGCATCAACTGGATTTTCCGTAAAAGTCCGTCATTGTCTTAATCCTTTAAGCGGCCGATGTACCTGAACTAAAAGTTGCCCAAATTTTCCTGCGCTCTTCAAACAGAAGTGTTCTTACAGCCACCCGGTTACACAGAAGCTACGGTAAAACAATTTCTTTCCCTATTTCATTTCAGGAGTATCGATTATAAATATGTCCCTGGTTGTAAGTGCTCTCGTACAGCCCTTGGTCTTGCAGAATGTAGTCTTATTCCCTTATAGTCCTTTATTCTCTGTTCCATTACCCAAGGATTTATTCGAAAAGAGTAGTCCTCCGGACACAGACATTATGACACTGGGTACAAAAATGTTACTCAAACATCTTTTCTCTTCTTTCTTAGGTTCGTCGCCATTTTTAAAGCATTACTAGCTGAAAAGATAATCAGTAGACAGGTAGGATTAATGACAATCATACCCCTAAATTACAAGCAACGCTGTCTGATGCGCAGGTTCACTGGTTCCTGTCACGTTCGGCCCGCTACTTAGACAGCGAATGTATTCGTTCGAGTTGATTTCAGCCTATTCTGTTAACCACGAGTTAATTCCAGCCAGTTAAAGGGTTAAACAGCTTTCTTATATGCTTGCAATGTATATTGGTTGTGCTCCACTCTTACAACCATATACACTGAAGTGCCAGAAAAACTGTTACATACAAGCTTATGTAAAATTAATAGCAACATCAGCTACGCGCGTATTCGGTTTTGTCCGCTAGTGCGTATATAAAGCGATAGACAGCCTTGCCAGCAGGCTGAGCTGTTTTCGGGATGAGAATGACAAGAAATAACGATTTAAGCGATTTTCAACGCGGTGTCATAGTTGGCGGTCGTGTGATGGGCCATAGTATTTCGGAGGTAGAAACGAAGTTCAGATTTTCATGGACGACCATTGCAACGGTGTCCCATGAAAACAATAATTCCGGCAAAACCTCCAACCTACCATACCAGTGCGGCCATAAAAAGACATTGCGGGAACGTGAACATCGTCGGCTGTCAAGAATCTTTTCACGAGATATGCGTGCAACACTCTTGCAGGTATAATTGGATTTCAATGTTGGAGCCTCAGCCAGCATCAACGTCCGGACTGTGCAAAGTACCCTGCACGATATGGGCTTTGGGCGCCGACGCCCATTTCGAGTCCCCTTGATGGGTGCACGACACAGAGCTATGCACCTCGCTTGGGCACGGCAACACCGCCACCGGAAACTTGATGACTGCAAACAAGTAGCCTGCTCTGACAAGTCGCATTACCAAATGTATCGGGCAGATGGAATGATTCGTGTGTGTGTGTGGCGCAAACCCTATCAGGCCATGGATATCGCCTGTGAGCAAGGAACTATACCGTCTGGTGGGGGGTCCGTAATGGTGTGGGGTGTGTTTATCTGGACTTCACTGGGAACCCTGGTACGTCTACAAACGTCTGTGACCGACCAACGCTATGTGCGTATCCTTTCTGACGAGGTACACCCGTTAATGTCCTGCATTCATGCTGATGGGTTGGGCCTGTTCCCACAGTACAATGCACCTCCACACAGGTGTCGGGACGCCAAATTATGGTTAGAGGAGCATTCATCTAAGTTTGTTGTGTTGCCATTCTTACCCAAGTACCTAGATCTGAACGTGATAGAACACATTTGGGATGCCATGCAAACGCGCTATCGAACACAGGAATCCGAGACCTCGGAAACACCGGAATTGTGGAACGCTCTGCAGGAAGTATGGTTTGTATTGCCTACAGTCTATTTCCAGAAGCTGGTGGCGTCCAGGCCCTGTCGTAGTTCTGCAGTCCTGCGCTTCCGCGTGGCAGCTACTAAGCATTAGACAGGTGTACCAGTTTTTCTGGCACTTCAGTGTATATCTACCTGTAAATAACCATCTAACTATTTATGATACTGACGATAAGAAAAAAAATATCTTTGCTTTTAACTACTGGAATACTTTCTACACCAGTATTGCAGAGACCAACACGCACTTTTAATGAACACCGTATGTCTTTATTATTATTTTCGAAAACATGAAAATTGCTGTACCGTGATTTATAAATGTATATGCAAACTTTATACAACTCCCATGAAAATGTCACACATTTTTTCATACAAAACAATAAACTAATAGGTATATGTATACTCTAAATATGTTCTACATAAAGCATGTAGATATATCTATCGTATATATGCACAATAGGTTTCATTGCTTTCCGTATACTTACCGATTTGTACCAAATTACTAGGTATTTAATTTAAAATCAAAGTGTGCGTTTTCATATTTGGAAAGAAAATTGTTATATAAGTACTTTTGTTTTGTGAATTTCAAAAGGTGGTGTGTATATTTAAAACAAATAATGTTGGTTAATTTAATATTTTCTATTTTGATTACAACATTTTAATTGTTTTTCAGTTTAGAGTTTGTGTCTACTAGAAATTTGACCTCATACTTACATTTGGGGAAATACACATTTTGTCAATTTTTCAAGAACAGATTTCATCTTTGGTATTACTTCTAAGTATTAACATAAATTATGGTTTTAATTTAAAATAAATTCTACAATTATTTTTAATGGTATTTCATGCTTACCTTCTTTTATTCAACACAGAAAAAATATCATGTATCGTACTTAGAACGGCAGTACCATTTAATCCATTAAGCCCGAATGTTTTAAATCTGAAACTGTATCCCTTGGAAGTCATGAGACTTTTAGCTTACAGAAAATCCGTGAGAAAACAATTTGTTACGGATTTTGCACTTAAATCCACCCCACCAAATCCTCTCAACCGCTGTGTTGATGCCCCCACCTAATTTTTGGAGAGTGATTTAAATGACAGTCACTTTCTTTAAGTTTTAGAAATCACGAAAGAAAGTAAACAAATGTGTCACAAGGACGTGCCTAATAATAAAACTGATTTTTTCGTCAAGAAAATGCTTGATGCTGAAACGCATTAAGAACACGAACATTTCTTGAAAAATTCCCAAATCATGCTGATATCAGTTTAGCCAAATGTCGCTAAGTGGGTGAAATTTTAAAGATCAACTCCGAGAAATCTGTTTGTTCAGCACTATATTCAACTGAATCGATGCTGATAAGCGGTGATTCTTAAATACGCGTATAAATGTCCAATTTGCGTTTTGTTTCACAGTTTTGAGCAGAGTTAACGCAAAATTATTTAAACCGGTGAGCGTATTAGCGGCAGTCCTTCCACGAAGAAATAATATCCAATTGACAAACATTGCGTAAGAGCTATGTTTCATATATTTGTAAATTAAATTTTCGCGGAAGAGAAATACATGAAAATTTCATTCAACGAAACCCCAGAAAAAACTATTTAAAATAAAGATACTATCGCCTGCCTATTACTGCAATAATAGGTGATGGTTGAAACAAACTATACATGATTTCAAACAGAAGACATCGTTTTTTCCACGTTTATAAGTGAGCCACGGAAAAATTCTCATCGATTGCCACAGGGTTCAATTTCCGGTGGTGGCCGATGAGAATTTTTCCGTGACTCACTTGTAAACGTTGGAAGAGCGATGATTTCTGTTTGATGTTCCTAATCCACGTCAGTTGTGTGTATTAATTATTCATTTGCCTCCTAGTTATTTGTTCATTTGCTGTCTACCATCTTTTGTGAATCCTCAGCATTGTGCGGGGCTCCAAGAACCAACGTGCCATGTGGTTTGGAAGTTAATCGTATGTGTGTCTGGAGAACTTGGGGCAGCTGTCGTGCAGTGGTAGCATGTCCGGCGCGTAAGTGGAAGACCCTGGGTTTAATTCCCAGTGGCGGCGGCAGATTATGTTTCCGTGACTCACTTGTAAACGTGGAAAGAGCTATTACTTCTCTTTGATGTGCTTAATCTACGTCAATTGTGTGTATTAATTATAAA
Organism: Macrothele yani; assembly: GCA_039090855.1. NCBI lineage: Eukaryota > Metazoa > Arthropoda > Arachnida > Araneae > Macrothelidae > Macrothele > Macrothele yani. The sequence goes on along the minus strand of CM077018.1, from coordinate 16,860,550 downwards.
TGATTTGGTGGATAATTAAATTTCTTTAATATAAAAAAATCCTTCATTTTTACTCGTGAGGCTGAGAATTCTTTAAGAAAAAGAACGGAAAAAATACGATCAGTCAGTGAGCACACAAAAATGCAAACCCATGAAATTAAAAATTAATCTTCGTCTGACATCTACCCACAAATCTGATGCATGTAAATGTCATCACAAAGTCGACGATGTGTATGAATCGCATTTACTGAGGTTTTTTTTATTACTCTGAAGATTTTTGCTATTCCTCGTTTCCGTATTAGGCGAAATCTGAACATCCTATTTTTCGGAATTTTTTTGTCTGGGTCATTGCCGACGATATTGAAACATGTATGACGAGAAATGCCATTAAACATACCATTATTTGTATTTTAAACGCAATGCAAAATGATCGGCGCTCGGAAATCAGGTACCTCTAGAATTTCACGGAAATCAGGTACCTCTAGAATTTCACGGAAATCAGATACCTCAAGAACTCTACCTTATTTGAAATGGAATGGTGCAATACGTTTCAGTATGTTCCCATTTTATTTGCGGCTTAGTGTGTTCAATCACCTGCCCTTCAGTGTCAACGCAGTCTCTGGGCACAATACACATTTTTTTTTCTTGTACACTGAATTATTATTAAGGTTTTTAATTCTTATTTGCTAATTAAACAGTATAATCTAATAAATACCGGTTCGTGATTGTGGGATTTCACAAAATTAGTTATTTTAAATTTTGAAAAAATGGTCACATTACATGTAACACAGAAAATGAAAAAGACCAGCTTACGGGCTTGCAGTAATGGATTAATAATGAAATAATATACAAGATTTGTTGGTTTGTTTTGAATATGGGTTATTTAATACGGGGAAGATAATTTTTTAAGCAAAATAAATTTTCGAAATTAATGCCTAATGAACTGTCAGAAATATATTATTTATACTTCTGGGAGTGTATTTTGTAAACAGAAAATCCTATCAAAAGGAAATTTCGAACTACCTTATTTGAAATGGAATGGTGCAGGTATTTGAGGTAAATGGTAGATATCCTTAATGTTGAAGTGCAGGCCTTATGTGCCGGGGTTGTTAGGTAAACAACTTGCCTATCAAGATAATATTTTTCACCGAGATAAACATCAAGAGACTCATTTTATTTTCCTTGAAAATAAATTTATTTTAAAATACCACTGCAATTAAATATAGATCTCACTATTTCCTGGACAACTCTGTCGTTCGCCATTAAAAAGGCGTTTCTGTTAACATTTATAAACGAGGAGATTTCTGTAGGTTAAAAATACGATGAACTCAATGAGGTACTAAATAAAAATTAAAAATGTATATAAGAAGCATACGAAGTTTTGCAAAATTTAAATGCCATTAAGACTTTTGCAATAAAAGAGAACTCAGATTCACGAAATTTCCAGAGGTGGCTACATCTATTGGGAGCAACTTACCAAAAACAAGTCAAAATCATCACTGATTTCGAATTTCTTTTAAGACGCGTACTGAAGAGCCAAATCATTTTGACCAGCGGATGCTTAATGCGATCTGCTGAAACTGCAGGTGAATGACGGGACTTGTGAAGCTCATGAAACGGTATAAATAAAATATGATTCTAAGATACGTTAGTTAGTGCAAGTCATTCTCTTCTCATAGGAAAGGCAACGGACGGATGCGAGTTTGACAGCATACAAACTGTAGAGGCCAGACGGTTGGTTCAAAGCATTTCCCAGAAGGCAAGGCTTCTTGGATTCTTACGATCAGCCGTGATTGGTGTCTTCAGAAACTGGTCCGAGGAGAGAAACTAACTAACCGCAGCGCAAACAAAGTTCTTGCCGGCAATGGTTCTTCGATGTTGGAGTGAACGAAGACTATCACTTAATAGCAGGGTCACACAAAACCAATAACGTTTCGCAACTCGCCGCTTTAAATCTTGTCGACAACACTGAACTGCCACAATACACAACACATCGAAACTTATTAAAAATGACGCTGCACAGCCGCTAGCAGTTCAAAGTGCCCATTTTAATCTCGGTTCACCATCGAAAGGGCTTACAATGTCCGAGCAAAACTCAAAACGGGACTTTGAATTTTTAGAAGAAGGTTGTGTTGTCCGATAAATATCTCTTCCTGTTGCACCATGTAAGCGGCCGGCTAAGTGTTCAGTTTTTGGGTGTGGAAGTACTTTTTCCTATTTCAAATCTATAACAGTGCGCAGAAGATTACTTATACCTTTCAATGTTCTAATCAGGTTATTTTACGGTAAATATTTTCACTACCGGCAGAGCCAACATAGTTTTCGATATTCTTAATTCTTTCTTTTGAGTGTTTGTGCAACGGATTACATGTATCTCCTGTTATTTTTATTTTCTATGCTTCCAAGTTTGTTCGGTATAACTACATGTCGATGAGTACACTAGTGCTGCCGCACGTCCTCATAGACAATAGTAAAGGATGATTAAAGAGGTTAATGGCGGGAAAATCCTGTTTCTTTGAATTACATTTAAGACCTCGAAAGTATAATGCTGCACATAATTTACTAAAAGTTTAAGCTATTTTAATTAATATTCTAGCACTTTAACTTTGATATTAAAAATACATTGAATGAGATCACTGATAAAAAATATACTGAAATAAAAACTGTTGTATGTCCCCATCAATGGTTGTGGTTGAAAATCATTGTAACTGTTCTAGAGTAAATTCATCATTACTCTTCCTGTTTTGTGACATTGTGCACTTCATATCATGGTATGTCCTTCAGGTTATAAATATTTTTATATTTGGGTATTTTTCAGTGAAAAAAACTTAAACAATTCTGCTGTTGTTTTTTATTGATAGTTGATAACTTCACCTGCTTGAGTTTACGAAATTCCTTTTGTTAAATGAGTTTTCCAGTGTCACCATTCAATGGACATATGTTTGTTTGGTCGGAGTACATGAATTTATTCATATCTCTCATCCAAATTTTAAACGAATGTGTGGAGCTCACGGACAAATGTTTTAAAATTTATAATGCCTCTAAGTATTACCCAGATGTATGTGTCTTAAGTACTTTCATATGGAACAAAATTTTGGGTTCGCACTGCATTTTTAAAATATTTCTGCTTTGATTTCACAACGCTAATTAATTTATTAACTCTTTGCTATATTATAAGCAGATTTGTATTTATTATGTCTTTTTGATGAGCTAAGTGTTTTCCGAACTGGATGATTACTGAAAATTCTGAATATGTTTAGCAGCTTACGCATCGACAGGGTGAAAATGTTCTGTTTCTGCTCTTGTTCGAAATCGGGGCCAGTCTTTGTATTCATCGGGAGATCTGTTTTCCCCCGTATTCCTGTACACAGGAATATGTCCAAGGTTCTTCAAATGTATCCCTTATGTCATATTTTGGTGTTTAGCTGCGGTATGTCTGGGTGTCTCTCATCAATAAAAAATCTTCAAAATGACTGATTTTGCGATGCAAGTAATTTCCATTGTTTTTTTGACCTCTGTCTTTCTGAACGAATGCGTACACGTAATGTTTTTTGTTTAGGGATTAAAGACTACCGTGAGCATTTCAATGGACTATAAGCGGTTGCCAGTCCCTAATTTTAAGGCCGTTGTTTCCATGCAGGGAAGGGAGAGAGGCAGCGCAGTATGACAAACACGACATACATGATCCACCGGGATTCGAAAACGGACCCACTAGGGCAAACGGTGATGAGCAAGTGCTTGGACCACATCACAACGTTTCAGCGTATGCGTAATTACGCCTTTTATGAATTCTGTCAGAATCCCGGATTTCGTTTATATTTGCATAAGTTACCTTACACGGATAACTTGTACTCTCAATAATATAGATAATTCATAACGCTAGACGCTCGTTTGAGATACACATTGAGACTGCTGCTGGTGGATGATTTTCTGGAAAGCTCATCATTCCCTAGTAGGGGATTATGACATTCTGGAAGTCGCCATGTACTTGTTCACCGTTGGATGCAATGTTTCATTAATGCTGACATTATTTCTAGACCTCAATCCGATGTTTTAAGAAGATAATGTGCCGTGTAATAGTGACCGTGTCGTCCAGATCTAGTTTGAGAAACATTTGAATGAGTTCTTCCACGGGTGACAGTAAGACCAGTTATGAAAAAGAACTGAACATATTTCAGACCCCGTTGATCTGCAGTTGGGATGTAGCAACTTTCCCTTAGAGATATTTATGGACCTTCAGATGTCCTTACATGGATAGTAAACGTCATAAGGGGGATGAACACCTTTCCGGGGACAGGTAGACTGTGTGTACGACGTCACATCACCCCTGTGGTGTGCTTCTCATGGAATATCCACAAACCACAAAGACAGTGGTTAAAATGTTTCGCCCTTGCTTATATTTGAATGTTATTTTAAAAGCCTTTTTTTCCATGGCACTTCAAATTTGTTATCGCACATGGTACACAATATTTAAATGTGTATTAACTAATTTCTTTCTTACACTGAAAACCTTTTTTCAGTAATTGTGAGGGATAACTTCACAGTTATTTTGTATAAAAGTGTGTTTGCAAGCTCATGCACCCCTTCAACTGACGTGCTAATCTTTCGTTTTTAACTAAAGATTACCTTGGAAGGAAGTGATGTAATGATAGTTTCACAAAGATTTCGAGACATATCTTTGGATGGGTTACAAAAGAATAGATTATTCTATATCTTCTTCCTGCATTGTATTCCGCCAGGTGGTCTAAAGAAGGCACTTTGTTCTAACAGCAGTGTCCCATATTATCCACAACCCCATATTGTTAATGTGCATGGTAGTTTTCAACAGAGTAAATGGATGTACGTATATGTACAGAGGTGTGAGCAAGCCTTGAAACACCTGCTTCGACATGGTTGCCAACATATTTGAATAGCAATAAAACATAAAAAAAAGGGATACTAACCTATATTATATACCAAATAAAAGGAAAATTCATGCAGACTTTAAATAAAAAAACAGATCCTCCATATTACTCTGTGTTTATTCGGGATTCCGCAATGACTTGTATGGTACCACACAACCACATCACTTCCGGTTGAAATAAAGAACGATTCAAGAACTCATCTGTATTAATCAATCAGAGGCCGAAACGTTATCAGCAATCTCAGGTGAATGGTTCTGAACTGTTATTGGTTAATTTCTAATCATCTGTGTGGCTATATAAAGGAACAAACGTCATTCAAACTCCTTTTATGATGGCGCAAAAGACTTTGTGTGCTGAAGACAGTTACGGTATCGTAATATTGCATCGGGAATGTCTTTCTCCGCCGAATTACTTAAAAAGGAATTGTCAGAATTCTCCAGTGTTCAGGATAATTAAGCGTCATACAGAAAGAGGATCCGTCACTCATTATTAACGCATTGGACAGGCACCATGTTCATTGAAAACAGACAGTTAAGTTTTTAACAGACTTAGTCACGCAAATCGAATGCTGACATCACCGGATCTGGCAAGAGAATGTTCCGAGATGTTTTTTGTTTTTTTTGTTTGTTTCTTATTTAATTTTTGATTGGAGGTTTAACGACTACCGTTTGCAACTCAGTGTGGTAATAAGCAGTTTGTCGTCCATAACTTAGGGTCACTAGTTCCAGGGAAGGGAGAGAGTCAATGCCGTAATACAATCGCAAAATCCATTTCTCACCGGGATTCGAACCCGGACCTATCACTGACGAATGGTGAGAAGCCGTCGCCCAGACCACAACGCCATCAGGGCGGCGGTCCGAAAGTACATCAGTTCCTGTTCTTCTTAGACAGGATCAAGAACTCAGCTGTATTAACGGTTTTACAGTCCACGTCGACTACTATCCTTGGGACTGTTAGCGGTAAAGCAAAGAAGAAAGCACTGATGTCAGAACACCAGCGAAAAGCTCGACTACTCTCGACTAAGCAATACTGATATTGGTCGACGGTTTACAGGGGAAAAAATTTAAATAGTGATGAATCCACATTTTCTATTGCTGCAAGTAATGGTACCTTATACACTGACGGAAAAAATCCCCACACCACGAAAAAATAGTTGCAGAGTAATGAAATGGCGGCAATACATTTGTATAGGTAACATATTTAATCGATTAAGGTTTCAAGATCACAGCTTATTGTAAGCGCGAGTAGAGCCATTTTTAAATTGGAAATGCTGGTACATTAATAACCGGTGTAACCGCCAGAATAATGAATGCAAGCACGCAAACGTTCATGCATTGTGTCGTACAGGTGCTGGATGTCAGTTTGCGGGATGGAGTTCCATGCCTGTTGCACTTGGTCGGTCAATACAGGGACGGTTAATGCTGGTTGGGGGTAACGCTGGGGTTGTCGTCCAATGATGTCCTATACGTGCTCGATTGGTGAAAGATCTGGTGCTCTAGCAGGCCACGGCAACATGTCGACACTCTGTAGAGCATGTTGGGTTACAACAGCGGTATGCGGGAGAGCTTTATCCTGTTTGAAAACACCCCCTGGAATGCTGTTCATGAATGGCAGCACAACAAGTTCAATCACCAGACCGACGTACAACTGTGCCGTCAGGGTGCGTTGGATAACCACGAGAGTGCTCCTGCTGTCATAGGAAATTGCTCAACAGACCATAACTCCAGGTGTAGGTCCAATGTGTCTCGGCCGCAGACAGGTTGGTTGGAGGAGCTCACCTGGCCTCCTTCTAACCAACACACGGCCATCACTGGCACCCAGGCAGAACTGGCTTTCATCAGAAAACGTAAAAGATCTCCACTCCGTCCTCCAATGAGCTCTAGCTTGACACCACTGACGTCGCAAACGGCAGTGGTTTGGAGTAAGGGGAATTCACGCTACAGGGCGTCTGTCTCGGAGCTGTCCTTCAAATAACCGATTTGTAACAGTTCGTTGTGTCACTGTGGTGTCAACTGCAGCTCGAATTGCTGCCGCAGACGCGGTACGATGCGCCACGGCCATACGCCGTACACGGCGGTCTTCCCTATCAGTAGAGCCACGTGGCCGGCCGGAACCCGGTCTTCTTGAGGCAGTACCTTCCCTTGACCACCGCTGCCAACAATCATGAACAGTGGCTACATTCCTGCCAAGTCGTTCTGCAATATTGCGGAAAGAAAATCCACCTTTTCGTAGCCCTATTACACGATCTCGTTCAAACTCCGTACGCTGTTGATAATGGCTTCTTCGTCTTCTTAAAGGCATTCTGGACTATTATCAACACACTACGTCGAATCTCAACGATAACTAATGCTCACGAACGTTACAGCGCGTATTTACAGCAAACCTGCTTTGCATGTTCCGAGGGGCGCTACTAGCGCCAAACGTATGCGCCGAGCGCGAAATTTGCATAAACGTCATCTATGCAAATGTGAAGATGTACTTTCACCGCCTACCAACTATCGTTTATCTAACACAACCCCTTCTTGGTGTTGGGATTTTTTTCCGGCAGTGTATATAAAGTGGTATCCAGGCGATGAATTCAAGTCAGAGTGCACTAAGCGAACCCTTAAGTACCCAACATCTGTAATGATTTGGTCTTGTATGCCAGCATCTGGAGTTGGGTGACTGTGTATTGTCGACTAAATGATGAATACAAAAACGTAAATTGGTGTCCTAACCGACGAAATGCTTCCTAGTGCTGCTGACTTATTCAATATAATGATGACCTTGTGCCCCAGTACGACAATGTCCTTTACCATCCAGGGAAGACTGTCTAAAACTGGTACACAACCAGCACGTGTTCTTCGTCTTAACTGGCGTGCATAATGTCCTGACTTAAATTAATCGAGAACTTGTGGAGGAAATTGAGTGTGGAAATATGGAAGAAGCAGCCAAGAAATAAGCAAGAGTTAACTGAAAGAACAAATCACAGATGGCAACGTGTAATTTCTGTTTTTTTATTGAAAAACATGACCGTGCGATGCCTAGAGGTGTGCTGTGGTGTTTAAGATTAAGGGATATGGCATCAAATAGTGGTATGTCTTGTGTTTCAGTAAGTGTATGCAAAAGTCCACTATATTCATTTTCAGCTGATTTTTTATGTAATTTCAAATGCATCAGTAAACAACTGATTTATTAGCCTTTTACTTAAGAAACGTTTAACGGATATATAACCCATACCCTGCATTTTTATCTCATATTTTTTATAACGCAGAAAAATGCTTAAATGTCAGGGCAGATTTGAAATCTACACGAATTTTTGTTTCATTTGGTATGTAATATATGATTGTACATCTTTCCTTATATGTTTTACTACTATTCAAGATGCTGGCAACCATGGCGAGGCAGGTGTAGCAAACCTTATGCAGTAGAGTGAATCGAAAAATCGCGAAATTTCTGATCGAAACACCCTAGTGCGGAAAAACTGTGAGTGAGCACAAATAAGAACTGTGTGAAATATTTTTCGAATCGGTTAACATCTTTGGCTCTGACCAGAGGTTAAAAGTTCGGAAATTTCACTAAAAATATGAAATCTTCGAGTGTCCGTCGAAAATACCAGAATTACGCGGATCGAAATGCCACAGTGCAGAAAAGGTTTTAATAACCATGAACAGCAAATGTATTAAGTATACTTTCAATCAAATAAAATGATCACTAATACGTTGTCAACTGCAAAAATAATGGATAAAACATAAAATCAAAACTATAACGAGAATTAACTTTCTCGAAGGACCCCTCTGAGAGCATATCAAACCCTCCGCTCTTTTTCAACATCAGATGGCTAAAAAACATTTTGAATGGGTCTTATCGAACAGATTTCCTTCGAATATTTACTTATGTTTCATTCTTTGAATAAAGAACTGAAAACTACAAAATTTGCTACAGCCAATGAACTTAAATTTATTTGAATTGTTATATAAAGAATATCTCATCTACGAAAATATTTAATGCTGAAAGAACGAAGTCTGAGATATTGACAAAAACTTTTGTCAAAGAATAATAAGAAATAAATGCCATTAGTTTTAACTGTTTCCTTCTCAATAGTGTGCCAGCGTTTAAAGTTCGTATTTCTCATCATAATTTTTTAAAAGCCTCAGCACCTAAAAATCTTGTTTCATAAATATGTTTTTGGAAAACAAAATAAAACACCGCTTTTCAGAGACCAAGCAAGGCCACATAAAAGGTATACAACCGAAGAACTAGTAAATACTTGAATTATACTTAAGTTTCCACCTTTATCCTAAATGATTTCTTAAAATTTGATACTCATACCCAGAAATTATAATAAAAAGAAATACACATAAATGACAAAAGAAAAATGTCAGATGTATGTACATAATGGGAAAACATTTTCTAAGTTATGCTGAACCATATAAAAAAATACGGTATTAAAATGATTTTGTCCAAATTGAAATCTCACATGTCATTTTCATTTAACCAAGAGTTAGGAGTTACGTCTAATAGAAACATGATTTTAAATATACTACCAATTTTCTTCCTTTTGTCCATGCACCGTTGCCTGATTTTAAACAAAAACCTTTCTCCGAGTGCAGTTGGAAAATTTGCGGGTTACTGATGGGTAAGAAACAAAAGTTTATCAGTAGTACAAATTTTCCTTTGTAATTTCTTGCCAAAAAAGAATTCGTTGGAATCATTGAGGATTTCATTACAACAGTCCGTTATCTGGAATCACAGTGTGAATTTCAAAAGTTTTCGAAAGCAAAGTCTTTTATAATCACTCCTGTCCTTTGAAATCGTAGACCTGGGATATTGAAGTCAGATTTAGAGATAACGTTGCTTATGGTACAAGATTTAAATGAGCAGAAGTACAAACCACAGCACACAATATACACATTATAACACAATATATGGTATCGTGTGCGCACAACACGAGCGGCAATAACTGCTCGTCCACGGCGTGGTATAGGCTGTAAAATGTTCAGGATGCCGTGCAGCGAAAGTATTTTGATGCCCTACCGATTCGTACCCAAAGTTCATTTTGGGTAAGTGGCGGAGTAGTGTAACGGGCCAAGCGTCAAGTGGCCGTATCTCAGAGCTGTGTAATGGAGGAAAAATCAGGTGTACGCCATTGACAACGAAGATGTTGAAAATATCTGGAAATCAGGATCAGTAAAATATATCGCGCCACATGTGGTCGGGAATTACACCGTTGAAAGATGACATCAGAAAAAGCTGATGATATAGCAAAATTTCAGCTTCCACAATTTACACGATGAATGGTGGGGCTTGCCATGTTTGCTGATCCTTATGAATCTGGAACGTGAATTGAACACAAAAATACACCGCCATTTGATTGCTTATTTGTGTTCCGTTTGTAGCTGCTTAATACACACCACTAGTAGTCATTCACCACGGTGTCGTCGTATAAGGATACGTCCATCATGGGTGCACCTTGAACCGTGACTCGTCGGTAAATATTATGAGCTGTCATTCTTCGCGCCACTGTCTGCGTGCGTTCTTCTCCCCATTATAGCCAGAGACGTTTGTGAGTTCACGTCAAGAGAAGTCGACGCAACTGGCTGCGAGCAAAGACACTTCTCTAAAGCAAACAGCGACGGAGAGAGCTAATAGGCCGCTTTGGTATGATGTCGTCCGCCAGTGTCACACTAACACTAGGGACGTGGCTGTTCTGTCCGAAAACATCATACTGTAGAAATGACGCTCTACCTATTTGTTCTTTCGTCCGTAGGATTCATACCCCTCATGTGGTTGCATCAGACCCCTTTCTTCCCACTGACGCCACACACTCATTGGGTTTTCGTTTCGCAGAACACGAGCAGCGATGCCGCGGAAGCAAATTCTGCCTTCCTGCAAAATAACGAATCTGTCCATTCATAATTCGTGATTTGTACTTACGGATTTCATATGCTACGTTGGGGACCCCAGTTAAAACCATTATTTTACTGCCATAATTATCGCGAATTGACGTAGGCAGATTAATCGAATACTTATATAATAAAATATATTTAGTTTTTAAAGTTATTTATCAAACTTATTACCGCTCGGCAACGTTTTACACACATTAGGGTTTGTTTCCTTTATAAAAAAGATTACATATCTTGCTGTATCTCTTCATACATCTAAACAAACAGCAGTATCGTTTGCAAACATAAATAGCTGTGGAAGAATATCATGCTATGGAAATATTTCATGTTTCGTCTCCAATTTCAGATTTCGTTTGCTTCTGTAGGGAAAGCTTTTAAAGACATTTTCCGGATGACATAAGTTTACATTAGAAAATGTAGCAAGAGAGTAAACAACGATAACTATTCCATGACTGCCCTCAAAATCCTGTTCACCTGTTTTCATATTGTCAAATATTATGCAAAATGTTCTCTACAGTCAAAGACGTCCTAATAAAAGAATAAGCAAATCTATGTCTCAATATCTAAAGGAGATATGAAAGAAATTTCTACAGAATAGATGAAATGTAACGATGGGAGTATATAGAAGAATGTTACAAATTGAAAAAATTCTGAAATGTGTTAAAAAACTTTGCAGCTGTTGTCACGTGGTTTTATGCGAGTAGAAAAACATGAATGGGAGTTTTTGATATTAGTGCTAAAGCATGGCGATATCTGTATAAAACGAACCATAGAATGAAGAAGGAGAAGCTTAAGATTGTTCTATTGGAAACAGTGTTAACCGTACAGCGGAAAGTTATGTGTGTGAAATTGTTCATGCAGACCAAATCAACCATGCAAATACATCGGCATTTTGTCGAATATATTCAGTGCTTAATCGCAGTGGCATGCCAAGGAATATGTTTCGAGGGAGGAGGAGTGTAGAAAATATTTTTTGGGAGGATTACGAAATTTATTTTTATACAGCTAAATGTCTTATGAGTGAATTTCTAAAATGTATGGCACAACCGCACAAAAATATTGAAGTACATACTGCTGAAAATTATTAATATTATTATTACCTATATCCTTAACACCACATAATGGTTGACCACTTGAATTTTGCTAATTATCAGTGAAGAAAACAAGTTGGGAAAATTGTATGGAATCCTGATAAAACGATTTACGGAGACAAACTATTTTCGGAAGAACTAATAAGCATGTCTAAGAAGGCTACATAAATTGAAATCCTGAAAAAGGTGTTCTGTGTTTTTTGTGTTTATGTTACAGAGTTGGTTTTGTTTTGATGTGATTCTAGTTATTTTAATCAAGACCCGTTGCCTTTCAGCGTGCTTTAGAGTAATGTGAAATAAGTAATGGAACTCAAATTTTGTTTGTTACAAATATTTATTTTTTCAAGTCGACCATCGCTGGGGATTGACCTAGCTTAATCAGGAGGAATGGCACGTAAATATTCAAATCGTATATGATATCATAAATGGTGTTTACAGTCACGGGTTTTAGTTAGTTGTTTTTACTCGCTTGATAGAATTGGGTTAGAATGCATGTCATTAGCAAGTTATGAAGACTTCTGATATATATGGAAAGTTTCCAAAATTTCAAGTTCGGTGGTTGAATATGGCTTGTCAACTAGTTTTTCTTCTTCAAAAAGAAATTGGTGGTCCTTTTCATAAGAGTGTTTAGCCATGCATGCCTTCTTTAGGTCACATTTCCGAATGTAGTTCTTCTGCTCCCTAAATCGAAAACGCAAAGCTCTGCGGGTCTGTTCTATACACGAAGCGCCACATTCAGATGAAATTCTCTAAATTTCCCACGAGTTTTTATCTTCAACATAGTCCTTCCATCTTAAAACGTTCATGTTGTCTATCGGTTTAAAAACCACTGCAAAATTAAAGGTTTTGATAATGTTCGAAATTTTGAAGGCAATGTGACGGAAAAATGGAATGATGGCAAGCTTTTCCTGCAATGGGCGTATCACAGGAGTTAACGAGGAGATAGGCTGCGGTTTACGGAATTTTGTCAGAGCTTTGTCTGTAATGGAAAGGTTGTATCCTCACTTTACTGCAACACGCTAAAGGAAATAAAGTAATTTTTTCAAACTATCTTTACCTGAACATATATGTATCGCGCGATATACGCAGCTGTAAAAGGCGCTGAGTTTTTGTTGCCAAGGGTGATCGGATTTGGAATTTGGAAGTGAGGAAACGGAGAAAGGCTTCTAATAAATTTTGGTTGCGAAAGATCCATTTGAGCGAGTAACCAGGATTTCAAGGAATAGTAGGCATCCGTTATTTTCATTTTCGTAGTTGAATTGAATATGAGGATTAATGGAATTTATAAGTTTGACAAATTCCGGAATTTCAGAATTTTTTCTTAATGACAAACCTAAACGGGCTAAATTTGGGGTATAGCATTCGGATCACATTGGTACGGAACACACGTTTCTACTGCGTGCAATGTTTTCGGAGATTGGGACACTTCGACAGTCGAAAACATTCCAGTAAAACACTGGCCACTGTAACTAGAAAGGCATTCTAATACAGGTCTGTGAACACATACTTTCCACATGATATATACACTCACGGACAATGAAATTTGCGCACCAAGAAGGAAGCATCGGATTTAACTGAAATTTGATGGACGTAATTATACAGATGAATAATATATATATATATGGCAACAGAGCTACGAGACAATTACAGAGGGATCTGTGGCACGCAGTCCTGTCATATTCAGTAGCGCGTCACACCGCCTCGTGCGGCGATACATGCTCCTATACAGTTCGGCATAGAGGCAAACAGACGCCTGATGTTGTCCTGCCGCACACTGGCCCACACGTGCTGGACGGTGTGCTCCAAATCCCGGATAGTGCGGCACAGCCGTAGCTCACGTTCCAACTGGACCTACACATGCTCGATAGGGGTCATGCTCGGGTAGCGGGCAGGCCATGGAAGTGTCTGGATATGACGTAGGCAGTCCTCGGCAACCCAAACCGTGTGCGGACGGACATTATCCTGCTGGTATAGCGTATCTGGAATCCCGGCCAGGAATGGGATCACATAGGGCCGTAATATCTCGTCCACATACCGCTGGCCAGATAATGATCCATGAACCACTACTAGAGCGGATCGGCTATCGTAGGCTATGGCTCACCAGACCATAATGCTTGCACTAGAGGTGTGGCGCTCGATAGCAAGGTTGGGTTTTTTCCGTTGACCCGCGGACCTCAACACACGGACACGATGATCATCAGTCCCAAAACAAAGCAGCACAACACGTCGCAGTCTGCGGTGTTCCGCGGCGCTCTGGCCTGTCACCACTGCAAACGGAGCCGGTGATGTCACGGTCTGAATAGCAGCACACGTAAGGGGTTCTGGATCGTTCGTTTCTGCGAGACGTCGGGAAATGGTTCGTGGGCACACATGGGCCGCTACATCTGTCTGTGGAACATGTCCACGTGGGATTCGTTTGTTCTGGAGCCCGACCCGGCGATCCTGTCTACTGGTGGTCCTCCTGTTCTGTCTGGAGCCGCTACGACGAGTGTCAGTGCCGTCACGTGTCCACTGCTCACAACACAATTGGACGGTATGGTCAGAACAATCCACGTGGAGGGCTATACGACGGGCCAACCTTCCTGCTGTTTTCTGTCCGAAGATCAGGCCTCTCTCAGAGCCCGTAATTTGCGCAAATCGATGTCTCTGGCGTCTATCCGTCATTATTTACACTCTGTATTCTTGCTTGCGTCTGGCGGTGCTTTTCGCTTTCATGGGGCATCGATTACACGCCGATTTATTAGGCGGCCAGCTGGTGCTTGCAGCGCCACCACGAGGTGTGCGGTCTTGCGCAATCGCACCAAACGTGGATCATTTGCATACCAGCACGCAGTTTAGTTATTTGCAAATTTTCGTGGTTGTAGCATGTTTTCTTCTAGGTGCGAAAATTCCATTGTCGGTGAATGTAATATGCGATCTTGAGAAAAACTGTGCATAACTGAAAACCAGATCGTGTATTACTCATGACCGGTTAACCAGGCCCATTTTTTTTATCGAAATGACGGTGAGTTGAATTATTTATCTTGATATGTTCCAACAGTTCGTTTTACCACAACGTCAAGAACAGCAACTCGATATGTAGTTCCAAAACGATGGTCCCCACGCTCCCTGGTCACTTGATGAGTGAGTGCTTCTTGGGAAGGCATTTCTGACCGTTTGGATTGGTCAAATTGTTCCGATTCAACTGTCTCTTTTCCGGATTCAACCACAGTACATTTTTTTTCTCAGGGAATGTAAAACACATTATATGCGGAAAGTGAATCGAAAGTTTTGTAACATTTGAATCAATTTATATCTTCATAAGTACCTTTACGACGAAAGCTGACAAGCATTCAAAGTATAGGCAATCGTGTTGCATCGTCGTGGCAATCGTGTTGCATCGTCGTTTGCCATCTGTCTGTCAGTTCTTCGATTCTGCGGCTGTGCCAGTTGTTGAACTTCGAAGCAAAGACATCCTTCTCCCCAGCTGCCGCCTTATCCTGGTTGACGAAGTGCCGGAAGCGAAGAAAGTGGGACATTGACCGGAACAAATAATAAACCGACGGGCATAGTCCGCACAATATGCTGGGTGTGGCATCAGCAAGATGCCCTCAAGTTCCTATAGTTTTGCCCGGGTCGTTCGCAATATTAGGCCGATCGTTGTCCTGCTTTAGGAAAACGCGTTTTCTGTTCACCAATACCGGGAACTTCTCCAAAACGGCATATATCCGCTCGCTCTAGCTAATCTTCACATTGTATGACAGTGTGACACCGTATGGTATTAGTTTAACCGCCTTCGATTGATAATTGTACTGTTGTCATGTATCCGTCAGGACAGGAAACACCATTATCTTTATGGCGATGTTTAGGTAATTGATATCACGATCCTTTACATGCTGCAAGTATCTCTAAGTTATACGAATGTTACACTAGATTTCTATATTTAAAAAAAAAATAACGCAATATTAAAAAAAAGTAAAGCTTTACGTCTACGTACTTCTCTTTGTCTTGCTTCAAATTTTCTTCATTTTTAAGTAGAGTTTACAAAAATGGTTTGTAACTTCCTTTTCAGACTGAGTCATGCGCAAATCTGATTTGAGGACAAATGGCTTGTAACTTTCTTTTCAGACTGAGTCAGAAGCACACATCTTTGAATGGTTGCTTTTACAAATCTATGCAAAGGGAAATATTTTCGACGAAAGCTAAGCATGGTTCAATCCATTGTAACACAATGCATACCAGAAATATTTGAAACGGCACTTCTTTTGATAGATCTACCCTACAGTATCTTCTTCGGTTCAGCTGTTTGCTTTATTTAATAATAATTTCATACTCTCAAATATAGGTCCGCTAGTTTATGATTTGATTTTGCTGTGTGGTACCTGTCTAAATAGCAGCAGGCTTTTTTATCCAAACAATTGGTAAGTAGTATGTAGTACCCCGCATTGTGAACATGCTACATGTTTGTTTAACAGATTACTGAAAAAAGGCAAATTGCTCCTTGCTTTTCAACGTGTTTGGCAAACATTTTCTGCAACGATTAGTATCATTACATGTGCTTTAGAATCTAATGACTTTGACAGGTATTTTTGAAAGCGGACCAAATATCGAATTATAAGGCGGAATGGATTTACCTCTTGTGCTGCTACGGTTTCATCAACCTCAATGAACAAAAAATTGGAAACAGCAGGGTATACGAACACGAAAAGGATGTGTATGGAAAACCTTTACCGAACCATTTAATTTTGACTAAATTTGAAACATATGACTCAGTTCTACACGTGGTACCCCTAGATTTAACTTAAAGCAGAGAACACGATTCTCAGGAATTATCTAATAGAGCCTTCCCGAAATCTGCAATAGTTTTTTTTTAATTTTGTATTAAACATTTTGTTAATTATAATAAACTGAAAGCAACTCTAAATGAAACAAGAATAACGTAAGATAGCTCAAACGTTTTCTTTTTAGAATAGTTTAAAAAAAATTTATGCCTTTATTTGGAAAATTAAACACATAAAGTGTCAAAGACTTCTTTTTTTTTATTGGAGGTTTAACGACCACCGTGAGCAACTCAATGGGCTGGGCCATTTGTTTTGCAAATTTTTGGAAGTTAATGCCAATATGTCTATCTTGAACGCATTTTTACAAATATTGTTGCAGTAATTACTGTAGGTATTTTAAACTCGGAACGTGATGGGTAATACCTGAATTAATATCTGAAATCAACAAAAGTAATGAGACTAGAAAATAATATTCAGTTGGGAGTATCAAATCTTTGTAGAGCAGGGATATGGACAGTCTTTGCATCTTGCTTATAATTACGGGCGTAAGGATTCCGCAAGATATATCTAACAAGTGAAATTTCACTATTATATTGCGAAACAGAGCACCTTACAAATTCGCCGAAGTATAAAATCCGTATGACAAAAAAATTAGTACATAAACGTTTCTTAGATAAATAAAAACCATCTTTAGCACCATTTCTGTGATACTCCCCATTCCTATGTTACTCCTTAGCTGATAATCACGAAAGTACTTAACCGCACTGTGTTCAAAAAGTGTTATTCTTGAATCATTGTATATAAATATTATTTTTTTCGAATCTTTACTGGAAAAAATGTAAGTTCCTGCATATATTAATGTTTTAATTTTAGAAATTAATTGAATTCCATTTTTGACAAGATCTTTTATATAATACTAGCACTCAGCTTTAAGCACTATACATAAAGATCTTATAGTTTTTCACAACAAATAGCATTATTTATATCTGGCAAATACATTTTAAAAATAATACTAGTTTTCAGCCAAACAGCAGTCATTAACTTCAAATTATTCGTTGCGTGCTTAGCACAATCCTAGATATCTGCTTCTGTGTAAAATATTCTATAGCGCATAAGGAGATTTCTCAGACGATGTATTTTATATTTTATTTCATAATTAACAAGAAAGAGCTATTCCTTCCTTACCAGTAATGTAAGTGCAGCACTGCAATATTATTGAGTCGCACTATTCAGGTTCTAGTTCGCTCTTCTCAGTTTCAGAACTACCAGTGTCAGAAGTACTATTCTACAAGTATGACACCCTCTGAGGTTCCAGTTAATACACAATACAAATTATATTGAACCGTGTGATTAAAACATAGGTGAAGATCTGTGCCAATCGCCCAGAAATAATGCTATATGGCAAAGAGGACGAGGAAGCAAATATTATCGACATGTGGCTTCCATTAGCCTGTAATATTCGAACTACCTATGCAACAAAAATCAACAAGTATGAGGGACTGGCTGCACAGTTTATACAGATGCAGAATCTGAAATCAGTTCACATACATCCACTAATTATACCTGCAACTGGTATAATTCCTCAGACTCTTATGACTCAGCTTGATGTTTTAAGTGTGCATCACCTGAGGTCCAAAATCCAAGAGGTATAATTCCTCAGACTCTTATGACTGAGCTTGATACGTTAAGTGTGCATCACCTGAGGTCCAAAATCCAAGAGGCAGTGATTTTGGATACATGTAACATAGTACGACGATTTTTATATCAAGAATGAATATGTCTTCACTTGACTTCAGGTCGGTACAGACAAGTGAACCATGCTATATATGCCAGTTGTATAGATGAGATAAGCATATAAAAGGTAATAATAATAATAACAATCGGAGAAAACTTCTTTATGACACTTATATTTACCAGTGTCTGCGATTAAATAAATAATACGCCACTACACTTAGTAAATGCAAATATTCCAGTAACATTTATAATAATATTCACAGGTGATCTCAGCTGTCTACATTTATACGGAGCTATTAGTGAAATTCAAAGAGAAAGGAAAGGTTTACTGCTAAATCAAAAATTAACCTGCCGGAAAGCAATAATAATAATGGATAAAAGCCATCCCTGTATTTATAAGAAATCTGAAAAGCGGAGTATATTTCCTGCATTTCTGCCAAGAATTGATAACACATATGTAACAGCCTCATTAACAAAATCTGTGGAAATCACCGTTACAACATTTTCTTAAATCTCTTCCCCTGCATATTTTGTAAGGTTCTGTATGGAATGCCAGTGACAAAAGTGTCAAATAAGTACATTGGTTTTGGAGAAAATTGAATACTATTCGCTCTGGCTTTTTTGCTTCCAATCTAAGTGATGTAATTAGCTTTCTCATTAGATATGTTTCATTTATCTTACGCACAAGGATTTAATAAATCGCGTAAAATTCTTTGTGTCAGAATTTAAAATTTCACTTTTAGCGTTGGTGCATTGGCTATTATAAGAACTACAATTGTTTTATTAGCTTGTCCGTTGTCGCAAAGACGAAGATGAGACCGTGCGTGTAGGCTGGAGGCAGCACAATGCCTTGATTATGAATTTTGGGTGTTACGGTGGTAAAAAGCAACACAGTGCTGGGGAATTTGTTTAAGTGAAAAAACGTCTGGACACATTGTACGTACGCAGACTGTCCTCGCCACCTGAAATGGATATCTACGCTGATGCAATCTTTCGAGGTACTTCATTTGCAAAAACATGATTCTTTGTTTCAACAAGATTCCACTTCGTCTTATCGCTCCGGTTTTCCGATTTAGTTCTTGGAGTATCGTACATATCATTTCGTTGTAATCGAATATTTCCCCCAGTTTTCGACTTTAAACCACATTGAGCATCGGTAAGACGAAGTGAAACGATGCTTTCGAGCCCAAACCCCACGATGCGATCTCTTGGAGGTTTGAAGACACAACGGTTGTCAAAGCGGAAAATGACATTACTAGAACGTTTCCAAATCATATTAGCTTCCATGTGACGACCTGTTGCTGTTTTGCTGAGGGTGTGAAATGGTTCCACAAGTTACGAGATGTTTTTTTTTTCTTTTCTTATTTGGGGGTGTAACTACTACCATGAGCAACTCGATTGGCTATGAACAGTCAGAATACCTAATTCAGGGCTACTTGTTCCAGGGAAGGGAGAAAGCCAGCGTCCTAAGACAAACACAACTTTCATTTCTCACCGAGACATGATTCCCAACTCCTCTCGCGCGAATGATCACAAACCAGTACTTATACCACTGTACGACAGGGGCGGCCAAGACGTGTGTGTGTGGTACACAATCTGCCTTTTCAGTGAATGTCACAGGTTTAAAACATAGCTTATTATTGCAGCATTCTCTACGTTTCTTATAGTTGGAGGGCATTATCCATATTTTATGGTTACAATTTCAATTAAAAAGTGAAAATTGTTGTTTAAATCAAGAAAGATGTTCCTACCCTTTCAGCTACATGATTTGTGTAAAACATGATTTCCTTTTGGCATCTGCTTACCTCAGACTGGACAAGGTACGCACACATTTCCTAAGAAAAGGAGAAAAGGAATCGTAACCTTCGATATACTTTCTAGAATACAAATTTACACAGAGTGAAGAAAAGTCTGGTTTTGAAACATTTCTATAAGCCAATTCCAGATATTTGTAGAATTTTCCATTCAGGAAACCGTTACTAGCAAATTAAAAAAAAAATAATCAATTATCTAAAACGATATGTCATCTCTGTTTCTTTTAAATTGTATTCTGGAAAAAAAATGTCAACGTTTCAACAATTTCCCGAAGAATTTCATAACAAAATTTCAGGAAAAAGTATACACTCATATTTCTATAAAAATAGAGTAACACTTCGGAGAGTAGAAGCTCCATATTGTCCTAGAAAAATATATTATGATTACTTTGTTTCTACACAAAACTATCTGAAAATGATTACATTGGGTTCATTTGCGATGTGCGGATTTGTGAGAGTTTGAGTGTTTCGATTATAAAGATTTCCCCTGTTCTGGTGAATTGTTAGTAAGATTGTGTTTTTTGAAAATAATTTTCATGAATAACATTTTGCTTGTCTGCATTGTGTAAATGTTAAAAGCTTCATCAAGATAATCGCATTTTCACCTAGGTTCTTGCCGAAAAATAAGATATTTTATTTCATCGAAGCCAGGTGATTCTCTTGCAGTTTTGAAAGAGAATAATTTCTAGATTAAATTTAATTTCGTTATTCCCTACAAGAAAATTCTTTAAATTTACGTCTAGTGTCAAAGCTGTGGAATCAAAAATTCATAATAGTCAACGAAAATTGATGAACGTAGTAGTCCTAATAAAACACTAGATTGCATTTGTAAAATTAAACATTAGCTAAATGTTTTTTCACTTTGCAACAACGCTAACTCTATTCAGCTTTCAAGTAATTTGAAATAAAGTTTCACAGTGGGTTTAACCACTTGGCGGAAATAATTCAGCAATTTTCCTTGGCTTAACATTTCCCTTTTTTTTTCTTGTAGGACTTCCGTCCACAGTGAGTAGAATTTTGGTCCCAGCCACCTGCAGCGAGATCGCCTTTTTGGCAGGACATAGAAACGGAAGTAATGAGAGCAAGTCTAGCGACTTTGACAGAACAGTTTGTAGTGAAATTAGAGTACAGTAGATAGCGCCACCGTACAAATACGATGTTGCACATAGAGGGTGAGAGAATTTCAGGGAGTCATAGGAAAGGATACTCATTTAACCAGTGGGTCCAGCCTGGGGGCCGTCACTTATCGTGCTAGTCCGATATTCAGCGATTGTTAGTAAATCACACCATCTCTGAAAGATTGGCCCAGGTTCGAACCTGGGGACCTTGCATCGATAGTCTGAATCGCTAACCACTAAGCCATCCGCGGCTCCGCTAAACCTTTTTCAAGGTCACGTTTTAAATATACTTTTTTTTCAAACAAATAACTGACAGACTATCTGTACTAATCCCAAGATAAGTCTCTTAACAGTCTGGGAAAGAAACAAATTTCATTTCCGTTTTAACTTCAGCACTGAGTTGTGTAAACAATTGTTACATCAACGGCGGATTGTTTCGATAAAAGTTACCGTCTTTGCGGAAGTGCATCTCTTGCGTCCCACTTGAGAGTTGAAACTAAATGCCACTGATTCACAATAATGATACTATTAGGATTGGAATGGCGGTCTCCTGGCACTTGAGTTAACAATAACCGCACCAAGTTTTTCCTTGTCACACACACACACACACACACACACACACACACACACACACACACACACACACACACATATTTATTGACGTACTGGGCTGTCGTAGGTAGGGTGATCAGCTGGTCGTCGGCAGAATTTACAAGACTAACTATCCTCACCGTTATAAATATAATAACTATCCTCCAGCGTTTACAAGACTCACTTTCATCTCCGTAATCCTTTGCGAGAATTTCCCCGTCACGATTACAGAGCGAAAACGACGCTGGTTGAGAGTACCTGATTGCTGAATAACTTTCCGTACTTCTCGTTCGGAAGGACGCTCTGGATCAACGGCTCCTCCAAGTATCCAATCCCCGAGGACAGTAGCGCGGACGGCGCAACTCTCTCCAAGTCGCACTGAGTTACTCTTCCGTGATTTCACGAACACCCAGATTTACAGCTTAACAAAACTCGTAGGTCGATACGTTCTTTTAGGAAGTTGTCTTTCTCCGGCGTTAAAGTATCTTAATTAGTAATTAAAGCAAACTGCACCGCATCAGGTTGAAAGTGATATGATAAAATTTGAGTTTAAAACAATCACTGGAAATTATGTGAAGATTAAAAGTACAACAAAATATTGAAGAATGCAGACATTCACAGCTGGATACACAAAATTGGCTGCTGTACTGCATATATCAAAGAGACGTCATGAAACTCGCTAAAAAAAACCTCCAAACGAAAGTTAAAGAAAATCCATTACATAAAAAGCGACAGAGTTTTGTAACAATTAGGTCGACCTGTTGTTCGAGTCTCTTGTCACGTGTCACTTTACGTCGGCACTTCTTCCGAAAAATTGAGTTCACAAATGTTGTGGGATAGCTACGTGATTGGTATTTTTCTTTCTTTTGTAGTTTTCCGTTTCTTACGTTTTGTTCAATTGGTTCTGTTCATCACAGGGGGAGGTCTCTACTGTTATTTATTCACTGAAGTGCCAAAAGACATGGGATACGTGCCTAGGGTCGTTCAGGAACTCCTCTAGCCCGACAAAGTTCATCAACACGCTGAGGCATCGATTCCAAAATTGGCTGGAAGACTTCTGGAGCGATTTTGAGCCATGGGGTCTGAATAGCCCTCCATAGTTTTCTGATATTTGTAGGTGCAAGATATTGGGTTCGAATGTACCTTTCCACCACGTCAAATAAGTACGGTCTGGCTTTCATGTGGGGCAAACATGGTGGACACACCATCCGTTTGAACTGTCCAGAATGCTCTTCGAACCAATTTTGGACAACCTGGTGCTGATGACATGATGCATTATGCGTTCTGGAAATCCAAACGTTTTGGGGGTACATGAAATCCACGAAAGGCTGCAAAAGGTCACCCAGAAGGGCAACCAAGTGATTACCAGTTAATGACGTTTTTACAAGGACCCAAACCGTGCCACATCAAGACAACCCACACAGGTATGGAACCACTACCAGCTGGCTCAGTGCCTTGTTGACAGGCTGAGACCCTGGCCTCATGAGGTGTGCGTTGCACCCGAACCCTACCATCAGCTTGTAATAACTGGTCACGTGACTCATCGCACCACGCCACATGTTACCAGTCTTCCAGGGTCCAATTACCGTATTCACGTACTCAAGTGAGACGCTGTGTCCGTTGTAGTGGTGCTAACAAAGACACTCTGGTGGGTCTTCTGCTCGCATACCCCATGGCAGCTAAATTACTGTGTACTAACCGAATGTATATGTCTCTAGCACATTATACATTGAATGTGGATGTTATTTGAGCCAGTGTCGCTTGTCTGTATACATGGACAATCCTGGTCATACACCGCTGGTCACAGACAATCAACACCCGTGGCAGACCTATGCGCTGTTCACGGTAGGCGGTAATGCATGTGTGTGAGGTATTCTCGGTGCATACGTGATTCGCTGGATTAAGGAATGTTGAATGTTCACACAACTTCGTAAATTGAATGCCCCCTCAGTCTAGCTTTCATTACCATGCCTCGTTCAAACTCCGATAATTCACGTCGGCTTGTCGTAATCCTACCGGCAGTTGTTCAGCCTGTCTCACGAGATAACATCTCGCCACTGATAAAGATCATAGCTTTGTGAAAGCATTTATGCGACAGCAGTGCCACTTAAATAATTGTATACTCTTATCCTATGACTTTTGGCACTTCAGTGTAGTTGATTGCTTTAAATGAAATAATGCGGAGAAATATAGCGTATAAGTATATCTGTTAAATTCGTTTAAAAATTTTTGATACGCAAACAAACCGCAATAATTGCTACCACATATCAGTCACAAAAGCTGTGTGAAATAATCTCTCATTGTCGATAACACATGGTGACCAAAAAAATGATTAATTTCTCAAATTGAAATTACATAAAATATTTCAGATCCCAAAGAAGAATTACACGGTACAACACGGAATTTTGTTTCCATTTAGATACGAGCGCGTTTAGCATTATTTTGGGTTACTGATTACGAATACCGCATCGGTGTTTCTAAATTTGCTCTTATTCTTGAGATTGTATGTCCGCATTGAAAAATATATAACATGTGAAAAACATTAATGGTCCTACATTCCCGACCCGCATATCACATACTGATCAATACTGTGAATTCTGTTTCACAGGAAGTTTTACTCCCTTTAAAAAAATAAATGAGAATGTGCCCTGGAAGGGAGAATTAGTTTGTGTGATATCTTCGGAAGAGAAACAAATACCGAAGTGAAGAAAAGAATTTGACTAACTATTATTATCCAAACAATATTATTTTACGATTTTCAACTGTCTATGTAGTCCAGGTTTCGTGCAATGATATATTTTGATAAAAAATATAATGTTTAGTTTGGTACAAATTTCAAATTCAGCCATAGTGTTCAATGGGTGTCCTTCAAAAGCGGCTTGTTCCGTTGATCAATGAAAATTGTTCGCTGCAGCTAAAATTACTCCGAAGAATGCCTGCAACATTAAATACAAATTATAACGTGTCAAAATCAGACCTTACACAATCAATGATACCGTCATTACTTGAAAGCAATGACAGTATTATTGAACGTGTAAGGTTGCTTGAGATGGAATGACGCAAGTAATGATACGGTTATGACCCGCATCCGGATGTCCTGATTTCGAAGAGTCAGTATTGGCGGTTGGGTTGGAGTACTGTCTTTAATACCGATCGTATAACGGCACGCGCGCCGTTACTCTTTACTCCGTTCAAAGTGCTCAACCGTGATCGGAGGTTGGGCCATCGTTGGCAGTGAGCAGCCAGAGTACGAAATCCACGCAAACAAAGCCATTGAAGAGGAAAATCATTCAAGAGTAGATGACGTTCTTTGAAACTCATTGAAATATATGAAACAACGAAATCACAAGAACATTTCTCACATGGTGGCAATATGTTGTTAACACTGTTCACCAATTTTAGGGGAATTTAAATATATCTTACTGCTTTAATTTTCTTTCATATTTCTAAATTACGTGTTTTTTTAAAAATCAACGACGTTTTTTAAGTAAATTGAATTCTACTTACTTGTACTGTTAGTATTTCAGAAATTGAACTTGACACGCACACGAGCATCATACCATTCAACAGAGAAATTCAGTTTCGGGTTTCAATCATCCATTTGTTCCAAAAATTATGGAGAAAATGTAGACTTAAATTCAGTACTATTGCAGCACGTATATAAACACTTCGCAGGTTTCAAGAATGGCAGCGCTCATTACAGCTGGTGATATTATAGCAGAAAACTTCATATCTTCGAATTTTTCCAAGAAACCAGATGCCTCAGGGTTAAGGCCAATCTTTCATTCACCAGCCAAACTACTCCGCATAAGAGTGTCTTGGTTGTTTCAAAACGGTTCAATAATCTGCAGTAACTTACTAAATGTCTCTTCATTCATGTGGAAATAGTTTTAGTAACACTCCACTTCTGAAGCACTTATTTTCTCCAACAAGACGACATGTAAATACTTCTCACATTTTTTATCCACTTCTACATCCAGTACTGTCGCTTAACATGTCGTTTCGTTCCTTTAGCTCAACACGCTTTTCTTTGCAAATATATTCTAGAATGCACACAAGATCGGTGTACTCTTCGTGACGACTCGATTGCTACTGAAGCAAAGTAATGACGCTTAATCATTATTAAGGCGTAAAATTAAATCAATCGTGTCAAGTGTGAAGTAATAACAGGATAATTATGGAGTAATGATAGCGCATTAATGAAATGCAGGAATGGCAGTATTGTTAATCGTGTAAGGTCTCCTTTACAGTAGTGGCTGTCCCCTATCTCTAGAACCGATAGGCACAAATTAGGGACGCCCGAATTCTTATATCACATCGAGTTGTTTCCGGTGGTCGTTAAAACTTCAATCTGAAAAAAAGAAGCAGTTAATCTAAAGGGGTCGAAAGGAAACACTAAAGATACTGACGATTTACAGAAATTCATATGGCCGCGTACTAATCGACATATAATTTAAACTGGTTGATAAAAACTTGCTACACACTCGTTTGTAAAACCATCATAATTTTCATGGTATATTTGAGGCTGTCCCCTAAACTGATCAAAACCATCACAGTCATATGCATTTCATGCACTTTATAGCACGTATTTTGTAAAAAAAAGGATCGTGCTTATGTCATCGGTCTGTAACTCCGTCCGTCAGTAGATATGATATTTATGCAACTATTAGTTCAATTTGAAAAATTATTTTTCTGTGGGGAAGCTTGAAATACGCAAATGATGATTCTTTATTTCGTTTTTTTGACAATGAACAATTTCGCCGCTAGAAGGCATAAAAGCAGATGATGTCGAATTCAAAGTACATTTCATTCCATATATTTGGTTCTAAACATCCGATTGAAAAAATTATTTTATCTTTCGATCTCATTGTTGCCGAAGAGTGTTTCAGGCATAGTTACTTTGTCAAGTTACTCATAGATTTTCCGCTAGGAGGCGTAAAATTAAATTGCATTTCCCTTGTATCTCTACTTCCAAAATTCTGATTTGAAATTTTTTATTTCGGCGGATACAACTCTTAATGGAAAATCTTTTTCATATAATTTCTAATTTTTGGTAAATACTACTTTGGCCTCCAGGAGGCGTAAGCTTTAATATCTGCATCTGCTGTATTTTCCATAATATATATTATCATATCGGAAACTTAATATTTGCAGTTACCTGGATCGCGAATTGAACACCCACATTTCGATTGCGATTCAAGTATGCTGTCCGTGTTCATATCTAAAAGTGAGGGTAAGATTCCCGTTCCAAGACGATGCGAATTTCAGGTTTCTGACATAACGCTACACGTTGAGCAGTAAATCAGGCAATACAGGCTGTCCTTATTCGCCTGTTAATAATCCGGTAATAGTTCCTTGAATTTGTAAGCAATATTTCTTTCATAATTTACAAATCTAGAAAATGTTTCAGAGCTTTTGCTACTTTGATTTCCATAAGAAACATTTTATATACAATAACATCATTCAAAATGATTTGCATCTCTTTCTTCGGTCCACCCCATCGTGAAAATCACAATTTATGGCGCGGCAAGGAAAATAAACATGACGAAGGTTTTGTCATAATAATTAAACGTCATTGATATTTCGACAAAAGGTGCTACGCAGAATAGGTTCATTAACGTATGCCTAGTTTGGGATCACAATCGGATGTGTCCGAGATTGTATGTTACGCCGCAAAAATCGTAATCACGTAATCAAAGATCATTTGATACATAAACACATTTCATTGCTTCTACACTTCCGAACTTCACTAGTACTCATTACGTCAAATTTACCATGTTGTAAAATCTCCGGATAATAGAGAAACATGTATTTCAAGCATAAGCAATAGCACACAGAACGTAACATCATCGTTCATGTAGTCTCCTCTGGAACTGATGTCGTTGTTACATTGACCTACGACTTGAAATACAGTATTTCATTGCGATAGAAGTCTGGAGAGCAGGAGTTGAAAAAGTTATCCATGCAACGTTTCACACCACCGTCATTAGCAAAGTTTTTCTCAGAGAGAAAATTCGACAAAGACCGCACCAGATGAAAGTCGGACGGTTTAAGCTCTGGGAAAAAGGGCGGTGCGACAATATTTCTTTTTCCCGCTCGTGGGATTTTTCCTGACTCCGTAAAGCTACATGTGGACGAGCGCTGCCATGGTGAAAAACAACACAATGCCGATTAATCAGCGCTGGGTGCGGTTCCCGCAGTGAACCATGGAGACGGTCTAACTGTTGGATGAAAGAATCCACTTTGATGGTGATGTTCCGTTGCAGGACTTCATAGTGAGTCACAAAACGGCAATCCAACCAGCAACTGAGCATTCCGTTCCGTCCATGAAGGGGGGGGCTGAGCGACTTTTTGTGGGGGTTCTGCCTGTTTGGTCCATGCTTATTGCAGCGTAAAATTCAGGTATGCAACCCATTTTCGTCAACTGTGACCAACCGACGCATAAAGGCCTTACATTTTTTTCTCTTTCAGGCAGAGCAGATGTCTCAATATGAAACAACGCAGAAAGAGAACAAAATCTAGTTTCATGTCAGATTGTGAATGAGAACATCATTTCTGCGTTGGTTATCTTGTTATACATAAATCAATAAAAAATAAAAAAATAATAATGTTTTTAACGATGCATTTAAAACGCGACATTCCAGAATACTTATAGGTACATTTCTTAGAACTTTGTAAAAAGTTCGTTAAATGAGTTTCGAAATTGCTAATCAAAATGTAAAAACCGCTACTCAACGAACTCTTGTTTAACAATTTGCTACTCAACGAACACTTGATTAACAATTTGCTACTCAAAAAAAGTATATTATTCCGCATCCTGTTGGCATGCGAATATTTATTGTAAAATGCATATTTATTTTAATAAGCGCCTGGTATAGGTATTCAATGGAGACCACTTTCCCTTCTGTCCTACATTTCTTCGGTCGGTCCGTGATTTTTAGAAAAGCACAATATAGCACGATATTTGAAGAAGTTTTAGGAAGGGTGTGTCTGACCCCAGATTTAAAACTGCCCTTAGAAATAGGAAGCTAGTAGATCTGAGTAAGTAAACTCAATAGGAAAGACAAACAGAAAAATGTAGTGAAGGGAGAGTGTGATCCATGAAACCTGTCCGTGGGGAAGGGGGCAAAGGGAACGAAGCCCCGCACAACATCGCAGAGAACCACAACACCACCCGGCCACCGACGCACCAGAGAGTGACGTTTTACATACTTTTAGAAAAGCAATTCAATGTGTCGTTGGCAAAATCTTATTTGGAGGGACTATGATTTCCACCGAAGATTCCGTTGTGCTCATGCCGCAAAATCAAGTTGCTTTCGACAGGGAAATCTGGAACGCCTCCCGTACTCAACTAAATATCGTGATTACAAAAGTTAAGTGGAAGTTACATACGCAGTACCGAATTAACAATTAGTAGGCTTCTCTGTATAACTTCACAGGTAACAGTGAAGTACGTAGCAGTTTTGAAGATATACATGGGGGATTTTCTGAGAATAGCTGTCCAAATCGGTAAAGATACGTAGCAGATGAGACTAACTGGTACCCATCCGGATTGTGACGACTCAAGCACCCCTGGTGGATACCAAATCAAGTATTCAGAACGAAATTTTCCAATTTCAGACACTTCTTCCTAAGGTAAAAAACTTAACGCCGAGCCCAATACGGAATCATTTTGAAAACAAACCCAGCACCTCCCACCACAATTGGTGGGGGGTTTAAAGAGACCGAAATATAACAGAAAAATTCCAATTTTCGGCGTGTCTTCCTTCTGAAAAATCTGCAGACTATAATAATGACAGGCCGGGATGACTCTAGAGACCCTGGAGGGAAATCGCTCAACTAAAAAATAAAACTTGCACTTCTCTGAAGAATTATGTCAAAAAAAAAAAAAAACAGAGCCGGGGAACAATAGGAGAGTCAGACCGGGAACAACAATAGCGCCTCTAGAGGGGAATGAAGTAACTGAAATGTAAAATTTCAAATTACGGCTACACATACTAGGAAAAAAGTTTGAAATTCTGGAACTAGTGAAAGTGTCTGTCTAGAAACAACGATAACGCCTCTAATGGGGAATCACGTAACTAAAAAGTAAAATTTCAAATTAAAAACGTACTGAGAGAAAAAGGTTTAAATTCTGGAATTAGTGAAAGTGTCTGTCTGTGAACGATCACAGCGCCAACGGTTGACGATTAAGGAACTAGGAAATCAAAATTTCACTTTTTAACAGCTCTTTGCGGGGAAAAGCTTTGAAACTCGGCCAACAATAGGAGAACCTGTCTAGCAACGCCTCCGAACGTCCTATTTATGATAAAATAGAAGACGCAACTCCACTTCAATGAAAGCACGCCGTACAAAAAATGTGTTACCCCTGTCATAACTTACCTAACAACGAGTGGCTGCACCCCTTACCTTGATAACAGCATGAATAAACTCGAGTGGCTACATATCGATGTATTGAACATCGATTCGCAGCCACTGGAGCGCTAATTGATCCCGAAGCTTGGCCAGAGTACGTGGGTGCATATTCCGGCATTTCACCTTCTGTTCCAAATAATCCCACAGATGTTAAATAGGACTTAAATCTTGGGATTTGGCGGGCAATCTGAGGTAAAACAGAGTTGCTGATTTTTTGTCGTTGCACTCAGACAATGATTTAGCCCTGCACACATGACAATTTTCGTTCTGGGAGGCAAGAGTGATACTGTGATTCTCCTCCTGGAGATGTAGGGCGAAGCGTCACACTTCGTCACTCAAAATGCTGAAGTACGCATGTTGGTTCAAATTCATATCACTACAACGAGAGGGCCCATTTCGTGGTAACGAAAACATCACCAAAATATCGCAGAACCTTCTCAAGCTTGAAAAACCCCGACACAATCAAGACGGAAGGCTTCGTTTAGTCTGCGATGCACGCGTCGCCTCACATCTTTGGAATACGTATGAAAACGGAACTCATCAGACCAAATTACTCGTTTCCAATCCTCCACAGTAAAGTTTTGGTGCCTCTGAGCAGATTGATAACGTGCGACTATGTGACTTGCTGTTAAAAGAGGCCTCTTCCGTGGTACACTGCTCCAGATGTCCATCGCATGCAGTTCTCGATGCAATGTCCTTTCGGAAATTGGTTGGAGTGGACTTTCATTGTCTGTTTGGTGCAATTGTTGCGTGGTTAGAAACCGATTTGCGGTAACTAGGCGTGAAACATTGCGGTCGTCCCTGTTGGTGAGAATCATCTTCCAGCCATAGTTACGCTACCGAATTTCAGTTGACTGCAACCTACACTACTGGTTGTAGACTCACTGGATAGAAGGCTTCTACGCACCAGCAAATTTGGCGACTTCATTCACTTTGTGTCCGTGAGCACATCCAAACAAGATACTCCTTTTTGCCACACAGTGAAGTCCTTCTTACGACCCATATTGCAGACTAAAGTCAACACACACGTTGTGCTTTACCACTGCACGAGGCAGAAATGGTTCGGTTGATACCGTGAGTGCTATTTATCTACCAACAATGATATCACGGCGCCCTCTGTGCGAACAGTAACTTCCTACTGTCATTTTGTTAGGGGTTATTACTTTTCTGTCTAGTGTGCTTATTTTATGGCACTTTCTGTATTTCAGAATTGTGATAAAATAATATTGAATTCATTACGTACAAAAACGTATTTTACATATTTATTTTAGGATCGAAAACTGTAACGTACTTAGGTAAAACTACATCATCTTTATGATGTCCGCACTGCGAGTCTCGTGTTGAAATTTTGGCATTTGTTATTAACATAGGTGAACATCATATTTATAAGGATTTGACTTCGCTCATAAAAATAAAAAATGTTAAATCCTCACTATCAAAACAGCGGATTTGTTTCTAGCTTTAAAGAATTTCAGCTCCTCATAACCAAGAAACTAAATCAGATTAGTATGCATCATAAATTATGTGGCACACGAGAGATTTTTTCAACTTGAAATGTGTTTCGATTTTCCGAATTATGATCTTCAAGTAGTTCTGCGTCCGTATTATGCACGATAAATGCCAGATTATTAAGAATGAATACTTTCATTCAAGCAAATTGTCCTTCAAAATGAGTCAATCATAATATTTGGGAGAAGCCCGTGGAAATGGTGATAATTATACAAACATTTGCACTTTTGTTGGTAAAGCATATTATATATGAATATTACATGTTCAAATTTCAGCAATGTATTGTAAAAATTAATTACATATATTGTAAAGGATTGAATGATTTGCCAAACGAAATGAAAGTGTTAAAAGAGCTTTACATACAGTATGCGATGAAAACGAAATTTTTTATTTTGTTGTATGCCCTAGTTCCTATGATACGTGTTTTGATGTGCTAATTATCGTTTTTTCTGAAGCAATTTGGTGGATTTACGTTATTATGGAATAGTGTACATGATACAATTGCGGGAATTTTATTTCCTATTGTTTGGCGAAGGGAACATTCTCACCTTCCGCCTTCTAGTTTTTGACCCACTTTGGATCTGGTGTATTTGCATGTGTCCTGTGGCGAGCTCCCTGCCTTTCGGCCCATCTTCAGACAGAATAAATAGTGTCACCACAATGGGTCAGTGTTTGCAGATTCCCAAATCTCTGTCTGTATCTAGCAGCCTTCATCACGGACTGAGCAAAAGAAGCAACAGCTTTGTATGAAAGTTTGAGATGCATCTTATGTGGCAGGAAAGTGATTTAATTGCAGTGTAAATGGTTGTGTGCTAGGTAGTGTGTATTTCATCGGAATTAACATTTTGAGGCCGTTACTTCTGTTCACTGGCTGGGAGAGATTTACACGAGTTCTGAGAATTAATTGCTGTGTCGCCCTCGCCTGCAGAGGGAGGGATACCGTAGCTTCTGAGATCCTCACTGCAATTGACCTGTAGTGGATTTCATGAGGCGCCTTCATCTTAGAAGTAAATGTAAATATATCTTATTTGAGCACGAAATTTTTATCTCTTTGTTACCTATGCCCATTTGTACAACACTTGTATAATTATTTATGAGCTTAATCAATGCTTAATTCTGAAACGTCAGGGTCTCATAATCTAAGAACTTGTCATGTTTTGTGTTGTTTAGGTTTTGAATTTTTAACTACGAACTCTTATTTTCTTCAGTGTGCTACTGTCTGATGAAGTCATTCGCCTGGCGGTGAAAGCTTGCATTTGTGTAACGCTTTTTTTATATCACGGCGATTTCAAGACCGCTTAATGCTAAGAATTCGTTGCCACGCAGTGTCCAGAAAAAAGAACCAATCAAAAAGCTTAAATATAATATTCTTCTAATAATTTACTGAAAGAATTGCCATATTCGAAATCATGCTTCTTATAATCGACTTCTAACTTTCACGTACTAATTAAAATAAACCACTTAGTTTCATGTGGCATTCTAGGAATCAAAAAAAAATATTCTGTTTCGCAATTAAAGAAATTTGTAGCAATAATAAGTTGCAATTAAGGTATTTAAAACATCAACTTGCACTTTTCAGAAGTTTTTGAATTCAATTCTTTTTACAAACATACACTGAAATGCCAGAAAAACCGGTACACCTGTCTAATACTTGGTAGATCCCCTACGGGAGCGCAGTATTTCAGAAATACGACCGGGCATGGACTCCACTAGCTTCTGGAAATATGCTGTTGGCAATGCACACCATACTTCCTGCACAGCTTTCCACAATTTGGGTGTATTCCGAGGTTTCGGATTCCTGTGTTCGATAGCGCGTTGCATGGCATCCCAAATGTGTTTCATCACGTTCAGATCTCTGGAATTGGGTGGGAATGGCAACACCCTAAACTCAGATGAATGCTCCTCTAACTATAATGTGGCGTCCTGACACTTTGGTTGATGATCATTGTCCTGTTGGAACAGGCCCAACCCATCAGCATGAATGCGAGACATGAACGCATGTACCTCGTCAGAAAGGATGCGCACATAGCATTGGCCGGTCACAGAAGTTTGTAAACGTACCAGGGGTCCCAGTGAAGTAAAGATAAACACACCCCATACCATTACGGACCACCCGCCAGCCGGCACAGTTCCCTGTTGACAGGCGGGAACCATGGCTTTATGTAGTTTTCGCCACCCACGGATCCTTCCATCTTCCTGATACAGTTGGAAACGCGACTCGTCAGACCAGAGTACTTGTTTCCAGTCATCAAGTGTCCAGTGACGGTGAAGCCGTGCCCAAGCAAGGCGCATAGCTCTGTGTCGTGCACCCATCAAGGGGACTCGAGTTGGGCGTCGGCTCCCAAAGCCCATATCGTGCAGGATATGTGGCACAGTACGGACGCTGATGCTTGTTGAGGCTCTAGCGTTGAATGCAGATGATACCTGCGAGAGTGTTGCACGCCTATCACGTGAAACGATTATTGACAGCCGACAATGGTCACGTTCACCCAGTGTCTTTTTACCGCCACACTGGTATCGTAGGTTGGAAGTTTGGCCGGAAATCTTGTAGTCACGTTACACCCTTGCAATGGTCGTCCGTGTAAATCCGAACTTCGTTTGTACCTCCGAAATACTATGGCCCATCTTACGAGCGCCAACTATGACACCGCGTTGAAAATCACTTAAATCGTTATTACTTGTCATTCTCATGCCGAAAACAGCTCTGACAGCTGGCAAGGATGTCTATCGCTTTATATACGAAATGGCGGACGCAACCGAGTACACGCATAGGTGACCTTGTTATGTATTTTGCATAAGCTCGTCTGAATGAGTTTTTCTGGCACTTCAGTGTATATGCTTTTTTTCTCACACAAATATGATATAAATATATTATTTACAAAAATTTGTAAACTGATGAATTACATCTTTTTGAGAACAATTAACTGATATCGTTTCCTGTTTCATGGAGCAGATATTTTGATTTAGCAGGACGTCTTTATGCATGACGCCGAAATTTCATTTCGTTTCAATAAATATCTTTCATATGCTCCGAACAAGGTCATTCTTTTTGCGAAAAGCACCATAATTTAATTTAAAGAAGGAAACTCCCGGCAGGCTGTGTGCACATTTCTAAATTTGTAGAAAATTATTCATTCTATTTGAATTCCCACGCACTAAATTTCACTTACAATCTTTGAATTCGTAGGCCATCCCTATCCGCTTAGACACAAATTTATAACGGAAATCATGCTCATAATATAGTGCCCAATGTGGAAATAAAATGTTCGTATTTTGGAAAAGAAGCATTCGCCACCCAAAAGTTAAGATTCAATCATGTTGGGACTTTACGAGATAGAGGCGAAAATTCTGAACTTTAAGTTTCGTTTTGCCTAAATTTCCCCAGCAATTTAGATGTTAACTAATATTTCCAGTGCAAAAAATAAAATACCTGACAAACTTTAAATTTGCAATTACTAAATTGAAAAATCTCAGATTTGAATCACTTATCTCTCAAAATGTTACCCTAAAATTTTTTCACCATCGTGGAAAGTTTATTTTTTCTGATTTTTAAGTAATTATTGAATATTGCCACCTCCAATAGTCAAAATTATGTACCAGTTTTAGAAACGACATGCTTCAAATAGTCTGCCACACGATTCTTTGATCCGTGTTTAAAGACATTTCTCAAATTCTAGTTTACAGAATTTCGAGAAATTCTGAAGCGCAGAATTTCTAGAACTTGAAATTCTTGGTTACAGTCTCCTCCAGGTCACTCC
The DNA here is from genome assembly GCA_039090855.1 of Macrothele yani. Classification (NCBI taxonomy): domain Eukaryota; kingdom Metazoa; phylum Arthropoda; class Arachnida; order Araneae; family Macrothelidae; genus Macrothele; species Macrothele yani. The sequence goes on along the minus strand of CM077018.1, from coordinate 16,824,992 downwards.
CGCATACTTTTGAATTTCATCCACCCATCTTCCATTTGGTCTTACTCCTGTCTCTTGGAATCCGGTCTAAAATTTTGTCTGTCCATCAATGGTCTGTCCTTCTGGCAATATGTCCAACCAATTGATACCGAGGATCCATTACATTATACACATACTTAATAAGCTATATCACCCCCATTGTTGAGCAAAATACCCGCCACTCGGTCGCGCATCGGTTCGATGGAGTGGCGATTGATATCCTGGTGTATATGGTACCAAAATGTCAACAGCAGCTACTCCAGTTCCTGTACATTTAGAGGTGAAGATGATTCAGTGCCAACCCGTTTCTCCATGTCGAACCACAAATGTCCTATTGGGTTCATATCAGGTGATATTACAGGCCACGACATTAACACAAAGCTCAAAACATGCCCCTCGAAAAACTCCTTGACGATTCTGGCAGTGTGGCATAGCGCATTATCCTGTTGGCAATAGCTATCACCAAAAGGGAACACAGTTTCCATGAATGGGTGAACTTGGTCTGCAACGATGTTCAGATACCTGGAAGGTGTCAGAGCTGCTATTGGCTTAAAGTGTTCGAAGAAAACATCACTCACAGCATAACACCGCCGCCGAAGGCCAGTTTCGGCCAAGCAGCACATTCGGGTGCCACAGCCTCCGTGGGTAATCGACGTACCCGCGCTCGGTTGTCTACGTGATGCACCAAGAATCTTGATTCGTCATAGCAAGCCACTTTCTTCCAATTGTCGACGGTCTAATCTCCATGACTTTGGTCCCATTTCATGCGTTGTTGGCAATGAAGTGCAATGAGCATGGGGGCACGCTGGGTCTTCTGCTGCAAAAGCCCATGCGCAGGAGGCTGCGATGAACTGTGTGCTGGGATGATTACCACTATTGTAGCTGCGGTGATTTGTCCCACTGTGTTCCTGCGGTCGCTGTGAACAATGTATGACAATCTTCGCTTCCCTTTGGCATCAATGAGCTGCGAACGACACACTGCTGGACGACGGTTCGTCATTTGGCCATCTGTGCACCACTTTTAATACGTACTCACTAAAACGGCATTTGAATAGCCCAGAAGTCGCGCCGTATCCTAGATCGTAGTTCCGAGGCGCTGTGCTATCAAAATTTGTCTTTTATAAAATTTCGATAAATTGGCAGCTTTTCCCATTCTGACTCCGAACATTCTACACAACCGAAAGCCGGTTCTATGATTGTGTATGTACTGCTCTGCGAATTTCACCTGCGCCACCGTTTGGTCTCCATGTGCACTCATTTTTCTATCACACACCAATCAACACACGGTCGAGTCACATTATTGTGACCACAGAAGTCATCGCTCTTTTCACGTTAAAAGGTGAATCACGGAAATAATCTCATCGGCCGTCACCAGGAATCGAAGCTGGTGTTCAATTCCCGGTGGCGATCGATGATAATTTTTCTGTCACTTATTTACGTGGAAAGAGCGATGACTTCTCTTTGGTATTTTTGATCCTCGTCGAGTGTTTGAAATAATTACCAGCTAATATCCATAGTAACCGCTGTGTGTAGCGCGGTTAGCATCTAGACGTGTTGGGAGTGACTCAGTAAGGTGCTCGACGGTGTTCACAGGTATGTGGAGCCATGGTGATTGCAGTGCATCTGACAGCTACTGAAGGGTGCGTGATGGAGGAGTTACAGAAGAAACAACACGATCAAGGTGGTGCCACTGATGCTTAATTGGGTTTAAGTCTGGGGAATTAGGGGGCCAAGGAAGTACTTTGAAGTCTTCACCGTGCTCTTCCAACCACTCATTAAGATTTCAAGCTGTGTGACACGTCGCATTGTCGTTCTGGAAGATCCCACCAGCCCCAGGGAAGACAATAAGCAGGTATGGGTGTAGTGTATGTGGTGACACGACAACATTTACCAGACCATTAAGTTGCTCCCACCAGCTAGTTTTCTTCCAGCAAGAGTTGAAGAGTATTTGTTCCCCGATGTTTCTTGCTTTATACGCTAAAGTCCATCCGTTCGATGAACCAGAAAACATGATTCATCGTAGAAAACAATCCATTGCCAATCAGCGAAGGTACAATTCCGAAACTTCAATGCAAATGTAATCCTTTCCTGCCGATGCGCCTTCGTTAGCATAGGTGCAGTGACTATCCATCTGCATTGGAGCCCCATACTCAGCAGGGTAACTGTCTTTTGAGATACACATCCGGTAGCCTGCTGGTGAATTTTAGTGAGCTGCTTAACTGTACCGTGTCGATCGGCCCTCGCTTACCTTCGCAGCCGACGTTCACCTCTCACATCAATGGCACGTGGTGCTCCGTAGTTTCCATTTCGCTTATTCGCAATGGTGCCATTTCTCCAATCACAATATACTTTAATCAGAGCAGCACGAGAACAGTTCACGAAGTGCGGCGCTGTTTCAGAAATACTGCCACCCTTGACCCGAGAGCTAATAATCATCCCTTTTTACAAATTTGATAGATCGCCCCTTTTATCCATGACAGCAACGAGTGGTATATTTTCAGAATTCCTAAAACATACGTTATACACCCTCCAAGGCAGCTCACGACGTGACATTGGCTATATTGATATATATATAGATGGTGGTCATATATATATGTGACTCGACTGCGTATATATATATATATATATATGTATATTGGAAGACAAAGTGAAATCGGATACTACGTCACGCAAGTCTACAATATCTGAAAATCGTGTCCTAAAAGGATTTATTTGCACTGTTATATCTTTTGATGCATGTGTATCCATTCAAGCGGCTGTACACTGTTTTTGTGGTTACTACACCTGCAGGTTTTACATTGCGTAGACAACAAAGCAATTTATTAGAATATTTAACTTCTCCGTCGTAGAATATACGGAAAGCTGGAGTTCTTTAATAAAGGCATGTATTAGGTTATAAAATTTGTTTTTCTTAGTATTTGGAAAACAGAAGAGACGTACCTGAGAATTCGGTTGTAATTAGGACGTCTTTTGAATGTTTTTCGGCAAGACAAATACACTGACGGAGAAAAAATCCCAACACCAAGAACGTGTTGTGTTAGATAAACGACAGTTGGTAGGCGGTGAGAGTACATCTGTAAGATGACGTCTATGCAAATTTCGCGCTCGGCGCATACGTGTGGCGCTAGTAGCGCCCCTCGGAACTTGCAAAGCAGGTTTGCTGTAAATACGCGCTGTAACCTTCCTGAGAGTTAGTTATCGTTGAGATTCGACGTAGGGTGTTGATGTTAGTCAAGAATGCCTTTAAGAAGACGAAGAAGCCATTATCAACAGCTCACGGAGTTTGAACGAGGTCGTGTAATAGGGCTACGAGAAGGTGGACTTTCTTTCCGCAATATTGCAGAACGACTTAGCAGGAATGTAGCCACTGTGCATGATTGTTGGCAGCGGTGGTCATAGGAAGGTACTGCCTCAAGAAGACCGGGTTCTGACTGTCCACGTGGCACTTCTGAGAGAGAAGACCTCCGTGTACGGCGTATGGCCGTGGCACATCGTACTGCGTCTGCGGCAGCAATTCGAGCTGCAGTTGCCACGACAGTGACACAACGAAATGTTACAAATCGGTTACTTGAAGGACAGCTCCAAGCCAGACGCCCTGCAGCGTGCATTCCACTTACTCCAAACCACTGCCGTTTGCGACGTCAGTGGTGTCAAGCTAGAGCTCATTGGAGGACGGAGTGGAGATCTGTTGTGTTTTCTGATGAAAGCCGGTTCTGCCTGGGTGCCAGTGATGGCCGTGTGTTGGTTAGAAGGATGCTAGGTGAGCGCTTGCAACCAACCTGTCTGCAGCCGAGACATACTGGACCTACACCTGGAGTTATGGTCTGGGGAGCAATTTCCTATGACAGCAGGAGCACTCTCGTGGTTATCCCACGCACCCTGACGGCACAGTTGTACGTCGGTCTGGAGATTCAACCTGTTGAGCTGCCATTCATGAACAGCATTCCAGGGGATGTTTTCCAACAGGATAACGCTCGCCCGCATACCGCTGTTGTAACCTAACATGCTCTACAGAGTGTCGACATGTTGCCGTGGCCTGCTAGATCACCAGATCTTTCACCAATCGAGCACGTATGGGACATCATTGGACGACAACTCCAGCGTCACCCCCAACCAGCATTAACCGTCCCTGTATTGACCGACCAAGTGCAACAGGCATGGAACGTCATCCCACAAACTGACATCCAGCACCTGTACGACACAATGCATGAACGTTTGCGTGCTTGCATTCAACATTCTGGCGGTTACCCGGTTTTTAATGTACCAGCATTTCACATTTAAAATGGCTCTTCTCGCGCTTGCAATAAGCTGTGATCTTGAAACCTTAATCGTTACATATGCTACCTATCCAAATGTATTGACGCCATTTTATTCCTCTACAACAATTTTTTTGTGGTGTTGGGATTTTTTTTCCGTCAGTGTGTATCTCAAAACAGGTATTGGTTTACATATGCTGTAGACTAAACCATGACATATCCTCTTGTGGAAAACTTCTGCGATAGTTTTAAAAATCGAGATTATGTACAAAGCAAAAATTCTTCCAACATTATTCAATAACGAATTTTCAAAATTACTTTCAAATAAAAAAATTCCAAAGATTTCCAGCATAACGATGTGAAAAATTTCCCAGAATTTCAAGAAAACATCTCTCAGACTAGCGAAAATAATAGTTCCGACAGTCACCAGTTCTGTGCAAAATATATAAGTTAACAAACAAAGAAAATACTGAAAACATGAACGGAAAGCTGTTTGAACTTCCAACATAGCTAAGATACGTTCATCTTATCTCCTTATGATACATGTAACTTTCCGTAAACTTTTGTAGTGAGAAATTTGAGATGTATGGGAAAGCTTTTTATGATGCTAAGTGATAAGATTTCGTATAGCTAATAACAACTGCTGATTCCTAAATGAAGTACTTTACTCCTGAGTTAGCACTCTTAACAAATAATTGAACTACAAACATGGAAATATACAGTTATGTTTAGAAATGAGATTATTAGATTTTATTTTTCACTCTTCAAAATGGCAATATTCATCTGTTTCGCGTAAAGCACATAAGAAAACACTATGTATATTCTCAGCTTCTGAAAAAGAACCAAGTACGTTTCTCTACGCACTGGACAGTTCTCGAAGTATCCAAACTGTGATTTATTTTCTGCTTCCTCAAAGGTGACCTGGACATTAACAAGTGAACGAGCATGCAACTTAACTTGGAAAATGAATTTTAAACACTTATTTCAAGGGTTCACAGGGGTCAAAATTTGTTGAAGGAATAACTCAGTGCATTAAATATTTCCTGCAGTATATTCTGCGAAAAAAAATGCACTGACAATGAAATTTGCTCACTTAGAATAAATCATGCTAGAACCGCGAAACTTTGCAAATAGCTATAGTGCGCGCTGGTATGCAAATGGTCCACGTCTGGTGCGATTGTGCATGACAATACACCATGTGGTGGCACTGCAAGCACGAACCAGCAGCCCTATAAATCGGCGTGTAGTCGATGCCCCATAAAAGCGGAAAGCACTGGCAGAAGCAAGCAAGAGTACAGAGTGACAAGAATGCCAAGTTGACGCCAGGGACGTCTATTTACGCAACTTACGGACTTTGAGAGGGGCCTGATCATCGGGATGAAGACCGCAGGGTGGTCGGCCTGCCGTATAGCCCGCACGTGGATCGTTCTGACCATACCGTCCGAATGTGTTGGGAGCAGTGGACACGTGACGACACACACACGGCGTACCGGTTTCGAACGGACCAGGAGGAACATCGGTGGAAATGACCGACGAATCGTGTGCCTGGCACGAATGGATCCCTTAGGGACCAGGTCCACTAAACAGGCAGCTGTAGCGGCTCCTCTGTGCCCACGAACAATTTATCGACGCCTCGCGGAAGAGAATGTGCGATCCCAGTGCCCTTTATGTGTGCTGCCATTAACACCGGAACATCTCCGGCTCCGTTTGCAGTGTGCCAGGCCAGAGCGACGTGGAATGCCGAAGACTGGCGACGGGTGGTGTTAAGCGATGCGTGCCGCTTCAGTTTTGGAAACAGATGATCATCGTGTCTGGATGTGGATGTCCCCGGATCAACGGTACAATCCCAACCTCGATATCGAGCGCCACACCTCCCCCACTGCAGGTATTATCATCTGGGGAGCCATTGCCAGCGATAGCCGACCAGCTCTAGTAGTGGTATGTGGATTATTGACGGGCCAGTTGTGTGGGGATGTCATTCTATGGCTCATGTGCTCTCTTTCCTGGACGGGATTCCAGGTGCGCTATACCACCACGATAATGCCCGCCCGTACACGGCTCGGGTTGCCCAGGACTGCCTATGTCATGCCCACACACTTCTATGGCCTGCCTGGCTGCCCGGACATGTCCCCTAACGAGCAATTGTGGGACCACTTGAAACGCCGTGCCGCGCTATCCGGGATTTGCAGTACATTGTCCAACACGTGCGGGCCAGTCTTCTGCAGGAAAACATCAGACGTCTGTTCGCGTTCATCTGGACCGTATTGCAGCATGTATCGCAGCACGATGCAGTGCGACGCTCTATTGAAGATGACCGGAGTGCCTGCCACAGTCCCTCTGAAATTGTCTTCCAGCTGTGTTTTTGCCATGATGTGTATCATTCAGTAGTATCATTACGCCCATAAAATGTCAGTTCAATCCGAAGCTTCTTTCTTGGTGGCGAATTTCATTGTCCGTGAGTGTATTTATGCTTGGTTTAAAATGGATCCCTGGGGGTTTAACTACTTTGGTGGTTTGGTAGTAACAGGGGTATTTTCCCTAGGCAGATATAGCAAAAAGATGATTGTTTGCTTAGAGCAACATTCTAATGGCTACGAATAACTGCATTCGGCTAAACAGTGATTTGGAGGAAGACGAAAAAGAAGTATTTAAATCTTATTAAAATAAGATTCATAGGGAAACAGCTGTGGTCGGTTTGTAGGAAAAGTTGGCAGATTTCATTAAATATTCTGTACTCCTGCAGCTCTGTGAAGTTCTGTGCAACTCATTTCTAATATTTTCTTAAAACTGGAATATACTGTTTCTTGTAGCGTGATTTTGCATAGGAGCGTATAAGGAACGGCATGGATTTACCTCGTTCTTTTAGAAGAGGATCGTTTTTCTTAAGAACAATACCCCCATGTCTCCTTGAAAAGGTGCGTGTAAAATTGTTAAAGTAATAAGGAATGTGAAGGAAGAGATAAACGATATTTTACTCCTTAGAATTATCAGCTCTTCACTTCTCACTGGTTAGTACAACATTACTTACCCTGGTAAAAATTAGGAAATTTTGATAAACTACTGGAAAAATACACTTGGCGTAAAAGGACGAGCTATGCAAAAAAGTATTCCAAGGATCCTTCCGCAATACTCGTTTGGAAAAAAAGAAAACATAACATAAAAAATGCTTTAAAAGGAATTCGGTGATTTTGAAATTGTGATTTCCGTTTACATTGCGTGCTTTAAATACGCACGGATAGCCTGTGTGGATGTGGACAGGATCGTTTCTGTATAAATATCAGATCCGTTAACCGAGACCGAAAGCATATATTTCCTTTCCAAAAAGTAAAAAAAAAAAGAACGTCTCGTATGAAAGCTTGTAGACAGACAAGAATAAAATGTAAATACTGTATATACCTGTCATAAACGAACAATAGATATTTTGCATGTATATACAGAGTTTTGTCAAACTATCATTTTTCAAAATTGTTACGAAATTTGATGCAGATCAGAAACAAAGAAATTAAAAAGTATGAGATAAATATATGAAATACAAATTTCTGAAAATGAGGCACTTATTTGGGACACATAAACTCCGCATAACAGTGAGTTGAATTTAAGTAGACACGAAAAATACTTTGAACTAATTCAGATCCTATAACCTCTAATTACGTTTGAGGTTACTTCAGTTAAGATCAATCAGTATAAAAAGAAGAAAACAATAAGTAGCTTTACCTTTTTATATCAAGTTTTTAAAATAATTTAGAAATCATATTTCGTAAACAAGCGGAAAGACATAACTACAATATATGAATTCTAGATAAGGTATTTTTGGTCATAGAACATAAAGTCTTATAAAATTAAAGTGGATACGGGCTTCTTTAACATTTAGCGCACTGAGAATGCGTACACAACCTGTAGTGTTCTCTAAATTTCGGAATAGAAAAATATTAATAAAGTAATGCACACCTGCAGTAAAAATTCCTACCCGACATCACGACAGCAATGGACTTTCAGAGCATAAAGCTGGTATGCTCCTTAGAGTGTAAGTTTCAGTACAAAATCGCGCAGCAGGATCTGTGAATTTATTAATTTGCGGAATTCCTTTTTGAATACATTAAACCTTTCTTCATATTTCAATGAAAAAGTTCAGTAATAAGTAAAGTTTATGTCAAAAATCTCGGATATTGATTATTTACAAAGAATGACTGGATAGGAGTTTGCATCATGTGTAATTATCGCAAACATCCTGCGCTACAATCTCAGTTATTTCAAAAGGTTTTGTAAGCTAGATATTCCAAAAGCTGATAAAGTAACAAGAAAGTGGTTATATCCTGCCTGAGCACTAAAAAAATATTTTAAGTATCTAAAGGAAAGTAAATATATGTCTAAACGAACTCGAAAACAGAATATTTCTTTATTTTGTTGAGGCAGGCCGTCCACTGACAGTATAGCGGAACACTGCAGCTGCAATACGAGATTCCCTGATATCTCCAGTAATTGCTCTGTCGCTGCCTGCTGCCGACGTTGCGGGAAAGGATGCGAGTGCATTCAGTCTGTCAGGCATCTCAATAGAGTTTATAGTGCAGCTTGGACGTTTGAAACCACGAAAAGCTGGCTCCTCCATTTTATGCGGGATATTTCTTATCAGTAGTTCCGTACAGTGGAGAACACTTGCTAATTCTCCGTGCAAGGATTCATTTCTCTCAAATTATGAGCGGTGGGATTCGATGCGGAGATTCCATTTTAATCGTAACCACCGTTCTTTTTGTCGTACTCATCAGCCACTAATATAAATTTGTGTTCAAAATTGGAGCAATACGCTCAAAAAGATCTGCTACGGGTGATGGAAAGAAGTGATCACAAATTGTGTCATATTTGCAAACAGAATTTCTTAGATCAATGAGCGAAGACATTGGCTTAATCCAGAAGGAGCTAATGCGCTTTTTATTGATGGATCAAGATTTGGGATATACGCTGATTCTCGGCGGACGTTCACAATGACAGAACTCGGAACACAGGTTAGTCGAACTTTCCGTTGGGGAGGCAACTAATATGGAGGGGATGGAGTGATGGTTTGGTTTACATTCCAATTTGTCAACTTGTGCACACGCACAACTTGTGTCTGCATGTTCGAACTGTATTCTTTTGTTCTAAAATGTGACATAGAATCTCATCATGTTCGTTCCACTAACACTTCCCTTTCTTCATTGGCGTGTACGTTCTACCATTTCTCGTGTTTGTTGTTTTAATCACAATATTGACACTGATTTGTATTGTTCATGGCGATGAATTTCTCTCCTCTTTAAAGCAACAGTTTCCAAAGAAGTAACTGTAGCACTTACTTCCGTTCATTTCACCGATTACGATGACTTGTTGTGGATAGCATTTAGTTCTAAGAGCCCAAAGATTCTTATGTGAATCCGAAACAAAAGGAAGGACGTTTCGGAGCTATACCGTAGGCTTTCTCTAACCCACAAAAAATTTCTGCATTGCTAGCTACTTCTGTCAAGACTTCATCTATCTATAGGCCCGTAAGCCGATCTTGTGTCCGATAATTTAAAGGTATAATGATTTAATCTCATAAAGTACTTTTCATTCAGACATCACCTAAACATAAAATAAAACAAGGAATCTCAAATTCGGAGTTTCAATTTAATTGTCGTTAGAGTTAATGCAGGTACAAAATTGTATATAATATTACTCACTGAAGGAAGAAATATCCTTCATAATACATGGAAAACAGGCAGAATATTCAGACAAGGCAAATTGAATTTGCTTGTACCACTAATTGGTCATCCATGTAACACTTCTCAGAAAACTTGAAAATTGAAACGTCCTGTAGCGGGAATCGAACCCCGCATCTCCCGCTTACCTGTCGAGTATGGTTAGCATTCTCAACCGGTAATGGGGAAATGCGGGGTTTGATTCCCTCACCAGAATGATGAAATTTTCAAGTTTTCTGTGAAGTGTTAAATGGATGACCAGTAAGTGGTACAAGCAAATTAAGTTCACTTTGCTTGAATATTCTAGTATCACTGTTTTCAAACGCGAGTACCTAATGATTGTGTGAGACAAAGGAAACCCTGAGCGTAAGAAATGGAACTTCGCTCACAAAAATCACTATTGCCTGACTTACAGCGAATATTATATCGTTTTTGAAGATGACAATTCGTTTTTTGGTGTAAATATGACAACGATGGTAAGTTACCATCCTTTTCATATTTACACCATAAGACGGATTGTCCTCTTCAAATTTGTACTGTATGGTGTAATCCCCTATTCCATTCATGATTAAATCCTTGTCGGATGCCATCTCGCCTTTTACTCAAATTCCCTGAATCGTGAATATTTTATTTGCGAAAATAGATTTCAGTCTATTTAATCAGGCATTTTCAGAGTAAATAGTTGCATACTTCAGTGCGCCTCACATATTCTGTCCTGCAAAATGTGCCTAGGATATTTATAATTAAAGCTGCTTCATATGACTCTGCGCTTGAGTAACAGAACACTTCTTCACCGACCAGAAAATATATACATCCCCTACATTTCTTCAACTATCATTACAGCCAACCTGAAATAAAAGAAATAACAAGATTAGTGGACATTTGCATTAAGCAGAACAATTTTACTTTCTGAGGAACGTTTCATGAACAGACGTACGGTCTAGCCATGGGCAGCCTACTGTCACCTATATTATGTTAAATCTGCATGCGTCGATTTGAAGAAAAACTTTTTGAACTCGTGAAATTTGTCTTATAGATACGACGTGTAGATGACACTTTCGTTTTATAGAACGGAAAACTTTCCAAAATTCCGGAATTAGTCAAACTTATAAATTCCATTGTTCCTTACATCTAATTCAGGTACGAAACTGAAAATAATGGATTCCTACCATTTCTTAAAGCCCTGGTTACTCACTCAAATGTATCTCTCGCAACCACAATTTATCGAAAGCCTTTCGCTGTTTTCTCACCTCCACATTCCAAGTCCAATCACCCTTGGCAACAAAAACTCAGCGGCTTTTACAGTTGCCTATATCTCGCGATACATGTATGTTCAGATAAAGACAGTTTGGAAAAAACTTTATTTCCTAAAACGTGTTGCAGACAGCGAGGAGACAACCCTTCCATTATAGACAAGGTTTTAACAAAATTCCAGAAACCGAAGCCTATCTCCACTTAACTCCTGTGATGCACCCATTGCGCGATAATTTTGCCAGTATTCTATTTTCCCGTGACATCGCCTTCAACATTTCAAAAATTCTCAAAACCTTTCATTTTAAAGTGATTTTTAAACCTATAAACAAAATGAACTTTTTAGGATCAAAGGTCTATGTTGAAAACAAATACTGTTAGGGAATTTGTCAAATCCCATGTGAATATGGCGCTTCATTATAATACATATGATAGATCCGCAGAGCCTTGCGTTTTTGATTAAAGGAGCACAAGAAGTACATTCGGAACTGTGACATAAAGAAGTCATCGATGGCTAAACACTGTTACTAAAAGGACCATAAATATCTCTATGAAGAAGCAAAACTAATTGATAATCCTAGATTCAACCACCAAACTTGATATTTTGGAAGCTTTCCATATATAACAGAAGTCTTCGCAACTTTTTAATGACATGGCATCCTTCCAATTTCTATCAAGCGCGAAGAAGCAACTAACCAAACCCGTGACTGTAAATACCATTAATAATATTATATGCAATTTTAATATTTACGCGCCACTCGTCATGATGAAAATACACTAACAAAAAAAATACCCAGCGAAAACATGGTCGACTTGAAAGAAATAAATATTTGTGTCAAACCACATTGTATTTTCTTAATATACTCTAAATTATAGCATTAATTGTAAGAAAAAAGAGGAAGATTTTAGAACTATTTTAACCTTTTTGAAGGAAATGCTATATTAATTCCTAAATATAAATAATTTTTGAATGATCTGTTGCAAACGATGTGAAACTGGATAAAGAGTAGGCAGTTTTTTAAATCAGATAAAAAGTTCTCATTCTTCCGAGTCAAGAGAATGTGGTATCTACTAAACAGAGTATGCGCAGTGTAGGCAAAAGAATAATACAGTATCATTACACAACCGTTTCCAAAAAATTTCGAACCCAATGAAATAAACAGTTCCTCACCTCTGTTCTTCAAGATTAGGCATATCAAGCTCAAATATTTACATTAGAACGTACTCATTCGTTGCCAACTACGTATTAATTATATGTAAAGAATCTTCTTAAGAATATACCTATTCTAGACTTTTCTCTCTTTTCCAATTTCTATTAATGAAAAAAAATTGTAATTCATATTGCAACAGACTTATTGCTAAGAAAGATGAAACTATGAAATCAGCCTGATAATAATTAAAACACCTAAGCATATTGAAATGGCGTTCTTTTTTCTTACTCCAAAAGTTCGAGGACTTGGCTTATAGTCCCTTACCTCGAATACTTTAAAACAATGATGCACAACCACCTTCAAAATAATTCCTTGGGCGATGATACACTTTTGCCAGTGCTCGTAAAGCTTCTGGAAGCATTTTCGAAATCCGTTTTTCAAACCCTAGTAACGCCTCTTGCGTTGCGGTTTTTACTTCATCTGTTGACACAAAACGACGTCACTGCAAATTTTGTTTCATTCGTGGAAAGAGGTAAATATCGCAGGGGGCAAAGTCGGGTGAATATTCGGGATGTGGAAACACATTAATACTCTTTCTAGCGAGAAACTCCGTGACCAGTAGTGACCGATGTTCCGGTTCGTTGTTATGGAAAACGTACCATTTTTCCGCTTCGCCACATCTCCGACCCTTTGAAGGTTAGACTTCCGTAAAGAACATAAAATATCCAGATAACGTTCTTCGTTAACTGTTCTGCCCTGAAGAATAAATTCGGAATGCACAATGCTGTGGGAATCAAAAAACACCTCCAGCATGGCTTTATCTTTGCTGCGATCCTGCTTTAATATCTTTGATTGCTGTGAAAACGGTGATTTCCATGTTGAAGAAGCCCACTTTGAATGAACATCAAACAAGCAACACCACATTTAATCATCTGTGATGATGTTATCCTCTAACGTAGGATCGCTATCGGCTTTGTCGATTAATTTGCCCGATAGTTCCATCCGTTCATCTTTTTGTTCAAAAGTCAGGTTTCTAAAATCACAGCAGTCAGACGACTAACTAGAGTAGCAAACGTATGGGCGTGCTACTCTACTACTACGATTTTTATTATTGAAGATCTTCTTACGAGATCTCGAGATGTTAAAAACGTATTTCAATATTTGAAACAGGAGCGTTCAACAGAAAATGGAAAACTTGTATCATACGTATTGAGAAGTAAGCGTATTTTCACATTTTTCCGATGTAAAACTGCATTTTTCCCACGTTAATTGCTAAACAGGAACGGACAGTATTGTTCTAATAAATATTAAATTCGTATGTGTCTGATTAATTACGTAAGATACATTTGTTTCGTCTTCTTGAAGTTTTCTACATATTTGGTCAGGAACAAGAAATCGGAAGACCTGCATATTGCTTTACGCTATTGTTTATACTGTATAACTAATTTGTGCATTAAACCTGGGAATCTTAACACTGAAATCATATCAACACCAACGATGGTAACATTTCAAACACTGTGAACATATATTCAAATAAACTTGTTTCGGAGAAATTCAGACATCCAATGTTTGAGCGACGTCTCAGGTTTAGAAAGAGCCAATCAGCAAATAACTCTTATTTAGTGAAATGAAAAAAATCGAAGCATGTTATAACAATTATGCAATCTGAAGAAAAAATTAATCTCAGGAAATGATTCTGCATAGTGAATTCTCACACTTTGCAAGTAATTTGCATTTTCAAAGTCAAACATTTTCTTATCAAACAGAAAACATTGCGCATCTCTACAGCTGATTGATGAGCATGCTCTTTGGTGATCTGTAAGTCGTTTTATAGAGAAATACATGGTGATAGAAGCAGTGAAAATGTGACCTTACGTGTGACTTCCCCTGATTTAATCACTAAAAGCTTTTGCGGGGATATTCCCTTTTTTTCAGAAAGGTAAATACACTAACAAAAAAAGATATATTTAAAGTTTTTTTTTTAAAACATATATATAAGCATGATATTTATTTCAACACCGAACAAAGGTTTTTCATCTGTCATTGCATGTATAAACATAAAACAGTGGTTCTCAAATTTCTGACACAGCGGAAACATCCCCCCCCCCCCCAATAACGAAGCCGCAGAGCCCCCAATTTTTTCTATGCCCTTGGTCATATTCAGTGCAAAACTTAGTATATACAAGAACTGACGAATTAGCAATTGTATTTCCGAGAAATATGAGAATTATTGGTTTCATTTCTGAGAAGTATCGATTTGATTTAGCTAACAGCATACCTAATAACTTTATTGTTTCTTATATTCCAGTATTCTTTTATGACAAAACCAATATAGATCAAAGAAGAAAGAAAATGCATTTACAAATCGCTCCCCAAAACTTGGTGTTGCGGCAGTTCACTGTTTCAGGAGAGGTATCGTTCTTTAGGGAGCTGACTCATTCCAAACCTGTCATATCGCAGCTTTGCAGTAATACAGCCATTTGGATCATGGGACTCGAAAGCACGCAGACGTGTGAGAAAGATATGAGAAGTGAAGGCGCAGCGGTTTCCTCACACTTTCAACAAATATGCCGATAATTTGAGCTTTGTCTTCTCTGATTTTTGAAAGTGGTCCTACGCCATAGCGAAGAAAAAGGCCAACTACGCCCAGCTTCCAATGCTCCGCGAAAAACACTTTGAGAACCGCTGACATGAAACAACTGCACTCACAAAAATATTGAATTTAATCCCAAAAAAATTGCTTCTCAGATACAGACTGAATTCCACATCATCCGTTGCAGATTTTTCCTGTGATACGAAAACAGAATTCCAACACTTGTCACTACATACACACACAATTTTTATATACCTAAGGTGGGTGATATTTCAATTTAGCTCTGATAAATTTACATCGGTTAATGTAAACTGAATTGTCAAGTCCCCAACAGCTTTTTTCAAAGCAGAAGAGAAAATCGTAAGTGTTGAAAACTATGGTACAGCTGATATTGCCATTTTCTTCAACGTGATGCATGCGAAATGGAACTCTGAATGAAGATTTAAAAATGTGGATGCTCATTGTTGATGTCATTTAAATGGAGGTCAATTTTGTGCACATATGCTTACCTCTTAAATGAGTTAAATGTTCATATTACAGAACAAAAATATTTACTAAAAATAAGTAAACGCAATTCTGTTGCCCTACGAACAACTCATCCTGCCCTGCACAACACTTTGAGTATTCTGACGAAAATAATAGAAAATCGAAAAAACCCGGAAATTTTAAATTTAAGATAATATTTAGTCTAATAAGGAATAAAATGTACATATTTAATGATATTTGTGCTATGGTGCTTGATTTAACGGTGCAGAAGTTTCAGGTAACGCCAAGGAACTGCACTAAATATGATAAAATCAATATTTTTCTTGCAGGGAAAGGATGGTGTTAATCTCTGACGACAAATTACGGAAACATTTTTATAACACATTTCCTAATAACATAAAAGAATTTTGTTTTACAGCAGAAGGATTTAAGATTGAAGATAGTAACTTGCGCACAACTTCGGTGATATAATTTTCACTTAAAAAGATTAGTCGTAAAGAATTCCTAATTTGAATAAATGCTTTATCGGATTTTTGTTGTTCCTATTTACAAAAGGATGTACTACAGTGCTTTAAATTACGGCTTTCGTCTCCGGATGTGTATCTGATAAAAAATAAAACTGTTTGTCTTCGAGAGTGCAAGAATTCGTATCAATTTCTCTACTACCCGTTTCCCCCGAATTTATTGTGATTCCTTTATCTTCAGAGCGATTGAGGCACTAATCACTTGTAGGTGGGTAAATAACGGTGCTTTTCGTGTTTCTAATTCTGTATCTACGAAAGGTTTTCTGGATAACTAAATATCATGTAGAGGTGCACCATTTGGTATAGCAGTTCAAATCGTTTCCTCCAAACATTGATATTCCAAGATTTTTTAAAACACCGCTTTACCTTTGCTACATTTTTAATGATTTAGACTCTTTCGTTTATGTCTAACTTGAGGGCTTCAGTCAACATCGTTAATATTACCGCCGCTTTACAGTCGTGAGACGCGTTACATGGATCTTTTTGCTTAAGAGACAAATGAATGAAAAATCTTATATGTATTTCTGCCCAAATTTACAGCGAATAAAGTATGTACGAAAGTATCTCTTGATGTATGTCACGATGTTGGATCAATGTTCCCTGCTATTTTATATGAGGAATCAATTTTACTAGAGTCGGACGAAAATAACGCGGTCACACTATACCAGAATTACATTTAGAGCGAACAATTTCTTTATACACGATAGTTTGCATATGTGTTAATTTTTTGGTTATTTTCTAACGTGTACGGGATAATCATTAAACACCCACTTAGACTTACTGATTATTCTTGCGTCATAGGGAAATACGTTCTCTTATACCGAACCATCACTTTTTTAATTTGTTAATGCTGCTTTTGCTTTTTTTTCACATTTCAGGGCGATTTGTGCCTCTGGTAGGTCAGAGGGAAGGAATACCATATGTCTAGATCTTTAAAATACCTTTACAATACCTCACTTTATGGTTCTCTTAATATTTACCGAAATATGAAAAATACACGAGTAATTTCAGAAATTCTGTAAATATTGGGTTGATGCCATTTTGTTCACCGCACTGCTGGCATATATTACATCAGAAGGGAAAACAGAATCAATTAACAATGTACTCTGCCGCGCTCCATTGTTTGCGATGGTGTCCCAACGTCTGGATAGGTCTTCAATGTCATTATTGAAAAAACGTGCAGGTTTTGCAGCGAACAAATCATCAAGGAAATTCTGCAGATCAACACCATTGTTGAATGTTCTGCCGCGAAGTGCATTTGACAGAGATCAGAACAGGTAATAATCTCAAGGGGCGACATCAGGCGAATAGGCCGGATGTGAAACGATCTCCCATTTCATGTCTTGAATGGCCATTTTGGTCATGTTTGCACTGAGAGGGCGTGCGTTATGATGTTGGAGAAGGACACCATGGCGCCGATGTGGCCGTTTCTGCTGAATTTTTCCCTCACACTGCGGAGTTGCTCACAATAGAGTGGATTGGTGATGGTCCGATTCCTCGGCTGCATTCCCCAGTGAATAATGCTTTCCATGTCCCACCAGACACACAATATGATTTTCGCAGAATGAAGGTCATGTTTTGAACGTGTTGTGTGCGTCTTGTTTGGACTTAACCATTCCCACCGATGCCTGTAATTCACGTACAGGCACCATTTTTCATCTCCAGTAACAATACCTGACAGAAAGGGCTTGTGTTCCTGAGAGCATTCGCGATAACGGGCGAGCAAGGAACCGCATATGACAAGATGTTGATTCTTGTTGTTCTCGGTGAGAGTGTGATGTTCCCAAGAACCCAATTTCTTGAGCTGTCCCATACGTTCCAGGTGTCGCATGCATCCCTGTAGCCTGATCATAGTCACTCTCAGTGGAAAGTTCGAAAGTGGTTTGAAGCGGACGCAAGCGGATGCGAAAGTCCAAACCATCCTCATCGAAGTGAGATGGACGATTTGAGCGTGGAGAGTCGTTGAGGTCAAAAGTGCCGCACTCGGAACATCTCAAAACATTTGCGGGTTGTCCTCGGAGAAATATCATCCTACCCATATACAGCACGAATCTCAGCTGTGAATCCTCTGTTAAACTCGTAGAGAAGCAGACGTCGGAAATGTTCATTCCTCTCTACCTGACACTCCACACTTCCGGACCTGAAAACCAAAAAAAAGATTAGCCACAATCACACAACGCAATATGATGTAGATACACGATATTACTCGATACATTTTGATATACAACTGGCCATCTGCACCGTCACTACTGACCTGGGAAACATTCGTGAAATAAACGGCATGAATTAATGGCTCAACCAAACATGCTTGGTCTGGCCTCGTCTTAAACTCAAGATCAACTTATGTATAAGTGATAGATATATCTTAAACTCAAGATCAACTTATGTATAAGTGAAGATAAGGAAATTGAGAAATTTATCATTTACACTCCAAGTGACCTCAGAAGTAGAAAAATTCGTTATTTACATTTTACCTTTTAGGCATAGAGACAAAGCAGTTCGAAAAGGCGCCGAATGCATGCCTATATTGTTTCCGGACTCAATGGAATTTTTATTGTCTTTGGTATTCATAAAAACGCCAGTCATCGTTCTAAATTTTATTTTTTTTTTTTTTTATTTTTACTTATTTTTGTCATTAAGGTCCAGGTTCTAATAAGGAAATTAAAGATCGATTCTTCGCGCTGTTTGGAAAAAGAAAGAAGAGGATACTCATACAGTGTGTAACGCATTAAACAATCCTTAATTTCTATGTAACATTTATGAATACTTTTTGTGAATGCAGTATGCCTTCAGCAATTTTCAATCATGAAGAAAATGTAAATAACTCGGACTAAAATAGTAAGAAAATGTCATGTCTACCTTCCAGAAGCTGAAGAAAATAAATATATAGCAAAATAAAATTTCCGTGATTCTACAAATAGAGATGCTTATCACAAAATTCAAGATTCTTTAAAAAGGCCACACATTTTAATGTGGATAATAAACTGTGCAGCAAAACCCTAAATGTTTTACTACGGCGTTATTCTAAGATTTCTGCTTTCTTAGTGTCCAAGATTGTAAGCATGGGAATATGATTTTAGTTAGCAGCATAATAAAAGCCATCCTTTGATGACGAATGATTCCTCCCTAACGTTGAGTGATAGCTTAGGAACGTTGCACACTATTTAGTATTTTATATCCCCATTTTTTGTTTGTTTCTTCTTTCTTAGGAGTTTTTTTCCTGCACTCGTACTAAAATTAAAATATTAGCTTGTGCTTGCCCAAGTGTTTGCAAGATTTCTGTCACTTGGGCAAGCACAAGTCTTTTTTTAACTTGTGCTTGCAAGATGATGATGATATATATTGTCTGACAGAAAGAATGCTACACCATGAAGGAATGCTCGAAAACAAACCAAACTGCACGAACTGATAGCCAAGTAGGTCTTGAACAAATGGTTTAATTTTCACATACATACTAGACTCAAGTGGCCGAATATACGGACGATCAATATGGAGTGTAGCCTCCATTTTGGGCGATATAGCGTTGAATTCGACGTGGCGTCGAGGCAATGAGTTTCCCATTATAGTTCTGGGGTTATCGTGGACCATGTAGTTTTGATCCTAAAGTTCATATTCTCTTTGCAGGGGTGGGAGGGTACTCAACTGACGTCCAATCGTGTCTCACAGATACTCGATGGGTTAGAGGTCGGGAGATCGTGCTGGCCACAGAAGCACCCGCACACATTTTAAGGCATTCAGGCTGATCCTAGGAGCAAGCGGCCTGCGTTCTGTTGAAAAATGGCGTTTGAGATGCTCTGAAGATACCGTAGTGTCACGCGCCGCAGCACCTCGTCAACATAGCGGCGTTACGTCAATGTTCTCGTAATGCGTACCATCGGTGAGCGGCTGTTGGGACTGATAGCACCCCACACGGTAATTCTACGTTCCCGGATCGTGTGGCACTCCACAACGGTGGAACATCCGCCCGCTGGCCAGGTAGAATCCGAATTCTCGCACGGCGATTATCCGTGGTGAGACAGAACCGCGATTCGTTGCTGAACACCACCTGGTTCCATTCGGCACCCTACGCAGCTCTGGAGCGACACCACGCAAAGCGGTGACAACAATGACTTGCTGCCAAGGGTAGCAACGGAAGGGTGGACACTAAACCAGACTCCTACATTCTGAGCGACACTGTTCGCGTTGATAGCGAAGCATCCGAGCCTCCCCGTACACTCCTCAAAGTGCCACCCGTTGTTGCTTGTGGGTCCGCTGCGGCATAACGTCGGATGCAACGATCGGTACGCTCGTACGTCCGTCTCCCTGATCCGAGTCCCCTGCGACGTTGCGCAGATCCTTCTAGGGATCATTGCCTCCAAATGAGACCGACGGTTGGGGCATGATGTTGCGTTTCTTCAGCAATACGACGCAAGTACTATCTGGCCGTACGATGCCCTGCGATGACACCTCTCGTGAACTCATCCGTTTGACGAAATGGCGTACGACGGCGTCTTCACAGCACTGGCACACCTTGTTCTTTCTCGAGATACGGTTACCGCAGAACCACTCACTTCTCGCGGCCGTGACGACGTCTCGATTGATGGCCTCACCGGCTGGTTGTCAGCTTATATCCTGCGCGCCGTTCGTGTGATTGCCCGGCAAATGCAATATTATGCATAGCTTGTACGTGTGCACGCACCCTGCAATTTGCATGGCGCTGCGTTCAAGTCTTTGTGATGTGGCATTTTCTCTGTCACGTAATGTATATTCCTGTTAGCAAGTATAATAACTACATAAAAGTTGAGATATTGATTTTTAATGTAGTTTATGAAACCTTTTCTTGCATAAAACACCGATTGCACAATCTAAGTAAGAATGTTTTTCATCAGTGGGCAAATTTGGATGTACGGGAAATCTTTTTTCGCTGAGGAAATTGGGTCGAACTTTTTTCGATTGAACATATAGGAGAAAAAATCACTACATGTCCACTATGAATGTACTTATTCACTATTTTCATTTATGGTCCTTTTGACGAAACTGAAACTGCAGGATCCTCATTACATCATACGTGTTTTTTTCTTATATCACTTTTTAAATGGCAATAGGTGTATCAAATAATAAAATGGACATTTCAGTAGCTTTGTTTTTGCAGAAACTATACACGACATATTCTTTGTTTAAATATTTTAATATTGCTACTTCAATATATTTAGGTGCTTGAATTAATACGTGCTGTTGCCCAATGGAGCGCAGCAGTGGTGCACTGTGACCCGGGCCACACGTGACCTCCCTTTCGCACGCACGTACCGTCAGTAGTCTGGGGGAAGCAGTGTGTGACACGCGATCGCAGGGCGCAGAACACAAGTTTGTATCGCATTCACGATGTTGAGTTTCGTACCAAGACAGGAGCATTTGCGGGAAGCATTACTCTTCTGCTTTCATCTCAAGAAATCTGCAGCGGAAAGTCATCGTTTGCTAGTGCAGGCCTATGGGGAATATCCCCTATCAGAAACAACATGCAGAGAGTGGTTCCGGCGCTTCAAATGCAACGAATATGACTTGAAGGACAAGGAGCGCCATGGGCAGCCGAAAACGTTTGAAGATGGCGCATGGAGGCCTTATTGGACGAGGATTCATGTCAGACGCTCCACGAGTTGTCTGAAACACTACGAGTTCATGAGTCAAAATCTAGCAAACGTTTAAAGGCAATGGGATTGATCCAGAAGCTCGGAAACTAGATCCCACATGACAAGGTTATTCTTTTCCACGACAACGCTAGACCTCATGTTGCCAAATCCGTGAAGGAACTCTTGGAGGCACTTGGCTGGGACTTCTTACCCCACCCTCCTTAATCCCCGGGCATTGCTCCCTCGGACTTCCATTTGTTCCGGTCGCTACAACATGTCCTGTTGGAGCAGCATTTCCTTTCTGTCGCGGATAAACAAAAATGGCTCGATGAATGGTTCGCCTAGATTTTTTCTACTGCGAAGTCCATTTGTTACCCCAAAAGTTTGGAAAGGTTCGGAGCTGCCAACGGACGCTACTTTGAATAAACTATCCTGTACCGTTCTTTGGCAACACACAGGTGTTTGTATGGCAAAAAACGGTGGGAATTAATTCAAGCACCTAATATGTTCAAAATTAATTTTTTCAATACTAAGTTGGTTATGTGTAAAAACTAAGGACTGAAGAAACCCTTAACAATGTTTACTCAGAAGTTGGAAGCAACGGATTATACAACATTGATTAAAGGGATTGATTTCGTAAATTTTATGTTGAAATCGAACTCGCCGCACATTGTAATCATTGATGGAAATAATTTTTATTGTGAGAGGATTATAAATCCATGAAAGAGAGAGGAAGATATTCCCTTGTATTTGGGCACAACATTAACACAAAGTAGATTTCAACGTATAATTTCTCCGCAGGAATAACAAATTGAAATTTTTGGCTAAGATCAAAAGGTAAATTTCTAATACTTTCAACCTAATACTTTTTTTCTTGATGTTATTCTTATGTGTAAAAACATAAAATATTGGTGCTTTTAGTATTTTATTAATAAAAAGAAATATATAAATAACTCTGTTTTATAAAATTTTTAAGAGTGTCAAAGTTTTAAACTAGCGTTGTTCCTCAGCTGCTGAAGTTTGCAGCTGAGCAAAGTTCATATTTGGATGAGTTGTCCTACAGCTGCAGTTGTAAGCTTACTATAGACTAGGAGAACTTATTTTGACATGGTTCAACTTAATTGAGATATAATTATGAATTGTATGTAATATTCCTTTATTTTCAGAATTCCGAAAACATATATATATATATATATATTGAATTTTTAGAATTCCTTTGCAATGAAAATTAAAGGTAAAACACGATTTTAAAATGCTTCTTTAGTTGATGTAATTGATTAATGTACGCTGCTGCCTCCCTAAAAACTGGGGTTCACTTATGTTGGAAAAGTTCTCATAACAGTGGGATGATACGAACTGAGGTTTTATTTAACAACATATACCAAACACTGTAACTTACCTGAACCCTGTTACAAGTCGGTAAATAGAAAACAGTAATAAATATTCGTAAATACTTTTTCACAAAACTTTTTCTTTATATCTCAGTCTTCGATTAAACGATGCAGTATATGCATCAGCTACTTATTTAAATTAGAAGAAGAAAGGGATTAAAACGGACCTTACACCTGCTTCTTGATTTGAGAAATTCCACATCACTTTACTGAGTTCACATAAGTCATGATATTTGTTCTTTGTTTCATTGTCCTTGTATAATCCAGTCATAAGGGAGAAAAATGTATTTCAGATGATACTACCAAGGGTTTTCCCAAATCAATGCCAAGAAGACCAGTGCCAAAGCATCAAATTGAAATAAAACAAGACAAGGCTCAAAATTTCTGCTTTGATACACATAGTTTAGTTTCCTGTATATTCTCGATCACGCTCAATACACATTTCCCGTATTCAACAAGGTTCTTAAACTAGTCTCTGTAGAAATATTCAGTTTGTTTTCGGACCCATTTTCTCGTAGCGGCTTCAACATCTTCGTCACAGATGAACTGAATTCCTTTCAGCTTTCTGTGGAAGGAAAAGACAACCAGATGTCGAATGGTACAAATCTATGCTGCGGGTAGGATGTTCAAGAATTTCAAACTCGATTTTCTGTATGGCCTCTGATGTGAAAGCACTGGTGTGGGGTTTGGCGTTGTCGTGTTGCAGAATCATTCGATTTTATCCAAAGGTAAGCGGTTTATTCTTTGCTTCACCGTTTGAAGGTACGAACGAGGTTCTGACAGTTGATTATCGTACTAGTGACCAAATACTCCTGATGATGCTTATGTAGTACCCGAATGCAGTGAGTATGTATTTACAAGCAGAAATCGGGGTTTCCAAGTGTTTTGCTCGAAGAGAAAATGAGTGTCAGTTTTCCAGCGATTGATTTTTAATTTCTGAGAAATAATACTGAATCTAACTCTCATCACCAGCCATAATGCGTTGGAGAAAATCACTTCTACATTTTGTGCAGAAATCAAGCGACCTTCGACATGTTTCAACTCTGGATTTCTTAATTTTATTGCACCCATCTCGTCGAATACAAAAACGTTAACAATGTTATTAACACTACCTGAACCAATGTTCATATTATTTGCTATGATTCTCTACGTTATTATTCAATTTTGCCGGATGAGCTGATGAACGTTTTGCTTGTTCATATCGCAAGTTCCGATTACGGGCATCCAACCAGGCGGCTGCTCCTTCACGGTCAACATTCCTCCTCTTTCCTATGATTTTCTTACCCAACGTCAAAGAGTGCTCAAGTCCAGAGTTCCAGAAACATAAACTGCCATCAATCTAGATTGAATTTCTTTGGGACAACACGTTCATGCTTTTAAAACACTATAACTGAAAGTAGCTTGACACCCCTCACCACAGTCGAAAAATAATCATCCTCGATTTTAAACACAAATACGAACGATAAAATGTACAAAGTTCTATTAAGCAGAAAAATGAAGCGAATGGCAAAAAGAATCTGGCTGTGTGAAGTGTCCTCATTTTCCGTTGAAATGAACAGGTCTGATTGTGATCAGATCAGATCCTATGTAAAGGATTTTAGAAAGGGAGTGTCTGACCCCAGATCTTAAACAACTCTTAGAAATAGGAAGCTAGGAGATTTGGGCTAGAGTGCCCGATAGGAAAGTGACATGGAATCTAAAACCAAAAATTTGGAAGATAGTTGATATAAAGTGAAAACAACTTTTAATGGAAATGAGATAAATAAATTATATGCGAATGTAATAAAGCATGCTTTTAAGTTCAACGCTAATGAATGATTCAAGAAGATATTTTCTCGTGATAGAACACTTACCATCTTTCGCACACCATAGAGTCGGCGGAATTGATCACCGTCATTTCATGAGGATATACTTTTCACGAAAAGGACAGATTCCTGATAGAAGAAAATACAAGGTCTTTGCTGACGTGCGAAATTTATATACTGTATAATATCTCTCTCAGCGTCCACTGCAGCTTATGGTGACTAAAGGCTTGCCTATAGAACAGCTCGCAAGGTGTTTAAAATGTTTCCAAAACGGCATAGAACCAATCCAAAATGTTGGCTGTCTTGGTACTTCGACAAATGTTGTTATTCTGTTACATGCAAAAACAATTCTTATACCTCAGCTGCAATTGTGAGAGAGGAACGACCTTTTACCATCAGTGAGCTAAAATAGATGCTGAGACAATTGGTAGCGAGTACACATATTGTTTTCGATAAAACACTGCATTAAAGTAAGTGTGGGCATATTAGTTTCCTAGATAACTCACACCTAAGCAAAAGTATTATCGTGTTGCAGTTTATCAGCTACTGCAAATATTGGTTAGACACTAAATGATACAAGCCGTGATTGCAGCAGAGATGAAAATTGGATGTATTTTTAGGCCGCTGAGAGGAAACCGGAAAAATTTATTTGGAATTTGACTTCATCTCGGAAACCGAAGAAAATCGAAATTGGACGGTGTGCTCGTAATGCTATGGTGAATAATTTCTTCGACGAGCTAGGCAGGAGTTACCAACACGCTGAGCCAAATGGTACCCCTGTTTTAAGGACCTGCTATGAATCTGTATTCCAGTCTTTAATGTCGTCACATTTCCCTCAAAATATGACATTTAAACCCAGATTGATATATGGTTCACCATGGCAACGCGAGACCTTATGTTTGTTGTCGAATAGACCTCGATAGCCGTACTTGACGACAAACAGTAGCTGACAGAGAATTGAAACCGTGGACTTTCGACGAAGTGTACAGGCAGCTTTTGAGACTTTCGACGAAGTGTACAGGCAGCTATTGATACTTTCGACGAAGTGTACAGGCAGCTATTGAGACTTTTGACGAAGTGTACAGGCTGCATCCGTGGACTTTCGACGAAGTGTACAGGCTGCATCGATGTGGAGGGTGAACATCCGACTAGCTGAACAAGGGTAGCTTTCTCGCGAGCCATTCAGATCTCTTCCGTAATTTTCAGCACATCGTCGTGGAAGGTTGCAGCGGTGTCGTACCACACAAGCTTTACAGCACTAATGTAGTAATGTCCCATTCGATCCTGTGTCATCACTGACGATCAGCGGTTAACAGTCCATAGGTGTCGTGACCACCGGGATAACCTTATTGCTATGTATAAGCATTATGCGGATGCTCAGCCTGGTTTCATGTATTAGAACGAAATCAGTTTTGAAAGTGTAACTCCTGCCCGAACATTTCCAAATTTATCACAGATTTCCGACAACGTGTCTATGTGCTCGCCTGGCCAGGGCGATTTCAAAGCTTCTCACAATGCAAAAACGTGTGGGACTACATTGGCAGAAGATTTATAACTTTGAACGAACCTCTGGCTATGCAGATGAATTCTGCGCAGCACTTCATGAAGCATGATCAATAGTACCACATGACACCACCCATAAAATTGTCCAATCAATGCTTTGAAGTTTTGCCAAATGATTAGCTGAACGTGCAGTCGTAAGATCTACTGAATAAGGCCACACTGTACAATCTCATAGCTCGTCACATACATGTAGATCCCCTGAAGTCAAATAATTTCTTTGGAACCTACTTGTCTACATGCTTATTGTGATTTCCATCTGATTTAATACATTGTTCTAAGGAGTGGTATTTTCTATGTCGAGGGGTGTGCATTATTCTGTTCGTATGATTTCGAAAGAAAAATACAAAAATATTTTTTGTACCATACTCTTTAAAGGCTACCTGAATTCTACTTAACTATAGTTGTTTAATCAGTGCTTATAATCGGGTATTTGTACATATCTGTAAGTTGTTGGAGAAGTAAAAATTACATCTAATTTCACACTTTGTCTAACTAGTGTGACCTAACTGTTGTTAGGTCACACTAGTTAGGTCAACTGTAGTTAGGTCATGCCCCCGCTTGCAACAATGAATAATTATCCGCCAGTTTTATGCTAAACAGTAGTGGGAAATTGATGTAGTACAGATTCAGTATTGCAAAGTATGATTTTTAATTTATTAGTATGCGAAACTTTGGTAAGCATTTTGTTTGCCAAACGTTCGAAATGTACTTGTATTTAACGTTTTATTAGTATAATTTGGCATTTTAGATTGCATTGACTGTTCCTCTGACCACAGCACCTTGGAAAGAAGATTTTCGACTGAAACCCGCATTATGAATGAGAAGAGAAACCGGATTAATGACATTCATCTGTAAGATTTAGCAAAGATTTCAGAGAAAGGACCACCATTCTTAATAAAAGATGGAGAGGTTGCATGTGATCTGGACTTTTCTGCTGTTGTTTCTCGCTGAAAAAGCAGCAAGAAAATAAGGCTACATTTATAAATAATATTACAACACTAATTCTCGCTTTCTCTCTCAAAGTAAAACCTACTGATGACACTCGCTGGCATCCATTAAAAGAAGATTTTAATGTTCAGTGTACACCTAAGTGCAAATGAACAGAAATGGACTTGACAAAGGAAATTGTATTTTGTATTAAACAAATGAGAGACTGACGTTATTCCGATTACAAACTGTTGCAATACTAATGTACTAATTCATGTATAGAAAAAATTGTGCATACATCGCATAATTTTCATCTTTGTCTCAGAGGTAAGAATTTTAACTGAATTATTTTAAATAATTATTATTGTATTTTTAATTTTCTATACTTCTTAAAATAATTAAAACAACTGCAACTGCATGTCCAAATAACGTGTTTTTATTGCAGTTCATACGTTTTTAATGGATTAAAAAACAGTTTTTTAGAATTGAGAATATTTATGGAAATCGTTTACATCCTACGGGCCAAATGTAGAAAGAAAATGGTGAATTTCACGTGCAATGCGCAGACATAGCATATTGATCAATTTCAAAACTTTGAAATCACAAAGTACTTCTTGAAAATCACGTCAGAAGTAATTTCATCCCATGTCAAAAATCCTAACGCGACCACTGTGCACGACCCATTAAAACGCTTGTACTAAATATTTCATTCCATATTTAATAAATTGGGAAAGTTCAATGTTACAGCTATGGATCTGAAGCTTTGATTTTATCCAAAGTCTAGAGTGAACGAAAAAAACGATTATTAAATTAAAGTGACGCATCATATTATACACGGTAATTCGCAATGATTGTTCCGTATACAAATGCAAATGACGACAACGTATTTATGAAGATAAATAGACAGCTGATATCCCAAAACAAGAAAGAAGGAAGTTTGGGATTTTATTGGAACTTCCTGCAGTTGAATTATTTAAGAAAAAAACTAAAATTATATATTATAGGAAAAATTTAAATAAATAATAATTCTGGACGAAATCACAGAAAATGTCCGGTGAAATGTGTTGACACTATACACTAATAATCTGTGGTCTCTGGTTGGCTGCCGGATCTGGGAATGTTTGACACCCAATCAAAATTACTCAGGAATTAACTTGGTGTAACACTGGTATTACATCGGCATATGTATGTGTTTCACTTTCTCATATTATAACATCGAAATTTATCGTCAATTGGACTTGTTTTGACACTGAGAAATATAGGGTAAAGGTTAATGGTGGGGAGCCGGACAATGGAAAAGGGTGGGGAGGAAACTAATTCTCTATATGTAATAAATGTTGTCGTGCAAAATAATCATTGAAGCAGTAATCAAGACAAACGCGTTCTTTACTCAACCATAGAACAAATTGCTAAGTATGATTGCTGACGAACGCACACACGTTAGAGAACTTGAATAGAGAAAAATAAAGAAAGCTAGACAACAACAAATGAATCATGGCATAAGAGAATTCGAAGTGCCGCAATTAAATTTGGATTCTAATGTATATTATGAGATGATCGATTGGACTGAAACGCGTCTTACCGAACCACCACTGGCAAAACACATCTCAGACAAAGATCTGGATCGGCTAATCGGAACTTCTGCCGCAACTGGTGAAGAAATAACCAAGTTTCCCTACCACACGCAAGCTGTGGGACGTTGCGTGAAACTGGTGACCGAAGCAGCTGCTTCAGTGTGTGGATTTGAAGCTAGAGATTCTTTCATAAGAGCAGCAATTGCATCACGGCAATTAATGCCACATTATAGCGGATTACCGAAAAAGATATGCCACGTAGAGATATAAAATTCCGTGCTGGAGGGAGGGTGGGAGGATCTCGAAGTGTAGCCACCTTCTCGTGGTGAGTTCGGGATTTTTCCATATGTGACATTGGAGGCAACCGAAGATCTACATTCTACACATTGCAAAGCAACCTGAGTGTACTACACATGCACACGCATGGTGCACTCAGAACAGTGCAATTTCCTACGGATTTTTCCGGTGCCCTACATGCTAGAATGCCATTACCAAGCCTAGGCCTACGGGCCAAATGTGGGAAGAAAATGGTGAGTTTCGCGTGCAAAGCGCAGACATAGCATATTGATAAATTTCAAAACTTTTTTATCACTGTTATTGGGAACACTAAAGGACACTTTTCCGCACTAGGGGTTACTCGTTTTCAATTACAAAAGAATTCCATCCGGTTTTGCTTACGGCCCACTGCGGCGGAAAATCACGAACTCAGTGCGCCGAGCGGAGACGTAAGAGATAGGTCGATTTCAAAAAAAATATTTTGTTATTCCAAGCGGCAACTTTTCCGCACTAGTCGTTAGGCAAATTGAAAAAAGTTTTTTTCGGCCCACCCAAATAATTATGTCTATTTTCCGAGTGACGTTATCATCTTATGTAATCTGTTCCCTATCTCAAATCTTGTTCCCCATCAATTACGAACACCATTACTTCTTTGACGGATACCTTATGTGTCACTGATACCCTGGACCTTCATATTTGTGCAGAGGCGCAACGCGAAGGATCCGTGTACGGTGGACTACTTGTTCCACTCCATATTTTAGAGACATCAGTGAAAAACGATTAATGACTAATTTTTGCAATGAGTATATTCCGAGAAGTGATTATTAAATTCAATTAGTTTTTGCTTAAAGATCTTCATTTCTCGTATGTATTTGGAATTTATTTTCGGGTTAGCAATAATTCAAGGAACTAAAAGTTGTAAAACATTCCTGAAGATGAACATTAAAACTTACTTTTTTTTTACCATTTCAAGATTCCTAAAGAACAGTGTACTTCTTGCTCTCAAGTTTCAAGCATTTTTACATGGAAAGGTATGCATAACTGTCATATATAATTTTATAATATGCACACGCTTTGGGATTATCCACGTTGATCTATATACACTGACGGAAAAAAATCCCAACACCAAGAAGGGGTTGTGTTAGATAAACGACAGTTGGTAGGCGGTGCAAATACATCTGTAAGATGACGTCTATGCAAATTTCGCGCTCGGCGCATACGTGTGGCGCTAGTAGCGCCCCTTGGAACATGCAAAGCAGGTTTGCTGTAAATACGCGCTGTAACGTTCGTGAGCGTTAGTTATCGTTGAGTTTCGACGTAGTGTGTTGATGTTAGTCAAGAATACCTTTAAGAAGACGAAGAAGCCATTATCAAGAGCTCACGGAGTTTGAACGAGGTCGTGTAATAGGGCTACGTGAAGGTGGATTTTCTTTCCCAATATTGCAGAACGACTTGGCAGGAATGTAGCCACTGTGCATGATGGTTGGCAGCGGTGGTCAAGGGAAGGTACTGCCTCAAGAATACCGGGTTCCGGCGGCCCACGTGGCATTACTGAGAGGGAAGACCGTCGTGTACGGCGTATGGCCGTGGCACAACGTGCTGCGTCTGCGGCAAAAATTCGAGCTGCAGTTGCCACCACAGTGACACAACGAACTGTTACAAATCGGTTACTTGAAGGACAGCTCCGAGCCAGACGCCCTGTAGCGTGCATTCCACTTACTCCAAACCACTGCCGTTTGCGGCGTCAGTGGTTTCAAGCTAGAGCTCATTGGAGGACTGAGTGGAGATCTGTTGTGTCTCCTGATGAAAGCCGGTTCTGCCTGGGTGCCAGTGATGGCCCGTGTTGGTTAGAAGAAGGCTAGGTGAGCGCCTGCAACAAACCTGTCTGCGGCCGAGACACACTGGACCTACACCTGGAGTTATGGTCTGGGGAGCAATTTCCTATTACAGCGGGAACACTCTCGTGCTTATCCCACGCACCCTGACGGCACAGTTGTACGTCGGTCTGGTGATTCAACCTGTTGTGCTGCCATCCATGAACAGCATTCCAGGGGGCGTTTTCCAACAGGATAACGCTCGCCCGCATACCGCTGTTGTAACCCAACATGCTCTACAGAGTGTCGACATGTGGCCGTGGCCTGCTAGATCATCAGATCTTTCTCCAATCGAGCACGTATGGGACATAATTGGACGACAACTTCAGCGTCACCCCCAACCAGCAGTAACCGTCCCTGTATTGACTGACCAAGTGCAACAAGCATGGAACTCCATCCCAGAAACTGACATCCAGCACCTGTACGACACAATGCATGAACATTTGCATGCTTGCATTCAACATTCTGGTGGTTACACCGGTTATTAATGTACCAGCATTTCCCATTTAAAATGGCTCTTCTCGCGCTTACATGAAGCTGTGATCTTGAAACCTTAATCGACTAAATATGTTACCTATACAAATGTATTACCGCCATTTCATTCCTCTACAGCTATTTTTTCGTGGTGTTGGAATTTTTTTTCCGTCAGTGTATTTATTTCTAGTAATTTCTCTCTATAAAAAATTATATATAAAAGTCACAAGTTTTTCTCATAATGTGGTATAATACGATTTAATACTCTTTCTCCTAATACTTTGGAGGAACGTAAGTATGTAATAGTGAGCTCGACTCTTTATTTTAAGGCTCTATGAGACCTGCTATCTTGTTTTCCTGCCTTCTCTTATTAACCAACGGGCAAGTGTATTTCGCAAATTTCTCGGGCAATTTTGCACATTTTAAAACACCGTTTGTGGCTAACGCAAGATATATGATATATAAAGTGTTCCCTGGTTTCAGAGTTTTATTGACCTTTCCCTTCATTTTTTATCTGCAGCGAAAGTCTTACCAAGTCATCTTCCATAGTTTTATTAAGTGATAAAAAATACTTCAAGGGTCCAAAATGAAAATCTAAAACCAGGGAACCCTTTATTTATCATATGCACTGCCGGAAAGGGAAAAAATAACACCAAGAAGTGATTGGCGGACGATCATGAAATTTACATATGGTAATGGAGTCGAGTTTACGTAGGTGTGATGTTAATTTCGGGACCAACCGGTGAGCGCTTACGCCACAGCACGGCATAATATGCAAATTATCGTCGGTGGTATTTAAGGAATACGGCGAAGTGAATGTAATCAGTCGTCGGCGTACGGACACGTGCGAAGACCCTGAAGAAGCTGCAATGCCTGGACGTGGAAGACGTGTACGATTTCAGCAGTTATCGGACTTTGAGCGAGGTCGTCTAGTCGGATTCCGCGAGGCCGGGTGGTCGTATTGTCGTATTGCGGAGCGAATTGGACGGGAAATACCGGTAGTGGTACGATGGTGGCGTAGATGGTCCGAAGAACATTGCCACACGAGAAGACGTGGAACCGGGAGTCACAGACGGACTGATGAGCGGACCGATCGACGCACAAGGAGAACGGCGTTGTCAAGCAGAACATCCACTGCGACGCATATCCGAGCTGCCGTTGCACCTGAGGTGACTGTGCGAACAATCCGCAACCGTCTACTGGATGCAGGACTACGAGCACGTGTGTCTCTGGCATTTGTACCTCTTACTCCAGCCCACCGTCAGAAACGGCTACAGTGGTGTCGCCAACGTCTGCACAGGAGAACGCAATGGCGATCTGTCGTGTTCAGCGATAAAAGCAGATTCTGTTTGGGAGCCTCCGATGGCCGTATGCGTGTTCGCAGACGCACAGGGGAGCGTCTCCACCCTTCTTGCATCCGCCAGCGACACACAGGACCTACACCTGGTCTTTTGGTGTGGGGAGCGATGAGCTATCACTACCGTACACAACTAGTGTTTGTACCAGGTACGTTAAACAGCCCCTCCTACATCAACAGCATCATTCAGCCCGTTGTTGTTCCATTTGTAAGGTCTGTCCGTCAGGGTGTTTTCCAGCAAGATAACGCACACCCACACACGGCACGCGCAACGCAACATGCACATCAGGGTGTGAGACAACTTCCATGGCCTGCACGTTCACCGGATTTGTCGCCCATTGAGCAGGAGTGGGATTTTATGGGACAACGACTTATCCTGTCTCCACGGCCAGCCACGACCATCCCCGATTTACGCGTCTAGGTTAAGGATGCTTGGAACTCAGTACCCCGAATTTACATCCAACATCTGTACGACAGACATGCCAAAAATTGCACAGTGTGACGCAGTTCATGGCGGTTCAACCTCGTACTAACAATGTTACATGGAGATGTTACTTTTCAGTTTACCAGCAAATACAGCTGTATTTTGCCATAATATTTTGATCACGTTATCCTCTGTATTCCGTTATTATGCTGTATAATTTTCATTGGTAGCAGACGTCTCCTTCTTGGTGTTCTTTTTTCACTTTCCGCCAGTCATTCTTGCTTTCGCCACTAACGGTGTTCCAAAATGTGCAAAATTGCCCGAGCAACTTGTGAAATACGCTTGCCCGTTGGTTAATAAGGGAAGGCAGCAATTCAAGATGGCGATTCGCGTAGAGGCTTAACTGAACTTTTTGCAACTGTGCATATCACACAACTCAGCCTTTTAGCTTGCACTTTGTTTTATTATTAAAGCAGAAATTACAGCTTAGTAGATATATGCATATTTATATAATAACAGCTGCTTGCAAAGACGGGAAAGCAGAATTCTTGCGTTGTTCTAGCGCAATACCCATCATTGATAAAATGCAAATTTTCAGGAAAGTAGATATTTGTATTTTTATATAATAATAACTGCTCGGAAAAGCAAGGTTATAGGCATAGACATCAACCCTGTTATATTTTCTTTATTCTGATATTTCTCTTAAAAGAAAGTCGGCCGTCAAACTTTTCACTTATATTTCTTTATTAGGAATTTAGCGACCTCAACGATTGTCATCTTCGTTTAGCAAGACAATATAAGTTTCAGAGTCTCGCAATGAATTTGCACAGTAATGTGCTGAAAGCGCCAGTCATGGTTTTTCTGAAGAGTGGTATAATACGCTCAGAATTATAACCATTAGAATTCTGATATCAACAGAATGTAAAATATGGGAAATGTACATCTTAGAAAAAGAAATCGACAGCTAAACGTGATTTTTCCATTTCTTGCGGAACTGAGGTTTGCATTTTAAGTCTGTGAGGATTTGGCTTTTCAGTATAAAAGCGAAAAGGAGTAAGGATCTCCGCGGACAAGATGCTAACAATATTTAAATATGTTTTATGTTTATTCAATTGATGATTTATTCAGATTTGCCTTACAGTGATGAATATGATTCTTTTGATATTATATGTTCAGGTAGCGGCCGTGTGAGAGATGTTGTAAGAGAACGGACAATTTATTCTTACAAACCCACTGCTGGACATTTTGTGAAACGTTTAAAAAAAGACATCTTGGTCGGACGGTTTAAAACAGTCCTTATTAGATACATGGCGATGTTCTTTAAACCTTCTTCTATGCTTGGAGGGAAATCAAAGTAAAATTTTATACGAGGTGTTAAGAATCCGACCTCCAAATTGTTGAAGTGATCGCGGTGAGTGGAGAGAGGAAAAGGACATTCGAAGTGGCAATGAGAAAGAGATGTCTCGGAGGGACTGCGTAATGTTGTTTTGTTGTATGGGTCTGTTTATTCTGACGGTGTTACCCATAAAGTATGCAAGCAATGCACAAACATATATGTAACCTGAATATATAATCAAACCTCATATTAATGTATTCCTGAAGCTATTTTCCGTAAGGGTCTGCTTCATGTATTCTACTGTAAAGGATAAAACGAACTGAAAATATTGGGCCTGTCAGGAGAAATAAATGCCTAGAACACATATCGCCTGCCGCATCACAGAAGGTGGTCTTGATGTTTTATCTCTTTTGTAACGCTAAAGCAATACATGCTTTTATCAACATTTATTTTGGCTCCCAGATTCATAGTAAGTGTTGCAACACTGTAGTTCCAGGAGTTGTTGTCAAAAATATTAGTCGTCGACCAACTAACTTCTCCGGAAAGCAAGAAATTAGACTTTGGTTGGTTGGTTGGTTTATTGATTTTAATGGCGCAAGGGCCATGGTTTGCCAAAGAGCGCCAAACAAAGACATCAAAACGAAACAATTCGACTTTGGAGAAGAAAACATATACGGTTACAGAAAGACCGAACAAGAGAGAGGGAGAGAGAAAGAGGGAAAGAGTGCGATTTGTAACCATATTTTTTTCTGGTATGAAAGTACATAGTTCACAGATGGATATGCTTTTCCAGTTCAGTAATTGAAAGACATTTTCCAATGTAGCATTAAAGAGCTTCGGAAATATGGTGTCACCTTGTCTCACTCCCTTTCCAATTTTTATGTGTGTTGTATTTTCAAACAGCCGAATTTTTGCACTTGCATTTTTATAGATGTCATTAATAATATTAATGTATGCATCTTCAATACCGCAGGATTTCAGAGCCATTGTAACTGCTGATGGTTTCACCGAATCAAAGGATTTTTCACAATCGATAAAAGCCATGCACAATGGAAGTTCATATACCTCGCTCTTTCAATTAGTTCTCTCAGCACGTGGATATGATCTATTGTGCTGTAGCCACTCCTGAATCCAGCTTGTTCTCTCGGTTGAGCCATGTCCAGTGTTACCTTCAAGCGGTGTGAAAGAACTTTAGTGAAGATTTTATAAACCACTGAAAGGAGGCTTATAGGTCTGTAGTTCCTGAGATCCACAATGTCACCTTTTTTATGTAGCAGGATCATTGTAGCGTTGTTTCAATCCTCAGGAATCTTCCCTTCATTAAGGCATCGAGTGAAAATTTGGGCGAGTACTGTTTCGATTTCTCCACTTGCTTCTTGTAAGATGTCTACAGTAATTCCATCTTCTCCTGGAGCTTTTCCCCGCTTCATGTTCTTGATTGCATGTGCAACCTCTGCTGGGAGGACTGGAAGAACTCTGGTACTGGTACCTTTCATGATGTCTGGAGTACATGTATCATCCCTTTCATATAACTTGGAGTAGAAATCTTTCACTCTTGTCAAGATTTCGCCTCTATTTCTTGTTACAGAACCATCTTATTTTCTCAGTTCCAT